>CM022470.1:12016522-12131691 GCA_011952105.1 Coreoperca whiteheadi
CCCACACACCCCCACCCTTTGTTGTGGAACATGAGTATAAGTACTTTATAATCCTATTTATGCAGAATGAGTAATTTAACTTTGATACATTAAGTACATTTTGCTGATGATACTTGTATAGTTTTACTTAAGTAGGATTTTGAACGCAACTTTAACTTTGTTATGGAGTATTTTCACATTGTGGTATTGATACTTTACTTTACTTCAATAAAGTATTTAAATACTTCTTTCACCACTGCCTTTTAAAGGTGTGGTGTGTTTGTTGCTAGGTGACCACACATTAAAATTACCCTCAGGAGTTTGGTTGAGAATTTTACCAATTCATGACAAGTTTCTACAATGTCTTTACAACTCTGATTTATTTGTGTTGAAACTGGTTTGTGGGAAGAGAGGAGAGTAGGCTGGTGAGAGATGGAGACAAGACAGAGCTCAAGTTACAACTTGCTCAAGCACCAGAGGAGCCATACTGGTGCATCAAAGAGGAACAGACAAAAGGAACAGACAAAATGTAAGTACACTAACCCCAATGCATTACATTAATAACTGAATATATTAAGGAGACACTAAGTTTTATCTTATATACTCAAAACTTGCATATACCTGCAAAGCTTAACCCCTTTCTTTACTTTATGACAAAACTGAAAGGTTTTAGAAAAGGAAGGAGATACAGTTAAACATGCTAAAATTACATAAATTCCATGAAAAAACTTGGTTTTTAAATATATAGAAATGGAAAACAGCATTTTTACTAGCACCCTTTGGTTAAGCTTGCCTGTGTTGATTTATTTTCTAAAACTACAAGTTAATAAATGCTTAACTAGACATACTGTAAATCTTATTATTAATCTGCTAAATCTTGCAGTTCCATTTACTTTCCCTGTTTGTGTAATACAAAATGTTTTATCAAGATAATCAGGGCTTGATTTTTATTACAACTGTCTGCTCTCAACAGTTTGTAAGAGAAAAAAAGCACAAAATGTTCATCTGAAATAGGCCTCAATTAGTAACTATTCCTAACCTTATATAAGCCACCAGATCTATCAGTGTATCTGAACTATGGATTCAGAAATTAATTTTGAAATTTTTTTTATTATAAGTAGGATAATTAGATCTTAACATTAAGAAATACATACAGTGTTTGACGACGTATTTAAAAATAAAGTTAAGCCATATTCAGCTTGTCCAACAACCTATCAACAGTGGAAATTAAAAGCAGTTTTGATTTCACAACTTAAAGTCACATAAATGCAGAAGGCAATAGGGGTAGAGCAGGTTCGATGTGATGAGTCGAATCGAGGGTCTAAGGACAGAAGGTGTCGTATGTTACACATTGAAATATTTGAGGCAAAATTGTGATTTGTGATATTAGGCTATATAAATAGAATTGAATTAAATGGAATGAATGGAGCGAGAGTAGACACTAAAATGAACTTACAGCTCATTACAAAACTTCACAGTCTACATGTAGCATTGAAGATGCATCAAAGTGTTGCATTTGTGACCCACAAGATTAGGTCTATAGCAGGCAACAATAACATAAACCTGAGAAAAGAGAGCAACTGCAATATATTGATAAATTAGCTGTGTTTGTGGATTCCCACTCACCTGCTCGCGTGCTAAATTCTTGATCCTACTCCCAACATTTCCAGCTGAAATGTAATAGAGAATCTGTTTTAAAATGTGTCGAAACCACACAATACCTGCATTAGTTACTTACAACATTACAACATTAACATTTAAAACAAGCTAAGGAAGCTGTAAACGTCTGTGTGAAGTGTGCAGACAGGTGAATACACAGCAGAGCACATTCTGCTAGAAAGAAATTGCAGCTGGTCAGTTATTTGTGCTGTAACTTGTGACTCATTTTCCACATTATCAGTATCATAACCCCTTATTTTCCTTCAACTAAATTTAATTGATTATAACTGTGTTAAAAATGTCAAGCAGTAATGGTTGATTGAAAGATTATGATTTATTTGTTTTCCTTCCAGTTGACGTTCTCAGTCATGGATGATTTTGTTCGTAACAAATTAATTGAATGGGGTCTCACCGAGTGGAGAGAAAGATTTGAAGGTAAATTATTACCATGGTTCTTTGGTAGGCACAGATATTATATAATGTTGGAAGGACCTTCCAATACTGAAACATCTAAGCATCTACTAATACAGACATAAAAAAATGCTGCAACATTGTTCTCCAGTACAATGCTAACATAATGCATCCTTGACAGATATAATTGTAAGAAAATGGCAGCGATCAGTGTTTGGGTTCAAAAGCACATGTGGTAAAAAGCTTTTGAAATTTTCAAGGAACACTAATTATTCTAGGCTATATTAATTTGAGAGCAACTGATGTTAATTAGCAGTTGTGAGGCTTAAATGCTCTTAAATGTAAAATTAACAGCTGAACCCACACCTATTTCACTCCTTATGAAATTGATTTCCACAGAAATTTGAAAATTATTCTCAATTTTGCATGACTAAGATTCAACTATATAATATAATATATAATATGTTTTTAATTACAGCTCAAGGCATTGACAAGGAAAGTCTTTACTGTCTTTCCGATCAAGACATTGACAGAGACTTGATCCCAAAATTGGGACCAAGAGCAAAATTCAAGAAGAGACTCAAGATGTTACAGGTAATGTTCTGCACTGTGAAGATAAGTTACACAAATACTTTATTTGGTCTCATAAATCTCACTGATGTACATACGTTCCATTACTGCATAATTTACAGGAGCATGAACTTCTGTTAAATGTTTTGATGACACCTACAGACAAAGGATTATATCTCATTCACAATAATTTCATTTACTAGAATATATATAATTTGTTTACTAATTGTAGATTTGTAACTATTTTTTCTTTTGTCACTTGGAAAAGCATAACACAATAAATCAGGAAACAGCTGATTCTTCTGCTCAAGTAAGTTTAAGACAGTTTCATACAACATTTGTTACAATCATACAGATTATATTTTCAGTGTCCACTTACATGGTCTTGTACTTAAGAGTATTAGTTTCATACGCAGTGTCAACAGGAGCCTGAAGAAGCAGCTGCTTCTGCTCAGGTAAGGGTCACATTGAATTTCACAGGCATGTAATAAGTTAACATGCCTCTATTCTTTATGCAAATGCATTTGAGGCACTGAATTTACATGATTAAAAAGTCCTTTTTGACTGAAGAATTGTCTCATTCTATAACAGTGGTGCTGACTGAGAAAAAAGGATGCTAAATGTGATCACTTGTTAGCCCTTTCTGGACTCTACTTCCCATGGTGCTCCCAGGCTTATCCGCGATTGGATGAGAATATAAATGCAAATATCGTTGTGTGAATTGTAAAGATTTGTTCTCAAGCCTATTGCACCCTGTTAGAGGACAAAGACTGTGTCAGCATGATATATTGATCAAACACTGTTTTAAGAGTCAAATATTCATGTTCATTATCAGGTTTGCCCGTCCACCAGTGACCCAAGTGATAAAGGTGAGAGACATAATATTAACAAAACAACTATATTGAGACCACGTTTATATTGTGAGAGGCACATGCAACAGACCTTTCTTTTTTGTTTATTTTTATTTAATACAAATCCAAAAAGGAAAGAGAAAGTTGGATCTTCTGGGCGAGTCCAGCAAATGGCAATTACCAACTAGAAAACGACGACATAACAACATACCAGAATCACTCTCAGGTAGTTATATGACTTTCTAACAATGGCAACCTACAACCTTGGCCAAAGAATATACTTTCTCATTGGCTGGCCAAAAAATCTTTTCAGAACATCTCATACATCATATGTATGCCATAAATGTATATTAAACTGCAGGTATCCATAGCAACAATACATATGCTTCTGGTAGTAACTTAACCATAGCTATGACGGCATATCACTGCCAAAATTTGAGACTGCTCATCAGGCAGTTACCACTGAATGAAAAGGTTGTCTGGGTTTAAAACGTCATCCATTGAAAGTCCATGCATGACGGCATATCACTGCCAACAGCCACGAGCGCAAATGAGATCCACGCGCGCGGATGTAGAAAAGCTGCATGTGCAAATCAAAAATCCGAGCTCGCATATTATTTTTGCAAGCGCTTTTACAGCACTCACGAGCAGAATAGCTTCGCTCACTTTCAAACCCAGACAACCTTTTTATTCAGTGGTAAGGGCCTGATGATCAGTCTGAGGTATCCTAAATTGACTTGGCAGAGGAAGTGCCTCATTGTGCATTACTGTTTACGGATAAACTGGCTCATGGTTTATGCTGAATAGTTCTTTACTTTCACTGACAGAAAAAATCATCCTGTCTGATGTGAAAAACATCATGAGTTGTGTCCATAAGAGACTACCAAACCAAGACAACAAAAAGCTCAATGCTTTCCTGAAGTAAGTATTAAGTTTTTCACATTCCATTCCATTATTATTTAATGATCCATTGTAATGTCTGTAGTCGCCTATGCAGACATTGTGTATTCTCATCTTCCCACTCTTCACTGAAGCTGTTAAACCAGTCTATTAGAGTGTTTTGTGCTTTATCACAAATAATTTCAGATATCATTGTCTTCTGTATTGCAAATTTGGATGGCATTCCTTATTAACAAGACATGATATGGTAAATGGACTGTACTTGTATAGCGCCTTTCTAGTCTTCCGACTACTCAAAGCGCTTTTACACTACATATCACATTCACCCACTGATGGCGAGAGCTAACTGCCCATCAGTACAGTAAGTAATCATTCACACACACTCACACACCGAAGGCACAGCTTCAGGAGCAATTTGGGGTTCAGTTCAGTTCAGCATCAAACCCTTGGTGCCACCAAGCCACGGCCACCCAAACGTGTACAGTACATATCATATTTACCTACAAAACTTTACTGTTCGAGCATTTAATGTACCTCGAGGTCATGAATACAACCAATGTTCGAAAAGAGGTACAACACAAGTATGGGGATTGCATCCTCGTGAGATCAACCTAAAGAAAACTCTTTCAAAACGCCTGTTAAGGCCAATGAGACTGTTGCAGGAAGGGCGGTCTCGTCTTCTCTTGGGGCTATAAACACCCTGCACAGTCTCTCCTCTTCAATCTAAACTGCACTTCATGGAGTTATAAATAAAGGTGGTGAGGGGCTGACCTGTGTTGTACTTCGTTTCCCTCCTAACCTCTAGTTTCCCTTTCGGTCGGTACACTCGTTCCAACAAATAAGTATGGGGATCTTGCATCGCGCTCCGAGACACCCCTGCAGCTAGACTGAGAAGATCCAGCTCTGGCACAGCAGTACTTGTGACATGCGTTACATCACTTCCCTGCTGAGAGCACCGACTGAGTGATATCCTGTGCTATCACATCTAGATAAAATATAACAAATGTATGTGGTGAAGCCCAGCTCGCGGCGGAGCAGACATCCTCCAACGAAACCCCCTTTTAAAATAGCCCAAGATGCAGCCATGGTGGAGTGAGCGTGCACACCACTGGGCATCTGTGCACCTTTGCATGCGTGATCCCGGGAAATTGCCTCCACAACCCAATGAGAAAGGCATTGGACAGGGCCTTTCCTGTAACAGTTAGCAAAACAGACAAAAAGCTGGTGCGTTGTCCGCATCCCCTGTGCCCAGTCAATGTACATGTGTAAGGCACGCCCCGGGCATAAATTATGCAAGCACTTATGATTTATTTAACATGCATTTGTTGATTCATGCACATGTGTAAGCTAAGCTGGATATGTGAATGATGACTGAAACCTGTATATAAACCTGCAATAACTGATTTTTAACCAGTTGGTGCATGGGAAACAAGCTGTAAACACAACGCTGACTGATTATCATGTTTTCAGTTGATATGAAAACTTGTGCACTTCCTTTGAGCTATGTTTTTGGTCTCAACCAACTCCTGAGGCAAAACATCTGGCTCTGTGACTGCTAATGCTAATGCCCTGTGTTCACCAGCTAGTTGCTAACTTTGTCTGTCCGACATTTTGTGCTTGGCAGGTACCATAGGGATTTATCCGAGTTTTTCCTCTGAAATCAGCTGCCTGCTGTGTCCAAAAACAATGATGAGAGTAGTGAGGGTAGCCACAAAAGTAAAGTGGCAGGCCAAAAAACCAAACCAATGAGTGAAACACAGTATAAAGCTCTATGTACCTGAAGGGAACTGCAAAGTCTGGTGATGATTCCGTGTAGTTTCATCTCTGAGTGATCCCTTTCACATAAAAGTGGTCATTAGAACCATTGTTAATAAACAAATATTGAATGTAGCTGCTCTGACTGATGCTTAAGTAGGCTGTTCATAGACAGATGTCATGATTATGACACATTTTTTTCAGTGTTTATATTTTTTACAATTAATCATTTTACCCATATTTAAACTCTTCTACAACAGGGGAAAAATCTGTGATTTGGAGACAGACAAGAGGGAGCTGGTCGGTGTCTTTGGTAAAACTGGGGCTGGAAAGAGCTCTTTGATAAATGCCATCATTGGAGAGAAGAATCTTCTGCCCTCTGGAAGTATCAATGCATGTACCACAGTCATGATTAAAGTGCAGGCTAACATGCAGAACTCAAAGTATGAGGCAGACATTCAGTTCATTACAATAGAGGTAAAATGAGCTGAATATTGAAGTGTTTACTTGAAGCTATTCAAAGAGTTATGATGTAGCTGCAAAAATACAGTTGCTAGTTTCATTAAATACCATTTACTGAAATGAGAGTTAAATGTAATTATTGTTTTATTTTTTAGGAGTGGACAGATGTGTTGTGGTCCTTGGTTAATTTCATTGGGGATAATGCTGATCAGGTAGCGGACGATGATTATCATGAGACTGTTGAAAAGCTGTCAGCGCTGTATGGAGAAGAATGGAAAGACAAATCCCCTGAAAACCTCCTGGATAACAAATATTTCAGAGAAATTCCAGAATTTCTCAATTCCAGGATGAAGATTTTGACATGTGAATCAGTAAGTAACACAGTCTTCTTTAAAAAAGAATGGACCCTTCATAGTACAATCATTAAAAACATTGTCTATCAGTAACTAAACTGCTTGTATATAACTGCTTTGAAAAACTCCAACCAGGATTTTGCTTCCATTGTGCCCAAACAGCTCTCATTAAGGTCCTAAATGACATTGACATGCACACTGATGCCAAGCTCTCTGGTACTGCCCTGAACTAGTTCAGGCCCTATTCGCTGGACAGTAATAATTTTATTTCAGCATGACCTGTGGAGTACAGATCATTACTTGCCCCCCTTCTATTCAGTATATTCATGGTCCCTTTTTTCTAAAGTAACAATTTCCACACTGACAGCACTCAAATCTCCATTTCTCTTTCACCGTTGAATGTGGTCCCATTGACTCACTTTGTCAGTGCATTGAACAAATTAATGGCTTTGAAGTGCCAGAATTGTCTCTTGCTAAATAATGACACAAATGAGGGGATCTTTGGTCCCCATAATGAAAGACATGCACACGTTTTATTGCACACCTGTCATATTAAATCAATTACAATATGAGCCTTTTATCATCTGAAAAAGTAGAGCTAGAAGGAACTCCAAACAGGATCTTGAAAGCTTATCAATTACATAGATATACTATAAAACACTAGATGCGACATGTCATAATGACTTGCCATTCCAGGATGGCAGCCATTTTACCTGGGTCCAGTTTTATAGTTATAAATATACAGTAATATTGTTTTTTATTCAAAGTAATGAGCGTAAGCGTAGTGTAGCTAACATTAAAACAATGTTTGTTGGTAATAATTGATCTGTTTAGCTAAAAGATCAATGCTGTTGAAAGCTAGCGATCCACAATAACTGACTAAGAACTCAGCAGGTCCAAAACTTGGTAGCTTATGGTAAAGTTACCTAGTTCACTAACTTTTTCTAATTTTAGTTGACCCATATGTAAAAAAAAAATCTCTCTGCTACTCTATACTGACATGTGGAAAGTGATGCCAGCCTCCCCGGTCTCTTTGGTCCTTTAGTAAAGCAATCCCATGCAGCACAGCCGACACCCATAGTTGCTGCACATCGGTGGCAAATGTAAACAATATCCAGGAAAGATGGCAAGCAGTTATCCCACTAGTTATGACGTAATATCTCATCTAGTGTTTTAAATCTATGATTTATGCATTCATCTCAACCAGGTACCAATCATTTCTACCCAAAAAGCACAAACATTTTTAGAATGCAGCTACCAGAGTTTTATGAAAAACAAAATCATTTAAGACATTACCTCTGTTTAAATCCAAACTTAAAACCTAATTGTTCACTATCGCCCAAAACGGAACTTTTGTCTCCACTTCAGGTTTACTTTTTACGATTTATTATTCTGAATTAATCAGACTTTTTGCCTTTGCCGTTACTTTCAATGATAGGGTTTCTGAATTGGTCTTCTTTTTTAAAAAATGTTATCCTGTTCTAATTGTTTTAAAAAATTTTGAATTACTTTCAGTGTGGAGTTTGCATGTTCTCCCCGTGTCTGCGTGGGTTTCCTCCCATAGTTCAAAAGCATATAGGTTAATTGGTGACTCTAAAATTGTCCCTAGGTGTGAATGTGAGTATGAATAGTTGTTATCTCTATGTTAGCTCTGTGATGAACTGGCAACCTGCCCAGTGAGTACCCCCCCCCCTCACCCAATGTCAGCGATTATAGATAATGGAAGGATAAATCAAATTGTGTTGTCTTAATTTTATTTTATTATTTATTGCAGGCTAAAGAGCTGTCTGAAAAATGTGTCAAATACACAAGAAGTGCCTCAAAACACGAAGAAGTCAAAGATGTGAAGAGGTGGTATTGGCCACTAGTGAAGTGTGTGACTGTGAGGGTGCCTAATAATGAGCTACTCCAGCATGTCACACTTGTGGATCTTCCTGGAAATGGGGACCGTAACAAGAGCAGAGATAAAATGTGGAAAGGGGTAATTTATTTTTATCTACTGCTGTTTATTGTGTGTTACTTTGTTATCCAGAAACTTTAACATTATGTTATTACAAAGCACTGATAATGAATTATTCATAATTAACTTATGTTAATGCCCATCCAGGTTGTTGGATGTTGTTCTACTGTGTGGATTGTGACTGACATTAATCGAGCAGCATCAGAGCCAGAACCCTGGGAGATCCTAGAAAGGACCAGTAGCCTCATTGGAAATGGTGGCCAGTGTCAGCAGATTCACTTTATCTGCACCAAGTCTGATTGTTTTGAAGATCCAGATGATTCGTAAGTGATTTAAGATACAGTACATCTAAATTAGACTCTTATGCGTGTGGCAGGCAAGAGCTTAATACAAGTAAACACAAGCAAATGTAATATAGAACACAATGTTGACATGGATTATGTGAGTTATGATGTGGGCTACAACTTGAGCCCCATTTTCTAATCCTGTTTACATTTTGGCAAATTGGCTTTATTAAAAGTATGCAGAATTAGCTATTAGAGGTTCCTGTCAGCAATGTACAGACACCTATCACTAGATTACTTTAAAACTGAAGAAAACTTAAAAGTGCTGAGGAACTAGCACATAAGTTCAACAATCAAGCACTACTTCAGTTCAGATTGGGCAGGCTGTTCCTTCCACTCTGTCCCTACAGGTTTCTCCACCGTTTAACACGTGAGCGTTGAAATCCCCCAGCAGAACTATGGAGTCTCCAGGTGGTGATGTCCTTTCCAGGACCCTACCCAGAGACTCCAAATAGGCCGGATACTCTGAAGTGCTGTTCGGTACATAGGCATAAACAACAGTCAGAGACTTCCTCTCACAAGCATGTAGTCAAATGAGGTGACTCTCTTGTTCTCTGAGGAGAACTCTAACACAGCAGCGCTTAGCTGGGTGCTCATGATTATTTCTACACCCACTCGGCATGCCTCACAGTTTGAAAACCTCTGTTCTAGGGGATTTAATTACCCCTTAGCCTGATGGCTATACCGATCACTAACAGGCCACAAAATGAACTAAATGCCTTGATTGTCAACAAGAAAAGATTTAGGCCTTGCCTGAATCCTGGTGAATCCTGGTGACAGAAATGCATCAGAGCGGCTAAGCAGTATCCATGCTGCTACTTACAGAGTGGTATGGAGGACAACAGTCCATGGACAGATCATGATACTGGACCCAAAGATGGTGCCTATTCAGTCCAATAAGAACTGCTTGCCTGATGCAAACGCAAAGGGTTTCTCCTACTCGGCCCATAGACTTTACATTGTGATGACTTCACGGATTTTTAAATTACGTTTGTCAGCTCAAGGAAAGTTTTTTTAAATATAAAACCTTCATGGATCAAAAAATCATAATAGAAAGAGTCATAACTGACCTTGTTTACAGTTTGAGGTGTCTTATCAACAGTTTTACAGACATCTCTTGGAATGGATGAGCAGAGACAGTTGTTGAAGCGCTGCAGCACGCCGCTTCCTATTGGTACTATTCTTCCGCATTGGTAGCCACCTCACCACCGTATGTAGTTACTGACGCCTATGACGTTAACTCAGCAACCCATGAAAATAGATTGGTCATGTCTGGACACAAAAAACTGATCTGATCACTTGCAAATAAAATAACAGTGCGGGCAGTTTGATCTGATGTGAGACACAAATCTGATTTGCCTGCAGTCTGATGAAAGCCTTTGTTTTCTGGCAGTCTGAACTATGCTGGATTCAGCTTCTCCATCTGATAACTTATTATAGAAAGCAAGAGCGACAATGCAATTTATGATCTGCATTATAATACTAAAGTCAGACTTTCCCTTTCAGCTTGCCATCATTATATTACATAATTTGCCGTCATATTTCTTGTTTACTGGATCAGGTGTTTACATGCAAAAAAACAGAATAACTAGAATAGTTGTGGGCATGTAAACACACTGACTGAGCACAGCTGACCTCCAGCTTGATCTGCATAAGTTATCTGGATACTCTATTGTACTGTTTTTGTATTTGCTTGTTTTACAAGAAAATTAAGCATAGCGTTCTCAAATAAGTGTAAAACAAGACCTCGGAAAATTTGTTCGATGTCACGTGACAGGACGAAAACATTTGTAACTAACTTTAAACCCTTTTTAAACCGGGCTGCTCTCAGAAGCACCGGGCTGAGACTTTCCCGGCAGTAACGACAAGTTCATTAATCTGCCGCCTGTAGCACTCTCAGAACAGTGGACTATACTTGCGGGCCCATAGCCCTCTGGGGACTGTGGACCACTGCACGGCCACCATTGCTCACTGGCCTCTTCCCCAGACTTGAGGCAACATATGAACACTGACATCATGCGGACGTGGGAAGGGGAGAGGGGTGCAGGGTAGGCCCTCTTTTATGATTCTAACCACTGGCCTAATGTGAACGTCGTGGGAAGAAACCGCTCCCTTGGATGAGCCCTATGATGATCTCTCACACACTATCGCAGAGTTATAATGTCAATATAAATAAATAAATAAAACATAAAAGGTCAGAAGAGGTCTGGCTCTGCTCACATGCCTTTAATCCAAGGCTTGTCTATTGATAAGGGGGTTATGTGGTTTAGATGACTTCTGTTCTTTTACATCATAGAAGATTTAATAATAGCTCCAATTCAGTTCAGATATTTATTTAAGGCAGGCACGGCTATTGTCAGTAAAAAGCTCTCACCAGTTATAATTTGCCAAAACAATCAGGTTGTATTTTGATGTTAAAAGAAGTCACCTTTGAATATCCAATAAAGTTTCAATTAGTATGAAATTTAGTATCTGTATCCTGCTGACATTGTGTAAAGGCAAAAACCTTTGGTACTGGACATACCCTGACCAAAACGGCTCTTATAATAAGATCGTGACGGCAGGTACAGACACAAAAACCAAGATGTTACCAGTGAACGGCTCTCGCTGAAAAGATGCAGATTATACTACGAATTTACTTTACATTTTTGAAGGGGAAGTCTCTGCGGTGGGTGGCTGTCTTCCAGTAACAGGAAGTGCTGTGCTGGGGCCCAGAGAGGACACTCAACAGTACGCGCTTTATAGAGCCTATAGGGTTCTAGAGAGAATCCACATGGAGAGCGCAGAAAGGTGGTGACCGCAACAGGAAACAATACAAGGCAGATAGCAGGCTGCGCAGCACAGTACTTGCAAAAACACAGCTTGCAAAAACTCTTTCCTCTAAGTGGATACACTTTAAATTTAACTAGGACTGAGTTTAACTAAGATAAAATACTGAAAATGCTGATTTAAAAACATTAAAAAAAAAACAATGATCAATGTAAAGCAGAATGACTATATAAGGAAACCAAAATACATTTAAAGGTGTACATGATATTCATGTTGTGAGATGAAATGACAATAACAACACAATGTTTATACTGTATGTAATTTATGTAATTATGTGAGTTGGTGCTATTATAAGGAAATGGAGACACTGTTCAATTGGTACACTTTAATTCCAATTAATTGGGAGCGTAACCTAGTATTTTGTCAGTACACCGCAGATCAGCTGGTCATAAAATAAGCCTCTTATCAGAATCAGAATCAGCTTTATTGACCAGGTATGTGTACACATACAAGGAATTTGACTCCGGTTTTCTGTGCGCTTTATGTACATACACAGCAGTAGACGTAAGTATGGCTAAAAGGTATTTTTGCATTAAAAAAAAGTAACATTTGTAAACAGTACAATAGTTAGTGCAAATGGTGCTGAAATAAATATGATTAATGTCACAGGTAGCTTAATGTACATGAGGTAGTTGTATATGACAGTATATACAGTATAAATCTAGTATACACATCATGTGTAGATTAAAAAAGTATTCATATTTACATAAACCATGAGAGAAATGTACAGGTACGGTGGATGTCAATTTTACTGTGTGACTGGTGTTAACTGTTCATCAGAGTGAGGGCTTGTGGGTATGAACTATTCTTGTGTCTGGTTGTTTTGGTGCACAGTGCTCTGTCGCGCCAACCAGAGGGGAGAAGGTGGAGCAGGATGTGTGCAGGTTGTGATGGATCTGCAGTGAGGTTTCCAGCCTGTTTCCTGACTGTGGACGTGTTTAAGTCCTGAGCACCAATGATTTTTTTCCACAGTACTGACTGTCCGTTGTAGTCTGTTCATGTCCTGTTTGGTGCCTGATCCAAACCAGACAGAGATGGAAGTGCAGAGAACAGACTGGATTATTGCATTATTATAAGCTCAACATAACTAACTACTAAAATAGCAGTCTCTAACTTTATCTCTATTTTCCCTATAATGATAATCAAATGAAATACTTATATCCTGAAACTTCCTAGGAAATCAGGGACCCGTAAAATAAAGTGTTATCCTTTTCAATATAAATGGTACAGTCGTGAGTAACAGATGTGGGTTTAACAAAAGATAATTTTGACTTGAGATGAGGGAAGAAGATTGTATGCAAAAAATGTTGTAATTTCAGGTTCCAGTGCTCCAAATATTGTATGTGTATTGTATGTGGTATTACTTAAAACTGTTCTTTTCTTGTAGTTCAGTAGTTGCTAGGCGTGGTCACATATTTAAAAGAAACATGGACGCCAAGGAGGAAGTGAACAAAGAATTCAGGAAACTTACCAAGGTTAAGGTGAGTTTTATTGACTAACAAAGTCTAACACAAGGATTGTCTAGAACTGCAACTTATGTCTTAAAATCATTCAAAACATCTTTCCCCAGAAACATTTCAGTGATGACTGTTTCAAAGTGTTCACAGTGAGCTCCACAGAGTTTCTAAAGAAAAAACGTCTACAACCAGATGAAACTGGTAGGTGAAGTCTCCATAATGGAGGGCTTTGTGGAAAAGAGAACATGTATAGCTCAAATACATATTTTGTTTTAGTTTCCTTAACCACTTTCATTCAGACAAGAATGACTACTTTGATTATGACTTTTAATTTTAAGTATGTAATATGAATGTACGTATTTAAATATGTTCGATGAAAACTGCAATTTTTTTTTACAGAAATACCCAAACTTCAGGAATTTCTAAAAAATCTCAATGACTGTCACTCGGCAACATTAAACTATGTGTCTGGAGCTTATGGGATTCTTTCTCTGATTCAAGGGGCCAGCTGTGGAGAAGTGGTAAGATCAAGTAATAAAACCTCTTTTATTGTCTTTAAGTGGCACAATTATTATGTTCAATCTTACTGACAGAAAATAATATTCATAGTAAGCTGAAGTACGCTCAAATTCGGTGAAAACATGGTAAGTCAAGTGACAGACTTCTCAAATGAATGTGGAGTAAATTTTAGCCATCAAGGTTGTTACTGATTTCCTGAACTTTTGTTTCTTCAGAGAGGCTACATAACCACAGTAATTTAAAGGTGGTTGTACTAAAGACCAACAGAATTTCCTAAATAAACAAAGGAGTGAGAAATACTGTCTTGAAAGAAAAAACGAAGTGGGCAGCAGTATAGTTTCATTGATTTAAATACTGAATGTGTTGTGTTTGATTTCAGGCTGACCAAAAAACAGATGTGTGCACAGATCTTGAAGAAAGGATGAGGCATGAACTTGATAAAGTCAGAGAACCAATAGAAGAGGCTTGTACTGCTTTTGAAAAATGCCTTAATGAAGGGGTTGAAAAATCAAAAAGTTCATGTGAACGAGTCTTGAAGTCCGTCTTACATCCTGTACGTATTTGAATTATAATTACATCAAAACAACTTGCTTTGTACTTCATATGAAAATGTTATCTGGTTTTAAATTATTCCTGTTTTGATTTTATTTTGCTTCAGGGATGGGTAAAAGGTGGCGGTTTTCACAAGACATTGAAGTGTATAGTTGAGAACAACGGCACCCACAAACCAAAAAGGGGGAAACCTATAAACCTCAATGTGAAGTTAGCTTCATACCTGACTGACAGCCTTGATGAGGAATTCAAGAAGACCTTCCCGTAAGAAATTACTTAATGAGGAGATTAAACCCTTTGTTGGTCCATTTAAAAAACTATGGAGAATAGAATTAGAATGTACAAATGATGTAATATATTATAATTACATTATTAAAATACAAACTTGTCAGTGCTACTTTTATGAAACATTTCAACTCGTTAACATGTTTCAGAAATGAAAGACATTGTGGACCATTCAACGGGGCCATCAAAAAGTTTTCACTTGACACAAAGAGTCTGATTGAAAAGTACAAAGACGTCCAACTGCAGCTGATATTTCTCGAGACAGAGGTAAAAGATGAGAATAATACCATCCTATCCATTAGTCCATTATCGAGCTGTTTGTTCAGGTCAGAGAGACTTAAGCAGAAGGGTGAGCAAATCAATCCAAACATCAATTTTGTGATTAAGGGCTGGAACGAAGACTAAACATTGAAGAATTAAGCACAAAAATATAGTTACAGTATTTTGAGCTATTAGAAATCTTATAATCTATACTTTATTTTATCTAAGGAAAAACAAATTAAGACAAAACTCAACAATATCATCCGGGAGCGTAAGAAAACAATCTACAGCAGTCTGACGATGACAATCGAGGAAAGCATGCAAGGTTGCTACAAAAGTAAGATAGAAGATCTTGACATATACAGCCTGACAAAATACTGCACTGACAGTGCAGAAAAATGTAGTTTGACAACAATTTTCTGTTTTATTGCAGAAGCAGCAGAAATTAGAGGACAGGACTCTCTGAAAAACATGAGGGACACTATTGAGAAGCACGTGCATAATTCAAAGAACATCATGTTTGAAAAGGCTAAAGTTGTTATGTTGAACCAGCTGAGATGCTTGAAGGTTTGTCACATTGCTTAATACGTCATACGATGATGATAAAACATGTTGTTCTGCACATCTTTATCTGTATCTATGATTGTACTGTAGGTCATCATTTACATGAAGGCTTTTTCTACATTCAAGTGGAATATGCATCATTCTTAATGCTGCTTTTGCTACTAAAAACACTGAGGCCACTTACACAAACATGCAATTACTGTTATTAATCTAAGACCATATCAACATGTATGGAGCAATTAACCCTTTTGTCCAGTTAACACATATCTAAATAGTTAATTCATATAGGATTCAGTTAATCTTGAACACAATATTTGGCTCTGTGAGTAATAAATGATAAAGATTCTGATGCTGAATTAGGAGGAAATCCTGAAGACACTGATGGAAACAATGCAGGAATCAATCGAACTGTCACTCAAGACAGATGGTGACTCAATCCCAGGTAAAGGCAATGTATTAAAATGCTTTAATCACTCACAATAATGTTAATATTTTTTTGAAATGAATAAGCCAACACATTTCCAATAGTGTCATTAATAGTGTACATGTTGTAAACAATGCATTTTTTTCTAGATGTTACAGTGGAGCTTGAGATGGTAAAGCATTACCACAATGAACTAAGAGGAAACTCAGATGAAGAAACACAAATTTGGTAAAACTTTTGTTAAAATGTAACATAAACATGATGCCCAGGTTATGAGCTACTCTGAATAATGCTAACAGTGTTTTTAATTACACTAGCGCTGATCCCCCCGGCCCAGCAGTTGCGCAATGATATGTGCAGGTACGTTTTAGTGAAACTGATGATCCAAATCGAGCATTCAAACAGATGATAGGAAAAATGATATGACAGCCCTATTCTTTGTCATTATTGATCACAACCTCGCTGTTTATCTCTCTGGTGGACATTTTAGATTTGCTCTGTGGACAGAAACAGCAGAGGCCTGCTCACCCACTGAAGGGCCCTCCGGGCACGCTGATTAGAGACATGAGACCTCTGGATTTGGTCTCAAGCATTATTATCAAGTTGTTATCTTTGTTCTCTTTGAGTGTTGTTTAGATTTGTACTTTGAGTTTGCTTGTGGGAATTACATGCAGAGAGATTTCTTTGGGGTAAGACACATTTATCTTTAATTAATTGTAGATCAGAGGCAGACAGAAAATGTGTGGAGAGAGTGGGGTGGGGTGGAGGGAGTGACATGCGGAAAAGGTCCCCAGTCGCATTCAAACCAGGGACGCTATGGTTTTTTGCGCTACGGGCCTTAGCCACTAGGCCACTCTGATGGCCCAGAGATTTTTTGTTACTTTTGTGATTGTTCAAGGACAAAAATGTTGCTTGCTTAATGATTTGTGTGTTTTTATATACACTATAAGAAAGAGAACAAGATTATAGTAGTAAACGATCTTATGTGGCTTCTTGTTATTTACACTGTTGTTTTCTTTTAATCTACACTGATGTTGTTTTCTTTTAATCTACACTGATTCTAAATGCATGAATTTGATTTGATTTGGTATATGTCCAATATACATCAATAAAGTGCCACATGTAGTTTGGCTTAACCCTAACCTTGGATTCACAGAGATTATATAGTGCACATTTTGTCGAGATCTGGAATTTGTCAATGCTGCATTTTGCAATTGCCATTATTTTTTACCCCCAATTCATAAGTCTGTGCACTCTTATAGCACTGATTTCATGTATGAACTTCTAATGACTGTTCTTAATATCCAAACAGGTTCAGTAGAGGTATTTTGTTATTCATTTAGGATTAATGGGCAGGTATTCATGTTAGCGAAACGCACTGACTGATGCAAGATAATGGAACATGCAGACACACATAGGTAGGCTATAAATAAGCACGTGGCCTCACCGTGGCTCATCTCATATGCCTTAAAGTTACTTCCTCTTCAGGGTAAACGGTTCACATTATTTTTGCATGAGTTTTTTCTGTTCTGGGTGTGTGCAATGGTAAATAAGCTTCTGTCGATAACAGGAAGTCATACATGACGTGTAGACTTTTCGAGTAAAACGCTTACTGTTAGTTTATTATCTTGACTAGTGTTTAAAACATGCGCTGCAGCGTTCATTCATGGGCAAACTGTAACCTACACTGTTCATCCGGATAACCTTTCCCCCTGCTCCTCTCGCCAACACTTAGGCTACTGTTCCTTGAAGGAGCCATAGCCTACTCTAATAACACGGGGGGGGAGGTAAAGAGAGACCGGGTGAGTTGGTGAGGATGGGCTGTGAATGGGTTCAAATGCAGTACACACCACAGGAACAATTTCAACACACTTTACTAAATTCATTAGGTAGATTAAAGACAATAATACTATTAGCAGCGCTGACTGGAGTTTCAGTGGTGCAAGGTTTGTATTAAAAGACAAAAAATTCAAGTTCACCGGTCAGGTGATGTTGAGACACCCGTTAACACCACGAGACACACCACAGGAACAATTTCAACACACTTTACTAAAAACAACAACGAAACTAATGCTTCCTCATTGCTTCTCGAGTAATTTGTGATTGTGAAACTTTCATGCAACGCTTGCACATTTTTGAAAACAAGAACTGATTTCTACATTGGAAAATCAGAAGTCAGAACAAGGTTTTTACCGATGGTCTGATACAGCGATGACGTTATCTTCTCTGGCAGCCCTTCCAGGCTGTGTGCTGGTCTCAACATGTTCCAGACCATTTCTAACCTTCATATGAACCATATCTAACTGTGTATCCAATAACTTAAACAGAATCCCTATTTGAAAGCACAAGGCCAGAAATGTGTTTCCAAAATCTTGAAATCAACTGAAAGCACATAGGAGAAAATGATCTTAATGTGGATTCATGTGCCTTAAAGGCCCAAAACTATGATTACATAAAATTTATGTCAACAGCACTGTATAATGAGATCTTAAACTGTCATTTACGCTCTTGCATGGCTTGATGTGTGAAGCCAGTTTCACTGCAAATATCTTACCATTTTATAATGAATCAGGGTCCAGAAAATTCAAATAATTTCAGAATTTATTCTGGTCATAGAAAACGTGACAAGTTGGTATTTTAAATAATAAAACAATCTTTTTAAAGAGGGTACAGCAATGTCAGCAAACAACATCAACACACTGAACACTACTGACACAGAAGTATAAAGTCAAAAAGTATAAAGGTATCGGTGGGTGGGTATGCAAATTTATTAACATGAGGTTAGATAGTATTTTTCCATGAATATAATTTTATTCATTGTCTGACCCCCTTATTCTTGCCATGGGCAGTGGGAAATAAGGGAAAAGTTTAGAGAATTTGGCATGCATTTTATATGGTCTTAATAATTTTGTTTTATTCACTTACTGACTGTCTGCTGTGCATCTCCTGCTATGTGATGCCACATAAATGTAACAGCGTGCCAGTGTGTAAACAAATACATTTAGATTATTTTTCTCATTTGACACTGAAATGTAGTGTACACTCAGCACCATTAAATAAAGCACAAACAGGCACTCAAAGTGAAAAATGAATGAATCAAACACACTTAAATACTCTATATTTTCATGGCAACTACATTATGTGACTGTCAACATGAAACTGATGTTTGGAAATTCACTTACAGCTATAAGCACTAGATGTTTATGAACACAGCTGGTAAACATATGCATGAAAGGAAATATTACAGATAGCAAAGGCATAGTTCATAGGCACAGATAAGACATTTTGACTTATTTTCCTTTAACTCTGACCTTCTTCTAACTTGCATTTAAGTACAGATACTTCTTTCAAAAATATGTAAAAAGTACCTTCCTAGTCATTACTTACTCAACACAAAGTATCATGCTACATACTGTATGAGTTTTGTGTATAACAATCAGTTGTTGCCACTAAAAACTATTTCAGCAAGCTACAACAGTACAGTCAAAAACATGGCATTGTGATATATACACATTGTGGTGTATATCAGTGAGCTAAAGTGTGGTATTGAATACAATCATTTGAAATTCATAAGGTAGATTAAAGACAATCATACTATTAGCAGCGCTGACTGGAGTTTCAGTGGTGCAAGGTTTGTATTAAAAGACAAAAAATTCAAGTTCACCGGTCAGGTGATGTTGAGACACCCGTTAACCCAGAGAGTGCTGCTTCTTCAGGTTGTCTGAGCGCCTCACTCTCTCCTCTGGGGTCTTTTTGTACCAGCTCCTGGGAGGAAACAGCCACTGTCATACAGTGATGACTTCAAAGACATCGGTGAAATCTGAAATCCATACATTTATGTACACTGTTGCCTTTAGCGAGAGGTGATTCAAATTGATGTTGGAATTACAGTTCATTATTTAAATAGACAAAACTTTACTGATGTGCAAGTTAGCAAAGGATGACATCCACTGATTCGTGAAATATAAGCAACGTATGAAATGTAAAAAGTTGAATGCATCGCATGCACAGGCATTGTTAATAAGGACAGGAGCAAGCCAACAAGCCAATCAACAGTTTCTCAGTTAGTGGAGTAAGGAAAGTCTCTTCAAATAAATTACACAGGGCACTTTATGTGATTTAAGGCAGCGAGATAAGGTCCTTTGTTAAGTTATTCACGGTGAAAGAAGTGGAGGTAAAAAAACTCACCCCTGGCGGTTCAGCTGGCCTGGGACAGGAGAATTTTGGCCTTGGCTTGGCTTCAGGACTCTGGGAAAGGAAAATTCAGGATAGAGCATGAAACCAGACAACATAAAGCATAAAATCAAAAAAAAAAAAAAAAAAAAAAAAAAAAAAAAAAAAAAAGGTGACAACAACTTCTCACAGCTGTATTTGGCACCTGTTGGTTGTGGGGCTCTTTGGCTTCTGCTGCATCTTCCTAGCCTGTGCTGGGGATTCGCCAACCCTGAGGGAAATACACACAATTAAAATTCTGCATCTCATCATTGAAAACATTCACATCTAAAACCAGATCCCTTATGCTATGTAAGGCTCTGTTCCTCTTTCCTATTTTACCGCTTTTTCCTGTCCATAGACCTTTGTGTGGCAGCAGACAGAACCACTCTCTCCTTGGGGCACTTGGCTTTCTCCTGCCGGTTTGACATAGACAGTAAGGAGATTTATGATGGAAGTACTGACATTGACAGCATAAGACAAATCATGTTATAAGCTTCACTGTAAGTTACCTACTTACTAAATCTGAGGACCAAGGTACTTTATAAATAAAGCTCAACGTCATCATTTGTGTCCCACCAGTTATCAGAAGGACAAAAATATGTCTGAACTTTCCTTTCAGGTCTTCCTTTAAAAGAAGAGCAACAATCTTATGTGATTGATTACAGGCCTGTATTTTTCAGGTTACCATGTCCCGTAGCTTCCTCTCTGCTCGGAGCTCTCTATCCTGCTGCAGCAATGCTAATCGATCCCCCAGAGGCATTTCAAAGAAGATGTCATGGATGTCATAAAGGGCTGCACGTAACTGAGGGACAAAAGATGCACACTTAAACACAAAGAAAGATGGACCTCTGCTGCCTATAGACAGTAACTACACATTCCTACCTGGGCTCTAACTCTCTCCTGCAGGGAGCGATCTTGTGCTGAATAGGTGCCTCTCTTCTGTAGCGCTTCATTCTGGAATGACCGGATGAACTCCTGTGTATCCTAAGAACACACATATATACAGGGAACATTCATAAACATAAAGTTTTTTCCCAGTCACTAACGTGACGATTCATTTATTAAATAACTCTTATTCCACTCATATTGGTGTTTTTTGGACCGGCTGTACACATTTTTAGTGTGTGTTTTTTGTGTGTATGTGAGAGTGTAATCTCACCACAACGGTCTGGCGCAGGTGTTTGACCTTCTCTGTTTTGAGCAGTCTGCGTGAGAGGAAGCCGCGAATTATGGCGCCAATTCGACAGAACGCTCTCTGCTGCTCTGCGGTCAGAACCTGGAGGACACGACGAGGACGCAAGAAGATGATAATGTGAAGATAAGATCAAAGAGTGGGTTTGAGAAATAATGGTACATCTACTGTACGAACACACACACCCTCTCGTCTACTCACCAGACTTAGCCTCGCTCGAGGTTTGCTAACTGCCCACGTGGGCCCCCACAGATAGACGGGAGGCTGGACAGAGGGAGAGGACACACTGGAACTTACAGGACTGGGAAAACCTGGAGAAAGAAACAAACAGATACTTTCAATTTAAGCATACAGCTAGAATTGGTACCAAATATACACTGCAGTTAGCAGTTACTGCTGTTTTACTGAGAAATCCCTGGGAACAAGACACCGAAGAGTATTTTGTATAATTATGTCTAAAACATCGCAGTATATATTATTATCTCTATAATTTTTTAAAAACAAGTATAAAATGTCCTCAGAAAAATAGATGCAAAATCTCTGCTGCCTTTTCTCTGTTTTAATATGTTGTGCGCATTCAACATCTATAGCTGTGATGAGGTTTCAACAGTCTTTTGTCGGCACTGTTCTACAAACTCCAACGCAGTAATAAGTGAGCATGGGGAAGTGGTACCTGTACTGTGTCCAGGTGATCGCTCAGACGGTGTGAGGGCAGGGCTTAGTCCCGGGCAGCAGGGGTTCACAACAGGACAGCTGTCACTCACAGACCTACAACTCCACCCACAAGCATCCTCACTCAAGGGTCGCACACACCCCTGCTCCTTCAGTCTTCTGTCTGTCTCCTCAAGCTCCTAACCACATGCGCATACAGTGCACACAGACACACACACACACACACACACTTCAGTACTATTATTTTATTCTTCACAACCACATACACACACATACACATGCACAAAGTACAACATTCACTCTTTTGCTCTGTAGCAAGCAGGAAACCTTATGCAAAGAGAATAAATTCACACTGTATTGCAAATAAACAAAAGAATACATTTAGTAGGTTTTGTTGTTGCTTTTCCTGGCAATATGTAAATAACTGATCAAATACTGCCCAAAAATGTGTTTGTATCTTCGTCTATTTAGAACAGATAATGTCTGATTTCATGTGCTGACCATACGGAGGCGCTGTTGCTCTTTCTCCTGCTCAGCCAGGAGCAGCGACATCTGCAAGGCATGCTCCTCCTCCAGACGCCTTTGCATGTCCTCCAGAGCCTGCGCTCTCCTCTGGGTCTCCTCTGTTGATGTGCACAAATAAATACACATAAAATCATTTCTCTTTTAAAGGTTTTATACTTTTCCTTCACCTCCCATCACTCTCTATCATAGAATATTTAGCCTAAAGCTGCAGTGGGAGAAACAGTGATCTCAGTGGAAATGGCACAATTTAACTGCAGATTTTAATGAACACTGTGTGCTTTACAGGAACTGTTCCAGAGAGACTCACCTGTCTTGCTGGCCTGTGTCTCAGCTGCATTTCTGAGGACAGTTGGTGTGATCCTGCCATTGTTTGTCCCCTGAGGGTTGTCGGGCTCCATCCTGAGTGTGACCTGAGCCAAGTCAGGAGTCACGCGGGGCCTCAGCAGAGATGGTGAGGGACTATCTATCTCATACGACTGGTTTAAGGGGGCTGCAGGGGTGCGCCAACTTGGAGCCAAGCGTGTAACTCCTGCCATGAAGCGGGGAACCCTTTCCTGGCTGCGGTCTATGTGCTCAATACCAGAATGGTAGGCATGAAGCTGGCTGTCCAGGGTGTGGCAGCGCCGGCGAAATCCTGCAGCCAGGTGGTCATGGTGTCCCTTCAGGCTTGGCCCTGCGGCACTAACGGGGCTACAGGTCTCCTGCACTGGACTGGTACCACAGTGGCTGGATCGACGATTGCCACTCCTGCTAACACCACCTTCACTCCCCACTGAGCCCCAGTAATCGAAGGACTTTGTGGCCCCTAAAATAGCTTCTCCCCAATCTGCCATGCCAGCACCTTCGCCTGACCTTCCTGGGCTGCGGGGGATAAGGTCTGCTGGGCCAATGGGAAATGAAATATGGATGTTCCCTGTAGAAACTGGCCGAGGTCTGCGTCTCTGTGGACGGGGACTAATGCTGGACTCTGGACTGGGGAGATGAGCATACCGGTCAGGTAGACTAGGTGAGAGGCTGCCAGACTGTTGGGGACTGGGGTTGTACAGAGTTTGATGCTGGGTATGGGTCTGAGGTGGGCCAATAGGGCTATGTTGCAGACTGAATCCAAACTCAATGCCTGTGTCCCCCATGGGACTACAACTCTTATTCTCCTTGTCAGACACAGTCTCAGGCGGGGGAGTCCTGGTGACTGTGTGGACAACTTTTGAACCCGGCTGACTCTGCTCTCGCTTCACATACTCCCTTGATCTTTTAAGAAGGCTGTCCAAACTAATGTCCTCCTCCTCTTCCTCTTCCTCCTCACTCTTCTCTTCCCTCTCCACCATCACTTCCTCCATTGCCTTGTAGCCATTGCGGATGGGGTTCTCAGAGCATGGAGTGGCAGGCTGATCATTTGTCTGAAACCCAATTCCAGGGTCTCTGGGAAGTCCGGGAGAGTCAGTGACCAGAGTGTAGCCACTGACTGACGCAGATTTAGAAACTGGCAGCTTCTCAACCTCCTCACTTGGTACTTTATGTGTCTGTGCAGAGATAATAAGTAATGATAACCAATCATGAAATAATTGCTCAAATCAAAAGCGACAATAAAGACTGACCAGCTGATGTCATTATTTACCTGATTTCTGCTTTAAAGCAGGTCATTCATCACTGACATACAAACAATGAAAAGGTGCCTAAACTGAAAAAGTCACTTAAAGTATGTTATCCAGACTTTTTAGAGTAACCCAATTTGTAAACCTAAACCCAATCCTAACCTAGCCCTAGCCTTATCACTTCCAACATGAAAAATATAAGCAAATTTAAGATTAATCTTAACCGAGACACTGAATGCTTACATGCTATTTCCACACCTATCATCACCTGAAATTCTTTTAGTGACACACTTGATATTTATCCAGATCTCTTACTAAATAGTTCAGTCTGGATTGTTGATGTTGGTTTTTCAGTAAAATTACATATGCATCCTTTTGGTTGTGGTACAGACTGATCTCAGAGGCAGTAGTAACAGCAGACAATGACTGGCCAATAATGTTTATTCAAAGACCAAATTTCATAACTAGAGCTGATTTTCAAGTGGGCAATATAGCTTTGGAATTTGAGTTGACAAAAAAGGGCTATCATCAGGTAAAACTATCACAGAAAGTGTTGAGTCAGGACACCTATATTCAAGTCTGCAAATATTACGAGAGATTCTGGGACAGACTGTGATTCAGATTTTGTGCTATATCGCAGGACTGCACACGGACTTATTGACCAATGTGGGCATATTTGAGAATTTTAGATGACGCGTGTTAATGAAAACATACAAATAAAGTGGCATAATGTTTTCTTTTATGAACAGAGAGTAGTAAAATATATGTTGTATGACTGTCATAAGCATTTGGATTGCATTTTAACTACATTTTCTATGGAATGAATTTGCTCTTTAATTCCACCTATTCAATGATTGATCTCCCAAACTTATATTCCTTTTTCCACTGGCTCGTGACCCAGACCACACCCAGGCCTGTGACCAGGACCATCCTGTGCTACTGACCTGAGCTTGTTCCAGTATGTCCTGAACCCGGGCCAAAAGGTTGTTCCTCTGCTGGTTCTGCCTGTTCATCTCCAGCTGGACCGCCCTCCGTCTGTGTTCACATAGCTCACTGCGCTGCTCGGCACTCAACTGGAAAAAGAAAATGCACACGCTTTTTCAACACTGATTCAAAAACTTGAAAACCTCTTGAGCTACATTTGATACAACTCTCTGGTTGAACAGACTCGAGCAACAACACATGAGAAAAGATTAGACGCGAACTTGTTATGACATGGTTTCCAATACCCATAATGTATCTGTGATTTATTTCCAGTTATTACTGATAACAGTCATTCTTCTTCCACTATATGTTTGTGTCTCCTTTGTTTGAGTGGCAGAGAAATCCTCAGCCTCACACTGGCCTCTCCATCATGTGGCTATTTCTGAAAACTCGTTTTGTCAGCAGTCACTGCTGCTGATGGATTCTCCTGACTAACATCAAACAGCCTTGGTGTTCCTCGTCATCAATTATCTCCGCTCTCTTTCCACTGCCAACTGCTGATCTAATTGGGATTAGTAAGCCCACGTGTTTCAGATATATTATGTAAGTTTCAAAAGGAAATATGTTTTTTCCCTAAATGTTAACCTTTAATTTAATTTAAACTGTGCAATTATATATCTCTTTGTACATCTGTCGTTTATGCCTGAAATACATATCATAACATCCTTCTCATTGTTGCTGTAACAGTGTAAGCAATGCTTTCTGTCACTATGGAGCATACAGATACAAATACAAATACAAACAGCCACAGCAGGACAGTGACAGATGTATAGACCTTTTAGGGAAACCAACCAAACATTTTGTCATTAAAAAGCAGAGCCACCTTTGTGGCAACAACTCTCTTGCTCTGGATATCAAGCCATCTGCACACTTCTTGAAAACATCCATTAGTTATGGCTTCGGTCTACTTTTGGTTTAGTTAAATGTAAATGGACTGTACTTGTATAGTGCCTTTCTAGTCATCCGACTACTCAAAGCGCTTTCACACTACGTATCACATTTACCCATACACACATACACTGATGGCAGGAGCTAACTGCCCATCAGTACAAATTAAACTAATCATTCACACACACTCACACATCGAAGGCACAGCTTCGGGTGCAATTTGGGGTTCAGTATCTTGCTCAAGGATACTTCGACACATGGATGGGGGAAGCCGGGATCGAACTGCCGACCTTCCGAATGGTAGACAACCCGCTCTGCCACCAAGCTACAACAGCCCTGAAAACAAGTTACATCTTGTGTTGTGCCTTCAGCATAAGTTCTCGTGTCTGTTTATTTCGTCCTTACCAGAGGGGAAAGCACAGCTCTTCCATGGAAGCAGATGACAGAGCGAGCCTTCAGGGACCACAGTGGCTCACATGTCGTCTCCTTGAATTTCCCCTCGTCCTGCAGTATGGCCAAACTCCGCAAACAGAACTCCTCATAGCTTTCCATCTCTGGACACCAACACATCCACAGGCTGTATAGGAAACACTCACCATGTAGTCTCGTCAACCAGCTGTTATATGAAATGGAGAGTGTGGAATTAGATGGACGACCACACAAGTCAATGGACATGTGAGCTTCGACTGCAATGGGTGTGGATCACTAGAGGAAACCATCTGGGATAAGTGGAAGAGCAGCAAAAATCGCCTACAACAAAAGAGGCTCTGTCTGCCCTTAGTGGTTTTATCACACTCATCACATTCCTGCCATTCCTTTGTATCAGACTGCTGGTGACTGACTTCCATTTCCGTGTCTCATGGAAATGCATATGGAATCGTGTGTCCAATCAATACAGTTTCTATTTCTGAAATGTCTGTCAGCGAATGGATGGTCCAGACCCTTCAGAGACAGGTAGTGTAACACAGGGCGTTAGCCTAAGCGCACAGCTGTGGTGTGGATGAAATGAATACATAATTTCAATGAAAACTGCTTTGTAATTAGTGTTATCCGTTTTCTCTATAGCGTAAATGACCATCCCTCGGTAGGTGCTGTCAGGTAATTCAACCTGGGATCCTTACGATGCTGTCAGTAACCTAGTGGTCTTCAGTCGCCTAATTACAGTAACGTTAGCTAACGTTACCCCACACTGATTCATTTCAGCCTAATGAGAGCACAGTAGAGGTGGGAATGGTTTTCCTTTTGTATCCAGCTATTACAGTGAAAGCTCTGAAGTTTGAAGGTATAAACTAAGAGATAGTAGATTTTACGGCATCTTTTGAAGCCATAAAGACGTTTTAGTACAGATGTGCCCTGGCAGATGACAGTTGATAACGTTAACGTCACCCGTGCCAATTGCTCGTTACTCCTTTCTTACCTTGCCAGTGAAGAAAAACTGATACATCCCTTTTCCTGTCTCCCGTGTTAGACACGCGCGCAAATGTCGCAGGGGACACAACAAAGTGCGGGTACAACATGAACCTTATATTTCTCCTCTAAATCTCGGGTTGCCCATCATCATCGTTTTCAACTCTTCCGGGCTCCAACAGCGCCTCCTAGCAACAGCACGCGGGCCACGTTCCAATACGGTCCACGCGACCTGTCCACGGTTCCTTCTCGGGAGAGTCCATCATCAACAATTGCATTCACGCACCGAGAAATAAATGATTCCAGAATGTTTAATAGAATGTTTTGTTCGCCTGGTGCGACGACTCATGGGGGAAAGAGGTAGTAAAGAAACCAGAGGAAAGGGTGAAACTGAGCGAAATGGAACGAAATCTTTTCGACCAATTAGCCCACCTCACCATATCAAAAATCATCGAATTTGTGACAGATTAAAAAGAGTAGTTGTCCTATTGTTCAATCCACAGGGGCCCACTGGGCAAAATAAGCTGCTGGGCCTTGTTCTTCCCACTCTCTGGCATTATGTACAGGATTCCAATTCTGGAATTTTACATGGCCCATGGTTTACAAGGTTTTGCTGTGTGGAAATCGATTAAACACAAATTTATGAATTTACAAATGTGTCCATGTTTGCACATCATGAACTGAAATAATGGTCTTTAATTTAGATTTTGATAGGGCCCGTCTTCAAGACAGGGTCTTAACATTAGGTAACAAAGCAGGTGCACCTTAAGGCCCTGTTACTAGATGTTATTGTGTTTCAGTAGAGCATATTCCAAAATTCCAAAATAAAGTTACAACTAGTGACATTGCCACAACAAGCCCCAGCCCCAGCCTGGCTCATTTCATCTTTGGGATTGTCATTATCTAAGCATTGTGCATGAAACAATATGGCCATATTGATCTATTTTCATTCATTCAAATGAATTCATATTTTCAACATCACTTTAATAAGTCTATGATCATATTATCTCCTTTGCAACTTGAGTATGATGAATTATCATGTCCGTGTTTCAGTTGATTATAGTTTATAATGCACAATGATCTTTTTGTGGAAACTGTTAATGAGCAGTGTGTATATCTGTAGGATAACATGGATCCATATTTATTTCTTGTGATTGTGTTTTAATAAATAGGCAGGCACTCATATAATGTTTCTGTATTTGTTATGAGAGGTCTGGATCACAATTAAAGAATGGTTGACTGAAAACTTTACTAAGCTAAACTAACATTATGTTCAGCTGTGATGGAGGTTCCAGACTAATAGTAGATCAGCTTCCAGCCTGCAGAATTCTCCTGCTTTCCTGTTAAGCACAGGTGGAGCTCTCCAAGGTCCTCTGGGTATTTGCTGTTCCAAACATCACTGTTATTTTGACTTTGACAACAAATTCTGCTATTATTTTGCAGTTTCTTGTCACCACTCTGGTTTTTTATTTGTTATCTTGATCATCAATGTGTCAGGGCTTTACCAACTGGGCAAAGTAGGCAACTGCCCCAGGCCCCCAGGGGCCCCAAGTCCCAGGTTTACTGTAAGTCAATTGGTTTTGGTAATTTGGCTAATTTCACATTTGTGAGAGAATGTGCAACACTACATTACAGTATCAACTCGTGTTACTAGGTAATTTTGTGGCCCTCTCTGGTAGAGGGACTAAGTGTCAAAAATGTATAACTTTAATATCATATTGTGGTCACATGAAATGGATTCCTAAATAAATACATTTAATCAAATTACCACAAATTAACCATCACACAGACAGCCTTGTAATATTTTTCCTGCACAGGTTTTTGGATCAATATTACTGCTAAAGTAATGTGTATGTTGCATTTTATAGCTGTATATGTTTAAGGTTGTGCTAATTGTAACTACTTTATATACTGTTTGGTAGTTTAATCTACAGCATTGCGTCATATTCTGTAAAACTTAGCATATCTAAGTAAGTAAATGTAGCCTATATAGTTTATATTCCACTACTGGTAGTAGTAGTTTTTAGTTTTTATGACGTATTCACTGTTAGCTGTTGTTTTTGTCAGCGGCCACTAGGTGATGCTGTGTTAAATCGAAAGCTAGTTTAAAAGCGTTTTTTAGAGATCCCATATATGGTCATTTTAACCATATAAGGATTGACGCACGTGACGCCGGTGTCGCAACGGAAAATATGACCGTGTGCGGGAAAGGCGAACGTTAGAGCAAAGTCCTCTTTTCAGGGGCGTCGGTGAGCACCAGCTTGTGAAGCGTTAACGAACTGGATGTAACACACTACAAGAGAAAGCCATTTGACAGTCACTGGCGCCGCAGTCAACATGTGAGTAGTCCAACTTCTGTATTGATAATTATGTCAATGAATTGCACGTGCGCTATCCTGAACTGTCACGAGAGGCTACAACTTCCCTCCGGTCTTGTTGGCCGATGGTATCCTCAACGTTTCTTTCTGTGGTGCAGTACTTTTGGGAACATGTGCAGAATCTTCCTTGTGTAGTCTTATCTGCGGAGGTTTTACTGATCACAAGCATGTGAACGTAAAGAAGAAGCCTTGCAAGCAATCACATTTAAACTTAACCCCTCCTGCCGATTGTGGCTATTTTCTTGAACTCCACATCAACTAATGCAGAGTATCCATGCTAAGCTATGGGGCTTCAGCCTTGTAACATTACACTTCTGTCTTCGTTTAAAACCGGGAGACACTCGCATTTTGTAGGCTGTATATTTTGTTTTCTTAGGATTTACTTACTCGGGTGTATGTGTAAAAAGTGATTGACGTTACAACGGCAGTAACGTACCGATGTTTTCCCTGGTCCGGCTGTTCCAGACACAGAGGACTGGAGTCATGGCTTGAAGAAGAAGAGGGTGTATTGCCCTTGGTGGACAGTAACAAGTGGCCTACTATAAAAAATATATATACTTTAAAAAAAAAAAATGTATTCTTCATTTATAATCCAAGGGGATACATTGTGAGCCTATTTTTTACTTCACTACATTGATCTTAAAGCTTAGGCTAATAGTTACCTTCCAGATGACTACGCTACATATATGACATATGTTAAGCTTTTAAAATGTATTGAATTGTTAACGATTAAACTAGCGGTTTCCAACCTTTTTGGCTTGTGATCCTGTAGAAGAAATCAGTTCTCTGGTTGGGGCCTCAGTTACATTTCAGATGTGTGTGTTGTTGTTAGCAGTTATACCAAAGATACATTTCCCCTCTAAACACCAACATGGTTTCACTTAAAACCGTTTGAGGCCCAAAGAGGTCAAATTATGCAGTATTTTATATATCTTTTAAAAAAGCATTTGGGAAAAAAAGTCCCAGAAATTACTAAAAAGATTAGTTTTGTGGCAGAACTTGGTTTTATTATTCACTCCTCTCCCATGAATTGTCTCATGACCCCTCAGATTTATCTAGTGACCTATTGGAGGGGCCTGACTCCTAACCACTGGACCTAACTATATGTAAAGTAGTTACAAGTAGCTTCAATTTGACCAGCTACAGCAGTAAAATTATAAGGATAGCATCTGAATGCCTCCTCCACCACCGGGTATTGCTCATCTGAAACACACCTGCATGAGAGAGTTTTGATAGAGGTAGTCCTATCTAGGCGGAAGCAAGATGTGAACAATGCTGCTGTTTAGCCTCTGGCAGAGGCACAGCCCGCCTTCAGCTGTAGACGTCCAAAGGTCGCAGTGAGATTGGATCCAGTCCATCCAAATAAAGTGCACAGGCTGCTGTCCAGCAGATGGCGCCTTGACCAAGACCATGTATGCTCTCATCTGTTCAATTATAGGATTCAGATTTTGAAATCCATAATCTATATATCTCTGTGGAGTATTTCCTGCTGATATTTCAACTGACCAGCTGCAGAGAGGTCAGAGCTCAGTTGCAAAGAAGCATCCACTTGATGGTGTGCTTATAAAGTATAATGTATGCCACCCTGCTGCCAACACATACAGTGCCAGTCAAAGGTTTGGACACACTTTCTCATTCAAGTAAATGGGAAAGTAATAGTAATACTGTTTTGTTTTGTTTTTATATGGCAAGCCGTGACAACTCTGTGTTTTTGCCAGTGGTGGAAGAAGCCAGATACTTTAGTTAAGTACACAGTGTAAACATAGCTACTCTGTTACAAATAAATGTCCTGCATTTGAAATTCTACTCAAGTAAAATAACATACATATATATATATATATATATATTACCTGCAAAATGTACTTAATGTATCAAAGGTACATGCTATGCAAAATTGCCCCTTTCAGAATTATGGAGCCTTCAAGGTCCCGGAAAATATTTGTTTTTATCTTCTGCACGCATGTTTACACAAAAGTTAACAGTGTGTGCAGCAAGATAAGAAATCATTTTAGGGACTTCAGGTGCTCTCCTGTTAATCTGTTGCAGGGAAATTTACAATTGTATCATTCTTATTAGAACACGATGACTTACCAGCATAGCTTAGCTACCTGAGGTGGTCTAAACTAAACACAACTAAAAACACTTGTGTGGTTATATGGGACTATTGATATATAAAAATGCATCATGTTTAGTTTTGTATGTAAAATGAAGGTAATTATAGCAGTTAAATACATGTAGTGGACTAAAGTACAATATTTCCCTCTGAAATGTAGTGGAATAGAAGTTCAAAGTAGCATAAATACGATATACTCAAAGTACAAGTACCTCAAAATTCACTCTTATTGAAAATAAAGCAAAGATACGATGGAAAATGGACAATGTGATTCTTATAATGTATAGGAAACGCTTTAGTCACGGTGACCCACCTCGAAAGAACTTTAGGAAACCCTGGATTATAGGTCCACGCTTGCAGACTTTGAGTAATATAAGCTTAATCACCATATTGTTTCCTAATTAACATTTCTGTGAGCAGTGTTTGTACATCTTTCATTGTGTTGTTTCATCATGACTGAATGCATAGAGAACATTGTAATAACTTTTTTCTATTGCTTTAGTGCAATGGTTCATTGGTCAAATCCCACTTTAAAATGTTTGTAGTAACAATGTTGCAACAATACTGAGGCCAACCTTTTCCAGTCTAAGGATTAGTTGAAAGTTTGTTTCAGTGCCCGACTGGGACATAAACTAGACAGGGCCATAATGAACACTGAGGCCATGTCTTCTATTATTTCCTGAGTATTTGGGCATTGTAGGGAATTAGGGGGGCAGTTTATATTCTATAATTGAAATTTATACTGACTGGGTGTTTTTACAGGTTTTGAGACAGCATGTAGAAGGCCTACAATGCTAAAACACCCAAATATATATATTTTTTAAAACAGAAAATATAATTTAAGTTATTTAACAAAATATGTGAAATTGAAACGATTGAAAATGATTTTTTTTAAAGACTTTCCTTTCGGTGTCTGGTCGAAAGAGTTCTGCGGGGATAGGGTTTGGGGGAATTTAAAAGCATGACCTCAAGATTTTACAAATCCTGCATGTGTCCCTGCAATTAAATATGCCAGAATATGGCACTAACTTGCCAACTTTGCTCTTGCACTTGTTTAGCTATACATGATAGCTAATTGAGAGCAAAAAACAACATGGTTGCCAGAAATGTATTTCATAAATTATAGTATGATTATAACAATAACATACTCTAATAGTCTGTAATATATTATAATAACTTATTATCATCATCATCATCAGTCATGCCGTTTTTACGGCTGTTTTGGTGGCAGATGTGACGCGGGGACCTTCAGTATCAGTTGAGATCCCCTCCAGGGGTTCAATGTAAACTTAAACAATAGTGCGATCCCTCTCAGTGCACGGAGCTGGAACAGCAGTCCGGTTCATGCCGTTGCACCACTGCTGCTTTCCTCCAATAGATTTAAAGTGTGCGCCGTGGCCGACAATAGAGGGCCTGGGAGTGGGAGGATCAGCTCGGCAGCGAGCCTTCTGGCTTTGTTAACGCCTGGGAAGCCATTTTGGAAGTCTGCTTGTTGTGGACTAGCATAACATCGCAAGCTACGTGCAAACTTTGGTGTTTTTTTTTTTTTTTTCATCTATTAGAAAGGCAACGCTTAGGATATCTGTAGGTCCGCAGTAATAAATAACCTTTGGGTTCCCGTGCGTCGGGATGCTTGCATTAGTTTGCGCATCTTCCGTGATAGTAATGTGTGGATCTGTTTCCTTTGGATTACCCTCTTAAAGAATAATAACATACATGGACTCTAACCAAGCGGGCAAGTTGACATGCTACTATAAATAACATCCTATACGTTAAAGTAGCTGCAATTTTCTGTTGTGAATGTGTCATGTCGTTTGATCCACATGTATTTTGTTCTCGTTGAGCTCCTTTGCCCACAACTAACGCATGTACAGGCCCTAGTCTCTTGGCTGATTTTTACACATCTGCGACATTTTTACAGTTAAATATGTTAGGCATTATTAAGAGTGGCCAAGGAGTGCGTGTTTGCACTGAGAAATGTTAAATGATAAAAAAAAAAAAAGTGCGTCGTTGCTCAAGCCTGTCAATGCTTTGGGTGTTGATATGCATGGCGTCTAAATTTAGCACCGGGCAATGTGAGAATGTATCTGGGCTTATATGTCATTTGGCCGGACACTATCTGCAGTTATTATTAAACAAAGTATGTGTTTTAAACGGCACTAGTGAGAAACACTGTTTTGACAGTAGGTAGACTTGTCACAGGACGCAGCAGTTTGACCTCTTCGTCGCAGGTAGTGTGCGTAAAGGAGCCAGCAAAACAAACGTGTGAGGAGAAATACAGCAGTGTGGGAAAGGTGTCATAGCATGTTTAGACTGTAGGTGAGTGTTTGTGTAATGCAAGCATGCTCTGTTGTTGTTCAACCTGTCTTATGGGCTCAAGGATTAAATGGCTCTAATGTGTCTGAAAGATTCAGTCACCCATGATAAAAATAGCAGGACCTAAATTGCTCTTTATTAAGAACGCCTGTGGTGAGACTACAGTTTAACCAGGTTGATGTGTAAGTGCGTTACACCACTCTGTCCTTCTCAGATGATGTTCTGTAGGAGGTTGGTATTTGATTTTGCAGCACTTGCATCATCATTCATTGCGCCAGTTGACAAGTAAAACATAAAAAAAAAAATCTAATCCTGGCTGAATTAAAGTTGTCCTCTTGGCTTTTGGATATTTGTTTCCGTTTATCCCTCTTTTCGGCTTGGGGACTTGGATGCGGATTTGAAACATGATTAAGATTATGGGTTGAGATTTTGGTGGTGGATTTTAGGGAAAGCCATCTGTTTTTTTTTTTCCACTCTGTTTTTGCATCATCTCTGATTGGTTGAATATCTGAGTAGGAGTCCCCTTCTTGCTCAGGAAGTTTTGGTCACATGGATAGAGTGGTATGCAGCATGGTTAGTTGCCAGTTTATTAGGTACACCTGGCTAAAACTAATGCATTCTAATGCAACAGTCCTGAAATAAGTCTTTCTGAATCAGAACTTTCTTCTTTCTTCTTTCCTCGCCCATTAATTATCTCATGACGCCTTAGATTTTTCTTGTGACCCTTTGAAGACGTTGGGGAACACCTCTCTGTACAATACATTTCAACAGAACATAAACTTAGGCCTCCAAAGTGATCATAAAATCAACACCTCTCTAAAACAGTTTCAACAACAACTGAACATTATAGGCTTCATGAAGGTATGAGTTATTGCAACACTGCTGTATTAGACTGCATTGGTTTTAGCTAGGTGTACCTAATAATAAACTGGCAACTGAGTGTATTATGCTAACAGTATTTGCACAGCGTGGTCACATAATGTCGGTTCCACTATGAGAAGCTCAACCCTCAGACCAGTTGTTTACCGCCCATTGCCTAAAACCCAGCCCCACCCCTTGCTGTTTTACTTGGTTTCATAATACTGCTCTTTCTGTGTGTGGAGCTTAACCGAGGAGTCACTGTAGGAGTAGCTGTCCTGGTGAGGAGTCTGCGTAATTCAACGGGAGAGAGGAGCGTCTCTGTCCTGTCTCTACCAGCCATTCCTGTCAGTTGCTGAATGGTTGGCGTCCGGAGGAGAAGAGACAAGTCATTCATTACAGCTTCAGGGCGTCCGTAGCCTCGGTCAACAACCAGCCGGAGCCAACATGCAGGAAGAGGTCGGCCAACTCTCGTCCACTGTTAGAACCACAGTAGCATTGTTGTGTTTCTGGGGAAAAGGAATGTTGAGCAGCTCTCATTAGGGCTCAGGCAGGGCTGCACTTTCTGACATGGTCGTACAGCGCAGCAGTAACCGGTGGTTGGGTTTTCTTGGAGAGTAGCCCAGTGAATAGCGCTAGAATTGATTTGGGAAGGAGCAGGGAGTTTACCAGTGCTGTGTTGTATTTAATGTGTAGATTTGGTTCTGAATCTGTTTGTTAAAAATACAATTACACAGTGGCAGAACTTGAGCTCATTAGCAGAACTAATTTGTCTGCAAGAGACCGGCTGAACAAGGCAGTGCATGCGTTTTTGTGAGTGTGTATGGAAGTTAGTTTGTGCCTTTTTATCCCCCTTCACCATGTCAGCTTTGGCTAAAGAGTCCTTTCCCTTGCACCTTGACTCTTGCAGTCTGAACAAAGAAGAATGACCATGGATTTTTCCCAACTGCACACATATACGCCGCCACAGTGTGCTCCAGAGAACACCGGCTATACCTACTCTCTCAGGTGAGACTTCAGTGCGGAGCTGCGGTACGCTTGGCTGCAGCCTAAAACAGTCAGGCCTGTGGCATTTCAGTTACACCCTGCCTCTCATTTGTGACTCAGTGCAGCTCAGAGAATTGACTCTGAATGAAGCAAAATTGTCCTTGACCCTGCTGTTGCATTTTAGTCCAAAGGCTTTGCAAGTGCAGTGTGGACCAGCTAATTCATAATCCATTTGCTCTTTTCTTGTTTCCCCATGATCAGAGTATGCTATTGAGCACTGTCACCCTTGATGCTGTTATAATAACTTGTCAGTTTGCACATGTCCTTATGACATGACGGTATGTTGTTTTTAGGATGCAACTTGCTTCACTAGACGAGTCCTTTTAACAGTTAGATTGGAAATTGGCTACAAATACAGTTAAAACATTAAATGTTTGAATGGATTTATTTTGATGGCATTGTTTGTAACTTTCAGAGGGTTTGTAAGTCAGTTACTCTTTTTTATTATTATTTTTTCTAAAGAAGAAATCCTGTGGTTTTGATGACTCAGCCTCATGAGTCAGTTGGGGTGTGTGTGTGTGTCTTTATGCTTAGTAGGGATTTGGGGAGTTTTGCACAGGGTAAAAACAGAGCATGTACCCTAGATTTCTCTATACATAATTTTACTATATTGTAGAATCAAGGAGCTTTTGAGAAGTTAAAGAAGGCACGGCCATTTTGGATACACAGTTCCTACCATTCCTGTAACACCAACCATTCCCATCATGCTCCACATCTATGCATTGAATCGTGAGCTCCTCATCACAGATTGTACCGTAGGTGTGGTCAACACTTCACCAGAAAGGTCTGTGCATGTGGAGGAATGTTTTTGTTTTTCGGCTCTCAGAACAGAGAAAGGCGTTTGGGCATGTAGGTCATGAAATGAAATATCACCATGTCCCTATGCTTAACTCACTTTCTGATTTTAGGGAAAGGAAGAGTTATTGCATGACTTCTTGGGAGCAAAGGCCTCCCATCATTTAAGTTAGAGTATGAAAGTGTCTTGTAAAAAACCTAAAAAACTCAGTAGGTTTACAGCGGTCTTGCAGAAATGCAGAGCACAATGTGAAACTGCTGTCAGCAGGCCTGCAGTGCTTTGAGCTCTTTCCCAAGACAAGTTCAGGCTGCAGTCTCTTCAGTAATTATGTGAAAGTGGTATTAGTTGCATTCTTTGCTTAATTTGTCAGCAGCTCCTATAGTTCTATAGGTTGTTGGAATGGCATTGATGCCCAGTGGGAATTTGCCTGTTGGGTGTTTTCCTGTTGAGATGTAGAATAGCAGGTATGCTGATGTATCGTGACATAAATGGCAAAACAAAAAGCACCCAAACGCTTAAAATCCTCATGATTTCATTTCAGCTTTGAAGCGCACATACAGTGCATTCCAGTAATGTGAAATCCAGTCTTGGTAACTAGTCTTACGAGTCACTGTGGACTGAGGCAAAGAAAGATGAAGGTACAAAGGCTTGTTTGACACTCACAAGGCTGGAATCTGCCAGTTAGACTGAAAGGATAGAACAAGCTAATCGTGTTCCTTTGAATGCAGTCAGCTGAAAAGCTATTAATGAACCTCACAGTCACAACCATGGCCCTGATCCCAGGATTAGACTAATAGTTTATGCTTCTTGATCAGTTAGTTGAGAGATCTGTGGTTTTTATTAGCCTGTGTGTGCTGCAGCTGAGCGGCTAATGATTCTCAGCTCTCCTGAGAAACAAACTTGATGAAATTTAAATCAGCTAACTGAAGGTGGTTACATGTTTTTGTCTCAGCCTGTATTCTAAGTGAACAGCCAGACTGTAAATGTTGTATTTGCTGCTTGGTCAAAGTTCAGAAACGTCGACTAATCACAGAGTCTGACAGCTGATTGTGCTCAGACTTTAGAGGGCGTCCGTCTGTATGTCAGTGGCCAACAGTGAGTACAAGAGAGCAGTGCAGAGACAGACGGGGTCAGGTGACAGAGACCGTTGGCCCATCTGTTGTTAAAACTCAAAAGAGCAGCGACAAGTTTTGTGGCATTGACTGGTCCAAAAGAAAGAGGGAGAGGAGGCCAGCCAATCACGGTCGGTCTCTGTCCACACTCTATACTCTCTATACCAGGGAGAGACCATTATAACTTGGACCACCAACCTCGTGTTCATTTAATTCATGTTGTACTAATAGTGAGGGAAATGCTTTTTATTAATATCTTTATACCCCACACTCTCTTATTGCCTGCTTTTGTTAGATACAAGGCAAGCATCATATTTATGTTCTTGTTGTTTGATCAATATTTGTGTCATTTTGGAGATCTGAAGAGTTTTTATTGTGTGTGCACTGAGGGATTTGGGGGGGGGGGAAACTACAAAATCTTGAAGCTGTTTCTCAGGTTTTGAATAATGCAGATATATTTAGGAAGCCTTTAATTTGAGAGGTTCTGTTTTCCCATCCTAATCATAGGTGTATCATGCTGATACACTGCCACTGGCCAAAATGGTCAGAAAATCGCCAAAAGTACGGCATTTATAAAGCTTTGTGGTTCAGTGACTATTTACACTATGTGGTTCAGCACTGAGCTGTATCCCCTCTTGAAAGACAGACCGACTGCGCCCAAGTCCTCACTGAAAGCAGGTGGGTACTGTGTATAGACTCTCGCAGACTATTCATATTTCATGATGGTGGAAGTGGGTCAGTGGGGCGGTGCCCTCTGGTTGGAGTGTTTTCATCCACAAGTGATAGCTGAACTGTGACAGTAGAAATCAGCAGCAGTGATGAACTTATCTGATGCTGTATGTGGGTGCTGCAGCTGCAGATATCTCATGTAAAAGATTAAAATATATATATACACACACAAATAAAATGTAGGAGAAGTAGAAAATATACAAAGTCAACCTCCCATCCTTGCAAAGATCTGTTAAAATGCAAACAAACACAGTAAACGTGTTGTTTTTCTTTTTTTTTTTAACTGACTATAACCTAAATCCGAGAGAGCATATGAAATACATTTGGTGCGTTCACATTTGTGCATGCGAGTCACGCTCTGCTAGATGAGGATCAAGGCTGCAACTAAAGCAGCTGTGTGTGCTGAGTGCCAGTGGAACAGTAGTTGTTCACGCTGCCGTCTCAGTTGTTCTGACATCTGGTCTGAGTGTATTTCAGCACCACTAGTCAAGTGCCATAGTTACTCCTTTTTGAGGGTTAAAGTCACAACAACAGACATTTCTATTAACTGTTCTACCTTTTAAACGGTCACGTCTACAATGGAAAGATCCCCAGTACTTTTTTTTAAGCTGAACGCATCTCCTTGCATGCATAAAGCATATGTTGAGGTATTTTAGACGCCGGAAGCATTTCTGTTTCTGTATCAGCCAGGCTTGTGTTCTTGTGTGTTACGGCATCTGTCGGAAATGGTACATGTCCAGCCCCTGCTACTGATCGCAGTCTCTCTTGAGCCAGGGAGCTGTTTAGAGTGGTGTCCATGGAAACCACGGCAACATGAAATGGCACACTTTAGTGCTATAATGTGGCGAGCGAAGGACACTACAGAGAGTGTGGGGCAGGAGGAAAGTGCTGTCTGTGGGAGGGAAAATGAGGGTGGTCTGGAACGATCCAAATCGCAGTGCCAAACTCTACCCACCCAGAGATAGTTGGATGGAAATTTGAAGGGCTCTTAGCTCGGTCCCGGACCCCAGTTCCTGGCCTCTGTTAAATCTAGGCCTCAGCACCTCAGGGGAAAAGACTTTCTCCACTCTGTAACAGTTTGAGTAAACAGGAAGGCAGAGTGTGCTACGTTTGTGTTCTGATTTGGTCTTTTCCCCGCAGTTTTCCAGAGGCTCTTACAGCTGAATTTCAGGGGTGGGGGTGGGGGGTGGGAGCAGTATGATTTCAGGGAACAACTCGTGGTCCCACAGTGTCATCAGAAGGAGATTTAAATAACTGTTGGGAATGGGTAACAAAATACTCAGTTTACTTCAGCCAAATTACCGCATCACAAGTTTCTAAAATAGTTTTTTGTTGGCACTGGTCTAAAACCCAATAAGATTTAGATACAGTGCGGTTGCCTCAAATTTGCTTGGCTTTGCATTTTTCCCATATATCACATTCTGTGCTGTGTATCAGAGAGGAGGGAGAAAAACTTAATTTGTGTAGTTGTGATTAGATTATAGAGCCAACCAAACAGATTTCACTTTGAGGTGGCAGCTACAGATTAATTCGTAGAAAATGTCCTAAATGTGATTAAAGCTCTGATGTCTGACTCCAGGCTGTTTTACATTTGCGAGCCTAAAATTTTGCTTTATTAATCTTTTACTCTGTTACACGGTAGGACAATAATCTCTGAGTAGTCTTACCCGAGACAATGAAGTATGCGCTAACAGCTAACTAAGTGTTTTTTCAGTAATTTTGACTGGCAGTTGTTTTGTTTTTTTTGCTCCTCCTAGGAATTTCATTGGAAAAATTTTCTTTTCTGTTTTGAGGGTAACTGTTTTTTTTTCTGCGTGTGAGGATATAGGCTTTCTGGTGTAAGCATTTGAGAAGGGTTTTGTAACCACACTTGTGGTTTTGAAGCTGAGATTTATCACCCACGTGGTTTCAATGATCTCTCTAAGATATCAATTTGTGTGTGCGCCTGTGACCACAAATAGTAGCCAGTGTTTTTCATTAATGGTTTTTTCACCTTGGGAAATTGAAAGGGGCATTTTTCACTGTTTTCTGACATTTTATTAACCAAACAATTCATTAATTAATCTAGAAAATAAATTGCCGATTCATTGGAAATGAAAAAAATCAATAGTTGCAGCACTAAGAGGTGTGCTTCAAATATATTTGCCCCTGCAAACCAAACATAAGTGTTGCTTTGACTCTAAATGTCATTTTGATCTGTTCAAATGCAAACCACACCTGCCGTGTGGTTGGTAGAGAACCGGTCATTGTCCTTTCATGTAAACTTGATGTCTTATTGTGTCCATTCTGTATGCTTTGTGATTAGATCTCATCTTTTTTTTTTCCATGCAAAGCAGGCAGAAGGTGGGTGGGTGGCAAGTCCCTTTAGTGGCAGCAAACCAAACATGGTACTGGAGGTGCAGACTCACCAGAAGCGACGTTACAGCAAGTTAATTTTTCTTTGTCATGATTGTTTGTGAGATTTGTCTTCTGTAGCGCTCTGCATTGATCTGAAAGAAATGAAGACGAGCTTTTACCTCGGTTGTTTTGGCAGATGCTGTAAACCCCACACTACCATAAAAAATCAAGTTTCTTGTTGTCTTTAGGGTACGATATCCTGACGAGCCGGTAAAGAGCAGACTCCACCCCACGGGCAGATACTTTCTCAATGATGCGAACACATTCATCATGTTGGGTTTACACCTGGATGAATGACTGAGATCAAACCCCCTCATCCCGAGGCTGTCTGGAAGATCTGATTCCATTTCAGTAGTGCCTGTGCACTTTGAAGTAATGCACATTTTTCTTAGGCCAGACATGGATCATATTCTAATACTCAGCATTAATTGGATTTAATACCCGTTTGTAGATCTAACCTGAATCCGTAAACTCGATTAATCTGCCTATTATTTTATTTATTAATAGTTTGGTTTATAAATATCAGAAAATTCTGAAGTCATTTTCATCACAATTTCCCAGAGCCCAATTTGAAATTGCTTGTTTTGCAGTCCGTCCAAAACCCAGTCATTCAGTTTACTACCATACAAGACTATCAATTGCATTAGTTTAATGTCTTAATTGACTAATCGTTTTACAGCTTTTTATGTAATCGATAGTTTATGAAGTGCACCTGGATCTCAGTACTTGGCTATTTATTGTGAGTAATGTATTATGATAGTGTTGTATCATGCATTATCCTCAGATTCCCACCAACCTTGAACCCCTTCATGCATTCTCATTGCAGGTTGCGCTGCATCATAATGTCTGCTAAATAACAAAAAAGCAAAACATAAGCTACTAAAATGTCGAATCTGATCTGATGTTCTGTGTGCGTTGTAAGAAAGCCGGCTGTGCCCACTGAGTGTGGGAAGACGATCAAAGCTTTAGTGTTTATGTAAGGAGAGATTCCAGGAAGCTGAAAGTCAGGATGGAAGTGTCTTCTTTCTCAATACTGTATGTCCGTCTCTTCATCTGTGTCTTCTTCAGTTCTGAAAGCACAGGGTCCGTCTCTATTTTTATCACTGATGTGGGCCGTTGGAGCCATCTGGGAGAGAGCGGCACACCGATCAATTTGAAAACCCAAAACAACTTAAGAGTTTGCAAACTAATTAAGCATTGTTTACAGCTTCCAGTGACACAGACTGGGATCTGAACAATCGCTAGTCTTTAAACATTGTTTTAGTTTCTTAAAGAGGAGTGTGCTCTCCAGCACCAGGAAGATGCTCTCTAATGTTGTGCAATCAGGAAAGAGTATTTGTTGGTTGTTCATGAGTTGTCAGGTAGAGCAGCGGGTTACATTAATGATTGTGCCTAGCTGTAGGCTACCCTTCTCACATACACCCTGGCCAGCCATGCACAGGGCTTCAACCCCCGAGGCACTCAGCCAGTGACATTACCAGTGAATCCCGCACCATTAGGTTCTGTTCTAATAAACTAAGTTGCATGTGTTTATTTGTGTACACATCTAGACATGGCACAGTGAAGTGGTTTTTGGCTCAGGATGTAACCTGGAGGCAAGCTTTATTAATGTTAGTAACTCTGCTGCTGTATATCGCACCTGAGGTTTGTTAATAAAATATTGTTCTGTAGTGCTCTCGGTAGTCTGAACTCACTGGATTAACTGGTTTTGGGGTCATTTGGTGCCCTGGAATGAATATTATTGTCTTCAGAGTTTGAAACTCTGCATTCAAAGATAACACAAAAACTAACTGCAGTTCCCTACGTCTAGTTTCCAAGATTTGAATTTCAAATTTGAATCAGACAAGCAGTGACATAGATGGGATGGAAATAGCTTGGTTGATATCCGGCCCACCTGTGTTTAAGAACACCCTCTTCTCTGTTCGGAGTGTTTCCTCCAGGGTCCCCGTGTTCTCTTCTGCAGAGAGCCACCGTGACTTTACTTCACCTCTGCTCAACTGTCCTCGTATGGCCTCTTGTTCTGCTATTGGCAGTGTGTAACTAGCCCTCTCAGGCAATTCAGTATTTAGAGATACATGGTCTACAGTTTGATACAGATATATTTGTAAGAGTTGATTGAAAGCTGAATTTTGCTTGACATTTTCAATTGTACATGAATGAAAAATTGATTTCTGTTAATAAAGTAGTATTTGGAAGTAGCATGAGTTGGTATCGCTAACCTTACCTTATTTTTATTTATTTACTTTTTTGGGGTCTAGCTGGTGGCTCGTAGGTATGTGACTGGGAAACCCTAGGAGAGGGATGTGTCACACCCAGACACTCGAAGCACAGGAGCACAGAGAAAATGTGTGTGGTTAAACAGAAAACATTTTGATAATCTGTTGGAACAAATCGAAATAGTCTTGTGTTTTTAGTCAAAAAAGCAGATATTCCACATGAACATGCAAACGAGAGCTCTGGTTCCAAACAACTACTACATGTACTCACAGTCGTTCTCCTTGGCCAGTGCTTAACAGTAGAAGCTAGATCTGGTCAATTTCAGATACAGAGGGATAGGTGCTGCCCTGGCCATGTGGTCAGCCAGTTGGAGCAGCAGGCAGACCAAGGCTGAAAGCACATAATTGGCTCTCTGTGGAGTGTGTAATCCTCAGGGTTTGGAGCCAGAGGGAGGGCCAGAGAGCAGCATGCATGTGCGTGTGCGTGTGTACGTGTACTGTGCATGCTGCTCATATTGGTCAGTCTACAGTTTGTCCTGTGTGCAAGACTCTGCCTGGATATACTCACTGCTGTGCAAGGGCCACTGACGAGGACTCTGGGCTTGTGCCTTTAACCAAGCAGCTCTTGTTTATAGAGGGAATGTCCCTCCTTTTCAAGTGTCTAACAGGAAGTGGATTTTCTGTCCTCTAGTGACCGATAAAGTGCTTTGCCCCTCATGTTCATCCACCCTCCCCTGCATGTCTTTGGTGTAGTTCTGCCTGACCTAGTTGAGCCGCATGGTGAGGAGTGTACACAGTCTGCAAAGACAGTGCAGCTTGGTCATTTCTGTTCAGTTTGTCTTATTATAATTGATCACACAATACCAATATTGTAAGCTATAAGAAAACACATATCAATATTAAATAAGAGATAGATTTTATGTTGCCTATAAACGTTTCCCTGCTTTGCCATTGTAGAGACAGAGCGCACAGTCATAGTATTTTTTTTTAGCATTATTTGTTTTGACCAGCAAAGAGGGATTATAGAAATAGTTTTTATGATTCCAATTAATTTCGCAAGTTGCTTCCCTGTTGGCTGGTAGTCCAGGCTGAATGTTGGCCTCGACTCAGCATGCCTACTCTGCCAGGTGGGTGTGGCCCTGTGAGTCACAGCTGCACAACGCATGGCAAAGTCAAAATTTACAACCTATTCATGTTGTGTTTCCACTTAAGGTTGGCTTTGGCTTGCAGTGAGTGGAGAAGAATTTTTTTTTTAATTTCCCCCCCAGCCTACTTGCATACTTTGGGATGTTTATCGAGCTCATTTTATTTATTTATTTATTTATTTTTTGAAATTTGGCTTTCAGAAACACAATGTGGTTATTCTTTTGTCTTGTTTTCGCCCTTCCTTGTGAGTCACTTCCTGTCAGGCCCACTGCCAGTTGCAGGGAACAACATCTCTCTAAACGAACAATCTGTCCCTGTGTTTTGTTTGTTTTTGTTTTAAACAAGAGAGCCTCTCTGAAGTTGCCTAGCTGAAGATGACACGCATCAGGAAATGTGCAGGATAACCCTGTTCAGTATTGATTTAAGGTTGAAAGTCGCTCAAGGCCTGTTTGTTGTTTCCAAATGACTTTCTGTGCAACAGACATACAAACCGTACCGCCCTGTCATGCTATACCTTCTTTCATCAAACCCTTTTTTTTCCCCTTCTTTTCTTTCTCCCCCACTTTCTAACTTACCTGCTCTTTCTGCTCCACTCTTCCCTTGTTTCCCCCCTCTCGTCTCTCTCAGCTCCAGCTACTCCACCGCAGCGTTAGAGTTTGAGAAGGAGCACCAGATTGCTGCTGTGTACGAGTCGCCCAGGATGTCACGGCGGAGCCTGCGTTTGCAGACCAGTGCCGGTCACTATGGCAACGAGAGCCTGGCTGATTACTCCCAGCACCACAGCAGCAGCTACACGGGCACCAGGCGAGAGTCACGGTGAGACTAGCAATGGATACGAACGCTCTCACATGTCATCTTATCATAGAGTATCCGTAAATGTCGTTTCATGGATTACATTTCTTTATGTCTTGTCTCAGCGGTAGTCTACAGGTCTGACCCCGTACCCACACTTGCAGCATTTGCAAGTAGTGATGTGCCTGTTTGTGTGATGTATTGCTGGTAACTGTCACAGTGTTCAAGTACCTGTTACGACCGCAAGCGCAGAGCTTACTGGGACACGCTTGATTAATGAGAACATCCCATGGCTCGCGAAAGTACATGGTTTGATCGATGTTTATTGGTTTAATTTCATTCCCATACAATAATTAGGATCAACCATACAGTATTAGTTACATTGAGATGGTGGTAAAACACACACACACACATTCAGGAGCTAAGAAACATGCAGCTCTACTGTACATAAGAAACACAACATGCATTATTTTGACTTATCTTTATAAACTATATGATAATTTTTATGTTGACAATGTCAGATATGCAATATCCTTATCAGTGTCATTAAGAAGAAGTGATAATAAGATTAATAATAATCATCATCCTGAATCTTAAATGTCTGATGACTTAATGTTGGTCCTAAAAGCAGCCACATTACTGCCAGAAGCTGGACTGATGTGCAGTAGACCACAGTGAAATGTGGGATACACTTAGTATTTCTGAAAACTGCTTCGAAGCGGTGTCCATCTGTTGTGCGAGTTAAGTGCACCGAGTGTTGGCATTTTTACCAACATGGGACAAACTTTCTTCCAACTGGCGCCCTGTGAACGCTCCAGTCCATACATGTGGGTATTGAGACAGACCTACCTACCTCAGCATGCCTGTCTTACTCACATGCACTGTCTCTGCTCTCCCAGGACGCTGCGGAGCAGAAAGCAGCAGTCTGGTTCCAGCGCCCTGTCTTTGTCCCTGAGCCAAGCCGCTACGCCGAGGAAAACCCTCTCCTTCTCTGCTGTTAATACCCCGGTCAGCAGCAGCAGCAGCGTCATGCAGGAGAGCAACACAGCGTCTGATGCCTCTCTGCTCACCTCCATCATGGATCAGCCCCATCTGAGACAGCGCACCGTCACCACAACCACCACCTCTACTTCTGTGGACAGACACTGGGGTCAGTTGTTGAAAATATAGATTTCATCACAAATGACACATTGTGCTTTTGCAAAATGTATTAGTTATTTGGGCATCTTTTAATGGAATTCCACCATGCAGGATATGAAACATAATTTTTCAAGTTAATGACCTTATTTTAAAGTTTTTATTTAGTTATTATAGGTTGTCATTGACATCATCTTAAAGGGTCTTAATTCCTTGGGAGAGAGTTTCCTATAGTGTTTTGAATGATTCCTTGAGCCTGTATCACCATGCAAATTTGACTTATTCAGGCTCTCTTGGGGCTATCTGGCTTTGTGACGTAACATTTGCGATCCTGGTTATCAACTGGTTTTGTAATTGTAGCAAGAAGGTAATTACTCGAGTGGAGTATATCATGAGATGAAGTTAAACTGTTGATCTGGATGGAAAATTAGGCACTAATATTCAGTGAGATCAAAGAAATGTCATAAAAAGCTAAAATGGTTAAAGAAGCAAAGGAAACAGTAGAAAAGAATACAATGGTAAATATTAGTTTAGGTTATAACCTATGTGGTCAATATTTTCAACAAGAATTCAAGCTCCAGACGAGTGTGAGAAAGAAATGCATTGCTGTGTTCTTATGTCCCCCAATGATCAAACTATTATAATGAATGAATATAAATAATATAGAACATTTTAACGCATAACAGTGAGATTGTTTCTGCTGCTGCTTAGAAATATGTGTTAAGTAAAAGCTGGACTCTTATACCTGCATCTGTAAGGTATTCAATTGTGGAAAGTAACTAAGGACGTTGACGTAAGTACTGTATTTCAGTACATTTCTGAATAACTTGTACTTGATGCTTCTACTCTGCTATATTTCTGAGGGAACTATTGTACCTTTTTACTTAACTTTGGCAGGTGTTGGCAGTTACTAGTTCCTTTGCAGATGAAAACTTATAATGAACATATAAAATACAATGCAGTAAATTAAACCACCCAACAGTATATAAAATAAGCTCTAGAACAGCCAGCTACATTAAATTGCAGCTTACATGTTACTACATTAATAATAATAATCCAATAATATGATCAATATTAATGTAACACTGGCAGAGCCCATTTTGGCTGCATATGGAGTACTTGAAGTAATATTTGTGTACTTTTCTTAAATAATGAAATAGATTGTGAATACAATATCAGAGTATTTTTAGACTATAGTATTGCTACTTGTACCTAAAGTAAAAGCTCTTAATACTTCCCCTCATCACTGTAGATATTTGCTGTTGCACCCTGTAACTCTGACAATGAGTTAATTCCAAGTGAAGCAGTAGCATACTCACATAATACTTAGTAATGTCTTTGCACTAATACTTGATGAATTTAACCATTTCCCTGTGTGTTTAAGAGTTAATGAGTCTTATTTATCTGCGTATGTGCTGCTCTCCCTCAGGCAGGAACTCCAGCGCCGAAAACAGTTCATTAAGTGTCAACGGCGCAGCCAGTGCGTCAAAGTCCCACACCTCGCTCGCCAACGGTTACATCTGCAAAGACTGCTCTTTTCACTCTCAGAAGATGGACTCCCTTATCACACGGTCTTCATCATCATCATCTCAGGCTGCAGAAGCTTCCTCGGATGCCCTCTCCTCCTCCTCGTCACCTTTCACGAGCATATACTCCGGCGACAGGAGTCGAAGGAACAAGACAGGTGAGACACTGAGTTGGACTGAAATGTCACATTAGAAATGCAGACTGCTGTTTTTCCTCACATTTGTCCTTCTAAATGTTGAAATGATTGGAGCTGAACAGTGGAAGACCAGCATGTTCATATCTTAATGAAGTTGTGATAATGAGAATATAATTGGTAGTGGTGTCTCTCTCCAGGTGTCCTGGTGTCTATGTCTAACACGTGTATACGCTACAGCAAACGAGCCCTGGCCCCCATAGTGTCCTTAGTCACCCTGCTCTTCAATAATGTGCTCTGGCTGGGCTCAAGGGCCAAGAGCCCTCCAGGAAAAGGTATTCAACAAGAGATATTCTTTGCTCTTCATCCATTACCATTCATTCTCTATTTTCCCTTTTCTGTCTTTTGCGGTGGCAGTTTTTCCTGAGTCGCTCAGCTCAGAGTGAGTCTCTGTGATCTTTGGGGGGAAAAAAGGGATCAATTTCAGGCTGCTCTCTTTTTATGCAGCTAATTTGAAATCTCCTCTCCCTGTTGGTTTCCACCTCAGCAGGTTTCTCATCATCACTCTTAATGTTTCTGGCTATGTCATGGTCTATTTCTATTTGACTTTATATTATTACCTATACTCATCTGTCACCCTTTTTTATTATTATTTATATTTGCCTAGACTGTGCGTTTTTACTAACCGTGATTGTACGGGCGGGTGTGTCACCAGGTGTCCTTGTGTCGTTTTCGGACTCGATGAGACAAGCAGTGTCTTCCAGTTTATACCAACTGTGGCTGTTTAGGCAGACCACTCTCCACAGGGTGATGGGCTACAGGGCTAACGGCTATGAAGGACAAGGTACCAGCCGTTACGGCAAAGGTTAAGGGTCACAGCTCCTGACCTCTTCTGCTGCTCTTCTATTAATACACTTTCTTGTCACCATTTCTCTCCTTCCTAAGCTCCTACTTTTTGTGGTTAAGGGGAAAGAAGCGTCATATAATGGATACATATGTAGTTGAAGGATCTCTTCAACTATCCTGAAGGAGGAAGTATACTAGAAACAAAATAAAACCGTACACCCCACCCTCAAAAAACACCATTGCTTAAATTCAGACAAAGCCATCACATGACAAGTTCTCTTTTTAATGGGAGACCTTTAGCTCGCATGAGGTTGTGAGAACGTGTGCACTGAAATGAACGCTCAAGCATAACTAAAACGACTTCCTGACTTCCCATCACATCTGAGGAGCTTGAAAACTGCAGTCAGTAAACAAAATTCAAGTTTTGGTTAGCATGCACTTTTTTGCATGTAGTGTTTGACACTAGTTTAAATTTGTACAAGGTCAGTTTTATTTCTAGTATGCTGCTGATTTAAGCTTGTTCTTTTCACAGCTGCAGAAGAATTTTATTAACTGGGTTTCACCAAATTTCTTTATTCTTGTTTCTAGCAGTTGTCACCGTGTATGTCCTTTAAGCGTCTTCATGCACCTCTATTCTCGTTTTCTTCACAAAGACATATAGCGCTCCTCTGCCATCGCATTGGTGACGTGCACTTACTCTTCTTCATCATCCATCGTTCATTTCGTCATAATTCTCTCAATCAACATGGTTTTGTTATGTAAATAAATGTATTGTATGTATGTTTCAGCTCACTCAAGTTTCTGTGGAAGCATGAATGTGAAGGGCCTGATGACTGAAGATGCATCACATCTTAATCTCAATGGTTCCCTGTGTAAGCAGACATACACGAACCACACACACACACACACACGTTTTCTTGTGGTAGCTGTGATTGACAGAGTAAATTAGATGCGTGACCTGTGTTAGCAGAGGTTGTGTGAACTGCTTTAAACCGTCAGTAGCCTGTTGACCGTTGTGACCTGCAGATGCTTCTCTTTTAGTCAAGTTAGTCTTCCAAACCTATTTCAAGGGACCAGTTTAACACCAGAACTCTGCATAAGCGATGATCACTTTTGCACTTTTACAAACAGTATAATAACAGAGGTTAAACAGATGTGGCAGAAGAGGTCAAATAGTGGACCTTTCCCTAAATTAAGATATAATAAATCAAATCTAAAGAAAATCATGAATTGCTGTAACAAAAATAGAATTTTTAAAAAAAGTAAAATAAAGAAAAATAAGAGACACACAAACCGCAATGCAGCTTCACTCAGCTGACAATAATCAGCATTTTTGAATCATTAGAAAATAAGTAATATTGGGTTTGAATGGTGAAGTCCACTTATCCAGCACCACATTTGTAAAATTATACTGATAATTAAACAGTGAAGTGAAAGGTAAATAAAAGCATTTTTCAGTCAAGGGTTTGAGGATTCAACAAGACGTTTTGTCATACATTTAGCTGTGCATGTTGTCATCACATACAGTATACTGCATGCTAAGTGGCCCACTTGTATTTTCTTTTTATCATATACATATTATTTATTGTTGCTGATTTGATTTAATATTTTAATTTCGGGTTGCTTTCATTATTTTCAGAATTGTATTATTTTGGTTTTTATGCTTGTAAGCCATCTTAATGTCCTCCATTCACATATTCTTTTGTTTTTGTGTTCTTTCTGTTTGCCTGTTGTCCATTATTTCGGCATACACAGGCGATGACTGTAAAGGGAAGCAGCATTCTGAGACCCACACCGTCCTCCTCACACAGTCCTCCAGGCCTCGACGCCTGGTGGGGGCACTGTGGAGCGTCCTAGCTTACACAGGTTAACCAGCGCTCCAATTATGTTGACAGCCTGTAAATATACTGTTACGAGGATATGTTTAGTACTCATTAGTTTATAACTCAACTTCTTTTAGGTATAGACAACTCGTGCTGCAATTAATCAATTAAAATCTCTTTGACCTTGTCTTCCAGGTTACTGCCTCCTCCAGCCAGGTTACTGCGTGCTGAGCGCAGGCAAAGCGTTGGGATCAGGGGCTGGATCAGTGGTGCAGAGGCTGCTCTCACTGTTCTGGATGCTCCTGGCAGCTCCAGGTTGGTGGCACTTTTTTCTCATCTGCTTGGAAATATTTGTGGTCTCTGCTTGTTTCTTGTGCAACATGGTCTGATTGTGTTTTGTGTGTTTTGTTGGTTTTTTATTTATTCAATTTGCCCAGTGAAGGCAGGCAGGGGACTTCTGTGGTTTCTTGCAACAGGATGGTACCAGCTGGTGTCTGTCATGTCTCTCCTCAACGTCTTCTTCCTGACACGGTAAGAGTCCTTCCCCTGTCTCTTTCTGAACCTTCAGGTGTTGCAACGCACAGAAGTGAGAATTTATCAAATGACTGTGAAAGCAGTGTGACCCAAGGAGTCTCATGTATGATGAGCTGACAGAGAATTATCACCTGAATCGGAAGCTCCCCTCGGCTGTCTAGTCCGCAACTTTACTGTTTTTCTTTCAGCCACACAAGGTAGCTGATTTCAGTGATAAAGCTCAAGAACCCACTCTACACTACCGGCTTAACAACAAACAGCAGACAGACACAGTTAGCAACTAACTGGAGAATGCAGTGGAGCATTTAGCAGCTAAAGAGCCAGATATTTCTCTCAGGAGTTGGAGACCAAAAGGGAGAGTGAAAATTAGACTTACATTCCCCAGGTGGCCAGAAACATGACTCCAAATAAATCCAAATGTTGCTCCGTAAGTGCTGGATGTGTAAATAAACAACTGTTTGCTAACAAATCCACCATATGATCTGTATAAGGTGATATTTTGTCATTGTGTTGTTTCTGCTGCCCCCAACTGGCCCCTCAAATCATTTGTTGTAGGTCTTAATGTTCAAACGGATGATTTTCTGCATAATCATTAAGATTGAATGATTGCTTTAATAAAAAATGTTGTCATTGAGCTTTTCTAAAAGAGACAGCTGGTAGTATTATTCTCCTTTGAATATTGAAATAACCTATAACCAGTCTAAAATGTACAAATCTGTTACACATGTTTGTGTTCATGTATACTTCCAGTAAAGACACATTTTCAGATCTATGACAGCAATCATGATGGAATTATTTACCTTGTGTCTTGAAATACTGTATTTTGAATAATAAGACAATATATCTTGTCTTGAGGAACAGTGCCTGTTTTCCTTTGAGGAGTTTTGGCAGTTTTAATTCATAAAGGTCCATGTGTTTTTGAACAGCATGTACTCCTGTCAGTTTTGCGTTTATCTGACCACTGTGTGTGATTCTGTTTCAGATGCTTTCCCAAACTCTGGAGGCTCTTGCTGTTCCTTTTGCCCCTTTTGCTCCTCCTCGGTGAGTTTGAGTGCCCGCTTGCTTTGTCACAGGTGTAACCCATTTATTGAGCACATACAGAGAAAGCTCAGTCTTTAGTGAGGCAGTAGATGACCTAACCCGCACCCATCCCCAGTGTATGATGCATATCCAGTACCAGATTCAAGTCAGCCTCTCTGGGCTGCTAGTGAGTTACTCCACTGTCTGGGTCAGTGCTGGTCTCTCAAACGTCCACAGCAGCAAAACACAATGTATTTATTCTTTGGCTACTTGGTGAACTACTCCATAATATACATACATGTCTCTTGAATGCTGATTTAAATTTTCCTTTACATCAATTAAAAGATAGGAAAAAATGTCATATATTCTATAAAAATATAATGTATTTTATTGCGGCTACTTTGTATGTTGATGTTTAGATTGAAGGAAGCATTTGTCTTTACATTAAATGCAAATATCCTTGATATCTTGTGTGTTATTTCATACACATTTACTCAAAATTCATCCTGTTGTGTATCTGTTATCTTGAGTAAACTTTTAAAATACATTTCTGAATGGTTTGAAAACTTCATCCACACATTGTGAGTTTATCAGTGACCAACCATTAGGAGAGTGTGGTTTAACCTTCACTATCTTTCGTCTATATGCAGCTTTATGGTTGTGGGGTCCGTCCACTGCTGCCCTGCTCGCCTATCTCCCAGCCATAAACCTAACCGAGTGGCGTCCTGTGTCTCCCTTCACCCTCCTGTCTAACTTGGTGCCAGCTTCTGCTCCAGGTCCTGCCTCTGTTCCTCCACCAGAAACTCCACTGGAGCAAACCCCAGCCACCCCGGTCTCACAGGCACCAGTAAGATACAGAGATAAAACAAAGACTGGCACTGAAATGATTTTGAGAGACTGTGTGTGTGTGTGTATAAATGACCTAATTACTTGATGTATGTTGCAGTTTAAGCATTTTCAATTTAAGACATTTTTATTTTTTTTTTTTACTCTTTCACTGTCCTCCTCAGCCGACGCTTTCCCATGTCTCCGGTGTGGACTTAGAGCGACTGGAACGTGTGGAGAGGCAACTTGCCCTGCTGTGGGAGCGAGTTCAACAGGGTGACCAGAAGCAGGAGCAGCATCACGGGGACGTTTTGGGTCTCTACAGCACCCTGAGGGAGCAGCTCCACACTCAGACAGACAGGGAGAGCCTTGGACTGTGGGTGTCCTCCCTGCTGGAGCGGAGACTAGGCGTGTTACGGGAAGAGCTGGAGCAGGAGAACACAGACAGAGTGCAGGTAGGGAGGAGAGGATAAGTGTTGAGTTACGAGAGTGATGTTGTGATTAAAAAAGTGTACATGAATCTCACTACTTTCTCTTTATCCCTGCTCCACGCAGAGTGCAGTGCTGCAAAAACAGCACCAAGAGAGTCAGGCAACCAGGCTGGCTGATTTAGAATTGCTGCTCAACGCTCTTGCTACTAAAACGGAGGTATGCTGCTTTTCCTGAGAAAACATCTTGAAAACATACATGCAGAATGCATGGGGAAATGTGGCAAGATGACTTTCTATCCTACATTTTTACAAGCTAAGCACATAATTAAAACAGCCAACATTTAAGAAAAACTAAGTAGATAAATCTTAAAAGCAAGCAAGCACAAGAGTATCATTCATACTAAAGTACAGAATGTAAGAGTAGAGGTAAAATGGTAAACCTTACCAAGGAACACACAACACAGGCAGTCACACAAAGCCTGGCGTCTAATTAACTGACAAAAACGTATAGGAAAAGGAAGCGCTGCATGGCTCTGATGGCTGAGCTGACAGGTGCTCTTTAGTGGGGCAGGTATCAACCAAGACTTCCTGGATCCTGCTTTTTAATTTGTCATTATTATAATAGCATGAGATGGTGGCACACGTACCAAAACCACAGAGGCAACAGTGTTAAAAAGACAAAAGATTAACTTTACAAGCTCAAACAGGTGAGGACAGACAAGAACAGGTATGAAGGCAGGTCTGGTTGTTGTGTGCCAGGTATTTAGTCTGTATTTGCCTGATAGCCGACAGAATTGTCAACTCGTTACACTCCATTTCTATCGTCAGTCTAACGTTGCCTCCACTCCAACCAATTTCCATGGGGGATATCTAACAAATCACTAGAGACCAACGTATCTGCTTGAATCTAACATCATTTTAAGTAATCCTTGTATATCTGTGTTGTAGGAGGTGCAACAGAAGCAGCAGCATTATGAGCGTGAGAAGCAGGCAAAGGAGAAAGAGGCTGTCACTCCAGCAGCAGACACAGTTCCTGTCAGGTACAAAAACCAGGAGAAATACGTAAACTTTCAAATCCACATGTTGACTGATTATTATTATTTTTTTTTAATTTACTTTTTATTTTTATGTGCTATTCACATTTTCAAGTTCTTCAAGATTGTGGCAGCTCACATGTATATTCTGTCTTTCACTCAGTGTGGGTGTGAAGCAGGAGGACCATGATGCTCTGCTAGTGGAGGTGCATAGACTTGAGGCGGAGCTGGGCAAAATCAGACAGGAACTGCAGGGTGTTGTGGGATGCAAGGGCAAGTGTGAGCAGCTGGGCGCGCTGCAGGAGACGGTAAGTAACACAAATATTGACTCCTGTTTGGGCTTTACAGTAATATTGAGTGAATCTGCCCTTACTGTGATGCAGTTTTGTAAATTATTACAATTTTCCTGACATCCAGTTCCCATTAGATTTCTGTGTATGTATTTCCCAGATATCAGCCCAGGTTTCCTCCCAGGTGCGTAAGGAGTTGCAGGCGCTGTTCTTCGGCAGTGGTGGGTCAGGAGAGGAGCATGGCGAGGTGCCTGAGTCTCTGATCTACTGGCTGTCCCAGCGCTATGTGAGCGCACCCGACCTGCAGGCCTCTCTGGCCTCACTGGAGCTGAGCATCCTGAGAAACGTGTCCCTGCAGATGGAGCTTAATCGGGCCCGAACCCTGGGTGAGGCGGAGTCCCAAGCCAAAACCATCGTTCACACGGTAACCGGGACTGTCCAGCACTCTGCTGCTGCTGAGGGACTGACAGAAGAGGTAATGAATGCCCACTTGTCTACTGTCAAAATCATTATACCTGTGGAGTTCCATCTTAATCACAAAATCTAAGATGAGCTCTTTGAAAGTGTTGGTTTGTCATGTGTCTGAGGCTCTTATTTAATCTGTAACTCTTGTTTTGTGGTCTCTACCCCAGCAAGTGAAGCTGATTGTCCAAAACGCTTTAAGGCTCTACTCCCAGGATCGAACAGGCCAGGTGGACTACGCCCTGGAGTCTGGAGGTAAGAAGGAAGCCTCACATTGATTGAGGGCCTGTCCATCCTGTGCTCCAATGCCTGTCGCTTACGTAATGAGGGTGCAGGCATTATCCAGGCTCGAGGACAACAGGGTATTAACTGCAAAAGCCCAGGCTCAATTGTCATGTGTGTTACTGAGCAGTCTGTTGACCTACATGGGCGCATCACTTCACAGAAGGCGCAGGCATTGAGACGTTCTGGTAGCCGAGTAGTTAAGCCACACCCCATACAATTGCAAACACCCTAGTTTGATTTTGGGATGGGGACCTTTAGGCAAGTTATAACTTTCCTGTTAAGCTAAATAAACACACATTTGGATGTTATGAAAAGAGATATTAAATCAGACGATGCGAAAGAGGCAGGACCAAATGATGAGGAAACATATCAGCAAACATGAGGAATATTTCAGAATGATCTCTGGATTCGGCACAAGTATCTTAAATCGAGGTGTAAAGAGAACTTCAGTCCAGACTTTGCTGTCGGAGTCGCTCTCCTGATAAGTGAAGCCAGTAGTCAAAGGACATAATACACCAGAACGGTGTGTCTATGTAAGGACATGGTGTCCATATAAATTGTTGAAAGGTGACTTTAAGGATAAAAATGCTGAATTCACAGAATGTAAAATCAAACTAAAAACATTTCACACAAAACAAAATCCCAAAATTTCCTGCAGCTTCCATGAAAAGTGGAACAGTACACATCAGTTTCCACCATTCAAACTCCACAGTCATTGTAAAGTATATTAATAATTATTTGATATTAAATTCATGTTTACCATATTCGTGGCCAAGGAAATTTGTCATTTTCAGCATAATTATTGTTTCCTCTTAACCCCAGGGGGCAGCATCCTCAGTACCCGCTGCTCTGAGACATATGAGACCAAGACGGCCCTCATGAGTCTGTTCGGCCTGCCACTCTGGTACTTCTCCCAGTCGCCACGTGTTGTCATCCAGGTGAGCCTCACCATGGGAGCAATGTCTACTTTACTGATTATGTAAAGTTAGTTAGTTAAAGGATAGGTTCACAATGTTTCAAGTCTATCTTAAAACAATAGTCAAGTGTCTGTATGAACATTGAAACAGCTTTTTCTTGCAGTAATAATTTCTTCATTAAATACTTGCCATTACAGGGTCCCTTCCTAATGCACTTTCAATGTAAGTGATGGGGGACAAAAGGTAATGAGACTTCAGCAGTCTGAGTTAGACGAATCAAGTGGATGTCTTCCAAATTTGTCTTTTTAGTACAAAATGTCCTCTTTGTCTTACTGTCCCTCAACCTCAGCCCAGCAGGGAAACTGAACGAAGGAATTGTGTACTGAAAAGACTAACTTTGGAAGGCATCCACTTGATTTATCTGACTCACCGACTGCTGCTGCTGTCACCTCCATAAGTTTCAGATTAACTTGAGAATGTATTTTTACACAGAACAAGAGGTTTTAGATTTATTTTAATGGGCAGGATGAAGGATTACAGCGAGCAAAACCTCTTTTGTTGTTCATATAAGCACCTGGCTATTGTTTTAAGACGGACCTGAAAAATGGTGAACCTATCCTTTAAGCTTCTTACGATAGGGTTAAGATCTAAGGGGTGGTTGTGATTTGGCTGATGAACTACAGAACTCATTCAACTATTGTTATTTATTGAGTAGTGGGAAATAAAAGTGATTAGCAGGTACACTCCATCTTGGCTGCTATTATGAACCTAATTGTGGCATTTCTCTTCAGCCCGATGTGTACCCAGGTAACTGCTGGGCGTTCAAAGGCTCTCAGGGCTACCTGGTGATCCGGCTGTCCCTGAGGATCCTCCCCACATCCTTCTGCGTGGAGCACATCCCCAAGGCCCTGTCCCCGACTGGAAACATCACCAGCGCCCCCAAGAACTTCACTGTTTTTGTAAGAAACATACCAACAAATAAAGCCTTACAATTTGGATGCTTTTTAATCCAATGAAAGCATGAGTGATGAATTCCCTTTTTTCGAACTGTGCAGGGTCTAGATGATGAGTACCAGGAAGAAGGGAAGCTGCTGGGGCGCTACATATACCAGGAAGATGGAGAGTCACTGCAAACCTTTCCTGTTATGGTAACTTAAGAAACACTTCCTTAACTGTAAAAAAAATCAGTTTATTGTCTGCCAGCGTGATCTGAATATTTCCCCTCTTCTCTTTTCAGGAGCAGAATGACAAGACCTTCCAGATCATCGAGGTGCGGGTGCTGTCTAACTGGGGTCATCCAGAATACACCTGCATGTACCGCTTCAGAGTCCATGGAGACCCTCGGCCTCAGTGAACCACCCACTACAACACGCTCATACGACATATCACCTGTACATAGCTATTGCCAGCTTGTTAAAAACACGGAGGGGACTCTGCAGTATTTTGTGGACGTTTTTGTATGAAAGACACAAAGAACGGAGAAGTTGTGGATTGTCAAAGGAATGTGCCCAGGACTGAATCATGAACATGTGTTTTGTAATATTGAAAGAGTCAGAGGAAAGTCTGTATGGGGACTGTCAATGATCGCAGAAGAGGAATAGAACCACGGAAGAAGCTAAAACTCCCAGTCCCCTTTTCGTCAAAAGGTCTCTTGCACTGAATCAGCCCGTGAGGGCAGCAGGCTCCACAGAGCGCACAAATCCACCCCCATCTTGGCACCTTCCACTTCTACAGGGAGGTGGACACTTGAAATGGGGGATTACAGACTCATCTCCACCATTTCTTCACACACTGCATCGCAGTCTGATTTGGGTTCTGTTTTTAATCATCTGTATTTAACTTTGATTTCCTGTTAGTCTGCTGTTTTCAGGATCAAAGCCACTGCACCTTTTTGCCAGCGACACTGTCCAGTCATGTCGCTCCCTTTGTTGCTGTCAAGTCTCTGCAATGACTTTAACTGAGCTGTTTGGGCAGCCTGCAGGACTGGACCACACTCACACGAAAGTTTCACTACATTCAAGGCTTGGCATCATGCATCCACATAGCCATAACTAAGATGTTTGTCTTTATGAACTGAACATGCTGCCTATGGACAGGCTCTGGATGTTTTCTTAAGTGGAGGCTTTGATGGAAGTCATCCTTTAACTTCACAGCAACACTATATAACCACTGACCTGAGCTCCTCTGTGTTCAGAGTCTTAGGAGACTCTTCACTATGTACATTAGACAAAATATGCGTCTGGTTATGGATGGACTCCAGGATTCATTCTAGCATGTGACTCTTTCCGAACCATTCTCTTGACTTTTACATGCCTCATGGATTTACATGACCGTGTGTCCTCTCTGGAGGTTGGAGTCCTGCGCCTGGATCTCAAATTACCAATCAATGTTGAATGCTAAATAATAGAACTACTCCTATAGACATTTTTTGGATTTTAGAATAATTATTTTTTCCCTTTTCTGTTTCTATCAAGAGGGGGGACTCTGTCTCCCTCTAGCTCAGTTATGAACGTCCTCCTCACATGGGCTCCCTCTATTCTGAAACCCTGAAGGAATGTAATCTGTATATTTCATTGTTGATAGTTGGCCCTTTATAATATCTGCTTTTATCAGTGTTGCTTTACAAAAAATCATCCTGTTATTATTGTATTACTACCATAATTTCTACATTGTGTTTTTGCTTTTTTTGTTTTTCATTTTGGGGGGTTGTTGATAATGTCAGAGGATGCACTGCAACAACTTGTTAGAGAAATGTTTGTGGCACAGGTCTTCACAATTTTGTTTTTTAAAAAAATGGGGGGGGGTTTAGTCATCTATTTTGGTTGCAAATATGGTTAAGTCTAAAACGCTATGTATAAAAAAATGTTTTGTTCACACTCTTATTTATTAACAAGTCAATTAGCAACTGCAAGATATGAGTTACTGCAATGTATATTTTGTCAAAAGCTGTTCAGTGCATTTTGGAACCATCTTGGGACTTTTTTTTAAGATAAATTGCTATTTTTGTTCAGTCATGAGATGACTTAACTGCTTTGGAATATATTCCAATAAAGACTTTAATTTTGAAGAACTTCTCTAAATAACATGATCATAGTTTAAGACTAATATTTTCATGCTCTCTTCATCATCAGCTTCATCTTTTGCTCTTATATTTGTAGAGAAAAACTCATTTTACTGTGTAATGTTTGGTTGATCCATGACGACCTTAAACTAATTAGTTTGGACATTAATTTGAAATAACGAACAAGGTGTACATAGGGGGTTCTTACAGGCATAAAAACCTACATTGGGGTTAATCAAAGAGAGTCGTGGTTAAGCAGTTAGATTTACAAACTTTACTGAGAGAATCATATTTATATGGATATACTTTAAGAGGTATAAGTGGTATTAAGTGTAGTATCGGCTACTGCCTCAAAAATAATTCTCATCCCCCCCCAAAGTTTATACGGTGAGGCAAAAGTAAACATCTCTGTTGAAGTTACAGCATCGATAATTCATGAAGCCTTTTGTGAATTTATTTCAGCATTTATTCCTACATTGAAAACCGTTAAACGGAGAAAAACACGACCTTTATTGTGATATAAGTGAGATCACTATTGGTGCGGCACCCAGCGACACAACCAGGAGCGGTAGGCCATTTAAGAAAACCGACTCTGTTCAACAGACTGTTAACATTAGTTCGTTTTGCATGAAATGCACGAGTTAAGGTCTGTTTTAGCCCAAGTGTCCGTGTTGAAGCACTAGCAAGGCGAGTTCCTCAAGTCAGACACCCTTCGTGTTAAATTCGAGAAACTGTTTAGGAAATCTGAAGTAGTTATTTGGGTTATTCCTCTGTTTTTGACCACTTTTTTGTTAAAACGTCCTTTAGTCTCTCCCAGCGTTACGTTAGTCGTTGTCGTAACTTGTGTATACACCGGAAGTCAAAGGCACGACCACTTCCTTGGCAACCACCGAGTCCCTGGCAACCACTGGAGCGAACAGGCCAGAATAATGGCGAAGATAATCGGAGCCAAAAAATCAATTTGGCAACAAGTGTGTGAAGGTAAGATGATAGTGTTCTGTTTGTTTAAGCTTTTGTGAATTTAAACACGTAAAATAAAAGCAGTTGTTTTTATTGTTTAAGGTTTTGTGGGGTTGTTGGGTTTTTGTTTTTTTTTTGGAGAGTTTGAAGCTGAGCAGGCCGGTCCTCCAGGCGCCGTGTGGACAGATAACGTTAGCAGCTCAGTGAGCACCCGGCTCTCCCAATGCAGCGACAGTACACAGTTCCCGGTCTTCTATAGACTCACCACAGCCAAGGTCAGCTTATCATTCAGCTCACACATCCCTGCGTCTGGTTAGTTCGGATCCTGTCACTCCTGCCTCCTCTGAAATGATCACCATTGGTTTCATTAGGTGTTTGTGGGTGATGTTCCTCTTCTTTGCCACCCTGCTCTCGGTGACTTCTCTGTGTTAGCAAAACTTCCTCCTTCAAGCCAGGAGCGCCTGTCAACAACTGAAACTACTTCGCTTTCACAACTACTTGAATGTAAGATGAATGGGCTTTGCTCTTTGTGTAAAACATCATGATAACGTTACTGTATGCAAATATCTCTGCCATCCTGGTTTCTATGTGTACTGTACAAATGTCTGTCTGTGTGTTTGTGTCAGCTCCTGTCACACGTTTTTTGGAGAGGACATTGTTCCCAGTGTTGTTGCCTGGACTGGAGGCTTTGCTGAAAGAAGCCCGGAAATATGGCTGTTTCGAGGTCTGAACTTTCTAATATACATTTAACTAAAAAACAAACTGTAGCCAATATTGTTAAAATGACAGATTAATTTAAAACCTGAAATCAATGAATGAATGTATGTTTAGTTGCTTGTCTGTTAGGATTAAAAAAAAAAAAGATCAGAAGATGCCACGTCAACTTCTAGTAGGCCTAAATTTACTCAAGTACTGTGATTAAGTAGAGTTTTTAGGTACTTGAACTTTACATGTGTTTCCATTTAAATTGTACACATGTGCAAATCGATGGAAATACATTTATGTCACAGCTGTAGTTATTAGTTACTTTGCAAATTAAGATTTTACATACAAATCATATGATCATCTTATCAAATGTGATACAATGCTATATTAAATTACTATAAGAAGTCATTTAAATTCACCTCACCTCGACCAGCTACAGCAGTAAAATGCTTACATATTACTACATCAGTAATCATAATCCATTAACACCCAGATATCTAGTAACATTGGCAGGGGCCAAAATGAGTATTTTGTTGAGTTTTAATGCTTTAAGTACATTACACTTCTTTGCTTATACTCAAGTGAAATTTATAATGCATATTTTGACATTTTTGTATTGTGAGTTTTGCTCATGTAATGCTGAATACTTCTTCTGCATGATGCATGGCATTGATTGCTTTCTTTTTGTGTTGCAGAGGAAAATAACAGCATTTAACCCATGCGACTTCCTAACTGAGTGGCTCTACAAGTGAGAGCCCTCCCACCCACACACACACACACACACACACACACACACACAGCGCTCTCTTCACTGTATAATGCTCACCTCACCCCATCAACTCTCTCACATGTTATGTTTTGAGTGCTGTGTGTGGAAAAATTGTGTGTCATGTGTTTTCTTCCTTTTTCCTCAGCCACAACCCCCGCAGGCAAGGACAGGTCCCAGTAAACTTACATGACATCCCCTTTGCAAAGGACTGGCTCAGCATGCAGTGAGTGTCACCTCTCTCTCACACTCACACTCACACTCACTCACGGTACAGCTTACCGGCAAATTCATTGTTTGCCAAGAAATGAAACTCCTATGTTTCATGGTTACCAGGCTCCTGTCCGGTGTCTAACATATAAAACAAACCTTAATTTCCCTGAAGATTACTGCCAAAAACTAGATTTAAGTTATGACAACACACAAACATGCACATTCACAGGTACATGCTGTGTTTATTTTTGCTATGCAGATTTGGTGAAACACCCTCCTGTTTTCTCTCTCTGTCTTCAGTCCCAGGCCTCCCATCCCTCTGTTTCTGCTGCTGAGCGAGGATCAGGCTGCTCTGCTCATCCAGGCCTTCTGGAGGGGATACAAGGTACACTGGGCATGACAAGTGACAGAATAGTGTTTGCAGGCTTTATGTTCAGAAGGCCTAGGACTAGGAATGTAGAAATTAAATTTATCCCCAACACAGGTTTGAAAAGCCTTGGAAAATAAGGGTCTAAGTCTAATAAAATCAGGGACATTTCAAATTAAAAGCCTGGAAGAAAGTGCAAAAATGTCACCTAACCCTGCATGCATATTACATTCAAATATGTACAAAGCTATCACTTGACATATTTACACATAACTTTAGCTATGCCTGGCTGGGCTAGTCAGGCTGGCCAACTCTAAATACCACCTCTTAAACTTTTCAGATTGATTTTAGACGTTACAGTTTTGGAAGCATGACTGAACCCTGCAATTGCCCCACACACTACAGTGAGCCTGTCTTTGTGTGTGTGTGTGTGGGTCTGTTAGGATACAATAGGCACCCTCCTGCGTGTGCATTGGCCCACTGTGCGATCTTGTTGTATAATCTCATCCCGCTGAAAAGCCCCTCTTCCACAGGGACTGCAATTTCATTCAGCAGCTTGATTATGTCATCAGTGATTCTGGGATTTAATTCCTTCCTGTGTGGGCGTTGTGGTCTGAAGTGCTCTGTACTGTGGTATAAATAGACATAAAAAAGACACTACCAGAGGCGAGCAGCAATGATTTCTCCACACTCACACACAAAAAACCCCCCAGTCTCGTATGGTGTAGGGATGCGAGCAGGGGTCATGTTTTTCATCGTCTCACCAGAAGCTCTTATTTCTTCTTTCAATTCCTTCGTGCTCGTGGGAGGATTCAGCTTCAGTCTTGCTGCACAAACCATTGAGAGGAAAAGATGCCAGCTGTGCTGTCGTGTACAATTACAGTCAGCTTGAATGATCTGAAGCTATGTTTTTGCATGTAGTTGAGTTTGTGGGTTTGTGTATGAAAACATACAGTATATTGAATGTGTGTGTGCACGCGGACAGGTTTGGAGTACTTGTGCACCAGCAGGGGGCGGCACTGCCTCTCTTTTTTCCTGTGACGATGACAAATCTGCTCACATCAGGTGGCAGCATTGAGCCAGCTGCCTGACACTGTCACTGTGTTTACCCTGAGCTAAGAGAGGTTCAGTAGGGCCACTGATTGCACTGCAGCCCAGCACCCCAAGGGATTTAGAGGAAGAGAGACACAGCCAGAAAGAGACAGAGAGTCAGTAGTGAGAGAATGGGAGGATATATCTGGACGGATGAAACTCAGGCTATGTTAGGGACATTTTCAGATGGATGGATGGATGACAATAGGGAGGAAAGAGGCAAGATGATGTTGCAGAGTGGCCTCGGATTAGGAACTGGCTGAGATGGAGGGAAATGCAGCCTTGGGTGCATCGTTAGCGGGTAAGAATAGGGAGAGAAGGATGGAGGCTGGAGCCTCTGACAAGTACAGGGAGGCTGTGAACGCAGCACAATCAGGTTCTGAAGTTGAGGTTTGGCCTTTTAGGATCATGACTTATTCAACATACACAGGGTGGAAATATTTTTAAAAAGGCACTGAGGCAGGCGTTGTAGTGTGTCACGGCTGATGTTACCTCGGCTGGAGAAAAACAGCAGTTAACAGCTCAGTGGGCAGCAGAGCAGATACAAGGACATCAGCACGAACAGAGTCTGCTGTGAAGCACTGTTAACTGCATTAGTTTCTGTGTGTCTGTATAACGTGTATGTGTTTTTCAAATAACATGTGATAATTGTCTCCCATTAAAAAAATGTATTCTGACAAAACTCTCAGATATTAAATCTGTGAACCATGATATCTTGAATATTAACAAGCTATATTTCACCATAATCTGTCCTAGTGTGAGTTGTTTGAGTGCTTGAGAATATTATACGGTTATAAGAATATAATAGGATTCTGGCATTTTGCTGTAGAAGAACACACTAAGAAACATTTGACTCAATGATTACCAGATTTCCGTGTGGGTTTTGAATGCTTCCCTAACAATTGTAACATATAGATATTGAGATAATGCTTTGATAATTATCCATAAATCTGATCCAAATTGCAATCCATACCTTTATCAATATACTCTGTGCTCTTCACCCCCATCCCCTCCCTCCACACCCCCTCTTTCCCCCTCAGGCTTACACCCTCTCCTGTTATATAACCTGCCTGACGCAGTGCTGACTGCAGAGGGTGTGAGTGTGTGTTTGTAAGAAAGACAGACAGACTGAGAGCCGGGAAGAAGGGTATTTTTGTCGATTGGAGTTTTATCCCTCCATTATTAATGTTTCATCATATTGAGGACTGAAGAAGAGCAGCGGTAGACCTAGTACACACAGAAACACACACTCACACACACTAACTCACATCTCTGACCCAGTCAACGCGATTGTCTCTTTTTTCACTCACGTACAACTATAAAGAGCTGATGGCTCTAAACATATTGCATAATCGTCTTTAGACTGTGTGCCTTAGCACAACTCTAATCCATTCATCCATGCCTGGTGCTGTAATGCACACATATGTACATTCACACACACACTCCACTGATCATTAAGACTTCTCAGGTCTACTCAGAGTTGGAGTAATAGCTGCTGTGTAATAAATAGGGATCACAATTAGGCTGTCAATATTGGGGGGGATTGTGGTCGAAAGCAGGCTTTTATCATAATCATTTCCACTGTCTTTATTACAGATTTATTAAGCATACACACACTGCGGTTGGGCCTTTTACTGTCCATAGTGTAGTACTGTTCTTTGCAGCATGGCCGTGTCTAGTTTAACCCAGCATACTAAATTCTGTCCATCCATGTCTAACTCAGGTGAGACAAGATGTTTGTGATCGGCTATCTTGATTCAGTCCATGATCTGTTGTCAGATTTGATTATGTAGTTTTTTTGTCTTCTTTTTTGTTTGTTTTTTTAAGAAAATGTAAAGGAGTAGTTCAACATTTTGGGAAATGCAGTTATTTGCTTTCAGGTTGAAAGTATAAGAAAATCGATACCACTCTAAGCTAGCAATCGGTTAGCTTAGCATAAAGACCTGAAACCGAGGGAACCAGCTAGCCTGGCTCTGTACAAAAACCAAAGTGTAAAAAAGACAATTCGTCTTGCCGTTTTATGGCGGATTATTTATGTGTCTGACTATTTTTCTTGGTTGGAAGCAGTTGCCAGACAACCAGTGGAGACTCTAGGAAGTTACTGCTCCCAGCCAAGAAATAGTCTGCCACATAACCACTCCTAAAACGGCGAAATGTCATGTTTACACTACCGGTTTTGTACAGATTAAACAAACAAGATATAACATGGTAATGTATGAGCTTTAGAGGTGCAGGTAGTTGAATTTTGTTAGACAGAGGCAAAGCTAGCTGTTTTTCCTCTGTTTCCAGTCTTTGTACTCAACTAAGCTGACCAGCTGCTGGCTTTAGCTTCATATTTACCATACAGACATGAGAGTGGTATCAATCTTCTCATCTATCTCTCCACAGAAAAGCAAATAAGCTTAAGTTGTTTTCATTTTCATGGTCAATTCTGTGTCAAACCGATCTTACATTTTATTCCGACTGTTAATTAAGTTGTCTAACAAGTCTTGGATCTTTGTTAAAGTGTAATGCACAAAAAAATAATAAGCCATAGGCTCCTTTTTATAATCATGTGGTAAGTAATTTTAAATAAAAATGTTGTTACAGTCCTGACAGGTCTTCTTGGACTAGCAGGCCCAGTTATGTCTAAAAGTGGGACACTTTGAGTGTATTCCTCTTGACATAAACTAATAGCTGTTTGAAAGAATCTCTCTCTCGCTCTCTCACACACACACACAGACAAAGAAAGAGAGCTATATAGTCAACAGCAGAACTAGGTCTGCAGTTCCAGCTGAATGATCCGGGGGCAGCGATAGATGAATAGTTTGAATTGATTGTTAAGTCGGTGACGGGCCACGTGCAGTGACACTCATGCAGAAAATATGTCACAGGCACTTAGGACATCCAGCAGCCGGTGGCTCTGCTTCATCATCACTTCTCCTTCCTGCAGAAGGGCTGTAGGGGCACGTTTTCCCAGAATGAGATGGACTGGTCATAGCATGAATCAGGTAGTCCTGTGATATCCACGATCATCTGTAATATAGAGAGTATTTTAGATCTAATTTAGTGTTCTTACAAAGGACAGTAGGGCCACAGTGCAGCCACTCACTGTGTCTGAGTCTACAAAGGTGTGAATCAGATCACAGCTGGTTAAGCCCCGATGGAAGCACTGGTAAACAAAAAGATGATGGATTGGTGGGTGGATGGAGTGTGAAGCGTAGATAGAGCAGGCTGTGTCTTTATTCAGCCTGTCAGTGTGGCTGGTGATGTGACTGCAGCCATTCCCTCCGAACAGAAGCCATTGTGCTGCTGCAGAGTGAGAGAATGGGAGAGGAGCGCAGTCTCACAGGCAGCACAAAAAGGAAGGTGGCTTGAAAGGCTGTGCAGCGGGATTGAAGTGTGTGTGAGAAAGAGGGCAATAGTGTGCACAGTTTGTGTCACTGTGTGGTTGTAGTTGTACACATTTTTGTGGGTGAGTGTAGGGGGTTCTGCTTGTCCTGCTAGTGGTGTTGGATTTGAGGGATGGAAGAGGATGGAGTCCCTCTTTTTAGCATTTTGTGCTTTTGTGTGATTTTCAATACGTATGAGTTTGCTAGTGGCTTTGCTTTTGCATGTCAAATAATGCATGTGAATGCATGCAGCTTTGCAATGCCTTTTGTAATTTTTCTAATCACTGTAATCCCAACCTTCATGCATACACACAGCATGAGAGGACTGACTCATGTGCACACTGCAAGAGACTCTGACACTCTGCAGTGACCTAGATGATAACAAGATACTGTATTATCAAAGGTTAATTAAGGATTCAAACTAGGAAGAATAGATAAAAAAAAATTTAAAAAATGGTTTTGTAAATCAAGTTCAACAGTACATACGTTCACACACAGCATACAGAGATACACAAACAGAGTACTTGATGCACACAGTCAAAATAATACCGCACCCCTGCTAATCAGCTGTGCTGATGTACACAGGCGGGCTTCAAAACGCTCACGTACTCACACTCAGCTCAGCTCTTTGTCTCCTGCTATCACACACAAACTGTCAGCATCCTGCAGAAAGCATGTAAATTCAAAAGGCCAGCTTTCCAATAACTGAAACTTTGTCTGTGTGTGTGTGGGACACATTATAAGCACTGCAAGGGATGGCGAGCAAACACAACAAAACCCAAGCACCCCACCCCTCCTGACCCTTACCCCTCATTTCCATTTCTATGGTTTTCTCCCATCAGCAGAGGGGCTGCTGTAGCACTGTGGCACCCGGTAAATTAACTATTGGAGCCTGCTAGTGTTACCCATTCCTCAACCCATCGCCAGGCTTATGTAACAGGTTCACTTTCATACCCACTGCTAATAGCAACACTATTGTCGCCATTCAAGCAGGCACTCGGGAGAAAGTTGGGGTCGAATGGAGAGGGAGGAGTAAGAGGAAAACAGATTGGAGAGATGCAAGGTGGGAGAGGCTACAGAGTAGAGGAGAGAGATGGATGGAGAGAGATGAAACATCGATATGCTGGAGAATGAGGAGAGAATAAGGTGTTGGTATGAGGGATAGTGTCTGAGGTTGAGTGTTAGGAGAGGGAGAGGCACACCTGGGCACTACAGGAGGAGAGAGAGAACAGAAAGGAAGAAAAGGCAGGAGAAGGAGGCTGATGTAGTGGGAGGAGGTGATAAAGAAGGGAAAGGAGAGTGAGCTCCACAGGGATATTTAAATATCTAAAACATTAAGTCTGTTTAGTAATCTCTCAGGAAAGCCAGCAGCCCACACACAAACACACACAACTACAGGGGTTTCCTCCAAGAACAAAAGCATAACTAAAGTCTGAACAGAGAGAAGAATCAAAGAGCTTATTGACATCGGCAGCAGAATTTGACCCATTTACCCACTTATGTGGACACAGGTACATCAACACACTCAGTCATAAATCCTAACACGCTTCATTACCATCAACAGTGACGGTCTTTCTCTGTAGAATACCAGAGACAGACATAGTTTCCACAATACGGTTCAATGAAGTAATGTGCTAAACTTTTACATAACACACACGTCTATGTTCATATGAAAGTTATGCAAAGGTGTAGCATCAAAGTTAAAGCTGCAATACACATTAAAACTATAAAAACCGTTTATAAACAACATGGGAAAATCAAGATTAAAGTTAATTAATTAATACTATATATAATATACATTAGTATAATATAAAATCAAGGAAATAAAAATAAATATAGAATAAAATATATCACAATAAAATAAGATAAAAGAGTGAAATAAACAAATAAAACTGATAATACATATTAGGGAAAGTAAAACATTAATAAAAGACATTTCTAAAAAGATGGGCTTTGAAAAGTATTTTAATGAAGTTACTGATTCTGTAAGCCTCAGATCCAATGCTGCAGGGCCCCCCTCAAATGTATTATTGACAGAAGTGATGAAGTTAGAGCACACGCATTGTCAGCTGGACAGATGTGATCTGACAATAGCAAAGTAAGAAGTTTGGAAGTTGTGGTGTCTCAGTAAATTTTCCTAGTTTTACCACCAAACAGGTCAATCAAACATAATGAAATAGTGACTACAAAACAAACTGGCCACTTACATTTACATTTAGTCATTTAGCAGACACTTTTATTTACTTTAGACAACATTGGCAGCTTACTTGTACTGATTAGCTTTCAACTTAATTAAGTTATTGATGACGTTTGCTAATGTGAATTGATGCATGTGCTGCCTTCACACGTGTGTGTGTGTGTGTGTGTGTGTGTGTGTTACAGATCAGGGCACGCCCAGATGTGCAGGAGCTGCGCCAGTGGCAGAAAGAACTGAGAGAGATCCATGACATTGCCAAAACTGTCGAGCAGTTCTGGGCCCGACAAGAGAGCCGAGGTGACAGCACACACACACACACACACACACACACACACACACACACACACACACACACACACTCACTTACATAGTATCACTGAATGCCAGGCTTCAGGCTCGCTGGCAACAGAATACCATTGATCTTGAATTTTCTCCTGTGGCCAACAACAGCTGCTGATAGGCAGGCAGGATTCCAGCACAGGATAACATTCACACAAACAAGGTACAATGCATAGATGTCAACCCATACAGTACAGTATTATATACATATACACCAATACACACACATATACTGCAGAGATACGGTATTCATCCCAACAGGGCTTTGAAGTTAAAGCAGAGATGTGAGGATTCTGAGAGCAGTGACACAGAGAGAGAATGAGGGCAGACACACAGAAAGAGAAAGAGTGAGGAGGAGAAAGAAAATGTCTGCAGGGCTCAGGGTGTGTTTGTGGGACCAAGAGATAGAGCAGAGGATTAAGAAACAGGAGAGATGAAGACAGAGAGAAGTATAAAATGATAGTGTGTGTCTGTGTGTACTGTGCACACATGAAGGACAGAGCAGCTGAGAATGCAGGCCCATGTCCAGTGTGACTGACGCCGGCATTAGACCTCAATGACAGTGACAAATCCTTGTCCTTGAAAACACACACACACACACACACACACAGTGGTATAAGTAATTCCCAACCAGTACTACAAAAAAAAATTTTTAATGGAAGAAAATGAACACACAAATAGGATTACTAATTGGTTTGAAGCTGATTTTAGCTCAAAGGATGGAAATGGCAAACCATCAGTCCACCACTTTGGTCCAGACTGAAATATCTCAACAACTAGTGGATGGATTGCGATGACATTTTGTACAGACATTCATGTTGCCCAGGGGATGAAACCTCATGACTTTGGTGATCCTTTAGCTCCTTTAGCTTTTCCACTAGCGCCACCAGCAGGTCAAAATTTCTATTAGTCTAATCCTTTATTTATGACAAAATACTTTCAAGACTAATGACATTCCCAGTAGCCTCGGCTGTACTTTGTGTTTTGTGCTAATTAGCAAATAGCATGGTAACATGCTACACTAAAACGATGAACATGGTCAACATTATACCTGGTAAACATCAACATATTAGCTTCGTCACTGTGAGCATGTCTCCATCATGCATTAGCATTTCGCTCAAAGCATCACTGTGCCTAGAGCCTCACAGAGCCACTAGTATGGCTGTAGATGCATAACTGGTCGAAAGATTGAGATTCAGCCACTCCAAGTGGTAGAAGTATGACAGCAAACTTGACCATGTCTAAACATCAACAATTCCAGGATCACTTTGTCTTCTTTAGATTCACATGTGGATCCACCACTGCCACTGTGTTTTCTCTATGGGGAAATACTGTCAAAAAAAATCCATGAACGGGAAATAAAATTGGGAACCACTATGATAGCAAGGCAGTATGGATGCACTACAACATGAGGATACTCTGTGCTTAAACCTGCAATTACTGATTTTTTTGGGTACCACTTGGAGACAGCAGAAAAAAGCTGTGAACAGAACACTGATTGATTATTACCTTTTAAGTTGATATGAAAGCAAACATTGCCTATTCCTGCAGATGTGGAGCATCATTAGCAATTATTTAGTCGTGGCTGTTTCCAGCTTTCAAATGTAAGTCCAATATTCACTCTCCTTTAGCTCTGGGTTGCTCTTCACCAGCTCCTGAGGGGAACATCTAATATCATGTCACTGATTTTGTTTGCTGTTTTGCTGAACAGGTAGTGTACAGTGTAGTTACTATAGCGTTTTTTCTGAGAACACTGCTATGACTGAAAACGATGCTATGACAGCGGTGACAGTGAACCAAAACAAGGAAGTTGTGGGACCGAAAACCAAAACTCTAAAACTCTGTAGAACTGAGGTGGAACTGCAGAGTTGGGTGTTCTCTGTGAGTTTGCCACTACGAGTGACCACTTTTCACATACAAGTGGACATGTGATCCAAAAGTATTAATTATAGTCGCTTTAAATTAATGTGTATATAGATGGTGACAAATGCACACACACTCACAGCATCTCTGTGTTTGTCTCTCACAAACAATGACGGCATCATAAAAACAGGTTTCTTCCACACTGACACATTCCACACAACAAAGGCGCTCACTGCAGCAGGCGAACATTCTTCCACTGGGGCGCCACAGCCACACTGTGCTGCTGCTGCTGCTGCTGCTGCTGCTGCGGCACCACCACTACTGCTGACCTGACATTCTAGCAGGGGCCTGGGGATGTGTGTGTGTGTGTGTGTGTGTGTGTGTGTGTGTGTGTGCGTGCGTAAGAGAGTGTACAAGAAAGTCTGCCCGGACCGTCCTGAATGGAATCCATTTTCTGACCTCTTCAACAGAATCTGATATAGATGAGACTGGGAGGGAACCCGAAATGTGTGAGAGATAGAGGCAGGCAGGAGGGCAGGGAGGGGGAGAGATTGATGCTGAAGTTGCAGTTTGTTTGCTGGTTTTGCCTGGATTAATGAAGCAAGCACTGCCCTCCAGCACTGACAGATAAATGACACACGCTTGGGACTTTGGTAGAGTGAAATTATTTAGGGAAGCCCCCTCCCTACTGTATACACGCTCTTTAAGTCGATCCAACAACAGCTGCGCTCATCTCATTTGACTCGAGGAGACCAGCATGCGATACCTCTTCTGCCATTTCACGTTTCATGGTCTGAAATCAGAATTAGTCAGAGGTGAAGAGAAAAACAAAAGCGGAGAGAGCCAAGTAACCCGGAGAACAGACACAGGATGATACTTCGAGGTGAAAAGGTGACGGCTCATTGGGCAGGTGCAGCTTTCAATAGCTCATGAATCACCATGACTGTCCTTGACTGTAGTCTGACATGTTGGATTTTTACCATCAGTCCAAGCGCTGTTAAAACAGAGTAGTTGGCAAGCTGGGGAAAATAATTTTCCTCCTAATTATAATAATAGTAATAAGTCAGACTTCTTGTATCAAAATAACAATTCATGTTGCTGTGTAACAGTTATATAAATGTGTCAATTGCAGTTAATTATTCCAAAGTCTGGCACAAGCTGCAGCCTGCATTTTTCTAATCTAATTAATTTATCATAAAGACCCTCCACACCATGTTTTTATAAAACGGTAGTAACGAGCTGCATCGGTTCTGATGTTGAAGCTACAGATGGTATTGCTGCACCTCAAAGAGTAAAAAACTGCAATTAGCTCTTTTCAAAACCACACTTAAAACCACTGTTACAGTCATTAGTGTGTAAATAAAGCAAAATAACTTTCATTACCATCATTTACAATCTGTCCGACTGTCTTGGCTCTTGTGCTGGTATAAATGGCCAAATATAGCACTGTATTCATCATAGCTTCACTTCCATAATGTCAAATCCATTGCCTTTTACCGACACATAACAGAAGGCCACCACAATAGCCTTGCAGCTGCCACGGTGAAAAAGTGTCAGTAACTGGCTCAGTCATGGTTTGTTAAACAGGTTCACTGTTTTTTCAACAAATGCCTTATTAAAATATTGTTTCCTATCAACAAATAATTGGGAATAGTACAACTTCACTGATATTTTATTTTTGATAAACTAATTGGGAAACAGTTTTAGGCTTTTAAAGAATAATGTACTTACGAAAAACAGGACGCTCCCATTCTAATTAGAGATGTCTTACAGATAAAAAGGGGGGTTGCAAACAATTCTTTCTAGAAGGTTTCGTCGATATATTATACCTTATATTATTTCATTGCAACATTTCAGCTAGAAACAGAACATTGTGCCAAATAAAGTCTATTAAACCTGACACAAAAAAAAGCCTTGTGGGCATGTTTTTTAAAACATTTAAGGATGTCTGACAAATCTGTGAGCTTTTAATCTTTTAACAGGGGATGTTTTTCTGGTTATTGAAGGCTTTAAACTGTTTCCTCAGTAGAGTGAAGCAAATGGCAAGACTCTCAAAAATTAAGCTTATTGTTGAGGTGTGCCATGCATGTTTCTAAATGATGAACATTTATCACGGTCTGCTTTAAACGACAAATGAGCCTGTTCATATTTAGGATACTGTTCTTGTTTGTCTCTAGTGGGCTCTGCCATGACAGATCTTCCAGAAAGCCCCCAGCCCGGCAACTCAGATGTGTCCATCCAGGTAGTTTCCCCCAGCCCCCAGAGCACCGTGGTCCACACCCCCAACACCCAGATGACCCCTGAGGGCGGTGAGTGGCTGACCCCCAGCCTGCGCAGTGTGGAGAAAATGGCCTCCACACCATCACTGACTGGTTTCCTGGCTGTATCCGAGCCTGGTGACAATACCCTGACTGCAGTATCTCCGTCTTTATTAGGAACTCAAAACCTGAGATAGATAGTGGTGCAATTAAGTGAAATCATTAGCTATGTGTACAATGTTTTTCTGGTGTTTAAAGGCTATTAAACTCTGTTAGGTTGATGTCAAACTGACCAAAGTGATCAGTCAAACAAGCCATTAAAAACGCCTGTAACCCATTGGATATGGCCTGGCAGGGATTTATGGTCTGAGATCCATGTCTAATTAGTTGATGGCTTTCATTGCCTTTTTTGATGGATCACCTCCCTTCACGAGTCTCACCTAACAAATGAACAGCATATAGCACCGTTCCCATATTACACTGTCGGGAGTGAAGCCCCTCGTAACAGACCTCATACTTCCCTTCAGCACCTCTAGCTGATAGCTCACTGGAAGATACCCAAATCGTATTTCCTTTGCCTTGTCATTTCCTTTTTCCTTAGCAATACATATCACTCCACAAAAGAGGTTATAGGATTTCAGTTCAGGCCAGGAACTGAGGCCAGAGTGAAAGGTGACTCAGCGTGCAGAGCAACACTTTCTATCCTGTTTATCAGAAAAGGAAATGACCCTGTCAGGAAAACAGAGAATAAAAAGAAGAGTGTTTTAAAAACATCACTGAGATCACTGGTGGCTGACTGGCAACTGTCTGTCAGAGCAGCAAAAAGGAGTATCAGGTATTCTCCTTAGATCTTACTATTTTACAAGTTATAATAACCCTGTTACATATCTTGAGACACTATGTGGATTGAATGTTAGCTATAAGGCAAGTTGGACTTTATACCCTAATTAACAGTAAATATTTTTACCATTAGTATATGTATTTTATTTTTCCTAGCCTAATATTTTCAGTATCGTCTGTGAATTTACTTGTATCTTTAATGCATTCTGTTTTTTAGAGTTAGAATATTTGTGTTTTTCTTCAATTTTTTTGGTCTTTTGCATGATGTACCCAAAGGTTAGACGTCTTGCATCACCCCTGCTGACTCCAGCACCTTCAGCAGTCTTTTTTTTTTTTGCGCCTGGTAGCGATCGAACATCACTTTAAATGTCACTCATTAGTCATGGAAAGTTCAATTTGCAAAAATATTCAGAATAAAAAGCTCTCCTTCATGGCAACCTAAAAGACTGCAGGTTATTACAGCTTCTCCTGACTGTGTGTCCATTAAACTGAGAGGATAAAGTGCACCCCTGGCATATTTCCATCACTCCCTGAACTCTGCATACCTGAGAGGATACTTCTGGTTCCCCCTCCAATGTTTCTGCAGGGCAGCGAGGCGGCGGTCTTGTGATGGACAGCTTTCCTGTCCATCCCAGTCACTGATGCACACCGCCTCACAGTGAGGCATGAGGAGGGTCATGTATCGCCTTTTGTAGGTATGTGGATGCCTGGGAGACAGCTGCCACTGGTGAGGTGATAAAACAGCGTTCTTGGTATAATCATATTTCCAAAAATGTTGAACTATTCCGGATTTAACAATGACGTTTGTTTCAAATTATAAAAAGGATTTTTAGATTTCTTGAAATTCATGTTTTTTTTTCCTAAAGCCCAACAAAAAATAGATACTGTCTCCATTACATAGTTCATCCACTGACACAGAGCACTGACAAGTTTGTTGTTCAAATGTAACTTGTCCCACTTAGTATGTATCTTGGTCTTTAATAACCAATTTAAATGGATCCTTGACAAAATAAGTATATTGTGCATTTTTGTTAAAAAACAAATATTGGACGATATATCGTTATCAGATTTTTTAACTTGGTATCGGCCTCAAAAATCTATTATCACTCGGGCTCTGATTTAGACATTCTTCAGAATAATCATTAACGGTATGTCATTGTATCACTGCTTGGGGAAAAGAAACACTACATCCGGTTAAAAGTTAACTACAAACATGACACTTTTATTGAACTTTTTTTTCCTGATTCAGTTACAGAAACAAGAGCGTTAACTGTTTTTTTTCTTTTTCTAATCAGGGGAATAAAGTTCTATACATAGGCATGCTGCGTCACTGCACAGTCACAGCTGTGAAAACCAATATCACCCCTGTCAGCTGCCCCGCTGGAACAGTCTGAAGGCAAGACAAATCAGGAGAGGATAGGCAAGGACATGTCAAACCCAGGGAGAATGGGTGTTCAGTGGGCTGCCCAGGGATGACAAACTTAACATATAGGAGTTTTGTGCAAATTTCACCACAGTCTATTTTATTTTAAACACAGAGACAATATCAGTCAGAAGATTCTTTTTTTTTTTTCTCTTCAAACTAACAGAGGAAGTTATTATTAGGTCCACTGAAGCTGACATTTTGTTCCTTTTTGGGGAATCATACTATTTTGGACCATTTTCCCCTGACTTTATTCTCTTTGCTACTCAAGAGCCAGCTCTCTTTTGTGTTTAAGAAAGCACAGACATTAAGTGTGTCATCTGATATACACTGAAATTATGATTGCTGTCACATGACCCTTACATAAATAGAGTTAGTATTCAAAAGTACGTCTGAGAAAGGTCTTACATGTAGAAATGGTGATAAGCATGCACAGATAGGTAGTTGACAAGTGCAAAATCTACAAAGTCACGTTATTCTTTTTTTTGTATTCCACATTGAGTGAATTCATCACAAGAACTGAAGCCCCTCCCCCCTCCGCTCTGCGTGTTGAGACTCTAGTGTTTGTCTCATTACTGCCATCCAAAAGCCCCGAGGACAGTTCTTCTTCATGGGCTACAACGCACGGTTCTGGGGCCCGTAGCCTGTTTCTGACCAGGGTCGGCCCAAACAGAGCCTGACGTAGCGGGACGCGCTCTCTTTGGGCATGGAGCTGGCCTGCCAGGACCAGTCCTATTTTAGAATAGCCAGTGGGGTAAGACATAAACATACAGCAGCAGTCAAGGTTTGACCCTTAGTCTTTTCTTAGTCGATGGTTGTTGTAAGACCAAGAGTCACCAAAATATCTGTTGGTGGGCTTGAAGTTTTTTCAGCCCTCCCAGCTCTGTTTTTTTTTAAATAATTATCCCCAAAGTATCACAGAATAAGTTACTGCATGAAGTGCCAAAAGTTATTCACAGCCATTGTCATTTTTCTGAAAAAAGTATGTTTGTATCCCCATAACTGTTACTGCAAAGAGTGGACCACTGTCTTGATTGAGAATCCTGCGCAGATTTACCGACGTAAATTCCTTTAAATGAAGACTCCTATCACTTCCTTGAACATTAATCAAACAAAAAAATAAAAGCATATCTAGTGTTGGCAAAACAGTTCCAAAATGCTAGTTTGAAAAAAAAAAAAAAGACACCAGCAAGAGAAAAATAAAAGCATAATGTAACAACAAGCAAATGTATGAACACAAAGCAAACCAGTTAAAAAGAAAAATCCCAGATCAAAACTGTTTGCAGTAGTCAGTCATATAACTCTGGTGTCTAAACTACAGTAAAAAAACAAAAACAAAAGCTTTACAGCACTACTATGTACACAGCTTCTCGGGTGAAGAGAGAGAGAGAGCTGGTGTCATGATGAAGGGAAAGGGCATGAAATGAAGACTCTGGTGAAACAAGAGTCCTTCTTGGCACGGGGACTTGAGCCGACCACAGAGAGACAGGAGGGGGATGAAGAAGAGGAAGAGGCGGAGGAGGAGGGAGAGACGCTTTACCAGATGAAGAAGACAACCAGATAGAGCAGCGCAGCATGGGCCCACATCACGCACAAACACACACACACACACACACACACAGACAGACCAGGGAGCCATTTTCTCAAACAGATCGGACTGAGTGAAGGAAGTCACAGAGATTTCAGTGTCGCATAGACTCCCCTCGAAACGCCTCTCGCTATCTCCTTCCTCCTCGCTCTTCCCATCCATTTGATCTCCCTCGTTCTACCTTGCACAGTTAATCTGATCTTTCTAAGGCTCTAGGATATCGCCACACACCAGCAACAACTCTATATATAGTCTGTCACTCACAGTTTGACTACTGTATCTGCATCAGTGTTGTTCCTGTAGTTCAGTGCCTCACTGGGCAGTCCTGCGGAGGAATATTTAGCACCAGAATGCAACCCTGACTTTGAATTTCCCCCCCTTCAACTCCTGACACTCATAAAATCACAACACTCACGGACGCACACGTAAACACAGATAGAGGAACTAAGAACAGGAGAACCATTTCTATTCCTCGCTCCGTTTCCTGCTGATATAAAGTGACAGTTTCTCCTGGCTGGTTCAAACCGCCAGTGGCCACCGGAGATGTGGGAGAGCAGCACACAGTAGTCTGACCTAGATTCACGAAGCGGTGCCTCCCCACTGATGACTGACACCCTCCTCGTCCAATCAGTATCCACTCTACATCATTTTATATATATATATATATACAGTTCATTAGCAGCTTGTGATCCCTCTGTTCAAGTGCTCCAGGCTGCTTTTGTTGTGTTCGCGATCACTGGGAACTTCTTTTTTCCGACCGCAGTTCGGGCTTCGCAGGTTGTTTCACATTTTGCAAAGTGTCCATGCAGGTGGGAGGATGAGGCAAGGTGAGAAGAGTTATGTGTTATATTCACAGACGGTGCAGAGAAATGCAAATTGGCAACAGAGATAGAGAGGGATGAAGGAGAGGGGTAACAGTCTGGAGAGGGAAGGTTTATTGGAGTGGTAGAGTTGAGGTGTAGGGACCACTACACACACGTCTTCCTCTCACATACTCTACATACACACCCACAGAGGCTGGATTGTTTTTGAGAGGGTGGTGTTCGAGCTGTACAGTTGCCCATGTGCTCTGTCTTCACCTACACTGTGGATGGATGGAGGACAGAGCCAAATGTTTCCACTTGAGCGCCAGCATTGTGAGGAGCAGCAGAAAAAAGACATCCTGACTGACAGGAAAGTGAGAGAGAGCAGGAAAAAGCGATAGATTTCACAGTTTTCAAGGATGCTTACAGTGCTGTAGTCTCAAGGGAGCAAATCTAACAAAAAGAAAAAGAATACTGCATGTTGATGTTTTCAGATCTGAGTTAGCGGGTGTTTTGTTTTGCTACTTGCTGGTCACAGTTCGAGTTTCTCTACCCTTCTATAGAGATTCGTGTGCTAGAAGGGCTTTAGCTCGGTCCTCCATACCCTACTTTCTCTCAGGCTCACACACACTCATACAATAGTTGATTGGCACACAGTCAGTGTTTAAGTCTGTACACAGAGTGAAAGGGCCCTTTTGGCATCCATGTTTAAAGTCCTTTACAACCAAGTTGGGCCCCTCATCCTGGACCCCTCACTCCTCATCCTCTCCATCCTCTTTATTTTCTTCCACACATCTTCTTTCCAATCCTCACTCACCACAGCTGCCTCCCCGTGTAGGTTGGAGGGGCAGAGGGCACCTGTAGAAGGAAAAATTGGAAAAAGTTTGTAAATGATAAACAACCTGTATAGCATCACATATTCACACACGCATCTTTACTCACATGCATACAGTAGCTGCATTGGTCCCATTTACACTTTTTACTCATGCTTGTCTGCAAATCTCTCTGTAGTTTAAGACTACAAAAAACATCTCGCTGTATTTTGCTTTAATATAAACCCTTTCGTGTTATCTGGTAGCTCTCAAACTGTCCCAGATTTTAAGGAAAACCACGGAGTAGCAGCATTTACTTTTGTGCTCTACAAAGCTGGAAAGACCAGGCCCAACTCTAACCACCTTTACACCAAAGTTAAAAGCCTTTATGCTATTTGTTCCTTTAAAAGGTCCAGTGTGTAACATGTAGGAGGAGCTATTGGCAGAAATGGAATATCATATTTAATTTCATTAGTGTATAATCACCTGAAAATAAGAAAAGTTGTGTTTTCGTTACCTTAAAGAAACCCATTTTTATCTACATAGGTACCGGGTCCACTTCCACAGAGGTCGCCTTTTTGTACTGCCGTGTATCTACAGTAGCCCAGAACGGACAAACCAATCACTGGCTCTAGATTTTGCCTTTTGTGAGTTTCGCGGCCACCGTAGTTTCTCCTACATGCTTTGAAGAGGAGTTTGATGTGAGCGGTGTTCAAGTCAGTCAGTCATTTTCTACCGCTTGTTCCCGTTTTGGAGCCTATCCCAGTAACTTCGGGCCTTAGGCGGGTTACACCCTGGACAGTGGCCAACTCGTCGCAGGGCTGACACAGAGGCAGACAACCCTTCACACTCGCATTCATCCACTAGGGAGAATTTAGAGTCACCAATTAACCTAAACATGCATGTCTTTGGACGGTGGGAGGAAGCCGGAGAACCCGGAGAAGACACGGGGAGGACATGCAGACTCCACCCAGAGCGATCGTGGTCTGGTCCGGGATTCAAACCCACAATCTCCTTATTGGGAGGCAGGGGCGCTGACCGCTCTGCCACCGTGCACCCCAGCGGTGTTCAAATGGTTCCAAATGGCAATTTCTACTGCTAGATGCCACTAAATCCTACAGACTGGACCTTTAAAGCAATAGATTGACATTGTGGAAACTATGCTTATTCTCTTTTTTGAGTTAGATAAGAAGATCGATACCACTCACGTCTGTACACTGAATACGAAGCTACACCCAGCAGCCGGTTAGCTTAGCTTAGCACAAAGACTAGAAACAAGGGGAAACAGCTAGCCTGGTTCTGCCCAAAGGTAACAAAATCCACCTTCCAGCATCACTAAAGCTCACTAACATTTTATTCCTCATTTGTTTAACCCACACAAAATGTGAAGTGTAAAAATGACATCTTGTTTGGGGTAGCTGTTTATTGTTACCTCCCGGCTAGCTGTTTCCCCCTCTTTCCAGTCTTTATGCTAAGCTAAGCTAACTGCTGGCACTGGCTTTATATTTACTGTACATAGAGTGGTATCGATCTTCTCATCGAATGCTCTAAAATGTCAAACTCTTCAGTTAAGTCAATCTTACACATTTAGACTATTATCCTCCTTGTACTTGCATCCTACAATCTCTTCTATTTCATTATGTGCTTTCATCTTTTTAATTTACTTTATCCTTTTAAATTGCTATGTGTGAATATCTCACTTAATACCTTGTATGCCATGTGCAAAGCACTTCCCTTTGAGTATTAAGCATGCTATATAAATAACCCGCCTTGTCTTTAAAATGAATACTCAAAAACACTGAAAACTAACGATATTTTATGCAGAGCAGCTTAAGGAGAAGTCTCTGAATTCACTTTGTCGGCTAAATCAGCCAGCTATCTGCCATCTCTAGGAATAGTCACAACAAATCATCCCTTAGTCAGTAGAGAGTGTTGCTTCAGCATTTTAGCCTCCAGTGGTGTGTGAGGTGGTGTGCTGTTGTGTGGCGGGCTTAATTCATAACACAGTGGCTGGAAATAGGTTCACCTGTTCCAGCCAGAGTGCACATTCATCCTGCATAATGAAGGGGGTGACAGGCCGGCAGACAGTCGCATCACTCAGTGGACAGATTGCATTGCAGCTTATTTACACACGCAGGAGCACATGGAAGCTCTCTCACACTCACCCATACACAAATCAATGTCAGATGAGTGACCATTTGTGACAAACCCATCCATGCATGTGCCCACAAAATACAACACACATAGGCACCTCACCATGCACCCTCAAACCGGTAATGCGCACTCACACCCCTCCCTCATTCTTGTGCAATGACGTACGGTCTGGAACGCACAAATGTGCATGCAGTCTTGTCGGCGTGGTCGAATGAGAGAGCGGCGTGTAAGCGGCGTGTACCTGTGACTGGGCAGATGTACTCACCGCTCCCCCGTTCAGGATCATGGTCATCTCGGTGGGCTGGTAGACGTTGCTGCGGAAAGGAGCGCTGGGCCTGGTGCCGGTGTTACTGTTATGTTGCCCGGCACTGCTACCGCTCCTCAGGCCTGGCATGGAATAGACAGAGAGGTACACAGAGATTACTTACTGTGACTCACTGCATCACTCTCGCTCTTGAAGGAAAGAACACTTGCTGTGTAATCCTGCACCACAGATATTTCCTCCTGTACTTATTTCTAACCACGCATGCAAATATTTCCTGGTGTTCTATTACTCACTTTGGCCTACATTCAACCTACAGCCTGTCCACACATATTACGCCTGTCTGCTGTAAAATATTGGATTGCACTGTACCTGCAGTGTTCTCATCGCTGTATCCATAGCCCTGGTTCTCCACAAACTGCCTGTGAGAGAGAGGGATGTCTTCGTCGAAGCTGGTCTCCCTCATCCGTGTCGAGTTCTGGGAGGTGTCAAAGTAATCCGGGGCAGTGGGCTGTGGAGGGGGTCTCAAGCAGATGTGGGATTCGGGAATGGCGTGGAAGATCAGCAGCAGCCACCCTTGAGCCACTAAAGCAATGGCCAGTGCTGGGTCATTCCAGTCTGGGGACCTCCCCAGCCAGGCATTGCCATACAGATAGAAGCCCACCCAGGCCACCCACAGCATCAGCGACAGCAGGCAGGTCACCAGCAGCCAGACAGCATTGCAGCGCCACTGACGTGTCTTCCCACACAGGGCCAGGGAGGCGGCAGTCAGAGCGGCTAGAAGGAGGGCTAGCACGTAGCTGCAGGCTAGTGAGAAGTCCAGTGGCAGGTACTGACAGGCAGCTCGTCCCTCCCTCAGCACGGTCAGAAGTAGCCACTCGGCAGCGATGATGCCCTGCACAGCACTCAAACCCAGCGCAAGGCCTGTTAGGGCGCAGCCACCAGGGCTCCGGTGCTCACGACCAAGCCTACGCAGGCGGACACCCTGCACCAGCAAGCAGGAGAAGCAGACGGCAAACAGGAGACCCCACAGGGCCCTGCGGAGCAAACATAAAGACTCATCCTGCTCGATCAGGTAAGCAAAGCTCAGGCCGAACAAGCCAAGGATGCCGAGGAGCAGCAGGAAGATGGGTCCTACGGCGCTGCGCTTCTCAGCCTCACCAATGTGGTGGAAACGGCACAGCAGGACTAGGGCTAGCAAGACAGCAGTCAGTGCCCCACCAGCAGCCACTGACTCGACAGCCACACCCCATATGGAGTCCAGGTCACAGAGGAGGGTGTAGGGGCGCACAAGGCCCCAGCCGCAGCCTCTTGGGAGAGCCTCAGGGTCCTCAGAGTCTTGACTGGTGGCGTGATGAGCAACAGTCAGCAGCAGCAGGAGCAGGACCGGGAGGAACGCCATCTCTGAGAGATCAACAGACCAAAAGACAGAGGGAGGTGAAGGAGCAAAGGCAGAGAATGGAGAAAGTCAAAGGAATGAAAAGAAACGGGAGAGTGAAAGAGAGTGAGTGGTCTGGTCATAAATGTTTGGAAAGCAACAGAGCTGAGCAGTCTGTCATTCCCACAGTAATCATCCGCCTGTGAGTGACAATACAGACAATCAGCCACTGCTGTGTTTTAGAGAGGAAACAAAGGACAGTAGTTCATGCAGGGTGAATGACTGAAGCCTTTCCAAACACACAAAAACACACACACGTCCTGTTTCACCAATAGTAGCCTATAGCCCTGCCCTCTTTTTAGGCTTTAACGTTTCATTTTGAGGCAAACACCTTTAAATTAACAACAGACACATGGCAGAAACCCAGAAAAGCCCAGATAAGCACAGAGAAGTGAGGTCAGGGTCGGAGCACCTACAATGCTTCTGAAGAGAGTTTCAGGTATATTATTTGTCCAGTCTTGTCCTGTGAACCGGCTACAGGAGCACTGACAGGAAAGCTGCAGCATCATGCATATTTTTATGAAAAAACGTAGATACAAAAAAGAAAAGTAATGCGTACAAGCAGTTCTACTCACTATCGGGCATCTAAGGGCATCTGGCAAGTCGTGAGACAATGCATAATACACTGCACACAAATACACAGCGCCTTAAGCTTGAAGTAAAAACACTATATTTTTGTGTCCAAGTGAAGAAAAAACTCCCCAGCAGCACTCAGTGTGCGAAATCAATGCTGTCTCAGTCTACCTATTCCTTTATTCATCACAACTGTCACACACACAAACACACACACAAATCCACATTCTTTCGTTTCATTGAGGTCTTTGCTGGGATGATCAGTGCTGTCGTTTCACCTGACAAGCTGTGTGTTTCATGACAGGTTGATCCGTATTTAAAGCCACCACGAAAACCACACGCGCGCACCTACACGCACACACACGCACACACATTTAAACTGTCTCTCCACTACATCGCTAAGCTTTCAGAAATTCTTTCCAAGCTTCCTCATACATTAGTGTGTCAAACAATCTGCTCTTGCAAAGAACACACACACACACACACACACTTCTCTGTAGCCTCTCTATACTTGAAGCTACACTTTGGAATGTTTATTTCAGTCTCGCTGTAGTTTTGACATAAAAAAAATCTCCCCCGGTGTCCACAAATAGACTGCACCACAATATTTACATACCACTTAAAGGACACTGGATATCCCCAGCGTCATATTCTCTCTCCATGCCAGTAAGTCAAGGAGAGTTCCACGGTCAGGCCATCAGGGGAGAGTGGTAGGTTTAAATACACACCAGCCAGGGCTACAGGTCACACACAGTCCTTCCAGCATGTAACTCATCAAGTGGGACACGTGGAGAGAAAGCGATAGACCTCTAGATACCCAAGATTTATTTCATCATGAGGAAAATGGGGACAAAAGTGGGAAGCAGTCTGGTGGATCTGCTGCAAATATACTCAGACTAGACGTGTGCCTTTGATTGTATGATTTGTCACTTTAATGCGTCTGACTCTGGAATGTAACAAAGTACATTTACTCAAGTACTACACTTGAGCACAAATCTGAGGTACTTGTACTATACTTTTCTTACTTTTTAAATTTCATTTTACTTTGCAATTCTACTCCGCTACATTTCAGAGAGATATATTGTACTTTTTACTTCCTTATATTTATTTGACAGCAATAGTAACTGGTTACTTTAAAAATTAAGATTTTGGTTATAAAATATTATGCATTATATAGATATAGATTAAAATACCCAACAGTATATAAAAGATCTTGATACAAAATTGTTATTCGATTAATGGATTAGTCAATTGACAGAAAGCTAAAACAGTTTGATTAATAAAGTAATTTTTCAAGCATAAATGCCAAACATTTCATGGTTCCAGCTTCCCAGAAGTGAGCATTTGCTGCTTTTCCTTTCTTCAGTTACAGTAAACCTCATTTTGAGGTTTTGGACTGTTGGTCAGACAAAACAAGCAATTTGAAGGTGTCACTTGGTTCTCCTTCTCACTATTGTTTTATAAAATGATCGCCTTCTCAACCAACTACAACAGTAAAATGCTGCTTACACATTAATGCATGAGTACTAATGATCTTTTACAGTGTGGTATTAGTAGTTTTACTTCCACCAGCACTGCAGCACTGAAATTATGATAGTAAACGTATTAACAATATTTTGGCATAAAAGGTGTGTCCATGACTCCATGTTGCTGAAACCTGGAAAGGATGTTTCAAACTCCAGGTACTTTTGCACAAAAAAAGGATCGTGTATGTTATTAATTATATAATTAACATTACTAGTGAGTGAACTCACTCATCTAGTAAGAAAATATATGTTCAGAGAGGGAGTTCAGAGAGGCAACTCCCTATCAAAACAAGTGGTTCAATTCTTCCCCAAATTTCCACCTACACACAACACACAAACTCGCATGTACATACAGAAATCGCATCCATCCATTTATTTACAGGCTTTTGATGGGTCTGTCCTAATATCAATTTAAAAAAAGATATTTTTAAAGTAGCTGTTGTTTACAACATGTGAAATATCATTATTTATTCCCACAAGAGCCCAGAGGGCATCAGTGAAAGTTGCATGTGTACATATGTGTGTGTGTGTGTGTGATTGTGTGTATGTGTGTGTTTGTGCATATTCAGCTCTTTGAGCTCTTTCATGTATCCTTCAGAGATTTACACCCTCCAAATTCCTCCTCACGCCTCCTCATTACTAAAATTCTTCGCTCCCTGATTTCCTGCTGTTGTTTCAGCCTGTCGTTTCCTGCCGTCGCCTTCCCTCCTTGTTGCAGCAGCTCACAGCCGCTGGTTATTATTGGTCTACATTACCATCAGTCAGTGCTTATGGAGGGATGAGTCACCAAAACACAGGGCTTTATACACAAACACCTTACACCAACATGCATACCTGCACAAGTGGCACAAAAACACACCCACACACACACTAAACTCATGCTTTCTCCTAACAAAATTTTTTTCTAGTGAGCCCCTCATAACCATGGATACGCCCCATCTCCAAAATGACAGGAATAAGACTAAAGGGAGAGGAGACAAAGGGAGAAAGACAAGCCGAGCAGAGTGCTCCTCCTCTGTCTTTTTTGTACTTTTCTTTTTGTCTTTCTTAACCGCCTTCTTTTGTCACACTTCCTAATGACAGAGTCTGTAAAACCACACAGTGGAGACAAAGTGCAAGACTCACAACAAGCGAGACAGAGACTGGAGCTTGTGTCCTGCACACTAGGGAGTTTTCAGTCACTCACCCTCTCACCCAATCACTCCCTCTTGCACAGATGGTTGCTCTGGCTGCTTTTTGAGTGTGACTTGGCACACAGAGGGCTGCCAGTGACCACACACACACACACACACACACACACACACACACACGCTCATGCAAACAACCCACAACAAACATTACATAGGACACACATATAGCAGACATGCGACACACTTCCCTACTTCTCACTGATATGACTCATGTGAAAAGAGAGACAGATCCGCTGGCCTTCCACTTTGTGCAGCAGAGAGACTGCTGCCGCCGTCTCATCCTCCCCTCCCCTCCCCTCCCATCTTTCTAGACATGTTTCTCTCTCTGTCACTCCCGCTTCATGCAGCCATTTCTGTCCTCCCCTCCATTTAAATCTTCTGTTCTGTCGGATTTGAATGCCACCTCTCGTCCAGAGCAGCAGGAGTGGTCTCATCCCTCTGCTACATTTGAAGATGTGCTGCGAAAGATGGGCCTCACATATCTCCTTTCCCCCCATTTTCTCCCTCTAATCTCAAACACGTCCCTCTTCCTTCCATTTTGGCTTCCTCCTTCTTCTCTCCTTGTGGCCCTTCCTAGCCGCCCCCCCTTCCCCCCTTAGCCTTTATTCTTGCTGTGTATCTTATGTAACTGGGGAAGGATCCAGCTCCTGCCAGTTCTGCTGCATGGCTGCTGTTTCTCAGGCATCATCTTCCTCAGTGCCAAGCAGCCTTCTGGCACTCAGAGGTCCATCTTAGTTTTGTATTCTGCACGTAGCGTGGTTATATGCATTCATGCTGCACGTGTCACACACACACACACACACACGTATACACAGGCTGGCATAATGCCCATGTGTGGCTGGCTCTATTTTCATGTAAATATAACATTCTGCTTGGTGGCATGTATTATGCATCTGTGCGTGAAGGCACCACATTCTCACACAAAGCCGAATGTGGCAAGTATGCAGCATGCATTCCTTATAGCGCTGCTGTTTAACACACAACAGGAACACAGGCGTGAGAGTGCAAATGTGCAGCACCACAGTCCTTCAATTCTGCTCCAGGCTGGATAGGCAGGGACAGGGAAATCTAGCGAGCCATCCTGTGCAATTACCTCCGCCTATAATTATCAGACATAGCACACAATCAGATGCTGTCTAATTACCATGGTGATAATTGGAAAGATTAGAGCATTTTGACGACTTCCTTCAATTCTCATTTTTTATCCTACTGTTTTATCCAGACTACTAGGATGATAATGGAGAAATGTGTGTTTGTCTGTCTGTCTGTGTGTGTGTGTGTGTGTGTAGGTATGGCTGGAAACACACCGATCCAGCTGTTGAGGTGAGCAGGTCATATGCAGGACCTGTGCTGACATCTGCTTGCTGGTGATGCCGTTTGAGAGAGACACTGTCTTCTCTAACACTAATAGACCTTTCCTTTTCTGACAGCACGTGCATTTACATCTTACATCAGTTGCTGGGATTACATAAGGTCTTAGATATAGCAGTCATGATAAATTAACCCAGGCTGTCTGAATGTCCTGAATCACTGCATGTGATTTACTTTGGATTAAAACAACATCTGCGCTTCTAAATAAGCTTGTATGTGCTAATAGCTTGGTTTGTCATTGGAGGCATCTCAGACCTGTCTTTTATCAGTTCACTTCTGTCTTAAGCTCTCTTTACCCTCTCTAGTGTCTCAAGTGAGAATAATTGGCTTGAAAGGAGAATAAATGAAGGCAGGTCACAGAAGTAGAGAATACTGCCTGTCTTACCTGAGGTCTTAGATATATTACATATGGATTACATCTGGAGTCAGAAACCTTCTACACAGATTATTGCAAAAAATGGCCCATTAACATTTCCAAGTAGGATATCACTGGTGCAAGTTTGCTGAAATAAACAGACCTGACATCCCAGCTACACAGCAACACGCACAGTAAACATTTAAGACATAGATTTACACTTGAAAACACAACTACAGTAACTTTGATCCTTTTTTTTTTACGTACTGACAATATTTGTTGTAATAAACATTCCTGCCCATTCATGACGTTATTTGTTTGATGGACTTAATGTTTTCTTGAATAAATGCAAAGGAATGCACTTAGCTCACCACTGGAAACTCATCCAACTTTCTACTTCAAATATAATGCATTATAACCATGAATTACAATGCACGATCTGATCCGTCGGACTTTGTCTCTCCAATCTCTAGATATCTGTAAGCCTCCAGAGTGACGCCACATTGCCAATCCCTCGCAGCTGTTAGTGGCAGATAAAAAGATGGGAATAAAAGGGGATGAAAGAAGGGGGAGAGATGAGGTAGATGTCAAAGTATACTGTAAGGGTGCGCTAAAATATTGAAAAGGAGTCGGTGAGGACAGGTTTTAGGAAAACAAATTGACTCACAGATGACAGGCAAAGCTGGGCTGAGGGGAAAGACATGAAAATATATTGAATGGTGAGACTGAAAAAGTGTTAGTCCATTCACTGCACCGGCCTCCTGCGTGTCAGCATGAAGAAACTGACAGTGGAAGCATTTTCCCCAGCCTCTTCAGACACCCCTAGCCATCCTAATTAGGCCTCATTACCATGTGACTGGGCTCACAGCAAGACCATATGCTAATTAACTTAACAATTAACAGCACCAGCGCCTTACACCCTTCTCTTTACTCCCTTTTCCCTTTTTCTTCTTCTTCCTCCTCTTCCTACAACAACAACCAATGGTGGTGGTGGTGGTGGTGGGGGGGGTCGGTCAGATGTGAAGGCATCCCAAAATGCATGCTGAAACCAGAGCCACAGACCTCTGCAGCTCTGCTTCCATGTGATCCCAATAACCATCTTCTATTACAGATAAAGCGATGGGATCCGCAGTGGGATTGGGGGGGGGTTGATCACAGGAGCCCAGAGAGATCAGATTTGGTTAGTGTGATAGTGATCAGAGGAGCAAGAGGAACAAGGAGCAGCCGCATGTGCGAAGGAAGAATTGGAGCAAGCCTTGTGTCTGGAGCGTGTGTGTGTGTGTGTGTGTGTGTGTGTTTGTATCTGTTGTGGAGTATCACACAGACAGTGTGTGTGTGAGGGGTGGGTGCGTGAACACAAATGCACGTATGAAAGCAGAAGCAGGGAAGTTGCCATGTATGTAAAAAAGGCACTCCAGCTCACTCACTCAGCTGTGTCATGTGTACATAAAGAGGTCGCACATGCACACACACACATACACAATCATCCAAACATAGTACATATGGCATCAGCCCCAAGGAGATAGCGTAGCATCCTCTTTTCCCATGAGGAAGCTAACTAACTCATGAAAGTGCTGCCTGAGAATGAACAGCTCCACTCTACTGAATATTGATTAATGATGGAAAACAGAACACTCCCGGGCCAAAATAGGCCCGGGAGCTTTCTGCGTACACAAATACTGCACTGACAGAGAGCCTCGAGGCTCATGTGTCATCTGTTTATTCACCAACAGAAAGTCAATCCATACATTGACTTCCAGTCCCATGCATACTTCCTTTGTCTAATTGGACTCAATTGGACATTTAAGTGCAATTTCTTTCCGAGTTAGTTGACCACTTCAGGGCCCTGCTTCTTGTTTATGAGGCCAGTGTGGGAGGGACACGTCTCCTAATGTGGGGGGGGGGTCACCCTTGGTTTTAGCTGACCTAAGGAGCAGCTTAATACAAACACACATATAGAGAATGCTCTTTTTTCTTTTCTTGTTTCAGCCCCCACCCCCTTCTCTCTCTTAACAATGCTGACCACATGGGAGGGTCCCTGGGGGGTTCCAGAAGAGTGTTTGTTTGAGGGAGCAGCAGTAAGACCATTGTTACTGAGGTGTGTGTGTGTGTGTGTGTGTGTGTGTGTGTGTGTGATTCAAAAATAAAGACTGACATCTAACCTCTAAACTAAAGAATGGAGGAGTGATTGACACTCCCCAAATAAACCCAATGTGTATTGTGGGGTGAAAATGGAGGCGCAGCTACTAAAAGAGACCAACGTTTTCATCCTCCTGAGAAAAATGTGCCTGTGTAAATTTCACACAGGTCAAAGTCCTCCAGAGACATGTCTTTAGTTAAGCTTAACATGTTTTTTGTAAAATACCCCTGGAGGTCAAGGCCATATGTGCCCTGCGTGCACTCTCTGATTCACACACCTATGTATTTGGTGCATCGACATCGCCTTTCTCCAGGGGCTGTCAGTGATGCAACTTCCACCTCAGTGGTGATAAGCCTCGAAACAGCCCTAATTACAACACAGCCCGAGAGATGCATTCAAATACAGAGATCCCCTGTGTTTCTTCGGCTAAAATAGTCCTACCCACTGAATATATCAGGCACACACACATTTCCACAAGGGTGTCACGCTCTCCTACCCCCAGTCCTATTAATCAATATCCCGTCAGCTACATGGTGAGCAGCACGTAGCCTACCTTAATCGATGTAAACAAATCTGATGGTTGGACGAAGGCAGAAGCACAGTTGTCAGGTACGATGAGAGACAGAATAAAAATGTCACATTTCGGAGTGAGCTCCGCTCGCTGTGTTTGCGTATTCTCTCTCCATCCACATGGACTTGTACGCGATCAGCCGAGATGCTTCCTCCAGGTTGGAAACTAGAGGACCCGGTTATTCAGCCCGTGTCCGTTGTCCTCAGAGGCAGAATGGGCATGAATGCCGAGTCTTGACAAGTCCACACGGGTGTAAAGGATTAAAACGTGGAAGAGATTCTTGATCGTTTTCCCCTAAATCCTTTGTTCAGCGGTGCGCACCTTTGACTTTCACTCTGCACCAACGAATGATGGGCATTCATCAAAATAAATAAACACACAATGAGTTGAAATCCTGTGTGCAGACACGGTGGATGGATCTCCTTCTCCAGCTACTGCGCTGATAATGCTGCTGAATGTCCGGCTTGCCGCTCACTGCTCCCCGCTGCACATCTTCCGACTGAACGTATCACCAAAACTGCGCTCCGCATAACGTGCGTACTGATAATCCCCTCTCCGCACACACACACACACACACACACACACACAGAAAGTGACAGCTCTCCTGAGCCCCACAGTCCCCACTGACTGTCTATTCTCCCTATAATTGTTTAACTCTCCGATAAATTAATCGGTGCCTGCCAGGAGGATCACCTAATTAGCCTAAACCTAGACGCGTAGCGGGTCTCTCTCTCTTTCTTACTCACTCACCTTCTAAATCTATTGTCTTAATGTCCCTGTTACACGACGCACGCAAATTCTGGACTCTCTAAATGCTACTCCTGCTTTGTTTAGGATTGCGAGACTGTTTTTTGCCTCATTCACTGCGCTAAATCATGTAAAAATATACCGATATAGTGTCACGTTAAACTATTAAAACTCAATTTCCGGTTGTATTTTTCACAATAAAGTTTTAGGTGAGGTTCACGTAGACTACTTTTAAAATAGAAATCAAACAAGCTTGTTGTGAATAAGAGCTGCTAGGCAATATAATAAAAAAAAATCCCCCAGAACAACAAGCTGACTAAAAGGAATGGTACATAGACTGCCTTTATGTAACGTTAGTGCTCCAGACACTTTACAATTTACCTCTCATTCGCCCATTAGGCTAATTTAAACACACGCTCACATCAAATCAGGCCTTACCATCAGGAGCAAAGGGCTCAGTGTTTTGCTCAGGATCACTTCAAAATGCCGACACAATTCTGACTTAAGTCAGAAGGAGCCGGGGATTGAAATGCCGACCCTCCAGTGCTGCCATAAAAGTGCGTAGTGAGTGTTTCACAAAGACCCACTGCCATGTCATTCTCACTTAGGCTAATGTTTGTTTGGATATTGTCAACTCACCAATAATCCCTGCCGCGGTCTCGGCACCACCGCCACGTGAAGTCTTACAACGTGTTCATTTTGTTAATTGACATTCTTATTTTGAAAGTAATCTAGCCTCTCTTCCGGGGTCACTATGGTTATCTGTGGCGAGCTGACACAACTACGAACCGCTGTGGTGCTTATTATTCTTCCTCTTGTCACATGCCTGTCGCCTCAGCTGCTCCAGTCCATCTACCAGGGAGGCCTTCAGTGGTGGAGCCCCCACTGCTCCCTACTACCTCCACCCCCACCTTCCCATCCTGCATTTATCCCGGCGCATGATGAGCCAGTGGAAGTGATTTGTGGCAATGTTGTCACAATTTGCATTTGCTCCCAAAACTGTTACGTTACCCCCTGCAGCGTTTGACAAGCAGGAGCAGAGCATGGCAGCCATGACACTTGTGACCAAGTAATCCTAATACTGCTGCTGGTCAAAATCATAATCAGACAATGGCGACGCAAACCTCCCTTCTCCACAAACCAACGGAGTTAGGCCTCATTTTATGGGATTGCAACTAATCCAGTGATTTGGGGGTGTTAATCTACACTTTATCGTCTGCATGTTAATAGTGCCAAGACAAATCCCGCTGCAACATGAGGGGGACACTGGGAATCAACAACCATTCACACTCACATTTCACACATACACATATTCTGCATGGGATTGCCCTGTCATTGCCTCCCCCCTTCACTTTCCTTTTCACATACTCAAACGCATAAATGCATGCAAAAGGGAGATGATATGCATGCAGGCTCTGGGCTCTGGGCAGTAAGGAGGCATATCATATGGAGTGGCAGCTGAGGATGTGAGACTAATCTGACAGGTGCAGGCTGGGAGAGTGACAGCATGGGAAAAGGGGGTGGAGGGAGGAAGAGGAGGAGGGAAGGGGGTCACCGCTTGAAACAGGACAATTGAGGAGATTAATGACTCGCTCACTTTATCCGCAGGCAGGCTCAGGCAGTACATCATCAATACTGTCCTTATCTTATTCTCATCGTCTTAGCAGTGAGAGATTGTGTACATTGTTACATTATCACACATAATCACAATAAATGGGTTTGGAACATCTTGCTCTGAACAGCTCATGGGTGTAGGGTAAAAGGGTATTTAAGAGGTGTATTAAAATGTGGTTACTGAATATGGAGCTGGGACGATAAATGAGACCCATTGGTGGTGTGTGTGACAAATAGTTCTACGATGTCACATAACTCTGTCTTACAGATTTAGAGTAATAATTCAAGATTTTGGGAAATACGCTTTTTCGCTTGATACCACTCTCATGTCTCCACAGTAAATACAGTATGTAGCTGGCTTAGCACAAAGACTGGAAGCAGGGGGAAACAGCTAGCCTAGCTCTGTCCAAAGGTGACAAAATCTGCTTCTCAGTGCCTCTAAACCTCACTTATTAACATGTTCTAACTCCATCTAACCCATACAAAAGCTAAAGTGTGAAAACTACAATGTGCAGCGTTACAGGGTTTATGTGCCTGATTATTTCTTAGTCTTGTTGTCACCATGAGGTTTCCAGGCAGCCAGCATTTCTTGTCCTCATGGTCAAGAAATAGCCCAACACATAACCCTCTGTAGAACTCATGTATTGTTAGAGTTGCTGGTAAGTTGATTTGGTTACCTTTGGACAGATCAGCTAACTGTTTCCCCCTGTTTCCAGTCTTAACACTGAGCTCAGCTAAACGGTTGCTGCAATAGTTATGAGTGGTAACGATCTTCTCATCTAACTCTCTTCAAGAAAGCAAAAAAAGTACATATACACATATTTTAGTTTTTTTAGTGGCTGTTGTAGTTAATGTGACTGTGTATGTGAAGACTGTTGTGTAATCTGCAGTGTTGTGCTAGTTACTGAAAAATAGCTACATAAGTTACAGTTAGTTACCTAATTTAAAAAGTATACAAACTCAAACACTTAAGATATTTGTTTAATCCCTATTTATTAAGGCCTCCACAGCCATTTAAGTCAATCGAAACTAATTGAAAATATTATTCAATCACATCAGAATCAGATGCCTGCTATAACACAACACCATGACATCTATTTACTAAAACCATAGATGTAAGCCTAGCCTTCCTTTGTTAGCTTCGTGCAGGCATGTTGCTTGTTCAGGTGCTTCAAAAGGTTAGAATCACTTTTTTTTTGGACGTGGAAGGAACCTTTGAGCCATGGTACAAGTTACATTTTACTCAAATCTTCCTGTCTTTCTGCTCGACAAAAGAGGAATAATGACAATATCTCCACATAAAGTTGTAAATATTCTCCACATTCTCCAAGCTCTGTCGTGGAGCAGCAATGTTGTAACAGACTGCTCCACTGCACATGTGCATGTCGTCATGTTTGCATTCATATCTATGGGGCCATCATCAGATACAAGCAGCAAGGGGAGAACTCCTGCTTCCTGCTTCAGTATTTATAGAGGGTGACAAGGTATCAGTACGATCATGTGTGGGGCTCAGTTGCTGACTAATATAGTTTTACAGACAGGCAGTAGACTAACTTTGGCTCTGCCTGGTGAGTTATTGTCCTTTAATGAGGAGAGCACATGTTCTTAAGGTGTCACGTGTCTATAGGAACAATAGCGTCACATGCGTTGTCTGTCATGTTTCCTTTTGGTTTATGTACTATATATGTTGTACTGTCTCTCTTTATCTCTGTCTTATTCCTTCAGTGTTGATCTCCATTTTTCTCTCCAAAAGTTGGGTTTTGTCTTTGTTTATTCTTTCCTCTCTCTCATCCCTCATTACATGTCCTTTCACTTTGGCAAGACCTCGCTCGGCTCCACACAATGAACCACAGAAGTGACAGTAGGGTGGCTGACATACAGGCCTCCATGCTGCATCTGTTTCCAGTAACAAGCATCAGGATGAGAGCCTATGACCTCACAGGATGTATTAACTATGACAGGATGCAGGTGTCCAAAATTAGCAGGAAGAGAGTCTAATTTTAAAGACTGCTTTGTTTCCAGACACGAATCCCATTTCAACGGGACTGCAATGTATCTTACAGGGCTGGAGGATGTAAAGTGGGAGAGTTGCAGCTGGTTTTAGCTGTTTGGTAAAGAGAAATGGTCAGCTGAACAATTATTTTGTGTATAAATACTACAAACACTGACATTTATCATTTATAAATGTGCCACAGTAAGCTAAAAGGCTATCTTCCATTTAATTTGCCTGTGCTGTTTTGTATGTTTTGTGGTATAATCCTGACCTCATCTGTTCAGAATACTTCAGAATACAAAAAAACCTGCAGAGGTCATTGAAGCAGCATAGCCCCACAGAAGGAGGGAACATATTAAAGGTCATCTGAATGTGACTGTGTCGTGTCAACTTAAAACAACCTATATGTAGATATGCTTGCTCTGTATCTAGAGGAGAGGAAACATACACAGACATGTTCACGCATACATTTCTTTTACAAACACAGCGGTCTTATCTGACCCCTTCAAAGACCACCACATGGACCATAGCGCACTTGTTTTCATTCAGTGAGCCTTGGAGACCTTTCTGTCTGCCCCTCAGGTTTCTCAATGGCTCTAAACAGGATTTAACCCTTGGAAGGTCAGGGGGAGGTCAGGGGAATAAAGGCAGCTCCAGGATATACCATCCTCCTCTATCATCCGGTCACCGTGTCCACAAGCTGAAAGTGATGTATTGTTGTTAAAGCCAGTCTCAAGGACCCAGGTGGATAAAGGATGCTCTTTTTATCAGCAGAGCAGAAATGTCACCTAACACAGAAAAGATGAAGGTGGAATACAGGAAAGTCATTTATGATCAGATGAAGTGAGACTTTTATTTACCAACAGGGACGTATGGTTGTTACTGAGTGTGTGCGTGGAGTAAGGCTCAGTGATCATGTTGTTTATGCTGCATCCATACGTCGTCAGAACAGGACAATCTCACATAATCCCAACATGGCTGTGTTCACTCCAAGATGGTTACCCCCACTGCCTTACAGTGAAACCAGAAAAATATCCAAAATTAGCAACTTTTGTTGTGTTACACACTTGTAGTGGTTCATTTAAACCAGATACAAAGAGGGTATAGTGCCTTTTAAATTAGATGAATTTATTCTATTAATGTTCATTTGGATTTTAATTCAATGTAATTGCTAATGGCTTTGTAGCTATGTTACCATTTGTTTGTTTGTTGACACTTCTAGTGTTCTTTTAACCAAGTGGGAGACATTGTATAGATATAGATATAGTTGTATAGATATTGTAGACTCAAAATTTCAAGTCGGAGGCTGATGTGAAAGTTTTTTCCTCCTCGGCTGCTCATAATTAAGGAAAGCGATATAACATAAAGAGAAATTTGTGGTAATTAACCCATTTTTTGCATGCTAACATGCTAAACTAAAATGAACATGGTAAACATTATACCTAATAAACGTCAGGATGTTAACATTGTCATTGTGAGCATGTTAGCATGCTGATGGTAGCATTTAGCTTAATCTAAGTAATGCATCACAGAAGAGCTAGCATGGCTGTAGACCTTAGTCTTGTTAAACAACTAACATCAGGCAGAAATGTGACTACAGCTGAGTTATATAAAAATCCACAGCCTGTCTTTCTCTTGCTCCTTCAGCCACTTCATCCCAGTCCAGGCCCTAACCTCTCGAGGTCCTGCGTTACCTCCACCCTCCTGCACAATTACCTAATCAAGTGGAAGCTGCTCTGTCTGGCGTGGGCCAGAGATTGAGACGGGGTGGGGTGGAAGGGAGAAGCTTTGCCACCCAATCTGACTGCAGAGCCCCCGTGTCTGTGGCGTCCTGAAGGGAGAAAAGATTGGGGATGTGGATTTTGAGAGGGGGGATTATTGGACAAGATCACAGACGTGCCTTCACAAATAACAGAGCGCTCATTACGCACATAGCACGAGACTTTAACTCAGTCAGTCTGCCTTCGACGCTCAGACAAACCGCAGCGTGGAATCAGACATCACACAGACAGATAAATCCCTCCTAAAGTCTGTCCATTGATGTTGCCCCCCCAGAGTCACAAGACACAAATAAGCATGTACGTGTTATGCATATGTATGCATGCACGCACACACTCATACACAGGGTAGGGAGGATTTGCGGTCACAGCATGAAACTATTTTTTGGGTTTGGGGAGAGTAAAGGATTATTGATTTAGTAGGACACAGATGTACCCACGTGCCTGACACATTGTAATTCAACTATACTATACTTTGCTGCAATCTTGTCCAGCAATAGAAACGTTTGATTTGTCCAGAGTGAAAGCTTTGGCACTGAGTGCTTTCACTTCCCTCCATCAATAATGGCCTTGCTAACGTTTCTCTCTAAGGCCTTTTCATTCATGTCTAATGTACTGGGTCCATAAATCCGTCCACACAATGACTGACTTCTTTTCTGTGTCAACATTGCAAATCCCAGGCCTCTTGGTCTGTCCCTGCGCTTCATCTGTAAGCCATTTTGCCATCTCTTCATCTCAGCTCTTTGCTTTCTCAGCCTGTCAAATGTCTCTCACTCTGCCCCTTTCCCCCCTCTCCTGCTATTTTTCCCCTCTCAGCATTCATGTCACGTCCTCATCTCCCCATTTGCTCGGATTTTAGTTTCAATTCAGGGAATAAAATCAAACCGATGCAGTAGCTGTTTGATATTTAGGTGATGCATTGAACAGGACTTAAAAACAGCCTGAATGAAGCAGATGAAGTTTAGCTGCTACCTTGCTCAGTGCGTGTTTTTGTGTGTCTCTGTGTATATGTAAGCTCGAGCATATAAATGGAGCTGGCAGGACCAGAGAGCAGGACCAGACTCAGGAAGGAAGGAGCTCCACTCAAATTAATCTCCACTGGATGGCCCAGTAAAGGAGCAGAGCCATTTTTGGGAGCAAGGAGCCATCTCCTAGGTGAGTACCATGGCAACAGCCAACGTGGGCCCCAGCTTTCAGAGCTGTCCTTTTCAAGCTCCCAATCAAAAGTGGCAGGCCAGGTTTTTTTGTTATGTGGAGTCTCTTCCTCTCTCTCTTGCCCATTCTTCTGCCTCTCCTTTTCTCTCCCTGCATGACATGGTCCTGGCCTTGTTCATCAGGGAGGGTGTGAGAAGACTGCAGAGAGCGAGCGTCTGTGGGAAAATGTTGCCAGTCAACACGAGGGTATGCGACAGTGAGGGCAAGCTAATTTCGTCTGGGACAAAAAGGGAATACACGACCAGTTGAGGTAGATTGTCATAGCCATGTTTTTTTTCATTTGATACTATTGTTGCATCAAAGTTATCAGAATTGCAGTTTTGATGCTTTCCTCTTTGTGCTTGAAAGTTTGCATGTTTTAACACGATAGGTATAAACAGAAATAGAAGAGCCATTAAACTGAAATCACCATCTTTTCTTATCTATGGGTTTTTTCAGATTTGCTTGTCTTTGTTTTTTTTACCTTTATGTTATTTTTGCTCTCATCTGCATGCTAGCAGCATGGCCCAAGAGACTGCAATGTCTTTTGTTGATCCAGTCAGTTGGTTCCCCACTTCGGTCCGGACTGAAATATCGCCACATCTCTTGAATGGATTGCCATGGATTTTGGTCGACATTCATAATCCCCAAAGGATGAAGCCTACGGGGACTTGGGTGATCCTGTGACTTTTTCTGTTTTCTGTAGCGCCACCATGAGGTTGACTTTTGCTTTTTTTAGTGAAATGCTTCAACAATTATTCATGCCCCCCTAAGGATGAATTGCAATAAGTTTGTTGATACCTTGACTTTTCTTCTAGCGCGACATCATCCAGTCAAAACTTTAATTAGTCCAACACTTTGTTTATGTACCAAATACCTGCAAAACCAATGACATTCTTATCAGCTTCAGCTGTACTGTGTGTTTAGTGCTAATTGGCCAGTGTTAACATGCTAACATGCTAAACTAAGATGGGGAAAATGGTAAACATTATACCCGCTCGACATCAGCAGGATAGCATACTGACATCCACATCGATCCACTGTGCGTAAGTACAGCCTCACGGACACACTAGCAGAGCTGTAGACTAGAGCTTTTCCTCTACCTTCTGAAGCTTATAGGTATCATTACTCACTATTCATCACTATTGATATAATTTTACTTAATGAGGCAATTGTTTACTAATAATAATATATATTTTGTTAGTTTCATGCAGATTGTGCTAGTGATATAGTGGATGTAGTCTGTTGTTGCTTGTATTGTCTGCTAATGTTCATGTTTTTGTGTCTGATAACCCCCTCCAAAACATGATGGGGGTTCAAGGGGCTTATCCTCAAATGTAGAACTTAAAACAAAAATAGGTCTTATGAGCCCTGTGATATCTACTTATAATATATAATGGCATTTCCAAATGTTCAGATATGGAAATTCCAGAAAACTGTTTTTCATCAACATCTTCCAAAAAATACTACTGTAGGCCTACACTTCGTCCTAAAACAATGACAGAACTGACGTTAGATGTGTTATTAGGGTTTATTACATTTACAGAACAGTGATTACCTGAACTGTTAGAAGGTGCATCTCAACCAGTACAGTAGTCGCTACAAATAACATCACTTAAAAGGTTATTAAAAAGTATTTCCACATCACAAAACACATGCTGAATAATTCACTTCTTCCCTTGCTGCCTCTGACCCTCTAGTTGGTAGACACATAAAGTGCTCTTCTGTTTATGTTAACAGGGAGCCACCTTGTGGATAAATGAGTAATTCCTCAAAGATAGATATGACGCAAACCTAGATTGAGACTATATGGCTGTTAAGATAGTTTTTCCATTAGAAGATGGGTATTATTAAAAGACACAGAGACAAAACGAATGAAGAGGTTGAGGTTTTCATTGTGCTAAATGCACAATGAAAATGTTCTTCTGATTCACTGTTTTTAGATTTATTCACCTGCATTATCCTATATTTTCCATAACCAATGACCTCCATGTTCTCCCTGACTACCCCACCTAACGTGAACCCATGAGCGGCTGCAGCCAGCCGCGGTAGCGCGACACTTTTTGGAAGATGTAGCCGTTAGTGCAGTTGGCCCCTGGCGGCTGGCTGACCACCCCGGTGAGGAAGAACACCTCCCTGTACAGGGTGAGCAGGGGGCTGCCTGAGCTCATGCTGCAGTCGGCATTGGGCCGGGGAGTGGTGCAGCCCATTTTATTGGTCATCAGGTTGGGGTGAGTCTCCAGACACTGTGGCAGGCTGCTGTACGCCAGCTGGTTGAGGGTGAGCGGGCCCTGGAAAGAAGACATCAGACTGGGTTCTTTCCAGCCGGTGACTATGGCCGGGAACTCTTCCGTCATCAGGATGCTCTCTGCAAAGTCTCTTTCTGGCAGACATGCAGCAAAAACCTCTTTCTTAAAAAGGATGCGGTCGCGGAGCTCAATCACAGCCAGGTCATTTTCAGGGCGACCTTCCACATAGCGCGGGTGGACGTGAACTATTTTTACATGCAGCGTCTGCTCTTCGTCTTCATAGGTGGTTCTGCGCTTGCCTAAGGAGGTAAGACAAGACATTCAGGATGATGGCGTTTCTCAAGCTCACGCACACATACTGACATGTAGAGCTGCAATGGCTAGTCGATTAATCGATTGGTTGATCAACTGAAAATTACTCGGCAGCTATTTTGATAATCGAATAATTGCTTTAGTTATTTTTTAAGCAAAAATGCCAAACATTTTCTGATTGCAGCTTCTCAAATGTAAAGATTTTATGTAAAGAAGTTTATGTGTGATTTATGTGATAGTAAAAAATATCTTTGGGTTTTTTGACTGTTCACAAGAGAAAACAAGACATTTTTCTGACATTTTATAAACAACACGAATAAGGGAATAATTGAGAAAATAATCAGCACATGATTCGATAATGGAAATAATTGTTTGATGCATGTGGGTCCTTTGACTTTCATAAACATTTAATTGTAGTCACATTCTTCCTGTTATTCTCTACTGTGTATTTGTGCTTAAAAGCTTTTTATTAAATTTAGGAAATAAGCCAGTTAATTGTATAAATAGATTAGATATATTTTTGAAATATCTTCTAAAATTGGATTTTAGTGCAGTTCAGTCCAAAATATGTTAGACCTCTGTAATAGAAGAGGCATTCTCTCTGTAAAAGTTTAAACTTACTCTGTTCAATTTTTGTGGCGTGGCCAGTATCATATCAGTATCATCTGAAGAAAAAAACTTCTCCAAAGTGAAATATTTTAGATATATACACTGAATGCTGATTCGCCCCATGGTTTAAATGAGGAATTCAATATAAAAGCTACATAAAAACAATAAATGTTATTTCCTGGTGTCTCCGCCTGGTGTTTCTTCTCATAATCTCAACTTTGGGCACAGTTTTTCTCAATTAAAAAAAATGGGTATTATATCATGTAAAAATGCTTATTAAAAAAGTCCTTGTGGGGTACAGTCCTTTCTTTTAAGACATTAAGCATTTTATGTGCTTATAAATTAGTTTGTGGACAATGGGTGTTATTTTGTATTATTTGATCTCCTAATTGTAGGTGGGGTTGTTATTTTTTGTCTGTATTTATAGCCTGTTTTTTGATCACATGGTTTGCCTGACAAAGACTTTACAGGTCTAAATGTTGCATCATTAAATCTTGGTGTTTCTTTTATTAATAGTAGCAGTAACAGTGGTAAAGGAATGATTATATGTTTTGTCTACTCACCTACAGCCACCTTGAAGGAGCTGTATTTGTTGGCACAGACAGCTGAGGTCAAGACCAGGTTCTCCTTCAGAATAACTCCGCTACAGAAACCTGTGGACTCTGAACTCTTCAGGAGAGCCTGAAAACAATGACACACAGCAATAAGACCCTGCATCACTGTTGGAGGGACTTACAATATAAAAAAGTGTTTTTTTGTGAGCTGTAATGTGTCACAGTGTGAGTGTTCCTACCTGCCAGGGACACTCTGTAGAAGTACAGCTAAGTCCTTCAAAGTTGTTGCGAATGTTGCTGGACTGTCTGTCATTCCACCGGCTCAGACTGTTCAACTTACCACAGGGGAATTTGACTGAGAGAAGAGATGGATATGATTACCTTCTCTCATTTGATTACTTCGCCCTCTCCATAATCTAACCTAAGCCCAAAGCCCAACCTGCTATGGGGAACATGAAGGGGGAACAGACACAGCAGGGGAACGAGAGAAAAAATAATCCACAGTGCTCTGTATCTTACAAGCCGTGGGCAGACAGTGTGTTTTTAGCAGTGGAAAGTTACTGAAGACCAAACGGCATCTGAACGGCCCAAAGGAACATTTGCAGGAGAGTTTAAATGCTGTTTAATGTGCTGCAGCCAACTAGCTTATTAGCTAGATTAGCAAAATGACGTTCGCAGGTCACTTTTCCCTTGAGAATTGTTTTGGTGGCTCATTGCTCAAAAAACACTTTCTGACAGTGTTTTCCAGAATCCTCAAACACTCCTCTAACCATTTGGATGGAAGCATGTTCAGTTAAAAAATGTTTTAACCCATTTCTCAGGTTGCGACTCGGTTCCCTATCTAGGTAGCCAGCAGGCTGCCAACTTTATTTTGATTCATTAACAAAGACGCAACTTGGAAAATGGGTTTTTTAGTTTTTCATCTTTCAGCAGAAGTCTTTGGGGATTCTGGAAATACCTTCAGAATAGGGCTGCACGATATGGTAAAACAAAAAAAATCATATTTCGATTATTTTGTGAGATATTACGATTGCAATATGATTCACAATTAGTATCAATGATCATTTTTGCATCACAATTTTCATTTTCACTGAAAAATACTATTAAAATCATGATGAAGTGACATTTGTTGGGATTTGTACCAAACAAACATGTTTTCTTAAATCTGGAGAACAAGATTTGCAGGCCGGGGCATCTCTGCAGCATCACAGCACTTCATTATAATGCTGTTTTGTCACACGTTTTATCTTTATCAAAAAATTACAGCTTCTGCGTTTCGGATATTGCACTTGGCCATATTGCAATTTTGATAATATTTGGATTAAATGTGCGGCCCTACTTCAGAACAATGTTTAGTGTTTTTAAACAACCTTTTGGGTTTTCAGACATCGCCGGACAATTATCTTTTAGAGAAAATGATGGTTACCTCTCTGACCCAAATGTATGTAAATACATGAGAGGCACAAACTGGGGCTAGGCTCGATCAACAAGCTAAGATGTGTGTTCATGTTGTAAGATGAGAAGGAGACGCTAATGTGGGTTGTTGTTCAAAGTCTGGCTCTCGTGTTGGGTTGCAAACTTCTGTCTGGCTGTTACAGTGTGACGGTCTGTTCTGCCTTTGACTGAACGCTGACGTTGCTGCTTTATGCAAAGTTTCGATTGGCTGTATGGAAACACGTTTGTGAAGATGGAGAACTAAGGGTATTCAGTCTATGCAATGCAAAGACAGTTGCCACCATCATATTACCAAAACAATTTTACTTTCTCCCTTTTCCGTTTCTGATTTTTTTTCCTCAAAGAAGAACACATGACCTGTGATTTACAGAGCAGATATGTATGCTGTAGCATTTTAATCTAACTACTGGAAACAGACGTACCTGCAGGCTCACACTTATTCTTGTCCGTCTGGCTGAGCTTCCATCCACGGGCGCAGGAGCACTCGTAGGACATGTAGCCTGGTTTACAGAACTGGGAGCACCCCCTGTCCTTTTCCAGGGTGCACAGAGTCAGGTCTGCATCGTGGAAACAGATGGGGAAGGTTGCGTCACGCACGCACCAAATGAGAAGCGAATTTATAATGATGATGCCGGCCACCTCCTCCTCACCTTTTTCACAGTGGACGCCTGTGAAACCCGACTTGCAGACGCAGTCGTAGCCTCCTACGCTGTCCGAGCACATGGCTCCATTCTTGCAGGGGTTCTCTGCACACTGGTCTCCGTCTGAACACAGACAGCAAGTCTATGAGAAGATGCATTGTGCTACTAATGACTGTGCAGTGATGGAAAATCATTTTAACACAGCACCTACCAATGTAGACAGCCCAGAAGATATCCTGCAAGAGAAAATATCCATGATAAGTGCACAATTGAAGCTGCATAATGGTTTTCTCTTGTCATTTGCACAGTGCATTATTGAAATAGAGTCAGACTGAATTAGACAAAGCAAAGAAGAGGCATTGAGGAGGTCTGAGGTGAGAAAGAAATGAGGAGGGAGTTAACAGTGAAATCCTGGAGCTCACCGTGCGGTACGAGTCCTGGAAGATACTTCTGGCCTGCTCATAGGTACACACTTTCTCCATGCACACCTGCTCCAGGCTGGAAGGCTGGTTACTGCTGTCGACATTCCTCTTCTGTCGGGAGATCACTGCGCTCGCCTGCTGCTTCTCCAAGAAGACTGGAGGAACAGTTAACGTCTCAGCCAATAGCCAGGTCACAAATACTAGGATTTGTTTGCTTATTTCTCTTTATTAGCATTAGAAAATGAATTATTTACCGTGGCTACCGGTTTTCTTAGTCTCTGGCATACAGCCAATTGACGTTTTTTTTTCTTTTTTCCAGAGTCTCAGATTCAGATTTGTTATTTATCGATTAGTTGATCGACATTAAAATTACCGACATTTCAAGTTCTAGCTTCTTAAATGTTCTGTTTTATTTCTTTGTAAACTGAATATCTTTGGGGTTTGGACTGTTGGCAAAACATTTAATAAACCAATCAATGAATTGAGAAAATAATCAGCAGATCAATTGATTATGAAAAAAATCAATAGTTGCTGTCCTGCATTGGTTGATGAGTAAATGTACAGGACAGTAATCATCAAGATTGTAAAATTTAACATAACCTTTCCTGTTACTTCAGAGAGGCAGTGTGTCTCTGGCTTGAAATAGGGCAGGAATAAAACAAAAGTGCAACCAACCAACTTTCTTCTGTTCTTACTCTGACATGTCATACTTGGGATTTGTGCGTTTCTACATGCGGTCATCTTGACCTCCTTTAACTCCTTCTCTTTCCTCTCTCTACAGCTCAGAGCTCTGCAGACTCATCACGGCTCCATGCCGACGCTCTCACCTGTCTGGGGGCTCTGAACGGCTGCCACAGCCGCCACCAGCAGACACAGCAGAGCGGCAGATGTGGTCGAGGAGCGCATGGTGACACTGAAGCGTGATCTGAGTCAAGTTGTCGGCCCAGCAGGGATCAACGTGTTCTCCTACAAACGAGACAGGCAGATTACAGACATGATGCACAGGATGACTGGAAAAAAGACAATGAGATGCAGAAGGATGTGAGGCTGAGAAAGAGGTCAGTAGCAATATATAATATCAATGAAATATGACCACACCTGATACACAAACAAATTACGAACACTTTCAAAAAGAATGAAAATCAATACTAGTAATCATGTAGGAGTGGGTCTATTAGTGGTACCACGAGGTTATTGCCTCTTTTTGGCAGCAGGTGGCTCACTTTTTTTTTTATTAGGTTTATCTCTAAGTGATTAGTTGAGGAAGCTCTCTCTGGCTGGGAGGCATTAGTCAATACTACTGAGAGGTTGTTTGTTTAAAGGACCTCATCAAAATGTCAGATATCACTGGCCTTATTCTTTGTCTTTCTTAAACATAATTTCTAAAATGCTATTATTTTGAAGGGGAATCACATTAGCAACTAGAGATAGCTATGTGGTGCATAGATGTGTACTGTATGTCTACAGCACACTACAGTTTTAGGACTGCCCAGGGTTTATTAAAGTTTTACCGGAAGATGATGGCCACATCTCTGGCACCATATTAATATTTGCAAATGTGCTCTCTGGTCATTAATAAACCATTCATCAGCAAAGAAAATAATACTGGAGAAACAATCGACATATTTTACTGTCAAATCAACTAATGTGTAAAAGGAAGGAATCTTATAACTAATTGCCAATTAAGGATTTCTTAGGGGATACATACAGGTGGTTTTGCATGTTTATGCTGAATAACTACTCTCTGCTTACACTTTCCATTACCGCCTGTTGTTTCCCAAAGAATGCAGCCATGCAGTCAAGTTTATTATCTAAATAAATATGGTAATATTTATTTTGTTGATGTCTTAAAGATTTATTTGTATTCTTAATGTGGCTTTTACCTGTATGTTTAAGCTTGGATATGTGTAACATGACAATGCATTTCAATAATAAAGTTCAGTTTAATAACATTCATAATAAATAAGTAACATGTTACACATAGGTTGATAATCCATTAATGTCATTACTTTTGTAAAGTCACTTCAAACCTCCCAGTATAAAGAACAATTAATACCATGTTGTAAATGTGACTAAATCCGTATTCTTATTCTTATTATTGCTTAGAATGATTGTTTTGCTTGTTTGTTTAATAATTGATGAGCACCATAAATGGCCTTATGCTCAGTGATGGTGCAGTTTTTCTGCAGCAGGTCATTGTTGCGCTGTGCCATACCGGTGGGCCTTATAGACAATTTGTGTGCAATTTGTAAACAACTACTGAATGACTCTTAAATTATCTAAGGTACGTTTGCAGAGTACCCTTTTTCTTTGTTTGTTTTCAGTTAAGCGCGTCTACGCAGCTCCCTGCCTGTGTACGTTAGCTTTCACCAGCCTGATAGCATCATTAGCTCATCCGATGTTACAAAACAAAAAGGAGACAGAACAACTGCGACGCATGTTCGGTGCTGCAGTCACATGCTGCGCTTCTACAAGCTGCCGCGACGTTACAAGCACAAAAACATTTAAACTGTCACAAATCCGTCACTGTTTTCAGGGCGGGTCACTTCAGCGCAGCAACATGGGTCTGAGTAACGGTACGAAACAACAACAACAACAACAACAACAACAACAGAGACCCTCCTGACCTACCGCTCCGGACAGAAGTACCGGTTCGGCTTGGTCCCTTTCCCCGCTGGTCCTGAAACACACCGCAGCCTCCTGGGCGGATCGGGCCTATCGATCCAAAACAACGGACGCTGATGATGACCGCATCCGAGCCTGCTCACTCAACCCTCTCACTGTTGCCTGCGTGTGGTGAGTGTAATGACAACGGGGAGCCGTCAGAGGGCGCTGTAAGACAGCGCTGACTGTGGCCGTGCGCAGGACTCACCGGGACTCTGAAAGGCAGAAAGTTGAGTTTGAAGAGTCAGGAAAGTAATGATTAGGAAACCTCGAGGTCATAGAAACCAACAAATACATCACAAGGGACCAGTAGTGGAAGAAGTACTCAGATCTTGTACTTAAGTAAAAGTAGCAATACCGCAGTGCTGAAATACTCTGTTACAAGTAAAAGGCATCCATTCAAACTACAAAAGTATTTGCATCAAAATATCATTAAAGTACTCATTATGCAGAATGGCCCATTTCAGAAAAATGTATGATTATAATTATTGATGCATTATTGTGTACATCACTTTAGTGGTGAAGATGGTAACTATGGTACTAATTATAATTACTAGTACTTCTGGGTAGGTTGTGAATTCCCCCTCCGGGATCAATAAAGTTTTATCCTAACCTATAATATTACATCGTAATTTAATTGTTGATTATATTTTGTATTATTTGTCTGACTGTGCAAAGAAACTAGTAGCTACAAAGTAAAAAGTTAAATATTTCAACCATAGAGATGTCTGCCTTTTCTCAAATGTATAATGGCACTATATGGCACTCGGCTTGTGGTGCTCAATGCGCCAAAAGACAAATACATTTGAAAAATTCAACAGAATTTTTCCAGAAATCATGATCCAGCTATTTAAAATAATTGTGGTATTGGTACCTTTTACTTAAGTAAAAGATCTGAGTACTTCTTACATGCAGAAGTACATCCCAAATGTAGTTGCTCCTAACCTGGGGATCAGGACCGCTTAAGGGGTCCCAAGTTTAATCTGAGGGGTTACCAGGTGATTAAAGGGATAATATATATATATATAAATATAAAGTATGTCTGTATGTGAAAAAAAAAAAAAAAATATATATAGAGATAATATGGATATGTGACCTCTTCAAGCATCTAAAAATCATTCTAATGAAACAATCTGAGATGGAAAAATCACTTTGTTTGAACTGCTTATGACCACATAAAGGTACATAACCTGTGATGAAGGGTAAAAGTGCTTCTTAATCTGTGGCCTGGGTTTAGCATTTATGTCTGCATGTATTTGTGGATACAAATATATGTGTATATGACTGGAAAACCAGTGCTACATGATACACTCCGGCATACTAACATTAAAAAAACCCAATAGATTTAGGACAATCACTGCTATTTTCCTCCACAGTGTGTTCAGAATCAGGTCCTCCTCTGATGTGCACACTTGCTCAAACACAATGGGATGCTATCTGCTGTGATCAATAGGAGAAGCCTAACTGCAAACAAACACACATCAGTCTAGACAACAGCAAACAGTCAACGACCAGATTGAGGCTCTACACCAATCGGCTAAAGCAGACGAGTGAAAATCAAAGTGGACGGGAGGATTAGATGGAAACTGTTGAGAAACTGGGAGGAGAGGAGAGCGACTGTTAAGTTTTTGGCATCTTATCTCATATGTACAACACAAAAAAAAAATGGAAAAAACATTTAGTTCTCTCAGGAGAAGTTATAAGCCAGTATTTAGAGTTGTTGCATATTTAATGTCAAACTTTGTGATTAGTGATTCATGGTGGTGATGATGAAACACACACACACACACAATCATAAGAACTGCTGAAACTGGGCCATCAATATGCTTTCCAAAATCAAAGTCCCTCCTCAGTGGCCTTATTTCAATGGGATTGTTTGTGAGAGCAATGTAATTTGCAGACAGGGCCGTGGGGCTTTCAGTCTCAGCTGCAGCCGTGTTAAATGTCTCCATTTCCCAAGTCTAATAACGGAGGTATTATAAGAGCCTGCTTGGACCAGCTGGTCCCTGGTGCTGGACAGGGGCAGGAGCTGGACTGCCCCTGTCCAGGGAGACTCACCCAAGGCTGGGGAGAGCCTGCCCCAGCCTGCAGATCTGCAGCTAGATGTGTAAATGATTAACATTGTGGAAATTTCCCCAGTGATTGTGATCTTGTGTGCAATCCAAAGCTGTTGTTGAGAACATGCATGTGTACATACATGTGCATGTTATATGTTGACTCTGTGCACGTGTGTGAGAGACTTCAAGTCAATTCAGTTTTATTTATATATTGCCAATTCATAACAGAAGTTATCTCACTGCACAGCATGTAGGCTACTGTACGCTCGTAGTGGAAAGCGCCGCGTATCTCCCCCAGTCATCCATCCATCTTGTTCTCTCAGTTATGTTTTATTCAACATCCCCCTCTTGTATTGTCTCTCACCTTCTCTCGCTCTCGTGCTCCCATTTCTTCCCTCTCCTCTCATTATTCTTTGAGTGCCGGCTATAAATTGGAGGTGAGCAAAAAGAAAGAGAGGCGCAGCACTCACGTGTGACCTTGCTGACTCATTCCTCTTCAGATCCGGACTCCAATTTTACAGGAACACTAAACAAACAGTTCAGCCATTACAGAAGGCATCTATAATTAAAGTCACCTGATATGTGACAACCTTCTGATGGATATAATAGGCTTGAGATGGAATCCCCCGGACTCCCTACATTTTGGAATCTGGTTTATCCTCCTTACATTTTACCACCTCTGCTTTTAATCACTTGTGTCTTAACTTGTTAGCCATGCTAGCAGCACAACTATTAGATGGATTGCCATGAAATGTTGTACAGATCTAGTTCAGCACAAGATTAATTGTAATGACTTTGGTGACTTTTCATTCAGTGCCATCATCAGGTCAAATTTATGACCAAACACTAAAACTAATGATGTTCCCATAAGCCTCAGTTGTACTTCCTGCTGAACAAAGTGCTGGTTGAAGCTGGTCCACCAGCAAGACCTCATTAATTATGCCATTGCTGGTGAGGCTGGATTACTATTTTAGCCCATTACTTTGTACATGCAGCCAGTACTTACATGACCCGTTTAGGTGTAACTTCTTTATTTATCAGCATAAAATAACTGAAACACAAGATAACTTAACTAGAAATTAGGCTAACAATGTCAAGGAGTTCTTTAATTCAATTATTCTAAATACTGTCTGTAATATTGAATGTACAGTGTTTACTGTAAAGTACAGTTACTGTACACAATACAATGTTTACTGTAAAGTACGGTTACTGTACACACACGTATACACGCACACATGCTTGTGCAGACGTACAGACGTGCGTACAGACATAGTGACGCGTGTAAAGACACGTACGGACGCACGTAGCAACGCATGTATAGACGTACAGACGTGTACTTTCCATACGAGACAAGATGACATCCTCTTAGCATCAGCATGTTAGTATTGTCATGGTTAGCAAGTTAGCATGTTGCAGTTAACATGTAGCTCAAATCACAGCCTCACAAAGCCACTATCATGGGTGTAGACTCTTGGTATTGTTCAATTATGTTGTCCTTTTAACTGCGTTACATCCCGATAGTCAGTGATTCTCATATGCAAGCATCACACACCATAAGCCGTGAGATTAATCAGCTTCAAAGCCACAAAGATCAGCTTTGTTCTGGTTAGTAACTAACCATAAATGTCAAAATAGCATATATAAATCAACAAAACATTTCTGTAGCGTGTTTGGTTTTGGACGTCCACATGTAATTGCTCAGTTCGGTGAAGGTGTGACAGTGTGAGAGCCCCAGACAATGTGTCTAATGATGATATAATGTGTTAATAACACACACAAACACACACACATGCACTAATAACCTGCACAGACCTTTCCTACCATTGTATATCACCACAGGAAGTAATGAGGTCAGGTGGAGGTATAATCACACGACATATCAACACGCAACCAGCAACTATCCCCTGCGTTGCTTTGGTTTGCAGTGCATCACTACATTATAGTTGCACATCAAAAATACCCTCACACATGTACAGTATCTGTTGTCCTATATTGAATCCAACTGAAAACAACAACCCACACACAACACAATCACGCCTATATCGAAGCACCAGAAGATTGCATGTAATCAAGTTTATGTGACAAGGACCAATGATGATGTTGTATTAAGTACTGGAGAGCTGGCAGGCAGTACCCCTGTGGGGGTCTTTCACAGCAATGCTAGCTACTCTTGAAGAATCACCTTCCTCTGTCTCGCATTTCTCCGTGATCAATTCACGTCAGCTGGCCATATTTTATTTAACACTTAATTGTAGCGCTGCCCTTCCCGCATCCCCCGCAGCTCATTTGTTCACATGTAGGAGAAAAGAATTAAGAGCATGTGATTGCTCTTTTGCACTTTTCTCACCTACCTCCACTCCTTCACACATTTTTTTTAATTTCCTGTGTCTGATTCAAGTGTCCGGGGATTGGGTCACCGAGGCCCCCACCTTCGACTGCCACCCACTCCACAATGCACTGGCCCCTTACGGTTCCTCCTGCAGGTGGTGGGCACCAGGCGCTCGCATGCGAGCCCCAACCCCCAGGCCTGGCTCCAGAGTGGGGCCCCAGTTGTGCCATACCGGGCGACGTCATGATCCTTGATGTTATCTTTTTCATAAGGGGGATTTGGCCGGATACAGGCAGCCGAAATTAGTTTCCTCTGCAGGGTGGCTAAGCGCTCCCTTAGAGATAGGGTGAGGAGCTCAGCCACTCAGGAGGAGCTCAGAGTAGAGCCGCTGCTCCTCCACATGGAGAGGAGCCAGCTGAGGTGGCTCGGGCATCTGTCCCGGATGCCTCCTGCACGCCTCCCTGAGGAGGTTTTCCGGGCATGTCCAACCGGAAGGAGGCCCCGGGGAAGACCTAGGATACGCTGGATGGACTATGTCTCTCAGCTGGCCTGGCAATGCCTCGGTATTCCCCTGTAAGAGCTGGAGGAAGTGTCTGGGGAGAGGGAAGTCTGGGTGTCTCTGCTTAGACTGCCGCCCCTGCGACCCAGCCCCGGATAACTGGAAGAAGATGGATGAATGGATTGATGGATGATTCAAGTGGCATTCAGCAGAAATAGGTAAGCTATTGGACAGTTCCTGCAACTAATTTCATTCAGTGCTCTCCACCTGATGGGTGGTGGAGGCTCAATATGCCATAAATGAAGCTCCAAGCAGGTTTTAAGATGGTCCTGATCCTCTTTTGTGATCCCCTGCTTTCCACAAGCTCAGTGACTTATGAGTTATTTTCTTCTTTCTATCTTTCTTTGTGTAAAACTCTTTAATCTCGCCCGCCCCCAGGTCCTTGTCTCAGCCGCATGCGCTACCTTTTAAATGATATACTGTATCTCATTCAGACAGCAGAGCAGAGCGGGGTTGTGTTTCCTCAGACCTGCGGAGAAGTGGTGTAGGCCTTGATTATGCTGAAGAGGCACAGAGAGAGCAGAGACACAGATGACAGCTCTCTAAATGGACATGATGTTTCACTGTACTCATGCCAAAGCTGCTCTGATATCTACTTTCTGTTCATATGGCAACTCCTAAAAGCCCAAAGGAGTTTTTAAATCATTGATAGTAAGAATAATGAATACTATGCATCCACAATTCTGACTATACAGCAAAAACCACAATATTCCTCATGTTTTGAAAGTTTTACCTGAATAATATCTATGATTTCACAGTATAGTTCCTGTACTTAGAAGGCAAAAGGACACATACATTTGTTTTGGGGGCTGGGACTGTGAGAGATGAGGAAAACACATCAGTAGGTCCTGTATTCAAAATCTTACTCAAGTAAAAGTATAAACATATTATCAGCAAAATTACTGCAAATATCAAGTAAAAGTTCTAATTATGCAGAAAAATGGCTCCGGTTTATATTATTATCACTTATTATTACGGGTGCATGAACGTATGAGCAGCATTTTAATGTAGCTGTTGGAGATATAAAATCTGTCCAGGAGATCCTGCAGAACCTGTTACATGTTGAAAATATTTTTATCCAATGGCATTAAAATAAAGGATATAATCTACAAATCTTTGCTTCTATCAGCAGTGGCTGAACTAACAACTGCAGGGAGAGGGTGTATTTTTGGAGCAATGGACGTTTGTTTCGAGATAACGGGGTGTAGGACAAGTGGCATTTAGGTCCAATGGGACATTTTTCTGACTATTTGGAGTTCGGAATAATGAGCTGTCAGAACAATGGCGTATTAAATTATGTATTTCAACTGATTACAATACAAAAAATAATGGAGTTTGATGATATAGTATAGTATAGTAAGCTACATGCTACATGTAAGCTAAATCATGAGCTAGCAAGTAATGGCGGCTTGAGAGCACATCACATAATCAGCGGCTCGATTCATCTGTAAAGTAGCATAAAATGGAAATACTCAGATAAAGTACAAGTACCTCATAACTGTACTTAAGCACAGTATCTGAGTGAATGCACTTATTTACATTCCACCACTGGACTTAATTTAGCATTACTGTAAGTGTTTTTCATATCATTAGAAGTTGAATACTGGGTTTTTGTGACCGTTCAACAGACTAAACATACAATTTAAAGATATTACTTTGGTCATTTTTCATTCTGATTAATAGCAAATTAATAAACAGGTCCCACAACTCCTCTCCAATGTCGTTTGTGTATTCCTCAAACGTTTTCAGCTACATTGCCTTCATTAGGATGGGGAAAGCAATGTAGTGTAGCTGAAAATGTTTGGGAACATATTGGAGAAAAGCGTATTAATTAGATATTTATGGATTTGCATCAGTTGTGCTCACAGTGGTATATACTATATTCTGTGCATTCTTAGAATCAGAAATAAAAAATTTCAGACTAAACAACTGAGGGATTTATTGTAAATTTTGACAGATTAATCTATAAAGAAATAAAGAAGCAGATGAAGCAGACACTGGAGTGTTTCCTAAGAAGGAATGCGTTTTTCAGTGTCAGCCTTGCGCTCATTAGCACATTTTAGCTGGAGATTCAGACAGTTCACGCTGCATGGCAAATTAGATTGCCATTGCCCCCCCCCCACACACACACACGTAATTATACTGTATGTAAGCATGATATGCAAATATGGCTGCATATTTGGATTGACACGCTTATGTTTTCGTTTGTGGATAAATGGTCAAAAGCAGTCATCAAATTACTGAATATGCACTCAAGCATTTGCAGAGAGACGCTTTGCAATAAAGAGACACCCTGGCAATATGACAAGGGCAAACACACTCTATCCTTTTCCACTGTCGACTTAACCCTCCATTTATCTTTTCTTATATGTCACATCTTTCTCCTCATCAGTTTTATTGTCCCTTTGTGTTCGCTGCCCTCAAACAGGAACATGTTACTCCTCTTTCTCTCTTAGCCTCCCTCAGCCTCCAGCCTGCCCCCTCCACTCTCTTCGTCTTTCTCCCTCTCTTTCTGCTCTCTAGCATGCCCTTGCTCTCCGTCTACCTTCCTCTCTCTTTCCTTCTTTCCCTCCCTCTCTCCTCCTCCTTCCCATTTCCTCCTCCTCCCGCTGCGCTCTCGACTCGCTCTCATTCCCCCTCGCTCATACAATCAGGCAGCATCCTCCCCGCTCCACTTCTACCTTCACACTCACCTCTTCGCGCCCTCCTCTCTCCACTCCTCTTGCCTCCTTCCTCTCCGTCACCTACTAACACATATCATCCGTGGCATCTCCCCCGTCTGTTGTCTCCCTCTCTCTCCACTCTCTCCTCTCCATCTCTTCCATTGCTTCCTCCTTCTCACACACTCAACCTTGCTGTCTCGCGCAAACTGATGCGTACACACACTCATGCTGATTGGCACCCAAGGACAGAGCACCCTCTCTCCCAAACCAGCGACCAGGTGGTTTGCTTGTGTGGCCAGGCTTCTTGACACTGAGCT
>CM022470.1:12141790-12247124 GCA_011952105.1 Coreoperca whiteheadi
CGGGGTTGGGGGCAATAAACAGGGGAAAGATTATAGAGTAGGAGAGCTAGTTGAACATGGTAAATACTGACTGGGGATGATAACAGATTTAATTTTGCACATAGACTGAAACTGAAAGAAAATATAGGAAGGGTCAAAGATGCTTGGTATGGTGATATCCTTATCCTAATCTTTGTGTTTGTATATTCTATTGTGTGTTTGTGTTAGCAATTACATTTGTGTGTTTGCCGAACAATTCTATTGCTGCCTTGTTTGTTGTTGGCTAAATGAGTGTTTCCCCTTTATCAATTGCCTGCCCACTAACTCTCAATTTTTATTTTTCCTTCCCTGCCCTGACCTGTGCCCATTTCTTTTCCAATCCAATCATACTTTTCTTTCCAATCATTTCCCTATTTCCTCCACCTATATACTTTCAATCACCTTCCTGCATCCTTCCTCCTCTCCTTCCTCCTCCTAGCTAACATCCTGACAGTGGTCATCCTGTCCCAGCTGGTGCTGCGTCGTCAGAAGTCTTCATACAACTATCTCCTGGCTCTGGCAGCCGCTGACATCCTAGTCCTGCTCCTCATTGTTTTTGTCGACTTCATATTGGAGGATTTTATCTTGGGCATGGCGCTGCCTCCGTCACTAAACAATGCAGTTCAGGTTCTGGAGTTCTCCTCCATCCACACCTCCATCTGGATCACCGTGCCTCTCACCATTGACCGTTACATCGCTGTTTGCCACCCACTGCGCTATCATACAGTCTCCTACCCTGCCCGCACACGAAGGGTGATATTTGCTGTGTATATTGGGTGCTTGCTCTCTGCAGCTCCATATTACTGGTGGCCTGAGCTGTGGCACAGCCTTCCTGGGGTGAGCAGTGGTGGTGGAGGAGAGGGCAACAGGAGAACTGTGGCCCAGCATGTCCTGGTCTGGGCCCACTGCGCCACCGTCTACCTCCTCCCCTGCACTGTCTTCTTCTCCCTCAACGCCATCATCGTATGTAAGCTGCGCAGACGCCGTAGCTGTTTCCGTCTGCGCGGCTACTCTACCGGCAAGACCACCGCCATTCTCCTCGCCATCACCTCCATTTTCGCTGTTCTGTGGGCACCACGCACCCTCATCATTCTCTACCACTTCTACTCTCCTCCTCCAGCCTCACAAGGTGCCGGCCGACTGCTCCACATGCTCACTGATCTGGCGAATATGCTTGCCTTGCTCAACACCGGTGTCAACTTCTTTCTCTACTGCTTCATCAGCAAGCGTTTCCGGGGAATGGCGGCCAATGTGCTGCAAACTCTGGTCCACTGCCGGAAGCAGCCGCCACCATTCTACGCCAGCCACAACTTTTCCATCACAAGCAGCCCATGGATCTCACCAGCCAACTCCCACTGCATCAAGATGTTGGTGTACCAGTATGACAAAAATGGGAAGCCCATCTGTATTTCCTCTTGAGTCCTCAGCCACCAACAGCTGCCCCCACCCTCAATCGTTGGGGAGGATATTCAGGCTTTGTCTCCTTGGTGACCAGCTTTGCCCGCATGGGACTCTTTGAGGCTTGAAAATGTCAACACGCCCGGAGAGCACAGAGGTGACAGTTTAGCTAGCTTTGAGCGATAACAAAGTGGTAGGCTAGCAAGGTGGAAAAGCAAACAGCAGGTATTCACAGTATTCACAAAGCAGCAAACAGCATCAAATAGATGTTGATTGTTTCCTCCATGCAAAAAATAAAGCTACTGTTAGTGACTGCTGCTTCAGTAAGCAACTCCAGACTCAGAGACTGATAAAGGGATATCACCACCATCTATCACTGACTTTTATGAGGCACCGTTTGTAACAGTGCTAAAGTATAAACTGGCAACTAGATGAATCCTTGGTGAAGCATCAAATGCCTGGTGACATTGGTTTCTTTATGGACGCTCTCAGTTGTGCATTGCCGCCAACAGTGAAGAGCTTTGAACAGCTGCATTTTTGTCCTTTGGGAGTCATTTCCAGAAAGCAGAGATCCAGAATCTGGGCACATCTCACCTCAAGGAGTGATTCACTCAGGCAGACCCACCGACGGTGTGTCCACTGCCCACAGTTCTGACTGTCTCTCAAGCAACGTAACAGCGCTGTCATTTCCAGTTTAATATGCAGAGGAGTTTCCAAGGCATGTTAATTTGGGCTTTTATAAATTGAAGAGCCCTCCCTGACTTTCCTCATGTGTGTGCTGAGTTCATCCTAGCAATTGTGCAGGTCACCTAAAAGTCGGCGCTCGCTATGGAAGAACAAGTTACCCCACATCCAAACTCACAGATTGTCGTAGGATGAGTAGACCCTCTGCTTATTGTTGGTTAAATATTTATTAATGGTAGACTTGACTGTTATTGTAGCTTCACAAAAATACAAGACAAAAAAAAAAAGAACTGGGGTTGGTTTGGCTCCAAGGTGTCATTAATCTTGTAATCACGTTTCCAATATTAGGAAGAGGAAATTTCTGCTATTAGTAGATAGTCCTCTATTAACTATTTATGGTCCTTGATGACTTACTGTTAGCCATTATCTGGATGAATATAATGAATGTAACTGAACATCTCTTTAACCCTTTAGCTTTCTGAGAGAATGAGAGTAAAAGAGAGAGAAATAGAGAGGACAGAAATATCAGTTCCCCTTCTCTTCGATTTGTTTTCCCCGTCCCGTCCATGGTTTTCTGTCCCATGATGCAGCAGTGAATTTGGTCTCAGGGCCACAGTGACACATTTCAGCTCTGCTCATTCTGCTGCTGGCTGATGGCAGTTCAGTATCATTTTACACCGAAACACAGTCACGTACTCTGTCTCAGTCCTGCCCAAGTCCTGTCCAATCACACACACACACATACACACACACACACATACACACATGCACACACACACTGCGCTGTATAGCCCACAGAAAGAGCACATTGAGCTCAGTGCACATCCATTCTCCAGACACCTTGGGGCATTAGCAGTGTTCATCTATCTTGCGAGAATGGAGCTGTGCCAAAGGGCAGATTTCTGCTAATACCTGCCTGGAGGGATCAGACCCATCAGGTCCTTTTTTTTAAGGCTTTAAATCTGACGAATGTTAGGAGTGTCTGTCATAGCCAATAAAGTCATGCCCTCCAAACTCTTGTTCAACACTCAAACGTCTGAGACACTTTAGGGGTTGACTGCAGGTGTGTTGTTCTTTCTCTCACCATAGCAACTGTTAAAGCAAAAAACTGGCTGCAGCTGAAAATCAAGGCAAGGGTTTCATGGTTTTGGCCATTTTCATGTAAGCTATGATAACATTTAACTCGTCTTGTTGAGACATGGGGACATGGTGACTTGGAAAGACACAGTTTAACAACTTTAGGCCAATGAGCACGAGTGATCGGCCTGTTTAAACAACTTACCATCTTAATGAGTATGCACATATGGTTTTAGACCAATCAAATTATTGAACTGTTTGAGAGGCCAGGAGTGCCTCATGATGGATGTAAGTGATACGACATTTTTTTCCATATAAAGCAGTAATTAGTATAGAGGAGGTCAAAATGTGCCTTTCACTGTCATACTGAAATTTGTCAGAAATAAAATGTAAAAGCTAAGATAAAAAGCAAACAAGCAATGAATAAACCATAATGCACATACATGACAGATTTGATTAATACCAAGTGTCGTTGGTGTTTTGAGCCTTTAAGACTGCTGTCTCTTCTCCTCACACAAAGGTAAAGTTGTGGCCAAACCCCCACTCTGTGTTGCAATGTAAAGTGTAAAGTTTTGTAAAAGATCAATATAACTGGTGAATAATTCAGATCAAATAAGAATTATGGCGAAAACAACTAAGACCTAAATTGTTCATGTAAAAAAAAAAAGTGAAATGTCCTTCAATTTCCTGTCAGAGCTATACTAAAAAGTGCTGTATTTGCACAGATCATAACTGTCGGCTTATGTGTAAGTCCCTACAAATTATTTTCCCATCAAAAATGACTTTAATCGGAGTAAACATAACTCTCCAACTTCCAAACTCTGCCTTTTTCAGTTCAGTTGTGCACTCAGGCCATAACTAGCTCCCCTACTCTCAATTCCCATTTCTTTGTTCCCCAATAAATAGATTTTCTTCAAAATTGTAAAGCAAATGAGGGAGCACCAATTACCACTTACTCCTCACTGCCCTCACTCTGTACTCCTCCCACTCATCCCTCTTTTCTCCCACTTTATGTCAAATGCACTAGCTCAAAGTTCATTTCACAAGTGTCCTTTTTACTCGTGAACTGATTACCTTGAAGTCTTTTCTGCTGCATGTGCATCCTGAGCATATCGCTCATCAGCTCATGAGAAAATAGATCCATGCAGTTAGGGACCTTGAGTTGACGCTGGTGGATGTTGAGCATTAGGTGATGGAGATAAACAGCCAAAGGCTCGATAACCAGTAATAACTCCTTGACTCCCAATCCATTAAAGTCATGCTCAGCACGACGTCACATTTCATTTAGTGTAAAGGCACTAAAATATGCGCGTCAATCCTAATCAATATGTCCTAATGATCAGACTGCGATCATTAAGAAAGTGAGCTCACATAAAATGATTTGGGCTTCAGCCTGAGGAGCTCATGGCAGATCAATGTTGCCATGACATTCATTTTACGTGTTAACCCCATCCAGTGTTTCGGCCATGTTAATGTGACATTTGTGCAAGAAACAGTCCTCATTCCCGAGGCCTCGGTGGAACGAGGCAGGCATGCTGGGAAAGCAAAGCGAAAGGGATGAGTGGGGGGACTTGAAAGAGTGTCACATGCAGGTGTCCCTTCGTCTGCCACGTGAGGCACTCTGGGGCAGGTGGGAGGGTGTGTGTGTGTGTGTGTGTGGGTGTTAGAGGAAGGGGGGTGAAGAAATCTTCCCCATCATGAGAAAGATAAAAAGCCCAGGATTTATATTTTCTACAGCCAGATATTAAAAAGATAACCGAACACAAATCAGTCAGAGGGTAAATTTATATTTTCTCTCTCACACATCCTCTGCTTCCTCTCTGTCTCTCTCTCTACCTGCTCAGCTCTACAGTGTGTGTGTGTGTGTGTGTGTGTGTGTGTGTGTGCGCGCACGCAAGTGTGTGTGCGTGTACATAATGTCCGTGTTAGACAGAAAGAAGCTTTAAAAAGTGTTTGTGCCATAGGACCTGTAATGTATGAAATAAAATATGTATTTATACTCAATCATGATGAATATAATTACATATAGCACAGTATTATAACAGATATATCCATGAATGTACAACTGACACTTCTGACATCTTTGTTGATATTTTTATGATTGTGACTTTCTACACAACAACCTTTTTTGAGCAGTCTTTTACCTTTCTCCATGGCAGTGTTGTACTGGAGTGATTATAGGCTTGCATAATTCAGTTTGTTCCTCCTAATGAATGTATTCATTCACTGTATAAAGAGTATGTATACTGTTCTGTGAGAAAGTATGCAGAAACATATTGGCTGATATCCATATTTTTGATTAAACAAATAAAGCACAGTATGTCTAAGGATTCAGATATAGTGCCACTGAGGATCTGTGTCTTTTTTCTGCACATAAGATCACACTCTTGACATCATTTTCAATACTGTACTCAACCACAATCACACACACACACATACGTATTTAAAGGAAATAAAGAAAATATAAGCACGTAAACTTCAGCGACTCATATTTAGCAGTGTCTTGTTTTTATTTTGGACATATTAAGGTATAGTACATTACCATTGTGTAATGCTGATTACAGCACCAACACAACACGCCTCACTGGATGATCTGATGATTCTGGACTAATGAATGAGGAGTTTTATTTCAGAAAAGAAAATCACTACCCCTCACAAATTGCTGCAATTTAACAAAACATTTTGTTCATTATTATCATTACTATTGAATTTTGAAAGATTTTTGCTTTTTGAATATTTATGATCACAAAAAAATATATCATAATAGATACTTTTTTAAATATAGGCCTACTTTGAGCGATTAATGTTAAATTAAAAATTTTGTAGTGCAATGATTTAAGGGACTATAATTTCCAAATAGAAATAGAAGAAATATTCTGGAAAGAACTTTGTAATTTGATAGAAATTAGAGGAAAAATGGAGACAGTGTCTGTTAGTTAGTGCACATCGGGTGAGTTGAACATGTAAAAATGTGACATTTGTCTACAAACAAGCTGTATAATAATCACCAAATTTCTAGAAACTTCCATGGAAATTATTAGAAAATTGCTGACTGGTAAAAAGTGTTAAATGAAACCCTTTATTTTGGTTATAGTAATCAATTTATCACTCACTGTAGCAGAACAGCCACCTTCTAACCACAGCTAAAAAAAATATTCACATGAGCTATATAAACTTCTTGGGTAGAATTTCTCTCATGCTTATTGAGATTACAAATCTAATCCAAAACCAGCTGTTTGTAGAACATAAAATTTATGTGCGATACACGGCAGGTTATTTGCTTTCAGGCCTACACACTCCATTTGTAAGCTTTCTAACAGCTGATTTTTATTTTGTTTTATTTAGACAGGTAATCTTAATGAGACACAGCGTCTCATTAATTGTTTTCTTTTGGCGCTAAGCCCAGAATGCAGCGACAGTGCCCTTGCAAAATGGTAACACGCAGATAGCGGAAAGGGATGACAATACTGACTGAAATAGTCGGTCAATGGCAGGCTTATACCCACAGCCTACTTCCTGTGAGTCAGACTACCAGCCACTAGACTCACCATGGATGTAATATTAGACCTGGATATGGTGCCGCCACTCAGCCTTGCACCCAAATGTTTTCAAGTGGCCACTCACGCATTTCCCCATTTCACCATTATAAAAGAGATGTCTGGAAAACTGTTGACAGGACATCTTGAACTGCAAACAATTATTACTCTTTCTATTATGAAGCTTTGATTCATGGAGGTTTTATAATTGTAAAACTTTCCTCGAGCCGAGAAAAGCGACTTAAAAATCTGTGATGTCATCACAAGTCTTTGGGCCGAGCAGGAACTTGCAGGCAGGGCCAGCGGGAGAAAAACTACTGCGCATATTCAGTGAGTTGCATACCCTGGCAGTAAACCCAGAAGCTTATGGCATATGGACCCCAGGTGCCATCGTGGGGTCCGGTATCCAGTTCTAATAATACATGCTACAGATATGGAATCTGAGATAATAATAATCATAATAACTTCATTTATTTTTAAAAACAGTGCTTTACACAGTGCTTTGACAGACAAGGCATAGCAGAAACAGGATATCCAAAGGGCAATATAACAGCAGAAAGCAAACAGAAATGCCGAACAAAGCAAGACAAAAAATTAAGATAAGAAGACAATTTAAAAAAAAAGAAAAACATGACAGAATGTAGGGAATAAAAACAAATGGAAACAATAAAATCAATAAAGAGACTAATAAAACGACAACATCACACAAATGCAAGTCCATAAAGATGAGTTTTAAGAAGTGATTTAAAAGAAGTCACTGATTCTGCAAGCCTCATCTCCTCAGGCAGGTCGATCCACAGTCGAGGGGCTCTGATGGCAAAAGCATGGTCACATTTAGATTTAAACCTCAACTTTGGAAAAGCCAGAAGGGCCACACCTGAGGATCTAAGGCTGCAAGCTGGCTCATATGGGGTCAATATTTCCATTATGTAGCCTGGGGCCAGACACATACGTGCTTTAAAAGCAATCAGTAAAATCTTAAAATTAATTCCGACCAGGGAGCCAGTGGAGAGAAGCCAGGATTAGGATGATGTGATGTTGTCTGTTAAAACCAGTAAGAAGCCTCGCTGCTGCATTCTGAACTAGTTGGATGCGAGAGAGTGATTTTTGGTTTATGCCAGAAAGGAGGGAGTTACAGTAGTCTAGAGAAGAGAAATGCACAAATAACTCTTTCCAGGTCAGAGTGTGAGAGCATTGGTTTAATTCTGGTTCTAATTTGGAGAAAACAGGACTGGACAACTTTTCAAATTTTTGGTTTAAAGCGTACATCAGATTCGAACAGTACTCCCACATTTCTGGCAGTGGACTTCACATTTGCAGAGAAGGCCAAAGCCATTCTCAGTGAGAATGATGGGGTTTGGGGGATTGAACAAAGATGATTGATTTCTGAATTTGCGTTATTGAGATGAAGAAAATGTTGTGCCATTGTTGTGCCAACAGTTGACATCACTGAGACAGTCTAAAGCAGCAGCTAGGCTTTTTGGATCATCAGGTCTCAGGGGAAGGTATATCTGTGTGTCGTCTGCCTTGCAAATGAAAAGAAACATTGTGATGTTGAATGATTTCGCCAAGTGAAGCATGTATATAGAAAATAAAATTGGACCTAAAATTAAAATTTGCGGTTCATCACAGGTAATGTGAGTTGTAGAGGATGAGTAGTTACCTATGGTGACCGTCTAAGTTCTTTCTTAAAGGTACGAATAAAACCTACTAAATGCAGTGAGCAGGATACATGGGGGGACCTAAAAAAACCTTCAAAAGTGTTGTGTTTATGTGTGAATTATTTCAAAAAGTGATGTCTGCTTCTGTTAAATATATATTTTCAATTACATAATCTTTTTAGTAATCATTTTAGGGGGGGACAACTTCATCTTTTTCAGAAATCCTTTCAGAAATGTGTCCAATTAAAGTCTTGACAGCACTTATCCCTGTCAACTTCAGGATAAGTGCGCAACGGAGAACAAACTCTCTCCCACACACACAAACACACACACACACACACACACACACACACACACACTATTTTATTAATCTATAATCACCTCTTATTGGAATTAAAGCAACACAAGTGTACCAGCTTTCAAACCCCCCCTGAGTACATCAGCAGGCACAGTCAGCCAATCACAGTCTTGGTCATATTCACAGTCTACAAATCGTAAAGACACAGAGCTCACGACAAGCCTATTAACAACTCTCTCTCACACACACACCCACAAAAAACCCACTCCTGCCAAATACGGCTCACTGTTAACTGACATTTCCCTGCATAAACAATCAAGTCACCAGCAGCTGAACAAAAGGATCACTGTGTCTGTTTCAGTAAGACAACCTGCAACTGGCCTCTTTCAATTAATCAACACTGCCACATTGTATAAGCCGAGGTCCCCGTGTTTTTCATCTATACTGTAATATAAAATCGGTTTATCGAATAAATGTCCTGTCAGCGCTCGTGTGAAGCTTATGCAACAGACGAGGAAAGTCACAGGGAGAGAAAATCAGTGAATAAAGAGAGAAAGATGGAAGGACGGGGAGAAAAAAGCAGAGGGAGTGTGTATGTCTTTGTGTGTGTATGTGTGTATGTGCTTACTGCCAAGTCTTACGAGTGTGTTGCTGCAGTGATAAAGATGGATGAGCCTGTCTGCTTCTGCTGTGATTGTGCTGCTGCTGCTGCTGCTGCTGCTGCTGATTGTGATTGTGTGTGTGTGTTTCATGTTCTTATATCCCTGTGGGGACTCAAACCTTGAATGCACACGGACCCATGGGGACTTGTGTCACTGTGGGGACAAAAATTGAGGCCCCCACGTGTAGAGAGTTAAGACTTGGTTTTAGGGTAAATATTACAATAAGGTTAGGGTTAGGGTTAGGGTTAGGGTTAGGCATTTAGTTGTGATGGTTAGGTTTAGGGTAAGGGGCTAGGGAAAGCATTATGTCAATGACTCTCCCCCACGGGGATAGTGAAACAAACATGTGTGTGAGCGTGTCTGTGTGTGTGCATGCAAAGATGTATTTTATTTTAATTTTTTGGACCTTTGGCTGGTGTGTGCATTTTGGATTTTGGACTGAACGGGCATGAAAAATAAAAAGTAAACAAAATAAGGTGAAAACAAGCATTACATCCTCTGAGCATCACTGAAATAAAAGGAAATTTCTAAACCTATGTCAAGGCTATTTATTATATATGTCTGTCTGTCAATATCCAAAGCAGGGACTATACTGTAAATCATGCAATGTAGGGACAAGAGTCTGCAGAGTTTTACTCCAACTAAACACTAGAACTGTTGTTTGTGTCTGTTTCAAATGTATATTTCATTGAGCAGCTTACTCACATACAGATAACATTTCTTCAATTGCTGCTCAATTTAACATAAACCAAAAGATGTGTTTTGAATGTATCCACTGACATTAAATCAATAAGTGACAACAAATTGAGAAAAATTAAAAAATAATCACATCCTGTCAAACTGTATTCTAATTTGAGGCTGCAAGGTTGGAGCAGTTGTAAGGATGTCATTACTGTCTTTACTGAACAGTAACTACTATCATCTTTTGTATAGTCAGACCAAGTTGTTGAGAGTGGAAAAAACAACAACATAATCACAATAAAACATAAAACAGGTATCACTCTGTCTTGTGACTCAACTGATGAGGTTCAAGTTCTTCACACCGCAAAGCACAGAAATATTACCAACCAATGATTCTCAAACAAGTCTCAGTGCGCACAGATCATTGACTGACATGGCAGAAGACATCAGGATTAATGTATATCTGCAATATTACAGTCACAAGTGTCAAACCTGAGCCACTTTCTGCCTGGGACTGCAGCTGGTGCAAAATTATGCCTTCAGCATGACAAAATTATACTCTGGGGTGATGAAGCATCAAAGTGGTTCTTTAACTGGAGGTTTGTATTCAGGGACACACTGTGGGTTAAAATGACACAGGCAAACAAGCATCGTTCAGTATTGTTCCAGGAAGAAAAATCTCCTGAAACTCAAAATGCTTTTTAAAGCCTAAACTTACACTGTGCAGACAAACAGTATTCAAACCCAGAGACCTTTACTTCACTTTGTAGTGGGGATCTCAAAGTTTCCAAAAAATATTTCACTATTTCATTATATAGCTCCAATAAACAGCTGGAACAAGCTGATACAGAATATATAAAGTGTGTGATGATGTAAAACAGTATGAAATATGTTTCCTACCTTGAAGGCCCTGAAAACCTATTTTCTCAATTCTTACACACAAGTTAGAAGAGTTATTTTAAAGATGCCTTGTGGAGTTTTCTAGTAAACAAACAAAGGTTTTGTTTACATTCTTTGTGTTTATCCTCAAGGTCTAACAAACCTGTTGAATGTATTTCCTTCCTCATAATACATTTGCAATGCTGATTGTTTTTAATACGGTTTTCAGGGGCTTTAAACTACTGGATGTTAAGGGGTTTTAATTTTGGACTGGGCTCTAAAACATCATGAACATGAGAAGTTAGAATATCAGTAGCTGAAATCTTTTGTATGGTTTCATTGTGTTTCTCTGCATCATATTTAAACTTCTGGAAGTTCCTGAAACATTACATTAAGTAAGTCCATAGGTCTATCTTCATGCAGATTTGATAAGCACCTGTAAAATGCTGATAATCTGAGATTTTGTAAACTATAAAAATGTCTTTGTGCTACTTTAACAAACACACCTGCTGAGCTCTTCTCCTGACAACCGTAGAGTAGCTTCATGTAGCACTCATGGCTTTCCTGTGATAGAGAGAGATGATGAATCTATGCTAATCCCCCTTTCATCACACCTCGGCCTTCTCCCCAGCTGCCTCGCCTGTGGCTGTGAATACCTGAATATTGCCTGCTGCGCAACCCCCTCTGCTTTCATCTAGCTAACCACACCACCTTGATGTTGGAGTAGTGGTTAATTCAGGGTGGTTAGAGCATCAAAAAAAAAATCTGCAAGTCCAAACAACTGCAGACACAAAAGGTCACCTGTGAAGTTGACGGCAGCAGAAGGCGTGTGTTTTTGTCTGTGCATGTGTCAGATTGTGTGGGTGACACATTATGCACATGTGTCTGACAAATTTGTTAATGTTTGCATCATAAAAGATTTGTTTAGGGAACATTGCAGTTTGATCAGAGGATATTCTACCACGTGGTGCACTATAGTAACCCCTAAAACCACATGAAATTTGACAGATCCAGTGCTCTTTTTCACACACACTGCTGCATGATTTCCTCCCCTCAGTTCAAAACAACCAAATATGGTTTAATGAGAACACCAGCAGCTGACATTAAAGCTGAGACTCTCCCTATCTCCCCCAGGGACACATTGTGTAGTAATGGAAAATACAAAAGGATGGCCACAGATTTAATGAGACAGACAAAAACTCCTCTTGCAGTCCGTTGCCACTTCATCCTCTCTCTTTACTCTCCTTCTCTCCCCTCCTCTTCCTCTAGTCCAAAGGTCTCCTCCAGGTCAGACCCACACAAAGGTGTAACAAATAATGGATGAGGGTGTAATATTGCCTTTCTTTAATGAGGACCTCTCCAACCACTCCTCCTCCTCGTCTTCCTCCTTTTTATTCTATCCTTTCTCAAGAGTGGCCACTAATTGTGGGAGAAATTTGGGGTTTACTAAGGGGTTTATGGCCGTAATAGAATTGTAACCTGTAAACTGCCACCCACTGTTCCGGTATAAGAACTGTACATTTTAGATGCAAAGTTACATTTTATGTAGGCTTTGCCCTGTGTACATGCTGCCACATAGCTTCTCTGTTGACACATTTGTTTTTAATAAATCCATATATTTATGTAAGGACAACTGGGGCTCAACGAGTTATTCCTTTATTTAATCTGGACATCTCTTCAGTACCTGTTTTTGTGCACACTAATCCCGCATCAGGTTTTAGCCATCCATCTCCCTCTTTAATCATAATGGTGTATCAAAATGCAAGAACAAAGGGCAGCAACAGTAATCCATCAAAATACCGTAGCCGAGAAGGAAACTGCATATCTGATGAGGAGCAGAAACAACACATTGCAACAACATTTTGCTGATCAGGTCCATTTTTCTTTGAGGTGCTGTTTTTCAAATTGTAAACCCACTGACCCAACTTTTGAAAATTGCCACACTACTTTGTTATTCGATGGCACCTCATAGATTTTGCATCAAATTGATGGAAAAGTTGGTTTTCTGATAGACTGCAGCAGTGTTGATCCATTATAATTGAATGTGGGAAACACGCTGATATTGCAAATTCAATCACTGTCCATAATGAAGTGGGTCATAAACCAAAAGCCTGACGTTGGCCTTTATCAACAGAGATGTACAATGGGTGTTAGAAGCAAATGGCAACATGTCACTCATAAAACATGACTGTAGGCTATATGGGTGCATTTATTGTTTAAAGAAATAGTTTGACATTTTGGGAAATACACATTTACTTTTTTTTTACCAGAGGTAGACAAGGAGCTTGATACCACTCTCAGGTTTGTAATGAGGCCAAAGCCAGCGGCTGCTAATTTAGCTTAGCATGAAAACTACTAACAAGGAGAAACAGCTAGCCTGGCCCAACTGTTTTACGGGGACTTCGCTAGCTGGACCATTTCTTGGCTCGAACCAGTTGCCAGGCAACCAGTGGAGACTCTAGGAAGTAACTGGTCCTAAAATGGAGAATTGTCATTTTTATCAGTTTAACAGTTTTTGCACAAATTAAACAAACTATATACAACTTGTGTATTGGTGAGCTTTGGAGGGGCTGGTTGGTGGATTTTGTAAGTTCTGGACAGAGCAGGCGAACTGTTATCCACATATTTCCTGTCTTTCTGCTGTGCTAAGTTAGCTAGCTGTGGGCTCCAGCTTTGTCCTTAATCATACAGACAGAGTGGTAATCTCTCAGCAAGAAAGCAAATCAGAAAATGTCAAACTTTTCCTTTAAACATACATATCTCTCACTAGGCCTATTCTTATTATAACTTTTTTTTTTATAACCCTGTGTGTACTCTGGAGATGTGTGTGTGTGTGTGTGTGTGTGTGTTTTACTATATTCATGGGGTCCAAACACCAGGAGCCCACTATACTTGTGGGTTGAAGAGGGCTCTGACTCCTTACCACGCTCCAGGGGGCTCCCTTTAAGACTCTTGCTCTCCCCAGTCAGAGGGACTGAACCCGAAAACAACCCCTATCATCTGGCAAAATGACCACCACTGACAATGAGGACTATCCTATTTAACGCAGACTCCAAGATGTTTTGTTCTCCTGTGGGCAGCTGTTGGCCGAACACTCCTGTGCAACTTCAAAGAGAGGTGAACAAAGTCGGGACTGGGGAGAGAAAGGAGGTGGTTGTAGAGATGGATAGTGTGATGGAGAGGTGTGAGTATCGAGTGTGACAAGCCAGAAGGTGGGAAAAAAGCACCAGGTCCCTCTCATTTTTTCATAAAACACAGCAGGCTTCAACTGTAGCGTGTCAGTGAGGGACAGACGTCAGTAATGTAACACATGATATAATTTTAGAAGCCACGCAAGAAGTGGACATGCATCAGGTTGCATTGAACCACAGGAGACTACTTTATGCTAATCCTCTCGCAGTGATTAGTTTTTACAATCAGCAGATGCAAATTGAAATTTGCTGACAGCCCATCAATCACATCCTGGCTGCAATGTGTTGAGCGGAATATCATACAGTCAATTTTCTCTCAGACACTCAGATATATCTCTGCACCACAGGTATATGGGACACATCAAGAACTTAATGTTCATCTACCCTGAAGTAGGAGAGCGGGCTGTCATTTTTCTCAGGAGCCATGGAACAATTCTGTCGGCCTACTTTCAGCCGTCTTTTTATTTTAAAGTTAATTTTAAACTATTGAGTGAGCTGCAAAGTTTAGGATTTGTATCACATGACTCCTGAGCTCAAAATTTATTTTTAATGTGAGATTTATGGCAAAAATGAGATAAGATAAGCCATTATTGATGCCCAGAGGGGACATTCAGTTGTTGCAGCAGCACAAGGACAGAAATAGGTACAGATAAATAGAGAAAGGAAAATTAGAGATATATTAAAATTATTAAAATAGAAGTAAAAAATAGAAATTATACAGGTAAAAAATACAAGGCAAGAGTGACAGTGGTGTAATTATTATTAGCAGCAAAGTCAGCAAAGTATAGAATTTGTAAACAGTGTACATCAAAATAATACATAATATGATTAATAATATTTGTCTGTATTAATATAGAAATAATATAAATCAGTATAGAAATATAATATAGTATGTAATAAACAGTATAACATAATATGGAGTATAGAACAGCAATGTAAAATAGAATATATAATAGAGTATAGTATATTATATAATATGATAAATAAGAAATATAGTATAATACACACTATAGCAAAATATATAAATCAGTCCAACAGCAAGACAAGGAGAGTAGTGTGAGTCTCCCTAGTGTGCCAAACACTATGGAAATAACAAACCAGAGCTTATTTTCTTTCTCATTATCTGGTTTATTAGTTACTACTACAGTTACAACTACAAATCAGTATGTGGTGTTACAGATTAAAACAACTAATAACGTTGTGTATGTTACTGGTTGTGGCATGTTTTGCTGTTAAAACTTATATAATGATAAAATGGTTCTTAAGAAACAATGCACCATTATTCACTACAGTTACACCGGCTAAGGCGACCTAATGGCCGACCTTATTTGTTATGCTTGACATTGATTATTTTAGAACGTGATTGAGAATATGGAGTTCAGTTCACACTGTGGCAGCACATAACAATTTCACAAGTACATTAAATTGTTGTGAACTTTCTTTTTCATGATGCCACTTAAATCAAATCCATAATGGTGTTTGGTGTTGTAGAACTAGTAACAATTTGTTTTATTATGTACCTATAAGTGTGGAAAAACCACACACCTTGAAGGAGATAGCAGAAAAACACACTCAATAAAACTGTAGCAGCTGGTCTTTAATTTTCTGAACTTTAACCATAGTTGATGTACATTATTGTCCCACAAGACAATGCAAAAAGGAAATTGGGGAGCTACTCACAGGTGCAAAAAATTCAAATGAAATGAGCTAGGAAAACATAAAAGTATTAAATCTTCTGTTGGTACAAAACAGCAAAGTATGTACACAATATACTCCACTTAGCAGTGGTCCCCAACGCAGAAGAGCTGATTAACAGACAAGAAAAGCAACAAAAAAACATATTCATGGTAAATACAGTTTTTTAGACTTTTATTATTTTTCTTGTAATGAACTGAATAATTTTAATTCTTAAAGACTAATAATAATAACAAATTATACAACTAAAAAAAGGGAACTGCTAGCAACCACTGCCAGCATGATAACTTCAAAAGCAGTATGGTCATTTTTAAATGGTACAAACATATACAATTAGTACGTAGTGTGGAGTTGGGACACAGCAGAACTGTTTGACAGATGACTGTGGCCACAGACTCTTTGCTCTCCCAGATGTTTAACAGGTGTGACAGAAGATGAAGCCTTTCACCAAAAACTGAGGCATTTTGTTGAACAGGTGTATGAGGTGTATAATCTGATGTGGATGAGTCATACAAATGAAAGACTTGAGTAAGAAAAGGACAGAAGAAAAAAAAACTGTGCTGAATTATCAGAAATTCCTTGCTTTGTGTGCACAAATGCATTTACTGCACACACACACACACTATGTAACTCCTCAAGCCTTGGTTCACTGAGTGCATTGTGTTTAGCAGTCTGGAGAGGTGGAGGCAGTCTCTCCTCTCTCTCACCAAATCATTCCCCTGTACTCAATACAACAGAGTGTGATTAATTAGTATGGCCGGCAGCTATAAAGGGTCGAAATAAGTTGTCATCACTGGTCCCGGGGGTGTCTCTCTTTGGTGTAGTTCAAAACAGATCACACTGCCATTTCTCTCCGAGACCGCGGAGTTATGGGCCCATATACACTATATTTAATGCTATCCACAACTCAAGGGGCTAAACTTAATTTGTAGGTGGCGGTGGCAACACCAGCAATTCCTATCTTTGATTGAAGAAGTAATCAGTGGTGGTGGTGAAGTTCAGTCATTTAATATTCTGATCAGTCTCCATCTTCACAGAGAAATCTGGCTGTTGCCATCTAATAGCAGTGTGGAGCGGAAAAGGGAGAAAGTGTGGTCATTATTTTTAAGGAGCCTGTTTCATTCTGACAGCTGTGAAGTAAAGTGGGAACCCCACGCTTCTGGATCTCTGCAGAGCTACTGTTGTGATTTCCCTCATAACAAACCAGTCACAGCAGCAACAGTTTAACCATCAATCACAGAATCGAACCGTGCGTGTTTGTATTCTTTACTAAAGCTCTCTTTTACACACCAACAGGGTTCATGCAAACCGCAACCGTTTGTATTTTTCAGTATGTGTAAACTTATTTAATTCAAACATGCTTGCATTCTTAATTCCTCAACCCAGGGCTAAATTCAGAAAATAAGAGAGAAAGAAAAGCTTCCTTTACCTCACAAACAAATCATTTCATAATTCATCACCCGTCCAATAAAGACAATTGGAGGTTTATGGTGCAATTAGGCAAAAGTAGAGGAGGCTGGCCATGACATCCATCATAATTAGTGACAGTGGTCCTTTACGCATTACACATGCACATCCTCCTTCTCTGGCATATTTACAGGAGGAGAAGATATGTGGTTTGCACAGTAATACACTCGAGAATTATAAGAACCAATGCTTGTACAAATCTTTGTAATCAAATCAACATTGAGCCATTAAGGTTGCACAGTATAATTACCTTATAATATTACATAGAGCAGATTAAATCTATCACAATAACTGATGTTTTTGTAATAATAGTAATAATAATAACAAGCATTTATATAATCTATTTTTTTAAGTAGTCACCAGATACGCTAACATTCTCTAATGTCTGCCTTGTCTGCAGCAAGACCAGTCTCCACATCAGAAAACATCTTTTTATTAATGCAATTATTACCAATAGTGACAATACTGTTATTTATCATAATCACGCTAATAATGAACTGTACATTGTGATATAAATAACAATTATACTGATGTAAACACTGTGTGTTCACGTTTAATTTAGTGTGCAAAAAGTGTTGCATTTCCTTACTGCAACCCTGGAGGGCGCTCATGACTCTTAATACACTCAGGTCAAACATCTATTGATACTATATAAGAATAAGAATAATCTGTATAAATAGCTGTATTATTTCTACTGAATTCATTCCATATTATTTTTATAAGAATGAAAATAAATAAATAAATAATAACAAAAATAAGAAAATGACAGAAATAAATAACTACACAAATGTACTCTATGTTTATTTATGATTAACTAGTTATTTAATCAGTTTATTTATTATTTTGTGTTTTGTGGCAAAATGTTTTGCCCACATTTATTTCCTCATTTATCTAGTTATTTGGGTTAGTTTTAAACTCCCATACATTATCAGAGGATATGGATAGATCTTGATATTTTATGAAATGTAGATGCAGTTTTCCCAATAATCAATTCATGTATTTCACATGAATATGATATTCCACAAATGACACCGAAACAATTGTTTGGAAAAGTAAAGCCTCCCACATTCAAATGAGTTCAACTCCAGTCTTTGTGCTGAAACATATTTGGTGAACAGTAGATGGCAGCAACAATACTAACAGGCCTTTTAGAGTCTCTCTGATCAGGAATCCAGCAGAGCAAGAGGGTGGAGGAGGAGGAAGAAGAAGAAGAAGGTGTGTTTTTGGAGGAGGAGGAGGAAGAAAAAGAAGAAGTGTGTGTTTAAAAGGGTGTGTTGCTGCTGTTGTGTCTGGGACAACTACAGGACACGGGTACATATGCTGAGAATTAATCCAGTTTCACATTGTTCAGGTTTGTACTTGTTAACTAAACTTTGTTATATGTTTTCAGTAATGTTTTAAAGCAATCTATGGTACAAAAGAGCTATTTGCTAGTTATCTAAAGGCTTGTCTTCTGTTACATTAACTGTTGCTCAATTGAATCCAGTCTGCATCAGCAAGTTGTTGGATTAACCTCAGTTGTGTGATTTTACTCAGTTTTACTCATGTCTTCAGTGTGATCAGACTGTGGAGATGCAGCGCAGCAGCAGTGTGACAGATTTTCAGCAGCTGAGGGGAAGGTGGGCCACCCTGTTGAACCGCTTTTATGAAGACCCCAAGGTAAGACTAACCACCTGCATGTGTCAAAAAATCTTCGGCCCTGCCCTTTAGTCCTCTTTATTCTTTATTTTTATATGTTCATGTTTGCTTTTCCTTCAGCAGATCAGAGAGGGGCAGCCTGCTGGAGGGCTGCATTTCCACCCAGCTAACTGACAATAACAGCTGCATTTTCTTTATCATCTTTAGGTAGCACAGCTGATGAATACAAGAATCGGGCAGTACCTCAGCAGCCACCCTTTCCTAGCTCTGACAGTGTTGTTGTTCAGTGCCATGGCTGTACTGCCTGTCGGACTCTTCCTCACTTTTGCACTTGTGACCATTATTATGTCTGCAGTGGGTTTTGTTTTCTTTGAGGGTAGGTGTGCTCATGTCAAAATCAATCTTCTATGATACTGCACCTCTACAAGCCTCACCTACGACTACGCTACGTTTTTTTTTCAACCGAAAAACATGTTGTGTCTGTCTGTGTCCGTCAGGGTTCCTGTTGTTTGTAGGAGGGCTGACTCTGCTGTGTGTGCTCTCCGGCATCGCCTTCTTCTCTGTCGTGGTTTCATTCATCTTTAACTTGTTTTATATCACCGTCTCCAACAGCCTCAACCTCTATTACCCGTATCTGCAAAAGGTAATGTACTGTACAAGAGTTGTTTTTTCACATACTTAGTCTTTTTCAAGGCAAGTTCTAGTTTTTGGAGGCGCTATTTAATGTAAACACATTGCATTTATTTTCTACTCTTCTCTGTTGTCCTTCATTCTTATAGCAAGGTCAAGTCCAGGGGAAGGAGAGTGAATGTGACACTTCAACACTGAAAGAAATGCAGTAGCTTCGATTCTTCTTCTCTCTCGTTGTCAGCTTTCAAATTGACTGAGTGTGTAGGGGCCTTAAAAAGCACTGCTGAAGCTTGATGTTGGGGATTCAGAGGACCCTTGAATGTACTGTATGGTGGCTCGAGTCTGGGATCTGCGGATTTAACAGATGCTCTACAAAATGCACTACAAATGAACTGTTACATGTTTCTATTTGCTGTTACCTTTTTTAAAAGAGCACAATGTTGAATAAATGCTATTCAGAGTAAACGTCCGTGCAGAGATGGAGAAATGTCCTGGCTTTAAAATAAAATGGATCCAAAACGATGTATTTTTGGTGCTAGCCTGGTGTAATGTGTGGTATGGCACACACCAATTGAGTCCTCCATGTTTAGCTCGATATGTATACACCTACTTTGTTAATATAGGAACTTTAGATGAGTTTGGGAAAGAGCAGTCTATCATTAGTGTGTATTTTGGTTGTGAGTGGCCAGAAAATTTTTACTGGAATATATTAAGCTTACTGTGCATACTATGTTCTATGCGACTGGTCATATTTCATTATTTCTGACCCTTATTCCCTTAATGGGAGAAGTTTATGGGTTCCCTCCTATTGGAATAGGTGAGTGGGATGATGGGTATTAAATGTTTTCATCTCTTTGACACATATGTACATGTGTATATGCTGGGATAGCAACATTAGCTAAGGAATTTGTGTACTTAATTTGATTACATGTAAATGTTGCTTCCCAGACATTATGTTTTGTCATTTCAAAGACAGAAAACAAAGCGTTGAATTTTTAAAAATACACTTAAAAGTTTTCTTTTAAACATAAACAAGTTTGTTTTCATTTGGTGTTACTCACAAATACGTTGAATACATTTCCTTCCTCATAACATATCTGCAAAACTATTAAAAACCCTGAATTATTTACATCCCCATTGACTTGCTAGCAGTCTTCCTCCCTGCCTTTTTGGGGTGTACTGCAGCATTTCTTTTGCACATTACTACGACCTGTCGATCACTGAAATAGTGTAAAACCATTGGCAGGAATGTCTATTGTGTCACACGACAACCAAAACTGGTGCACACAGCTAAAAGCACTGATCCACAGCGCTACTAGAGGTCAAATTTTTCACAAGGTACCTTTTAAAACATGTGTGCTTCTCATGCTTGCGTGATTTCAGTAACCAAACAGAAACACTGGAAGGTGATTCTCATAAAAAAAATTTAATGGAGGTGATATCATGCAACAAAAAAGACAGAGTTGAATCCTTTAGGAATGACTAATTTTAAAAAGCTGAAGTTTACAAGAGGCTTTTAAACTGAATAGAAATGCACCCATTGAACACCACTACTCAATTATTGATCAGCATAATGTAACATCTGTTTAATCGTTCACACTCCAGACATACAGTTAACCACTGAAATGCCACAACCAGACAAAGCGCTGGAGGATTCTCCTGCCAAATTACTGCACACGTATCATCCCGATATGAGGAGTGTGATCATTATTCAGTCATTCATTATTGCTTTACTCTGACTTCATTGATTTCAACCTTGCGATAACTGACAAGTCACTGTTGGAAAGTGTCCATTATGTGGTTGTTTGGGTTGCAATGATAGCAGAAACAAAGTTTGTGCTCTATCTACTGAACGTAAAACAAATGTGATGTATAAAGCAGTTTTAAGATTGTATGAAATCTATATTAAAGCTGTACAACAAGACGATGGATGCATTTTAGTTTCTTGAATGCAGTAAACTGAGGAAAAAAAAGAAGAAAAACTAAACACATGAAAAGTTTAATTTTAAATAAGATAGCCACCATTTGAAAATACTGACATCTATGATAAAAAGTTTGCTGGCACAAAAGTCATTTATTTCATGGTTTACTTAAACTTAAAATGAAATTACAAATCCTCCAATGAGTGTTCTTTACAAAAATGTTCAGATTAACCTGTTAAAATGTTGTTTTAAGCAATTTTAGAAAGCAATGTTTTTACAAAATGGATGTGCGGTGGGGGAAACTCGGCTGATGGCCGTTTTAAAGTTCCAGTGTGGAACATTTAGGAGGAGCTATTGGCAGAAATGGAATATAATATTTTTAAGTATGTTTTCATTAGGGTATAATCGCCTAAAAATAAGAATCATTGTGCACCTTAGAATAAGCTGTTTATATCTACAGTGGGAGCGGGTCCTCTACCCCAGAGGTCGCCAACAAACAAACCAATCACTGGCTCTAGATTGGGCCTTTCGCGCTTTTTGCGAGTTTCACGGTCCCCGTAATTTATCTGACACGCTTGGAATGGGAGGGTGGTTGCAAACTGCAATTTCACAGCCAGATGCCACTAAGTCCTACATATTGGACCTTTAAATGTTTCCAAGAGAGAAAAAAAAAATTTAAAAGAAAATTAAAAAGTAAAAAAAGAAAATACTGTGACATAATTCTCCTCAGGCACTCAGATACATTACTCATTATCGCATTTTTTAATTAGACTGTACATTTTTGTATTTTCATTACCAAGCCAAACAAGGTACTTCCTCAGTCAACCCTATTTGAGACATTATTTAAAAAAAATAAAATAAAAATAAGCGTATACACCTCACATGTAGAAAAAAAAAAAAAGAAGCCTTTTCTCCTATTTGAACAGCAATGAAAAGAAGTTTAAGGCAAGATGCTGAACACAGAAATCCAAATGTTGACCTGGGATGATCTTTGTTCAGCTCTGGTGTTTGTTGGAATTACCAGTTACCAGTTCCATCAGCAATCATCAAGAAGACTAGTGTTTTTCCCCGATAGTTGTCCCTCTGTCTCAGGCATCTTTTGCTGTAGGTCACGAGATTCCATGATGTCATCTCCACACCCCCTGAGTCTGCTGGGAGTCGCCGTCTCCTGTACGTTTTACGCTGGCAGGCTGAGCTTCTTGCCTTTCAACACTGAGGGGTGAGATATAAGGTGAGACAGTCAGCAAGTAAGACCCATCACTGGGCCGGTGATAGAGCACCTTGCCGTGATAGTTTGAAAATGCAGGTGTCCATTTTCATGGACCTTTTAAAGGGGAATTCCTTGATTTAAGTTCAGAAGTAACTGCCAGTGGTTGGAAATGAAATACTTCCAGGTATTATGGAGGCCCAGGAATTTGAACTGGAAACTAAAAGCCCCTTGTAAACATTTCCTGGAAGGGGAAGTGAACTTTTTGCAGTGGAAATGCTAATAAAGTTCCTCCGTTACTAAAAAGATTCCTAGAAAAGTTCCTACTAGTAACAACCACAAAACCACTGAGGAAGTTCAAACGATACATTTCCTCAACTAAATGTTGGCCCCAAGAATACTACTGTATTGAAGCTACTGCGCAGAAATAGTAATTGACAAACTAGCTTGACTTTACGCACAAGCAATTTCTCTCTAATGCAACTGTATGGAATAGGAGTCAAAATCCACAGTCCTGGTTTCGTGAGAAAAACTGATTCTTAAGTTCAGCCGATGCTAAGATGAAGCTTCAGCAGTCTGCGTAAGCCAAATCAAGTGCGTACTTCCAATTTTACAGTCTTTTTAGCACAAAATTCCCTTTGTGTGTTTCCTGGGTCCGCGTTTATTTATTACTAGGACAGTAATACAAAGAGGGAGTTTTGTACAAAAAAGACTGACTTTAGAAAATAACCACTTGATTCAGGAAATGAAGACTGCTAAATCCTCATATTAGCTTCAGCTGAACTTTAAGAATGAGGTTTTTCTCAGAACAAGGACGGTGGGTTTTGTCCCCCATATCTTGCCACAAAGTTACTCTAGGAATGGATCACTTCAGGGCCAGTGTGGACACGAGGATTATGGCATGACTAGGATTACATCAACCCATTACTCTTTCGACACACATATAGGCATGTGAGCGTTGTATTAAGATAGACTTGAAAAAATCCTGAACCAGTCATTAGAGCTTTGAACTGTAGCTGAATAAGCGAATAAAACAATTGGTCATTTAACATCATATTTCATGTGTTAAAAAGTGTCCTTATACAGTAAAAAAACTAATCAACACTAAATAATTTAGTTCCCCAGGTATTGCCTGATAATTTATCTCTTATTTCCTTAGTTTTATCTGTCTAATTTGGTGCTTGCTATAATGGAAAAATACTGGTAGGAAACCCACCTTTGGTGACATAAAGGTAGAAGAAGTCACAGTAGAGGATAGTCTGGACCACACCCGCCACAATGGCGATCAAGTCAAAGAAGCCTTCAAAGTAGAAACGCCAGATCCAGTTGAAGAGATAGAGGGCCCGATACAGGCCCAGGCAGAACAGGTAGTGGGTGGTGATCGTCTCTGCCTCGCCAGTCTTGCTGATCATGAAGAGCTGGGGCAGGATTGCCACCGACTCCAGGTAGATCGAGAACGTCCACAGGATCTAAAGACGGGTACATTTACACTTAAATGTGCAGGATTAAAATACATTTTTACAAAACAGGACTGCATAGTTGTCAGTTCATTTGACAACCATACAGGAGGTTGAACCCACCTCTAGGAAAGAGAAGTCATGGTTGATGAGAACAGCAAGACCCCCGACAGGAACAACCAGGAACTCCACTCTGAAACTGTCATGGTTGCCATCATAGGTGGCCCTGAACTTCACGTAGATCAGGTAGACTGTGGCATACGAACAACCGATGTAGATCACCTGGTGAAACAACACAGAACAGCTTGTCATTGAAGGTACCGAGGAGAAATATGGGACCTGTATGAGAGGCTGCTGGTCAGAGCAGAGACGCGACTGGTGTGTTACCTTCATGGATGTGTTATAGAGGGAGATGAAGGAGGTGAGCAGATCCAAGTAGCGCGTGGTGAACACTATGGCAAACAGGATTTGGCTCTTCCCAGAGATACCTTTAACAAAAATATCAGGCAGATTTACCAGTCAGGGTGAGGTATGCCAGGTATGCCAAAGCCATCAGCTCACTTCAGACTGGCTGCACAAGAAGTCTGGATGAAACATAATGCTTTTCCTTATTGAACAGTGACATCTACTGGAAACATAATGAAAATGTATCTGGAAAATCAGCAATCTTCAGAGACCAATCACAAAATATTTTTCTTCCTTTTGGACTTGTTTTTATAGGCATAAATTAAGAAATTGCACATATAGTGTCCCATATTCATCACAGAGCATCACGAGACAGGCAGAGATGGACATCCCTCATCCCACATCTTTACTATGCCTAAACATTACGATTTTTATCTTATAAATAAGCTTAAAAACTGAATATGTAAACAGATCCACACAGGGCGGCAGAGTGGTGCAGTGGGATAGCCTCCAGTCCTCCCGCTAAACTGCAAAGCATTAGCGGGTCCTGGTCCTCCAGGAGACTGAGCTAGTGTTTTCTCCATCTTTGCTTATACCTGTTCTCACGTCACGTGTTGCTCTGCAATAACTGCTTCATCCTCTCTTAGCATCTCTGTCTCTTCCCTCTCTGTGAACAGTGTCCTTGAGTTTTGCCTGTGCAGTTTATGTATGATATGTCCTCTTTGCAGGGCTTCGTGGTACAGAGGAGGGGTTGGGGTCCTACCAGTGCTCGGCAGCACTTTGGCATTGCTCAGTATCTTCTCTGATCCGCATTCTTCATATGTGTGTGCACTTTATTTACCTAATATTGTCATTCTGTTTGGCCATAGTATAATCGCAGTCTACTTTATACATACGCAAAATCTATTGCATGTCTGTCTGTCCTGGAAGAGGGATCCCTCCTCTGTTGCTTTTTGCAAGGTTTTTCCTTTTAACTCCATTAAAGGGTTATTCCTCTTATCTGAATCAAGGGTCTAAGGACCGAGAGTGTTGTATGTTGTACAGATTGTAAAGCCCTTTGAGGCAAATGTAGGAGTTGTGATTTTAGGCTATATAAATAGAATTGACTTGACATACACATTATGGATTAAAGATATAACTATATAATATCTAACCATGTCAACCTAAGTAATACATAAACATTACGATCTCTTGGCTGTTACCTAACATGACCTCCTTTAACTTTGAACCCTACAGTCAACCCCCCAGCTTTAGGGGCCAATCACAGCGCTTCTCCTAATAACCCAAGTAGGATCCACCACTGTCGTGCCACTCGAGAGAGAAATCATCTGTGTCGTTCAGTCTGCGATTTGCTATTAATACCGAACACATGTTTATAAGAGCTACTGAAACTAAGCATGATTAAAAGTAACACGAACTAGTTTAGCAGCATTGCTACTTCCGTAGCGCCTTCTAGAACGCCACGTCAGAAGTCAGACCGAAAGAATCGAGCACCAAACCTCAAATGATCAGAAAGGAGAAAGTGTGGATGGGTGATGTGTGGAGAAGGCAGAGCCAGCCGGTGAAACTGTAGCAAAGACTGCCCCAAAGTGCTTTATTAATTGTCTCTTTCATCTAATAAGCAGCAGGCAGCTGACGGACTACACACTCCCTCAGCCCGCCGTCTAACATAGTTAACTCACACTAGCAATCCTGCAAAGTTAGCCGATGCTATGCTATATTTGGACATTGATGACACTAAAATCAATATTTAACCATATAGTTCCAGTAAATATAGCAGTAGTAGCAGGTGCAGACAGCAGTTTCTAGTTGTTATCAGCAGTCAGCTCCTTGACTGCTAACGCTGTTAGCCACTGACTCAAATGAATGAGTGGGGAACGTTAGCATGTAGCTAACGTTAGCTAGCTTGCTGGATAATAAGAGACAAAGCTTAAACTACCATTTTAGCGGTTAAAGAAAGTCAAAGTTGGTCAGTAACACTAGGAAAACCATTTTATAGCACATGTAATAAACATATACAGCCGGGGCTCACCTGCACATGACCTGCTTTTCCATATTTTGAGCAGCAGGATGATGATAGCAGCCAGATGAGAGAGGTCCCCTGTCAGTCTGAAGACGTTCATTGTCGCAGAATGAAACCACAGACACTGCTAAGGAGCCTAGTAGATCGTTTGCACACTTAATGCTGTCGTGTTTGAAGGCTTTCTTCTCCTCCTCACCTTAGAGGCAAACCGGGCTGCAGGATTCGCAGGATTGAAAATATGGCGAGAGTGCAGGTCGACGTGGAAGGGGGCGTGAGAAGACGCACGGAGAGGTTTGGATTGGACTGAAATCTGACCGACAGCACGAGATGATCCGCCTCCCGCGAGCCGCTGGGAGAAGCAGCGAAGACCTGAGCCCTGTGCGTTACTTTGGGTGGGACTGGTACCGTTGCAGCGTTAACTCCATATTTGATATTAGCGCTGCATACATCTTACCTCGTGTAATGAGATTGATAGATGGTCCAATGCAAAAATACCCCATTACAAGTAAAACTCGTGCATTCAATATTTTATTGAAATAAAAGTAGGTACAGTTATTGTCAGCACAATGTTAGTATCAAAACTAAAAGTGCTTGCTATATCACTGGGTTGTTATTACTGACGCATTAACATGTAAGCACTGTTGGGTAGTATCTGTCAATCTGTAACTAGGAATGTCAAATACAGTACAAGTATACTTACAGTATTTACAAGTATCTCATAACTGAGATATGATGGGATTATGTGAGGTCACCAAACTACCCAAACCGATAAGAATTATGAAGCTGTAACCTCTCCCAGCCTAACAAGAGCAACAAAACAAATGAGAGATACACAGTACTCAGAAGGGGTCTAAACAGGCAATAACTGAGGGTGGGTGTGTAGGGCCTTTTAGTACAGTACTAACACATTTACTACAGTACATGTACGACAAATAGATGTACTGTAGCACTCCTAGGGGCCCCTAAAAGCCCCTGGTTCACCGTGTGTGTATATAATTGTCATTTTTCTTTTCCAATATAGGAATATCCACTACTGAAGCACAACTGACACGATAAGGTATTATCCCAATCTTAAGGCCCTGTCTTTAAACGGTCAAAATCTACATTTGAAACCTTCATCATTTTGGCTGATGCTGTGCCTACATGGTGCATAATAAATACATTTCTGTTTAATCAAATTACAACACAGAAAACCTGGGGCCATGTAATCTCTCAGAAGAGGAATAGTGTACATAATGCAGAAAAGGGGGCGCTGGTGATACACTTTTAGAGGCCTGGAAGCTCACTTTTGCCCCCCCCCCCATCCAAAAACCTCACTCACCAAATGTAACATTTATCATACCAAAACGAGATATTTAGCTTTTTTTTACCCTTGCGTTTTTAGTGAACGGTCTCAGTCGTAACACTATTTCTCTGAAATGCATATTGCTCTCTGAGCGTTTCTAATCACAAATCAGACATTTTCCTCCTTCCCTAGATTGCTCAATTGCCAACTCACAGACATGTGAGATCAAAAATATTGTTCATATTAGGCAATAACAGGCTGATGGGTTTCCTGTTTACAATGACACAAAAAACATTTTTAGCTAAATCTTAAGCGATACATTTATTTGCACCTGAGATTACGAATGTCATCCTTATCGTGTCATGTTACTATAAACACACTGAAACGCCTCATGCTTATGGAAACCCAGAGTGTTACCATTCAGCTGTAAAGGGAAATAACGCAGGAACTAAGTGGCTGAGGAAGTGCAATATACCCACTTCCTTTGCAAGGAATCATTAGATCATTCACAAGCTGTCAGGTTACAGACATGGTCCGGTTGTTTATTTGGTTTTCTCTCCTGCTCACCTACCTGCCAGTAACAGGTAAGATGTCTTTTGTTATGTCTTTCTTAGCTTTATGTTCTTTAGGGTATAATGTTTTCAGGCAATCCATTGTTCCACCTAAAGCAGTAAGGCATCACAGCTTCTGTTCAACAACAGCTCAGTGGTTTCTCAGAAACATTTTGGGCTAGAAGATACTAAAATGTTATACCTCAATTTCTCTGCCCATTCATTCCAGAGAGCATGGAACAAGCCGAGAGCTGCTTATCACAGCACAACAAGGTGATCTGGCGGAAAACAGGACAACATGCTGTTCTCCTTTGTACCCTCAGTTCACATTGTTCAGCCAAAGACGTGCGTTATGAGTGGTTTTCTTTCAAAGTAAACTACCATGTTCACCTAAACCTTGCTGACAATCCTCGCAAGTACAACCTGGACAAAGCATCTTTACACATCATGTCACTACAGCCTAATGACAGCGGGATCTACTACTGTGCTGCATCGCGTGGAGGACAAGAAACCGGCACAGAGCATGTAGGGTTAGGTACAACTCTTGTAGTGAGGGGTAAGAGTCTTTTGAGAGACAACTGCTTTTAAAAGGTGGGGCACAGATGTTTGCATGTGTTGATTAAGACGAGACAGACAGCTTTTGGTTTGTTTTCAGAACAAGTTAAAACAATGGTGAGGAACATTCTTCTGTGGATATCATTTGTCCTCTTGGCCATCTACAGCTTGGTAGTAGTGACGCTTATTCTAAAGAAGGTAAATGACTTAAGACATATTTCATTTAAATGTTATGTATTGTTAAGCTCTATCGGAGTTCACACAAACAAGACTGAAAACTGAATATGTGCTGATGTGAAATGTACCTGTTCCTCTCTGTTCTAGTACGGCTGCAATATGAGCGTCTGCAAGAAGATACGCAAAACCGGCAAGGTTTGTAGATAAGTGTCTGATTTACTGTTTTAATTTCTGTTTGATGTGTTGACTGTTTACTAAATGGGGAAAAGCCAACAGAAGCAAAAAGAGGAACGGGAACCAAAGCCTCAACACCACAAACTTCACTGGTGTTTCTTGTAAATTAAATAAAAACAAAAGAAATCTCCAAATATCTGCTTCATGATTACTTTCTTCTTAGCTTTCCGAACAGAATAACCCAACAAGAAAAACACAATTCCGTGATGTGCTGCAAGAAATGTACAGAAGAAGGAACTTGGAGAGAGGCAAACAAACTGCGAGCAGAGACCTTTCTCAAGCTGAGGTAACTCTTGTTGCAGCATGTTATGGTTAGACTGAGTCAACAGAAAGATTGAGAAAGCATGAAACTTCTGTACAGCTTGTGTTACAGCATGTAGGTAGTTTCCAGCTGATCTGATAATTTGCTGTTTTATCATAAATTTAATTGGAAATTGAATCTCGTTGCAGGCTGCAAGAGTTGAGTTCAACAGCCCAACTGATGACATCTATCAAAATGCCTAAGTGTCATTCAAGGACATTAAATGACAGATTCAGAACTCTATCATCCTGACTGAGAGGAAATTCCAAAGCCACGAAACACCTGATGGACGACGCCGTTAAGGAGATGAGCCAATCGACCCCGGCTGCTTGTTAGTAGCATGCTTGCTCACCTTTTTGTTGTTAGGTAAAATGTTGTGTTTTGTCATGTATTTGAAACTGTGTACCTCTTAGAGTCTAATAATAAAGTGAAATCAAATTAAACGATTTGAGACATTTGTTCACCTTGTTTCTTCAGGTAAAAAAAAAAAAGTTCAGCCTATTATTTACTTCAATTGTGAATGTAGATTAAAATAGGAGATCATTTCCTCTCGCTCATTTTGACGTTTCACACATCAAAACAAACACCATACATCTGCAATTAGAGTGTAACCAGAGCACATGGAGTGCTTTTAGTTGTTCTCTACTATCCATGGTACAGATGGATATAACAGAATGCTTACTAAAAAAAACATTACGGGTTTCAGCTGTAATGTCTTTTTTGTGTGTGTGTATTACAATACAACGATGCCCTTAATCATGCAACCAAAATCAACACTGAAATGACTGAAAAAAATCCAATTAATATTATTTGCATTTTTATACCTAGCTTCCCGAACACTGAAATGTATTCAAGGAAGAAGACTGACATGATGATATCATGACCTCTGTAAGCGTTTGAGAAAGGATGAGACAGTTAAGAATGAGTAAAGGATTAGTTATGGACTCATCACTTGGTCTTCAGATAAATTAGGAATCTACAGAAATTATTATGCGATCAGATCAAACTAATCGTCATCAATAACCCAAATCTTTTATGCCATACCTGGAGGGAAACTCTCATTCCCTGTGATGGTAGTCACTAAGGACTCCTCCTTACATAGATAATTATTTCTCTCTACAGTATGTCAAACAGCTATCAGCACACCAGGATGATTTACAGTTGCTCACCATGCATTTGCAGTATATATATATATATATATATTCATAAACTGCATCAGTACAAGCCATGTCATTTACACATTACTTTAAACACGATCTCTTACTTAGCATTAAAGAATTTCCCCAAATCCCAGGCCCAGAAATGAATGCTGAAAATACTGAAGTCAGCTGTCAATGTACTTTGTGTCAACAGTGTGACTGCTGCGTATGGAAAACGGCCTCCAAGCCAGGGCTTGCAGAGCAGCGACACACATGGGCACTAGACACACCAAGTAGAACATGACACTGTGGAGGCCCTCCAAGGCGCTGGAAACAAGGAGGAATTTTGTTTAGGACACAAACTGTTTAAACATTTACATTTATTTACAACTGCAGTGATTTAGGCGTCACCATTTGACACACTGTTATGACGATTATTTGAAACTGTATGTGTAACAACCCATGTATGTGTTTACGGTGTTTATGTGGATGTTTCTGACAATTACAGTCACCCTGAAAAAACCCCAAAACAATTTAAACCCATTTTGAGAAGAAAACAGTGGAATTCTAAAACTGAGTATATGTCAGGCATTATTGTTTAAAATAAAAATAAAAAAAGAGCGATGGTGTGTGTCTAAATGTTTCTAAGTAACATGAATGTCATACCTTCTTTTAGAAAAAAAAATCTTCACGCCTGTTGTTGTTTATTAGATGTGTGCATTAACTAACCTGCCACTACCCACCATACACTGCAGGTCAAATATCGGACTCCAAAGCAATTACTTAATTGGCTCTGAATTTCTGAAATTATATTACCAGTGATCTTTGAAATAAAAGGCAATGTTAGAGGGCTGTCTCTTAATCATTGACATTTATTCAGTTGAAGATAAACTTGATAGGAAAAAGGAAACTTCAAAGGTTTCTGAACTTTAAAATACATTTTAAACCATTAAGATCAATGATTTTAAAAAGGACCACAATGGTGATTCTGCACATTTTAGCTAAGTATGTATATTTTACATTTTAAATTAAGTTTATGGATTGGTAAAAAATTACAAAATATATATTCCAAAGTTGATCAGAAATTAGTATGAGGCTTCAGCAGTTTGGGTTCATCAAATCAAGTGGATATCATCCAAAGTTAGTCTTTTAGAATAAAATGCTCTTCGTGTTTCCCCTGACAGTCTTTCCGTGTTGAGTTCTGGTGGAGGAATAGTAACACAGAAGAGAGATTTTCGTACTAAACTGTAACTTTGGAAAACTAGTGTACAGTACCAGTGAAAAGTCTGGACACACTTTCTCATTGAAGTCAATGGGAAAGCTTGTCCAAGCTGTTGATTGGTGCTGTACATCAAACTCCACGGAATGGTTACCATTAACGACTGAAAAAATAATAAATGATAGATAAAAGGTGACGTGCAGAGATAGGAAAATGGGTTTTAGGCAGGGCATAGTACATTAATCCTAGATGTTGCCAGCCCATAAGTGCCATCCCAACATCAGCTTTAGTTAAACTCATTTGGGTCAGCTCAAGTTTTGAGTCAAGAAGAAGCTAGAAACTCTCTGTACCTTGGATTTGAGTCTCTTTCTGCATCCTTCAGCTGTTCGTATCCAAACTGGTTGAGGATATTAAGCACTATCATAGGAGCCAGAGACTGAGCTGGCTTAGTGAACAGAGCATTCGTCCCAAACACCATAGAGGAGAGAGGGGAACTGTGGAAGGCAAAAAAATATATTATTTCACCAGTGATTATTAGGCTACGTTAGATACACCTGTATACAGTATTTGGCGCTGATTACAAAGGTGTGCTATGACTTAATGTTCCTTTCTTATGTAGTATTGTAAAAACACAAAGGTTTAAACATATTGCTGCATCACACTGTAAACACATCAGATGAAGTGCTGTATAGTTGTATGTGAGGGATAACTGAGTTAATGTGCTGAATTTTTTATGCTTTTTTACCTGCGCTTGTACTTCTGCAGGTCTGAGTCAATGATGTCAGCCAAAGGCAAGCCAAAAAGACTGAAGGCTGCTTGGATTATGATCCTGCATAGAAGATAAGGGAAAGAGTGGTAGAGGTATCAAAGTGGAGTATTTATATAGTGCAATTGTAGAAAACAATTAAAGAATGTTACAAGTCGTTTAAACACTTACATGTTAATGGTGAGGAAAAATGCCAGGATGTAGTAGTGCTTAGGGCCAAGTGCTAGCATGATGGCCGCCATTGCGGCCTCCATGTAGAAGGTGAAGAGGATGATCCTGTAGTAGCCAAGACCACGGAGAAGCCTCTGACAGCTCAATACTAACAGCTGGGATTGAGACATAAATACAAAAGTAACGTATTATAAAGTAGTATATCAAGTGTTTTGAAAGCATTTCCTTGTTGGTGCATTCAGGTGCTTGTACGGAGCTCTGACATGGCAGCGAGTATGAGAGGGGGCTGCCAAAAAGCACGCTATGTTGTAAGTAAAAGAAACCCTGAAGATAAACCATAAGCAAACAGTGGGGTGCTGAAAATGATCATTCATCTCTCAAGTCTGGGATGTTTCCCATGAGTGCCTAACTGCACCAATAAGGGAGAGTTTTAAACAGTAAATTGGAATTAATGCTGGTGCTCATACTGTACTGCCAAAAAATAAGAACTTCCTGGAAGGAAGGAAAACGTTCTGAAAACATAAGATAGGTTTCCTATCCTTTTATTTAAAAAAAAAAAGAAAAAGAAAGTCACTTCAAAAGTCACCCTAAGTCACTGGGGGACAATACCTGTGGACAGATGAATCCTGCTCCGTACATGACGCTCTTGGCCAGTGATGGAAGCACATCTGGAGGAATCAGGTGCTCAGTGAATATCATTGTAAAATTATTGAAGAAAGCTAACATGAAAACCTGGAAGAAGTTCATGAGCACAAAAAGCTGGAAGTCCCTGCTGATCAAGATTTGCCAAGTCAAAGTTCTTATCATGGAGAAGGAAAATGCTGATTGATGGGAAGTCTGGTCAACAGACCACAGTGCATCTGCTTCAGATCCTTTGTTATCAAAGCGGCTCTCACTGTGGAAGCCTGTATAGAGCATACAGCCACAGCTCAGGATAGCGATCAGCACTGTGAAGGCTTGGAAGGCCGCAAAATCCTCCATGTTTCTGGACAGCACACCGCAGAAGAGGACACTGGATGAGCCAATGAGAGAAGCCACCTAGGAAATAAAAGGGGGGCGATATGAGAAGGATGGACAGTTACCCTGTTGACTTAGGGGCATACAGAAGAAAGATGGAGGCAGCGTTCGGTGTACAAAGTCCTTACCTGGCTGTACTTTACAAGTCTTAGTCGGCTCTGATGGTGGCTGGAAATCTCTGCAAACAACGCACATTGTGCCAGCAGCACAAAAGTCAGCATGCCGTCAAAAGCGCACAGCGACACCATCAAGTGTAAGCCGCTCAACCAGTCACCGGGAGCGTAGGTCTGCCATGGGAACCAGGCTAGAAGAAAAGTCAGAGAGTAGAGGGGAGCGCCATACAGGATGGAGAGACGCCGCTGAGAGCAGCAGGGCACCCTGGAATTATCTTGCATGTAGCCAAAGAGAGGGTCATTGACTGCGTTCCACACCATGTACACCACCTGTGGAGATACGATTATTTATCAAACATAACGTTTCAGGTAGTGAGGAAATGATTAACTGATTAGTAAATCTTTAGAATGTTAACAGACAACTATGTTGATAATGGATTAATCTTTCAACTGATCAATCATGCAAAAATACCAAATATATGCAGATATTTTATTGACTAAACAGTTAATAAGTCAATAGTAAAAATAGTAAACTAAGAAACTACACCAGTGTTTTTCCCAGATATACACTTGGGTACAAAGAACAACAACATGTCAAGATAATATACTCACTTGTGATTGGTGGAATGCTCCCTCTGATATCTTGTATTGATTGAGAAAGAGTTTGACATAGTAGAAGCTGAATATATTGTTTATCATGGCAGATCCCAGTGTAGTCATGGCATAAGCCAGAGCTGCGGGATTGACCCCAAAGTTGATCAGCTGTCGGCCGACATTCATTCTTCCGGAGCGCATACTGGCAGGTTTCTCCTCCACGGCCATGACAACTCAGGTACCTTAACAACCAAGGTACCTGAGGAAATGTTGTTGCTTGCAACAACTATTTCACGCTGTTGTTGTTTAGCATTGCTAAAAATAGTGAAATTGATCAATATTCCAGAGCACAGACGCGTTCAGTGGTTTGCTTGCTCTTGTTCCGGCTGTCTCGTTTTCCTGATGTCCACATGTCACGCAGTTAGTTCCTGTTAAACAGACTTCTTACATGTTTGCTGAAGCCGTGTCACCGTGAAAGCGACAGGTGAAGTATTGTCTCCCGCGCGGGGCGGGGCTTCAAAACAACAAACAAACATCTGATTGACCAGAAGAGGTCTTTGGTTTCACTTGCTGCTTTGTGATTCGTAGACAAAAAAGGCTGTCAACGGAAGCAGGAAGTTATGACAAAAAACTTTTTTTTTTTAAATAAATATTGAACCTTTAAGTCTTTCCTGTAGACCTCGGGCTGCGGATAGAGTTAAAAGTTAAGCTGAATATTCGGTTAAAATTAAGTAAAATTAAAAACAGTTATAAAGTTACACCGTAGTTAACGCTATATCTGCCACCTACCGGTTGTTGCTTGGTATTAGAGATTTGCCACGTTGCTGTAGACAACGCTTTAACGCCTCACGCACACCGGGAGGATGTAGTTTACGTTTCTCCACACACGGTGGTGAACGGCGGACAACTTCAAGCTGCACTAACTAACACACGCACCTAACGTTACACCCATCTGTGTGTGTGTCCGGTTTCTGTCAGGTGGAGTCCTCGCTCGACCGCGGCAGTAAAAATGTTAACTGACATTATTTTGGAGGAAGAGTTTGAGAAGAATGGAGAGCCTTGGTACGACCCGCAGGACCTTGAACACGGTAGGAGCTGCCCGGCGCTGTGGTCGCGCCCTAAACTCTGTCTGACCGTGTGGGCTGATGTGTTCGTACTCCAGGACGCTTGCATATAGACAGTAGGAATAAGGTGCCATGTGAACAGCAGCTGCGTTATTATCACATCAGCTGGCACGGGCTTGTTAAGAAATAAACACTTGGAGTGTTCTGGTTGCTTGGAGATCATATGGGACTTTAATGGGCTCACAGATGAACTGAGACTGAAGTTTTGTTACACAGAATCACAGTAGTTTGTGCTGCCAACAAAGGTGGGTTTGCGATAGAGAGACATATCTATGGATGGAGTACTTTATTAATGCCGAAGGTAAATTGCAGTTGCAGCAGGCAAGTCACATAACTCAGGGAAGCAAGAAATAAATATGGCCATTAATAATAAGCACTGACTAGGATAAAACGATATACTGAATATACACTGTACAATTATGGTTCCTAGCAGTATACTGCACATAGTGATAGGCGCTGTATGGCAAGGTCCTGCATGGTGCTGGAAAGGGGCTTGAGTTATTTTATATACATAGTGTATATACACACAGGGGTATGAGATAACAATGAGAAAGATATAGGCAGAGGGCTATCTAGGAGGTTAGAAAGTGCGAGAGAACAGCAGAGACTATAGGAAAGATTAACAACAGATAAATTATAGAGATGGAATCACTAGTCGATTAATCTATAAGCCTGCTGACAAAAAAAATAATAATAATCAGCAACTATTTTGATAATCCCTCAAATTAGTAATTTTTCAAGAAAAAATGCCAAACATTTGCAGGCGCTAGCATCTTAAATGTGAGGGTTTAATGCTTCTGTTTGGCATATAAGAAAGTAAATTTAATATGTTTGGGTTTTGGCCTTTCCAGCAGATAAAATAATCACCTTGGGCTTGGGCAAATTACGCTGGCCATTTTATTGCTGTTATTTCTGACACTTAGAAAATGATCCATAATTGAATGAATTACAATTCTAGTTAAATTGATGAATGAACAAGTAAACGACCAAGTGAGCAGTCTGCCCTAGTTGTAGGAAGAGCCACAGTCCCGACACAGAGGCGGCTCTTTGTGCAGAGTGACGGCAACAGGCAGGAAAGACTTCCTGTACTATTCCACAGTGGAGCTGAATAAAACAAAAAATGCTGTGCTCTTTGCATACACTGCTTATTGCGGGAATGATGTTTTGTTTCATTGCATTGTTATTGACAGTACTTTATAGTAGTTCCACATAAGACATGCTTCACTTCACCTCAGAGGACAAGTCAACATCGACGCTGGACAAGATCCAGAATTTAGTGGGAGAAGGGGTCACAAGGAGATCCCAAGGCATGCCTTAGATTCCTTTGCGATTCACCAGTGCCGGATACTAATAGTCTGAGACAATGAGGTGTGTGTGTGTTTGGTTATACCCCTTACACACATGTAGTTCTATCCGTCGCCTGTGTTTGGGCATTGAAACTGTCTCGTGTCTTGTGTTTAGATGTTTTCCGGTGTTTTGACAGATCTCCATTTGGCAGCGGAGCTGGGGAAAACCCTCCTCGACAGGAACCATGAGCTGGAGCAGGCCCTGCAGCAGATGTACTCCACCAACCAGGAGCAGCTGCAGGAGATAGAGGTGATAAATGTTAGGAAGGAACTAACCAGAGTTCTTGAGGCTCCAGCTCTGAGGACAGTGTGAGAGCAAGACACGTCCATTTCACCACGCAAAACATATGTGTATACAGTTTATCCTCAGCCTAGTCGGTCGATACATATTGATGCTGCTTAAATGTAGCGATTCTATTTGATTGAGACTACAATGGGATATGATTCATTGAAAAATGTTGAGGGATCTGAAAAGATCTTTCACAGCAAGGGAAGTGTCATTGTGATTTTCTCTCCGCTTTAAACAGGACGGAGTAAAAGCTAATCCTGACCAGTCTGACCTAGTGAGTCTTTGGCACACTGCGACGTCTTGGCAGCGTGTTCGTCTGCCTAATTATAGGAAAACTTTCACCAGCTTATTTGCCACCTTCCACCTTTTACCTGGACATTGTTCAAGTAAATATCTTTGGCTGTTATGTCTGTCTACTATAACACAGCAGAGCATAGATTTTGGTTTACTTGTGGGCGTTTTTAGGCAAAGCTTATAAATAAACACATTTAGGTCTTATATTTCAGTGCACAGACGTTTAATTTTGGCACATGCAGACAGTGCTGATCTATTTGAGTTCGAGGACATGGACATTCAGCATGTCATGGAAGATAAGAACCTTAATTTGTTTACGATGGTGAAAGGGCCTGTGGCTTGAGGATTTACTGATATGGTAATCCCCATACGTCTCTCTGACCCTCATGCAGTGTCCGCCATTGGTCTTACCCACTGCAATAATGACTCAGAGCTGTGTGTGTGTGTGATAAAGGGCAGTGCTGCTATTTGGGTACATTTTAAAGTCAAATACCTTGGATAATTCAAAGGTGGTAAGAATGAATAGGGACATGATTCATGTTCCAAAGAAGATAGCGGGCTATTGCAGAAACATCTTTGCTGATAATGAATAAGTTCTTGTTCAACATGCAATATAACTCACAGACTCATGTTCTATTTCCCTACCACAATGTTAAGAGTCCTTTTCAATGCCCTTAATTGGCAGCTCCTTGCTTCTAAGGAAGCCTTTGTTTTATAATAAAAGGTATTGGCCTGGGATATAAAACCAAATGTGTAAAACAGTGCTTTCTACCTCCTCTCTTTCTTTTCTATGGGTGGTTTTGTGGTTTTTGTTTATTTAAAAAAAATGTTTTATGTGTGATAATCACATGCCTGATATTAACATGTTGTGAAAGTTGGACGTTTAGACTCTTGCTTGTATTTCTCTCCTGAATCTGAATCAAGAAATAAATTCTATAAACACGTGTAGGGCTTTACTACACCAACAACTTTACTTTAACTTTCAACAATTACTTTCACGACCACTTAAAATAAAATAAAAAATGTCCCACACAATTTTCCAGAGCCCAAGGTAATGTCTTCAAATGTCATATTTTGTCTGCCCAACTGTTCAAAACCCAAATATATTCAGTTTATAGTCATAAAAGTAGCCAATCCTCACATTGGAGAAGATAGAGACTATACAACATTTTTACATGGCTTTTGCAGATTAATCGGCTAATTGTTTCATCTCTACACGTGTGATTTATTTATGATACCGTATAATGAACCTCAAACACACTAATTCCGCTAAATCGTTGTCATTTTCCCTTTTTGTTCACCAGTACCTGACCAAGCAGGTGGACTTACTGCGCCAGATGAACGACCAGCATGCCAAAGTGTATGAGCAGCTCGACATGGCCGCCAGGGATCTGGAGCAAGGCAACCAGAGACTAGTGCAGGACAACCGCCTGGCCCAGCAGAAGATCCGCAGGTGCGTAAACCAGTTATCAGTTAAATTATAAGTGTATTATAATTGTAAGTAGATAAAAATCAGTGCACTGTATATCACATATTTGATCAAGTGCAGAACCCTGCTGTCTTCTTGCTTGTCTTTCCCCTTCAGTCTAACAGAGGCCATTGAAGGGCTTCAGACCTACATGGAGGACCTGCAGACCGAGGTGGAGGAGCTAAAGACTGCCCAGGCAGAGCGAAACAAGAGAGAGCTGGCAGAGCAGCGACGCAGCCTCAGCGCACAGAGTGTGTCCTGTCTCAAAGAGCTATATGACTTACACCGTGACAGGTATTGCGTGTGTGTGTGTTTTTTTGCTTCTGTTCTGCGGTACAGTGCTAATAGCAGAACTGACCGAGGAACTATTTTCAGAGAGGGCATTGGCAGCGTTGTGAGATAAAGACACAGTGAGTTACCTTGGGAATTTTTCCACAGATTTACAGAGAACATGTTCAGGTATATCTGCCTGTTACACCCAGGGCAATGTGGTTAGATGTTTCCTGCACCTTTTGCATGAGGCCAAAGAAGTGAGTGGTAGTTGAAAGCATCTGAAAAGTAAGAGCTTTTCCTGTCTGTTGTCTGATCTTCTCTCACCCAAAGTGTACCGCTGTCTGAGCCCCTTGTATGCTGACTGGACACCTATAGGTCACCCAGAGCCAGACTAGACCTCCTCCTTTAGACATAATCCAAAGGAGGAGAAAGTTAATCCTCCCCCCATTGTCAGCAGTCTATTAATACGTACACGCTACTGTTGCTTTAGCTCGCTACATTGCATGCCACTAGTTTGATGTGCTTTGGAGAAAACTGGGGCGTAATTTATTGTTTGTAAGACAACAAAACAATCGTTACCCTAACTAACACCTCCTACACCCCACTTCTTGAGATAAATGCCATTCAGTAGACATTTATGGGGAGCTGATGAATTTTGGAAAATCTGTATTTTGTGCTACAAGAAAATCAGACTACTTTTTAAATGCATTAACCCTATAATCACATTTAGTTTCCTTGATAGAGACCTGATGCTTTGTGATAAATAACCTTGAATTTAAAGTATCAATTAAACTCAAGTATCTTTAAAAGAATATTGACTGTAAATAAAAATATAGATTCAATTATTTATTTTACCCAAAAAGAAAAACATGGAAGAGTGGAAATAGTTTTTTTTTTTTTCAGGTAATAATGCCCTTGTCTACAGCTGCAAAATTTTACATTTTAAATACAGCAATTTATGTATGATTATTTTTTTGTGTTTATTGTCTCTGTGTGATAGTTATTTTTGTTTTTATCATAAAAGTGATATTTTCACACGTATGTTAACATTGCCATGTCCTGACACAGGGATCTTGCCCATAATAGTCTGCATGCGGACGGACTCTGGTCACCGCAGGGCTCTTTTGATGACCGCGACAGACGCCAAGACCCAGAGGAGGAGAATGCGGCTCTCCAGCGCACCGTCCAGACCCTTCAGAGCCAGATAGCTGTGGAGCGGAGTCGCAGGGAGGCTGCAGAGCGGGAGAGTGAGTTGACAGTCATGGAGAACAGAGGCCTGGAGCAGCGGCTGGCCCTGCTGGCCGGCTGCCGGGTCAGGCAGAAGGAGCTGGAGGCCGAAGTGGAGCAGCTGCGGCTTCTGTGGCGCGCGGACTGTGCCAACAGGTACGGCTGAATTGAATGTGGACTAAATTCAAATTGTCAAATTATTTTGGCTCTGTTACAACGTTTGATATACAGCACAAGTACAGACCTATAATCGGCGTAATATCTCAAAATACTTGACACCTATGCCTGCATGTCCCCTCCGCTCTCTCCAGTGTCAGAAGACTAGACCAGCTCCTGTTGCCTGATACAGTGTTCTTTGCCTCAGAAGAAAGACCCAGCCCTGGACAGGGTGAGACGGAGGAGAAGGCAGAAAAGGACGAGGACCAGAGAAGATACATCCGGCAGAGGTGTAACAGTGATAGTGTTTTGAGGGCGACGAACCCAGACGAGATTCGCCGTGGTCACGAGCAGCTGTGTATAAGGCGAGCGGAGGCGGTGAAACAGAGGGGCATCTCTCTGCTCAACGAGGTGGATGCCCAGTACAGCGCACTGCAGGTGGTGTAGTCGTAGCACATCTGGTAGAATTAATGCATGAGAAATATTAATTAAAAAAAACTCTTTTTACTTTTTCAATTATAATTTTTGTTGCATAATGTGTTTTCAAAAGACTGTTATTAAGTGCACAGCAGTTAAAAGAAAATGCATGCACTTCTGTAAAATGTGTGTGTGCCCGTGTTGTCTAGGTGAAATATGACGAACTGCTGCGGCGGTGCCAGCAGGCGTCCGACGAGCTCAGCCATAAAGCCGTCCAGACGTCCAGCAGTCCCTTTGTGAGCAGCCGGAGCCGCCGCCGCCTGTCCAGCTCAGCTGCTCTGTCCGATCTGACAGTGGTTCTGGGAGACAGCCAGCCGCCCGAGTACAAGGCTCTCTTCAACGAGATCTTCACCTGTATCCAAAAGACCAAAGAGGACCTCAGCCAGAACAGGCGTCCAGTCAAGGACTGTGACACCCAGGGCTCTGCCGAATGATCGTATCATTCATCATCCTGGGATTTGCACTCGTTTGTGTCTAAACATTTTGAAGGAGAAACTTTGAGGTTGCTTTGCTATAAAAATATCCAGAGGGTGCAGATGCAATAAGCTCATTCAGCCCCTGTACATCTTACCTATGCTGCAGTCCTCTTAGCTGCCATCATTTTGATACACCTATGCTTTTGTTAGCCAGCACTGTTCCTTTTATTCCATCCTCACCAAGTTTTATATATATATATATATATATATACACACACACACACACAAACGTTGTTGCATTAAGCAGCCGAATGATTTTAAGTAAGAAAGCATTCCAAAGTTCAACAAAGTATGTACAGAAAACTATAGATGTTAAAGAATTGTTATATGGGGGGATATTTATTGTCAGCTCCTCGGCTAATAAAAAAGTGCATTTTAGGGTTGCTTGACCTCTAAATCAACAAGTATTATGTCCACTTTCAACAGTATTTGGTGTTTATGTAATGTTAACTCTGATCACTTGATCATTTGGTGCTTGGGCGAGAAATTCACAGTGATTATTGTTTGTGTGTTGATAAGTTGGAGATGTAGCTGTTATGTATGACTTATGTAAACAGAAATGTTGTAATAGGATTTAAAAAAAAAAACTCAGCTATGTAAAAACTAAAGAGTTTATGATAATTAGCTTAACGGCTGTGAGTTGGATTTTGTAAGGCGGCAATAGTTGGTTCAGCAGTTGAGGGTCATTGGCATGTCACCAGAGAAATATCAGTGGACACTGTAAAACTGTTCTTAGTTAAAAGTCTTTGCTTTCTGTTTTCATGTCTGCTTCAGCTTCTGATGAGTGTCAGTGCCAGTAGGACATAACAGCTCTGCACTTTTTATAAATGATTCACTTTTTCTGTTTTTATTTATTATTTTGAAAGAAGATTAAATTATATTTATTTTTTTTGGTTGCTCAACATTCAGAGCAGATTAGTCAGCTGAGAGTGACTAGAAGTGAAACTAAATGTACACTGAGGTGCTTATTTTGTGGTTCTCAATGTTCTGTCTGACACACGTGACTTAAAAAAAAAATACAGAGGTAAATGGAAAGAAAAGAAAAATGTTCCCTCATTTATAAACAATTTCCTTTGCATCAAAATTGTCGGAATATTTCTTCCGACTTGGGCATTTCCTGCTCTTGGAACAGAAATTGTGTTTGTGAGGTTAGCATAAACAACAGAAAGACTACAATAACAGTTTATTCTTTCAACTCTTAATCTAAATCGAACCTGTTGTGAAGATATATTACCTCAACTGTTATTGGCTCAACCTGACAAACCTCAAACGGGAAAATGCTGATGTACTATAACACAGTATAGTAGGTAGGGGCATTTAGCAATGTGTTGTTTTGAAGCTGTGAAACTTATTCTTCTGCAGAAGACATCGCAGTATGATCAAAGATGTCCTCCATGAAGACTAACATGTTGTTGTTTTTTTCAAACTCAAACTCACTAGTAAAAACATTGATACAGGAGCCTGTTGAGTAAATGACTAAATGACTAAATGTATTCTCTGTGTCCTAATGTCTAAAACTCCAACTCTGGCCTCATCAGTGCATGCATCCAGAAGATGAATTGCCGGCGCTGTAGCAAGAGAGATGGCATCACTGCAGAGTTTGTGTTCGCAGAGATGTTTCAGCCTGTCCTGCGGTGTGTTGTAGAAACAATCCAATCAAAACACACAACAGCAGTGAAGCATTTGCTCTCCTACAGAACCCAGAAGAATCCGCGAGACCTCCGTCCCCCAGTGTCCTCTGTGGTCCAGCAAACAATTAATGGGGCTTTGTCTCTTGTCACAATTAGGCTTTACATAACTGAGATTTCCCCACCCGGCTTCCAACTCGCCCCAAATCCATTAAACCTCCAAACAAGGGGATTGCATACCACGCTTGCCTAAAGGGACAGGCCATGGCAAGGTCATTAGCATACAGACAAAACAATCTGAGAAAGGCGTCAGTTAAGCATCTGTAGGGGTCTGTGTCAAGAGTTGGACCAAACATATTGTTTGGCTACAGTCCTTTGTATAGTATAGACAGTGACAGACCGTTATCTAGCTCACACTAACGTTAGACATCCCGCATCGTGGGTGTGACGTGAACATGAACATAAAGTACAACACATTTGGTTCATGACATTTCGACATCATGATTTAACGCGCTGGTTGAACATTCTCACCATAGTTATTTCATTGTGGATTATCGAGGGCTGATGCTCAGTGGTAGCGTGGCCGAGTGGTCTAAGGCGCTGGATTTAGGCTCCAGTCATTTCGATGGCGTGGGTTCGAATCCCACCGCTGCCAGAGTGCCTTCCTTTTGAGGGTCTGTCCCGGGTCCCAATACATTCACGCAGTGAGTGGACATATGAGACCGAAGTTACGTGAAATCGCAAAACTTAATATACACTTGTATGGCTCATCACTCTGCTGATACATATTACTACATAAGACTGGGAACGTTTTTGGCGGTGCATGTGCGCCCTCTCGTGGCATCCCGCATGTGCACAAAAAAACACGAGCTTGGTCCTCAAATATGACACGTTGCGATGGCTAACACTCAACTAAAAATTATGAATTTCCCTCATAATAGTTTTCATTTAAGAAGAGAAAAGAGGAAATTAATGTGCGTATTGTAGATACAAAATGATAATTGGCATTCACTGTTAATGTTTTTATTCCTAAAAGTGTACAAAATGTGCTAATTAAATACTAATTAACTTCTGAAGATGTTTACATCACAAGTCTTTATCATAGAAACCGGAAGGATGCTTTGCAATCATTACCAATTTAGATATTTGTAATACAAAGTTGGATAGTTTTTCCTTTTAATAAAATCATAGTAACTTCAAACTGTAGAGAAATCCAGAACATTCACACAACTCAGATTAATACTGGTAGTTTTGTCATTTTGCAATCAGACACACATATACCAAAATCAAAAAGGTGAAAGAAATTACTGTCTCTGAAAAAGAAGCACAGAAATTACATAAAACATTCTGAAGATTTATTTTTAGGGCATATTTGAAACTCTGGTGAGTTTCATTAATAAGTCACATGTGGTGAGAGTACAACATCACTTTGTGAGAAAAAAAACATAAGCTGTGAGACATTTATGCAACATCTCAGCAAAACATTATCTAGTATCAAGTATCTGATTATAAATTAAGCTTGAGACAACTTATTGTGCAGCTGTCCATCCAGTATTTCCCGATAAAAATGTTTTAGTTCTGACAGAGTACGCAGGATAGCATCAGTAGCACCAGGCTGAGACCCAGCAGTAGCAGCAGGACGAGGTGTCGGGGCAGCTGGAAGGTCCAGGAGAGGTTGAAAGAAGGCAAGCTGGAGCGAGGCTGTCTGGACTTCAGGTACTGCTCCACAGAGTCACAGAGACTGTAGGGCTTCGGACAGTAACCCAACTCTCGATGGGCCTTGTCGATCTTAAAGGTGTGGCTCACAGCTATGTTCCTCACCTTACAGTGGAAGAAAGGAAATTTGTGTTAAATTTTGTTCACAAAATTGTTCATCAAGACAGAAATCACCTCCAGAAGCTCCTGAAGCTCCCGCAGAGAAGTCCAGACCACGTTAAGGTCATACTGCCAAGCTAATGGTTCAGATTAACCTCAATTTGACAATCTTGGTTTTACATTCTACTAGCCTGTGACTGATGGATGCCTCCGATTACTGCATCTTCTTACCGCTCGGGGATAAGGTGTCTGCATGTGAAGCACACACAGTGATAGAAGAGTTCAGACCGACACCACGAGTTCTTTTAGCTCTTTTCCAGCTTTTCAACCGCCCACATGAGCCAGTTCTTCTTCTCTTGTGACATAAACTGCTTCAGTCAGCACACACCTTCTACAAAAGATCTTTTTAATATCTGGCAAAGGGCAGATTAGCATTAGCCTTAGAAATATTTGGATCCTTAAGTACTTTACATTAATGTAAAAAAAAGGTATTACAAGAAAAACATCTGTATTCAAAATCCACCCAGAGTAAAAATATTTGTTCTGCTGAAAAATGAAAGAAAGAAAATGTTTTCACGTTTCCTCATTTGCATATAATAATGCGTACCTAACACTGGATAATGAGTGCAGAGTTTTGCATTGGTTTAGTGTGTGGAAATTAAGGCTGGCGTTATTCTATATTTTTCTCATTGTAAACGAATCCCTTGAAAAGACCAAAACTATGTGTTTTTTCTGACTTCCCTACCCTGCCTGTGTATTCTTTCATTGTAACTGAAGATATAAACATTTTAAAAAAGGTCACATTTATTTAGTTTGATTTTTAAAATGGGCCGAATAATTTTCTAAAACAGCTGGGCACTGTAGTTTACGTTAACGTTACTTAAACAGGAGTAAATTGTGCATTTATTGGGGACTAATTTCAGTTGCGGATTAATAAACATTTGGTGCTCTAGTGAGTGTTTACAGCAGCAGGATGATGTGGGAAACAAAATAAATTACGTGCTCATTAGAGTAAAGGAACATGTCAACGAGAGCAACGATGTGGCTCATTGATGTGTTTTTAATCGTTTTTGGACGACAGTAGAGCTCCATGGCACAGAGGAATAAGATATACCAGGCTTTGACTTCACAGATAATACTTGTTAGTAGGATCAATTCATTGTAGATTTTGGTATTTTCATGGGATTTGTTGATAATAAAAACAGATACAGAACATCACCAGATTTACCCTTTAAGCTTATCAAACATTGAAACTGCATCTTCCTCCACGTGTTTGCAGACGTGGAATTTATACAAGAGAGGAAAAAGTCCTCTGCACGTCACACGATGGCTTAACCTGAGAGTTGGCGGGATCATTTGAGCCTAGCCGAGAGGTTACCCAACTATGCTCACCATAGCAACACCCACTGTACTGAGGTCACTTCCTGTAAACCTCATCTTGAACTTCCTGTTCTGACCCACAGCCGTTTATGTTTTATTCACAGGACAATCATCGATCCCCCGGCCAGCGGCTGTCTGACAGAACGAGCTCCAGGTGCAGGCCCACGGACTCAGCTTTGGTTTCTGCCTCATCACACATTCATGAGGACCTTACAGGCCGCGGAGGCTCCTTAAGACGCAAAGGTCGTAGAGGCCTCCCCAGGCAGGACTGCTGCAAACTGCCCCCATCCGGATAAATTACAATTCTTGTGTTTTTTTAAGAGTGCTGCAGACAAGCAGGTAGTATTAAAATGTGTCCTGTGACTAATAGTACTTTGGGATTTTGTTGTTCCCTACAAAATTTTAATTCATTAAAGACTCCCCTTGGTTTTCCATAATTCATGTACAAGTGATAGTATCAGATGAGGGAGGGGGAGAACAGGGGGGCTGATAGGAAAATACCCGCCCTAATGAAGTCTGTCTTCACTGGTGTGGGAGAGACTTAAACAAGAATCTACTCATTAGAGAGCAGGTAACCTATCTCCAACACATGAGACACATACTTTCAATTAGGTAGGTACATTAGCACGCACCTGTTCACACACAGCTCCACAGTGTTGTAACTTTCAACACTGTAGACATGTCATCATGATCCATAAGGCATCTAAGTTCATCTAGGTCAGACAGGTGAAGGCCCTTTCTGAGGCATTTGAGTTATAACACCTTTACGTTTTTCTTTGTTCCAAGTATCAGAAGTAATTATCATTTGACGTCTGAGAGCGAAAATAAATGTTTTAAAAGAGACAGAAGAGGCAGAAAAAAGAAGAATTACCTCACTTCTGGTAAAGAGGAGAGGCACTTCTATCACAGGCCTCAGAACTATATGCAAATATTCCACCAGGATGGCTGAAAATAGAAGAGAAACATACATGGTGTTAAAATATGATCTAAGAGATATTTAAAAGGTGTGCACATTTTAGAAAAAGAGATGAGCTACCTGCTGAATAGACGAGCGAAACAGGCAGGTTTATCAATGGTCTGCTGTAGCCCAGCTTTTCAAACTGTGTTGGCAACATGAAACAGAGGGAAGTAAATTTCACAAATTTTCAAGTTTTGACAAAATGCCCTTCAATTAAAATGTAAATATTATGGAAATCTCGTAGGAAAAGGCAGGAGTACTTCTTTTTTAGTAAACATTACGCAAACCGGACTAAATAGTGCATTTGTTGGGGACTATTTTCAGCTGCGGCTGAATACACATTTCATGCATGTGAGTATGTACAGCAGCATTATGGTGTATGTGGGATTGAGTCCAAATAAACTACAGAGCACATGTTCATTACCATGAAGTAACATGTCACCAAGTGCAACAGTGTGGCTCACTGATGTGTTGACTGATTGATAAGATACATCAGGCTTTGGCTTCACAGACAACACTTGTTAGTAGGATCAAATAATTGTTGGTAGATAGGTGGATTTCATAAGATTTGGTGACAATAAGGAAAATATAGACAATCACCAAACTTATCATTTAACTCACCAACGGTGTCAACCATTCAAACAGATTGACTGAAACTCCATCATTAATGAAATAGGCCTGTCCACTCTGCAAATGAACAGAAAACAATGAGGACACTGTACATTATCTTTAATTAAACTATTAAAGTGATAATAGTAGCTAGTGGTTATCGCAAAACGAACACACAGTTGACACCTGTATCCTATCTTTGATTTTAGTTTGTGATGTGCAGAACATTATAGCAGGACTATAGGGACTAATCAGCTTCAGTTAAATATAACCAGTATTCAAGTCATAAATCAGTTACTACAGAAAGTAAAGTTTAAAATTAAATGTCTTCGATCAGATTTTTTGCGGGTGGTTTTATTGTAAAGTAGGCCTGTCACATGGATCTGTGGGTGTTGTCTGTTTGTCCTGACTCACAGCGATACAGCTCCTCTGCAGTGCGAGAGCCTCAGCTGCCAGCGTGTGCGCCAGCACCAGGTTATCTACATGTACCCAGTTCATCCTGGCCCGGGGGTCCCCAAACCTGAAGCTGAACAACCGACGCTCCACATTCACCTGAGAGAGAGAGAGAGGTTTATGTCTGTAAACCATAAAACCTTTTTTGAAAATTTTAAAAATTTGTATTTGTATTATTAATATTTTCAGTGATTTATAGGGACACATACAGTTTCTATAAGAGGCACAAAAAGGAGTTGGAATAAAATCCCTTTACATGTAAATAGTATATTTTAGTTTTATTAATTCCTTTTTTCTGCTGTATCTATGTGTATAAATAGTGAAACAACAATTTTTAACCTCTATAATATTTATGAGCGATATTGACAGGTCATTTTTCATGTATTTTGGGATCCTGGTAACTTTTTACTCTAAATTAACAAAATGAGTCAGACCTATAGCTGAGTCTGTGCTGAAAGAAAAAGGATACTATGCATGTGGGATAAAGACCCCATCTCAAGAAGATGCTAAAAAAAGACAAAAATGAATGCATGGAAAGTTGGCTAAAATTAACCAAAATCAATCTGGATCCAGACGATGTTAAACAGTTTTATACTGTACTGTAATAAACTGAAACTAATGGCTTTGTTGATATCATAACTCATGATTTCAAATCATTAGCATACCATACCATAGATATTTGTAGGTTTTGGGTAAAACATGTTTGAACTACATTTATCCTCCTTTGTACAAATGAACTCCAGACATAGTCGATAAGGTTGAAGGCAACCTACAAAACACAGTTTATAAGAAGTCAACTATCTTGGCCGCTTGGCTGACAGTAAACCCAGTACATAACCAACTACATCCAGCCCTCGCAGAGGACAGCCTGAGGCAGGAAAAGGTGGTTGTAACTGGATGCCTGGAGAACTCTATCAATAATGTAAACTATTCACGCAGAAACACATTCTGCCAGAGAGCCTTCAGACACTGCAAGATGTATATTTTTTTTCCAGTGCCAACACGTAAGGAATTAATCTTTATCCAAAGACTATATATAATATATATACGTTTAGTTTGTGTTAGTGTCTCACCATCACTCTGTGAAGGTGTCTCCTCTCCTCCGGTCCGTAGATGCCACAGGGCCGCAGGACGCAGGTCCGAAGCAGGCCTCCACCTTCACAAGAGAGCATTTAAACCTTCACTGAATATATGCATGTATGTGTTTTTTAGGAGCAAACAGTGGTCATTATCAGGGTACTCATATTTTTTACCCAGATCTTTTCCTTAGGTAAAAGTACCAACACTACGATGTAAAAATACACAATTATAAGTCTCTGCATTCAAACTCCAACTTAAGTAAAGGCTCTTACTGATATATAATGATATATTACATTAGTAGACACTGATGCATCAGTGAGAGATGTGATAATGTGAGATGATTAGTGGGGAAGTAAAAAAGAAAAAACAAAGTTCTACTACATACATTTGTAATTATTTTTGTCATTTATTTCTAATCTTTTTTTTTTTAAATATTGGATAATTGTAGCACTTTGGGCTTTGTATTTAAATGCAAACATCTGAGAAGTCAAGGAGTAAAAAGTACAGTATTTCCCACTGAACAGAAGTCAGTACAGTACTTGAGTAAATGTACTTGCTAAGATGTCTTTATGCCATCAGATCTTTCTTCCTGTGGCAGATATGACCTGTAACCTGCAATATATAATGAGACAGCCTGTAGCTCTAAGCTTAAGTGAATGTATAAGGTGGTGGTCACTGATAGGTTGTGGGGTTACACTGATGGAGCGAATGGGACACTTCCCACTTATTGATGTAAAGAACGTAGAGGAACTTGAAGCCCACTATAATGTATTAGAAAAGTGTAAAATAGTCCAGTGAATGCTGTTCAGTCCATCTCTAAATTTAAACTGAGTTTCCATGGCAACCAATGCTTCAGTAATTCCCCTTCAGTAAAATGTATTTTACTTCCTGTTCTCATGCTGTGTACTAATATGCATTTTCTATTAACTGTGAAGCACTTTGAAACTGCAATTTTAGTGCTATATAAATGAAGATTATTTACTTACTTACTTCACGCTTTCTCGCAGACATTTTCACACAGAAACCAAAATGCTAGGGTTGCAATATACCCTGACTGCGCCCTTTTCATGGGAATGTTTAATTATGCTGTCACTGATCGTTTCCCACCTTTCAGGTCACATCCGTTGGCAGAGAGGACCATCTGCTCTGCAATCGCTTTAGTTCTGGAGTAGTGGTCGATGTGCTGGAACAGAAAGAAACATAGTTGCAGTATATTGCCCTCTCGAGTTTTTAAAATGTCTTATTGTTGGCAAATGTATGGGATATTTACAAAAATTGGTCTTTTGTTGGGTTCTTCATTCCAAGTTTTGGTGATACATGGGTGGATGGGACATTTGTAGGAATTTATGGGTAACATTTCAGTTGATATGTTTTGCCATTGTAGGTCAGCAATGGTCATACTTCAGTTTGATTACATTTTTTTTTACTCACTACGTCGGGGTGCACATACGGCACTGAAGCCTCATCACCCTCCTCAATTGGTTTCCCAGTAAACACCACATTGATGGTGCTGGTGTACACCAGCCTGGGGATGCTCCTTTCCTTACACACTGAAAGAGAGAAGATCACGCAGCAAAGCTATCAGAATACCAGGATGTTTTATGGGTGGGCAGATTTCAAATGAACTTTTCTGACTTCTGGATATCAAATTAGATTTCACTATTGCAGACACTGATTGTATGAAAAATTCAAAAAAATATCTCTGCTCCTGAATTTTTTTCATTTAGCTACTGGTGATATGCAAACCTTAAAGCTAGAGTGTGGGACTTTTAGATATAAATGAACGTCCATTGCAAAACGAGTTCACACAATGCTGATTAAGCCTATCGATATTCTTCGCCGTGTATTGTATGCAGTCATGACAATAAAGCCACTTGAATTGAAATTGAATGGAGTTGACTCAACTCTCTCTACATGGCCCTGGAGCAACCGTGGTGACGGAGTTGGCTACAGCAACTAGGAGTAAAACCTAAGAAGAATCCAAGAAAAGTGTCTGATGCTCCAGATAAAAAAGAAACTTTAGAAGAAGAATTACAGCCAAAACAAGAAAACGATCAAAGGCCAGGACAAACACAGATAACCGCTGGTGGAGCTTTAGCTTGTTGGAGAGCGCTGAGAGAAGGGACTGAGGGCAGACAGAGATGTCACGTTACTGCTCCTGGACAGGCTGGTAAAATATTTGGAGTAGGCTATGTAGCGATTACATTTACTCTTCTTAATAATGGATTATTGACTTGGAACTGGAAATGTCTCTGTATTTTATAACTATTTCTGAACACAAGCCTGGGGCGAGCTCACTGTAGGCCTCCATCACAAGCAGTCGACAGTGTTTGTGTAATTACTCTCACTGCCAGAGGGGGGAGACAAAAGTTCCACACTCTAGCTTTAATTAAAAAACACACAATAGAGTAAAGAATAGTATGTGGGATGCTTGGTGTTGAGTATGACAAATAAGATCATTGTTAACTATATCCTTACCATTTATGACATTACTGGTCCCTCCAACATTGACTGACTCCACCTGCTCTTTCCTCAGCTGACAGACAGACAGAAAGATAGAAAAATGTCACTTCTTCTATCTTGTCCCTTATTTTCACCTCCTGAGTCTTTTCTTGTCTGTGCTGTAAGAAGCTTATTTATGCCAAGTTATTGGATGTTGGATGACAGGTACACTTTATCTTATACAATCCAGCAACCAAAACAAAGACTAAATGTAGTGAGGTGTGTTTGCTTTAATTTAAACTTTTACTTGCTTTTAACTTCATTGGTGGAGCACTGTATTAGTGTATTTATTATTCTTTATAAGTGTATTAGCTCTTATTTATTTATTAACGTCTGCTAAATAGAACTTCATTGTATACATCTTCACTTCTCACAAGGAATTCTGGTACTTATGAAACTTGTTTTGTGGGTTAACTTTAGCTACTGATTCATACATTAATTATTAAGCTTCGAAAGTCTCACTTAAGGTATGCTGCGATAATGATTTAAAGAGGATTTTGAGGCTCAGAGAACTAATTTACTTTAAAGTACATAATTAATCCTTAACAGCATTCAATTACAAATGGCCCCTCCACAGTGTGTCTTTCTGAGTGAATATAAAGGTTGAATTAATGAAAATTTTATTTAAATTCTTAATTTTGCCACAAAAGAGAAGCAGTGAAAGTTCCAGCTCTTCATCCTTGTATGAACATCATCACAACATACAGTCTCTGTTTTTCTCTGACTTTTGTTTGAATGATTAAGTGGTGACAAGATGCTAAAGAAGACATGAAGGGAAGTCACCTGTTCTGGTCCGGACATGCCATAAGACGCTGTGTGGAATATACAGTCGACACCCTTACACACCTTATAGAGGGAAGAATAGTCCCGGATGTCGCTCTGTAAGAAAAAGGGAGGAAAAATTACTTTTCATAATTAGCTCCATCCATAAGAGAAGACAGAAAGGGTTACTTTTATATGCTATTATGACTAGTACATTTACTATCTATTCTCAACACAACATCAGCACTTTGATGAGTTGAGAGCGTTGCAGGTTCAGTGTGAATCAATAACTATCCCATGAAAGGACCGTTGTAATTAAGGAAAGTGTGACATGAGGCCTGCAGGTGAAACCTGAATCATGTCTCCACCCTCTCTGACCCAGTCAGCAGCTGGCGCTCTGAGGCAGATCACTCATCTGTGTCTGTTTCCAGCCAGCATGCAGATTAACCAGAGAGACACACTGATGCTGGCTGAAGCAAGGAAATACTAGAGTTGATTTTCAAGTCTGTACAGAGCAGTGTAAGTTAGAAGAAAAACACATACTGTGTATTTCATGTTGTTTATAACCCAAGCTAGAAGTAAGTAAGGCTTTTCCTGCAAGAGGGCAGAAATTAAAACCCAAGAAACTCTGTTTTTTTTCCTCATCAAATGTGAGGCGGTAAATGTCAGGTCCCACATGTGTTACTGTTAGCTGTGGTTTGAGTTGTGTTTATTTACAGGTTCAATTCTAACAAATTAGATTAAAATAACAATGAAAATGAATGAAAAGGGAGAGAAAAAAAGGCACACAAAGGTGTTTTAATGATCTTCACCTATTTGAAACAAATTTGCAGTAAATATATGTTATGGCAAGATTGTAAACCATATTTGTGAAGTCTTTAAACAAAATGTATTCTGTAGGACTTTAAGAAAGATGTAATTTTAACCAAATGAGAAAAAGAACTCCATAAGTTAAGACCCCAGGCTGAAATTAAATGAACAGTGAAGTATCTGGACAATTAATTAATATGTAGCAGGGTTTGCTCATTGAAAAGTAATTGAAAATAAAAATCTTGAATAATTAATTTCTTGCCATTTCTTGCAGGCACGTAGCACAAAATTCTGGACCCTGGTCATAGGCATTCTCTATGGGCCCCTCCACATATCCATGGCTATTCATTCTAGTATCTTTGTGGGCTCTCCTCATATGAGGGCCCTGTATACTCGACCCACCTTTAACCCCCCAGTCCTACACCCCTGCTGAGTATTATTGGGTGAAATGCCAGAAAGAAAGAAACAGTAACCACAGCTGTATGGCTGATTTACCATTTAACTATTGCTTTTTCCAGCACAAATTATTGGGTAAAATGCAGGGAAAATTAGAAAAAGTGAGAAGTATCAATCTGTATAATAGCAGGATTTCAAACAAATATAGCACTTTACTTCACATAGAGAATTTACAAGGACACAACAGAGCCAGGTCCCTCTGCCGTGTCCCATACCTGATAGAAGATGCAGCCATGAGGGATATCGCAGGACGGCTTGTTCATGTCAAGAAGAATCACTGACATCCCCTTACTGGCAAGTTCTCTCCCCAGCCTGAACCCAAAGTATCCCCCTCCTCCTGTCACCACAACCTTTTCTGTGGAGACGCCCCGGGCCAGTGCTGCCTCCTCTCCCAGTCTGGAGGCCACACACTCAGGGTTGTTGCAGCTGGCCACCATGGCTCCTTTTACCCTGTGGCGGATGGTGACGATTGGGCTGGAGGCCATGGCCGGGGCTGGGTGGTTGACCCACGGCTGGTGGGGGAGGCTGTACATGTGGTGTCCACTGGCCTGCAGGCGACAAAGGGGTACACTGTGGCGGGGAAGCTGCTTCACCTGGCACAGAGAGCCTCCACTCTCACTCATGTTGGGACCGCACAGCTCTATAGACATCTTGATGGGTTGAAGGGCAAGGAAATATAGGTTATTCATTGTATAAGTATCCTTAATGTTTGACTCAGGCTTACATATTAGCTCCAGCTAATTTTTTAAAGTTACAGTATGATGTTTACACTGAGTGAATAGTTTTGATGGCTGTACCGCTCCATCAGATGTGTCAGTCAGTCATTTTCTATCGCTTGTTCCCTTTGGGGGTTGCGGGTGACTGGAGCCTATCCCAGTAACTTTGGGCCTTAGGCGGGGTACACCCTGGACAGTGGCCAACTCATCGCAGGGCTGACACAGAGACAGACAACCATTCACGCGCACATTCATCCACTAGGGGCAATTTTTTGGACTCATCAATTAACCTACACATGCATGTCTTTGGACAGTGGGAGGAAGCCGGAGAGCCCGGAGAGAACCCACGGTAACACGGGGAGGACATGCAGACTCCACCCTGAGAGATCGTGTGACGTTGGTCGGATCCAAGATTTGAACCCACAATCTCCTTGCTGGGAGGCCAGAGCTCTAACCGCTCTGCCACCGTGCACCCCCTCCATCAGATGTCTTCCCCAAATTTAGCCAGGTATATTTGGTATATTTGGAAACTTTGGGGTATCCACTAGAATTTGAAATATAGTTCTGTGGATCTGAACAATGCTTGGCTGCATATAGGATGGCACAATTAATTGAAATATTATCAAAATCACATTATGGCTAATTGCAATATCTAAACTGCAGAAGCTGCAATTTTTGATAAAGTTCAAATATGCGACAAAACAGCATTATAATGAAGTCCTGTGGTGCTGCAGAGATGCACCGGCCTACAAATCTTGTTCTCCAGATGTAAGAAAACATGTTTGTTTGGTACAGACCCCAACAAATGTCACTTCATCCTGATTTTAATAGTTTTCAGTGAAAATGAAAATTGTGATTAAAAAATGATAATTCGCACTACTCATGATTCATATCGCAATTATATCTGTCAAAAAAATTGCAATATGATTTTTTTTACCATAAGGTGCAACCCTAGCTGTTTGGCATGAGTTTGTGATGACTGACTGCTGCTTGATAAGGGGTTAAATTAAGAAAAATTTAAGAAAATGTTGAGATGAACAGAATGCCATAATTTCATTTGTATATTAAACTACTAACAGTATTTTATCAAATATCTATTAGACTTTTCATTTATAACACGCAATTTAAGGGATTTTGCCCATTTGTGGTTGTGCAAACCTACAATTAACCTGCAGTATTTCTTCTGTTTTAAAATTAGACTTAATGATAACAAATTAGACCTAATGATAACAAATTTGACTTAATGATAACATTTTGATGGTCATGAACATCAAAATCAAAATTCCAATACAACTTTAACTTATATTTCATGACATCCTCATGAAGAAATTCAGAATGACTGAATATATTAAATACTCAACAGTAAGCTAAAAGTTTGTCACTCCTTCACTATATGTCAACTGTGAATTGAACGTTTCAAGAAAAGTTTGACAGGTTGTCACCAGTCAGAAGTCAATAATATACCCATCCTATAACTTCGGACCTACAGACATGTTAAATTAAAAACCTCTGCTGTATTTTTCTCCAAAACGAATCAGCTAATATGACATTTAGCGTTCAGTGATTAATAACCGATTCGCGGATCAGATTGCATTCACGTGTACATTTTATACTTTCTTAATACTCATATTAATTTGCTTACCTTAATGTTCCTTTCGACCTCTCACATCCATACCTATACGGGCGGGCTCATGAAATAATCCAGTCTATACCTTCCCTTTGCTTTCGAGGTCCTTCCCGATGCGTCATCTCTTTCACCTGTCAATCACCTGCATCTTTACCTGCGGACTCTTCTACCGTATTGTCAGGATTCAGCGCGCAGTGAGGATCACGTTTCCAGGAGCATCAGGTGGACAAGCAGCAGCCTCTCCTGCCCTTTCTGAGTGCCAAAGTGGCCTTCTTTTGGAAATTATATAACAAAATTAAAAATCTTTTTAATGAGCATGTCTGTTCCCTATGTGGCTTTTAAATGTTATGTCCCTATGTCACACCAGTGTGTCCAAAATTCCCAGTTAAAGCTCAATTGTCACCGTTACCTTGAGACGAAATTTAGAGTTTTATTCCTACGTGGACGAGTTGGCACTTTGTCACTTTTGCCCCTGCTTTAGAGCATCTGTCTAAATGCTTTAAAGCAGTCCTGCATCACCATCCTCGCCTCTGACAGGCTACAGACAAAAGGTCTGCAAAAAAAACACACTCTGTGCCCTCAGCTATAGTTTGAATAGTTGTAATGTTTCCTGTTTGTTTATACCTTGTTTTGAATGTTACATTTGTACAGACTTAAAACTAATTTCCTCTGGACAATAAAGAACAAATCTGAATCTGTCCACAGATTCATCGAATACACCTTTATGTTTACGAAACATTTATGCTCAAGTTAACTCTTCAAGTCACAATTGGATTAGCTGCGATAATGTAAATGAAATATGTAAAAGTAAAATCTAAATATTAATTTGGTTTAACTTTTTAATATTATGCTAATAATAATATAACTATAGTGCCTATAGGTTTAACTATGCCTTATTATTGGTTAATATTTCATTAACTAATGCTTTATAGATCAGTTATAAGCCATTGATTTCAACAAATTGTAGGTTTGCCTCCCTCTGTCTTTATTGTTTCTGTTGTTTCATAATGCATTTACAAATGTTAGTAATCCATTAAAAATCTCCAGAAGCCATGGCTACGGCCTTTGTTTCAATTGCTTTCTTTCTTTTTCCAGGATGAACATGCTATTATTTCTCCTTGTATTGTTCCTTTTGCAGCTTTCCACAGTATTGTAGCTATGCTATACGTTTTATTTTTTTCTTGAAACACTGATCACCAAGATTTCCCCTCGTTCCCTCTTCAAGTTCAATTGGTGCATGGTCTGCTATATATGGGTGATATTTCACATTTTGTAACCTGTGAAATCTCATTTTTAAACATGTGTTGAATAGACAAGAATAAAAGGTGAAGACCTTTTCTTGGGGGTGTAGACAATCCCAGACACCCAATACTCTCTACTCTATTGAACTTTTCGCAGTAACACTGCTGCTTGTTCTGACTTATGTTTTATTCTATTTTGTGAGTCTACTTTCTGGGTCATCACCAGGTTGAAGCCCCCCCCTCGTTAGCGAGGAATCTTTTCAGAAGATCTGTTCCTTTTCCAGGTGGATTGCATTAATCAGAGTGATGTGGTGGTCTTCTATATCCTCAGTTACAAACATGTACCTTCCTTCCCCATCTCTGATACATTTTTCTTTTCTAACCGACAAGCCTCTTTTAGCTAATTTCTCCAGTATTGCATGTTACACTTTGCTCGAGTGTTTCCGGAAGAAAAATAATTTCTCCTCTTTCTTTCTTAAGTTTTTGAAGTGTCTGCTTCCTTTTTATTGCACTTAAAAAACTGCTTTGACCCCACTGCTGGGTAACTTGACATAAAAAGGGCCAGGTTAGTTTGAACCAAGTGCTGAGTTGTTCATTTGACCCAACAAACTGAGTTAAATTAACTCTATGGTTGGGTTAAATATTACCCATAGACTGGGTTAAACTAACCCAATCAGCTATTCAGTTGTGAATTAACCTCTTACTCTTTGACCCAGCATAATCAATCCAAAAATGCGATAACCCAGCACTTTTTGAGTATGGATTATTTGGCCTTTTGTATTGAGAGAGATGAATTTAAGCTTCCCCATTGCACTGCCTTTGAGGACCATTTTTCCCATATACATATATATATATTACAGAAAAATACATGCATAAAATCTTTGTGTGCAAATGAAACACAAACAAACAACAGTGAGATTCCCACAACTGGGTAGGAAGGCCTAATTCAAATTCTCAGGTGTAACAGTTAGGGATGACCAGATCGATTGTTCACCAATCATTATCGGCTGATATTCCATAAAAAGTCAGCACTCTGGAGTTCGGTGAAAACCAATCAAGGAGGCACTGTATTTATATTTGTTAGCTAGCAGATCTAGACCTTTCCAATATAGCTGGAGATATACTTGCTTTTAACTACGCATTTGTGTACGAATGTTTGCTGTCTCGCGTGTCCTGCTTTGCGTTTGTAGTTTCAGTTGTGCACGTCCTCAGAAATTAACGCAACGGGTCCCCAACATACATTGTGTGCACACTCTAGTGTAATACTCCAGTAAAACGCACAATACATAGGCAAGTATGTGAACAATTCTGTTCACGACACAGCCAGTTGTCTACTCAACCGCGTAGTTAAAAAGCAAGTATATCTCTCTGGCTTATGGTGACCACGCAGATGCATCGAGAAATACTTGTCTCGTCATTTTTACAAAACAAGCTTGTGTACAGATTGTGTGTCAGGTGTGTGCGCATTTGGATGCAAACAGGAGCTTGAACCGACACAGCCTCATCTCCCAGATCAGCATTATCTGAATCCAATCCTTCAGATAAGGCTCCACCATCCTCATTTAATAAGGATTTCCGTTTATAAACTAACACATAGAAATGGTGTTCACATATCTGTTGTGGAAGAAAACATAAGGTCATTAATAAAAGCTCAGGCATCAAATTATGTAACTGATGTATCTTTGACATATCAGCGCTGGTAAACAGCAGCAGTTACTTCCTGAGCAAAGGGCTTTTGGAAAGGACAGAAATAGACACTTCATGTTTTATTTAGCAGACAGCAGACAGACTGCCAAACCTGAGCTGACAGTTAAATGCACTGCACGTAATTAAAGGGGGGGGGGGGTCCTAAGCAGCTGCCAACTGACTGGAGCTCTGACTGGTGTACAGAAGCAATTTGGAGATAAACTGCAATTTTAAAAAAAGGTCTGAATTGTAGTGCAGTTGTTTGATGTACTTTCCTTTGTTAACAGAAAGAACATGATGTGTTGATTTAATTCCTTCCCCAGATCGCATTTACCCTAATTTACGGCAGCTCTGGCACTGCTGTTGTACCGCAGTAGACATCATTTTGTAGAAGCCTGTGTCATTTTTTGCTTTTTCAGAAGATGTATTTATTATCACAAAGGGAAATCCACAGAGATCTGAAAACAAATTAAAGTGCACATAAAAGAAGGCAATCTTGGCAGGGTGACTGAATTACCATGTATTTCTTTTGGCTAATGCTAATTTCCAGAAATTGTTATGTAATGGGATTAGAGAAATCAGATAGAGACTCCTGGTAACACAGATGAAGGTGAACGGTACTGTGTCGTCAGCAAACTTGATGAAACCGTGATTCTGTTCTGCAAAGTGCTGCATGCTGGAGACAGTCTGCAATCTCGAGGTACTCCAGCGTTTGTGCAGCAAAGTCAATATCATGACATTAAAGTAGTACTCCACCGATTCAGCATTGCACTCCTGTTGTGAGTCCTAACATTTTCAGACTCACAATGGACAGTTAAGTAAAGAAAAGATCAAAACTGAGCAGCAGAACCAGAGATATCTTTTTTTATTCCACACATTCTTCGTCCCTATCAAAACCTGACGCCTACATTACCAACAATCCAACTCGATCACTGACAGTTTGAGCATTGATTCAAGTGTGTTATGCTAGTAGTGGCTAATGTATCACTTGAGTTAATTTATCAGACTTTGCGCAGCTCTCTCTGGACACACAAAAGGCTTTAAAACAACTTACACATAGGCAGTAGACCTGTAAATGTTAATAGTATCAGTTGAGGTGCCCTATAATGCACAGCTGCTTGGTTCTGTTTGATTTAGGTCATTAATCTGCTTGAGCTTACTTCCATCTCGTTTACAATATCAGCCAGCCGTCTCTCTTTCCTGGTCCCACTCTGCTCCAATCACTAACTAACTCCATTACTCCAATCAAATTATTACTATTACTTTAGATCAGTGGTTCCTTATCGGGGGGTCAGGTTCCATCCTAGGGGTCACAAGATAAATTTCAGGGGTCGTGAGATTTCTGGTCACAAGGGTTGAGCTGCACTGTAAAAAATCTGTCATTTGTTTGTCTTCTTCTCTGGTGCAGTAGTCAGGATTAGTTACAGTGCAGCAAGGAAGGACTGAAACAGAGAACAAACAAATGGATTCAGACTGGAGACTGGATTTTAAATATTTCTATTTGATATATTATAGGGCTGCACATACAGTGAAAAATGTTTTCAGTCCACATTGAACTTTCCTGCAAAATGAGGCACGCATGATGAGTCACCCTACATATGGGTTACTCTACAGCTGCACCTAGTTAATGATCTAGGGCTTGACTGAACACACATGAAACCTGTTTACAGACGGTTACAGATTATTGTTATTCCATGTATTCAGTGCTCATCCAAAAGGCCATCTCTCCAGCTCGTTCAAAACTTTTAACAAATTACAAGAACCAAGACCATATCCCTCCCTTCCTTGCAACGCTACACTGGCAACTGGTTAGGTGCAGATTTGATTTTTAAACTTTTACTAATTACTTTTAAAAGCCCAAATGGCCTTGCTCCCACCTACATCATATATTTCCTCGCACCCTATTAGCCTATAGCTGCTGCCTGCTCCTCAGTTAGGACCCTCCTAACTGTCCCCACAGCCACCTCGTTACAAAAGTAAACCGGGCGATTTCCGCTGTGGAACCCAGGAACTTATGTTAGTTTTAAGTCACTCCTCGAAATTCACTTTTAAGAGAAGGCTTTTTCTTTTAGTAAATCTGTTGTTTGACTAGTTTCTATCCCTCTTTTATCACTTTTATTTCTTTTGTTTTTATTATCCAAAAAGCAGGTCTCATGTTTTTGTTGTTTTTATCTTGACTGTGTGTACTATTTTATCTTCTTCTGTAAAGCACTTTGGTAACTGTGTTTTGAAAAGTGCTATCCAAAAAGGTTTATCATCGTCTTTATTATTAGATTATATTTTGTCAGACCAGCAGACCCAAACCCAAAGATATTCAGTTTACTATTTTACAAGACAAAGAAATGTTGGGAATTTTTGCTTCAAAAATGGTTTGAGGAATTAATCAATTTATTAAACCATTTAAAGATGAATTTTCAGTCCTTCGACTAACTTAATCAGCTCTTTAATGTAAAGCATGTAAATCAATCATATGCATCAATGATATTTCCAATGCTTCAAATCTTACATTTGAGAGAAAAGAATATTACCTTAGAAAAACGCACAAATTAGAGCCTTGATCTCCAGTCCTGGTCCTAAGAACCCAGTGCAATGGCTGTCTAATCTATCAACTAGTACACTGAATTTATGGGACACCAGGGCTAACAGACAAGCTAGATCAAGAGACAAGAATAAGGAACACACAGAAATTAGAAATGTGCAGCAGGGGGCACCACACAACAGCATTTGAACCATGAGCCTCAAACCACTGCAGATTTACTTTAAAGGTCAAAGATGGTTTCATTCTCTCTAATTCCAGGTCAGACTGTCAAACTAATCTAGAGTCACACAGTATATCATGTATCAGTTGCTCCCGGTCATGTGCAGTCCTCTGGTGAGGGTGCAGAGGCTTTTCACGCTCAGATTCTGGACGTTTCTGAACCATTTAGACAGAAATATCCACAAATGCAGAGAATAGGTTCAGAGGTTCATGCTCCCACCGGCTTCTTTAGGTACTGGCATAAATCAAACAAAGGCTGATGATGACGTGTACAAAAGAAAGACAGAGACAGCATCACATCGACAACCACTGAAACTCCAGTGAAACCTTCAGTGGGGATTCATGTCAGATGATTTGAAAATACTTGGAGGGATGGATTTAATGGAGGAAGCGTGTCAAGTATGACTCTGACAGCTGAGAGCCGTTGAAGGAGCTCTTGAGGAGATATAGCGAGGGAGAAATGGCAAATGAAGAGCTGTCAAAGGCAGACAACCCCCCCCCCAAAAAAAAACACTTTTCATGCAGTAAACCTACATGCACACTGGATGATAGGGTCTGGGTGGGTGGAAGGTTTTCTGAGGTAAAGGCGCCATCATTTTTCACACAGTGTCATGCTGAAAACAAACCTGTCAAAAAGAGTACAACATAATGAACACTGCAGCAGCTTCTGACTGACAACTGAGATGCCAAAGACATACTAAAAATTTATTCTTAAATGCAGAAAAATGTGACAAATTACCATTAAACTTTACAAATAAATGGTCTTAACACTCAATGTCACACTGTCACAGGCAATTGAATCACAGAATATTATACTTCTTCTTAAGTGTCTTTAAACTTGTCGAGTTACAAAATAGAGCAATCACCCAACACCCTTCAGTGAAAGTTATTGCAAGAAAAAAAAGATGTTGGCAGGTATATTTCTTGTTGAAATAAGCAATTGAAGTGGATTAGTCATCTCATTTCATGCTCAATTTTAGAGGCAGGAGCTCTGAGGTCACACTCCTGAAAAAAAGGCAGCCTGACGAGCTAATGCACTGAGAGGATTTTAAGCTAAATCAATTAGCTTGACTTTATGTATAACCTTCCCAAAACACTTGTGTGATAAAGTGGGACACTGAGAAAAAGGAAGCTGCGCAGTGAGAGGAGATGAGAGGCGGAGCAAGGGATGATTTTTATTTATCAGTGCATAAGATTAGGTTTTATATGCTGTATGGATGCTTGAACTATGATTAGATGCTAAGTAAGTGTGTGTGTGTGTGAACCCAAAAGAAACAAGTCTGAAACAAGACTAAGAGTCTACAGCCTCTATAGAGGCCCTGTGAAGTTTAACTTAGGCACAGCTAAATGCTAACACTAGCATTCCCACATGTTCACTATGACAGTGCTAACATCCTTATATTAAGAAGGTATAATGTTTACCATGTTCACCATTTTAGTTTAGCATGTTAGCATACTAGCATTTGCTAATTAGCAGTTGAAACTGATGAGAAAGTCATTAGTTTTGTAGATATTTGGTCACAAACCAAAGTATTGGACAAATTTAAATGTGACTTGATGACAAGATAAAAAGTTATGGGATCACCAAAGATCAGTTCCTACTGAAGGGGAGCCTAATATATTTTATATCAATCCATCCAGTAGTTGGCGCAACATTTAACTCAAAACCAATGGGAATTTCATGGTGGCGCTACAGGAAAGGTCAGAGGAGCATTGAAGTATTTAGGATTCAGACAGAATTAGCTGCCCTGCGACGAGTTGGCCACTGTCCAGGGTGTACCCCGCCTAAGGCCCGAAGCCACTGGGATAGGCTCCAGTCACCCGCGACCCCGAACGGGAGCAAGCGGCAGAAAATGACTGACTGACTGACTGACAGAATTAGCTATTAGCTCCAGATTCTGGGAACCATGAATAGCCTACTTGTTGAGATTTTTCAGTCTGGACCAAAGTGGTGGGCTGACCAACAGACAGTCTAATATTGCCATCCATAAAGGCTTGCTGCTAGCATGGCTAAATAAATCAACAAGAAAAAGCAGTGTCACTCTGTTATAATTAGCATTCCAACCCTAGAGGCTGATGTGGTAGAAACTGTGGGAGTCTCAGACCTTTATCTACATTTACTCTCCTCATTTGTTCTCACTGCCACAACCTGCTCTGCAAACACACCCACACACTGCAAGAGACAGGAGAAAGGTGTGAAAAGAGAGTAGCTGAAGCAGACAAAAGAGGGTTTATGACTTGCAAGAAATAAAAATGTCAGTAGTGAGTATTATTTTACCAACAGAGACAGTGAGTATGAGGTAGTGGGATGTATTGATACAGGAGTATTGATTTAGGCTACTGATTAAAAAAAACAAACTTTGGTGTTTTGCCCTCTTACCTGACCTCCAAATTTAATAAAGAGCAAAAAGTGCAGCATAAGGGCTGTCTGCACTGCAGAACTGAGACAGAAGAGAGGACAGTGATAGAAAAGGAAGTGTTCCTCAATGACCTTCACTCAACCTTAAACACAGGGAAGGAAATTACAATCACCACCTGCCAAACTCTTGACCGTGGATGATGGCCAGAAAGCATAATACATTTTCTAAAATACTCTGAAAGCATAGTCCGTACTCAACAACTATACTTTTTAGCTTTTCAGAAATAGTACACTAGAGTTGCATTAAATTGAAACCACTTCAGTTGCACTTATAGGTTTTGCTTTAAGAGGAAACTCCACCAGTTTTACACATCAAAGTCTATTTACAGGTCTTTGGGAGAACTACAGCATATTTGAATAAAGTTGTATAAAGCCTTTTGTGGTTGCGTGAAGTCTGATAAATTGCCTCAAGTGATGTCACTTGAGTCAGTGTCGGTTGGGGCTTGAGACTACAAGTTTAAAAACGAAAAAAGAAAATCTGGGGGGGTGGAGTTAAAAAGAAGTGATCTTACCAGACCTCTGCAGAGGATGAATATTTGGAACCTATCAGCTGATTTGCCCAGTGAATGAGGCTTGCTTGCTTCATGTCTCGCTCGGAGAGATAAAGGAGAAAGTGACTGAGAAAGTGAGAGACAAGCCCATAATTCCTTAGAGGACGAAATTGGAGGCTTGGGACAAGCATGATGGCGGTACTGTTGCTTCAAGGACAGATTTAAAAAAAAAACAGGGGGGGGGGCTCCTGCTGGTGTACCATCGACTGACTGTTCAGGAACAGGTTGAGACTGGACCAAAAGGACAACAAAACCTGTTCATGGTAGCTCTGTAACAGCGAATATGATGAACTGACCTTTTCTCCAAAAGCAACAACGGTCTCCTAATTTTATCTACAATTTATTATTTCAGCTTCTTTCTGGCGTTCAGCATGATGTTCTGTCAGGATACATTGCTCTCTTAATCACCCTGAGTCAATATTTCGTCAAAACCCAACAGAAGGCTGAACAGTAGCGCAGATAATATTAGTGCAGAATTTGACAAACAGCTTTTATTCTAAGCCTGCTCTTGTTAAGGTCAGAGGCTTGCAGGCAATCAATATTTGGCAGTTACCTCTCAATCCCTCGCTCCGGAGCCCAATCAGCCGAGCAGCTGTCCTCATGCACCTGACGGCTTGAAGCAAAGGATGGGGAGAGGATAGAAGGTGAACAGTTTCCTACATTAACTCTGCAGCTGAAAAACAAGATATGAACTAATTGCGAGGGAGTAAGAGAGGAAGACAAGGACAGGACGAAAAGGATTGCAGCCACCTCTTCTTTTATCACAATGACTGCAACGTCCTCCAGTCGTCCCTGATAGAGCCCGTCAGTCTGGCTCAGCTCTGATCTCCATAACATACTGGTATCTGCACTGTTATCTACCACACAACAAAACACAACAACAGCTCAAAGAGTTCAAGTGTTTGAATTTCTCTGTAGTCTGAAGAGAAGCTGAGGAGACGTGACTTCTTTTCACTGGGCTCTGTTCAAACCACATTAATCATTAATTTCCACTGGTAAAAAAAAACAACGACAATATTTTCTTTGTGTGTTCCGCGGTTATTGTTTGTGACACAGAGGTCTATTCATGATAGCTGCGACTGCGGTCCCAGCATGCACCGGTGCAGTCAGCGACAGTGTGTGGAGTGCTGCTGAGGGCAAAGGAGGAGAGAATAATTAGAGAAACGGTGAGGGAGGGAGAAGAGGTGAAAAAGGAGAGTGAGGATGAGTAAGCCTATTTATACGTTTTTAGCCACGCTAGCGACGTGGCTCTAGGGGTGGCAAACACACCCATTGGATGGATTTCATGAAAGTCGGGATTCATGTCCTCCTCAGGATAAATAATAATAACTTGGGTAATTCCCTGGCATTTCATCTAGCGCTATTATCAGGTCAAAATGTTCATTTTGATTTATGGCCAAAATACCTGCAAAGCTAATATATAACATCCCAAACAGCCTCAGCTGTCAGCTATCTAGTACTTTTAGCACAAGTCCTCACATAGCACGCTAAACGAAGATGATGAACATTATACCTGCTAAACATCAGCTTGTTTGCGTTGTCATTGTGAGCATGTTAGCATGCTGACATCAGAATTTAGTTCATTGCACCTGTGTGAATACAGCCTCACAGAGCCGCTAGCATGGCTGGACACTCTTAGTCTTGTTAAGGTATATAAATGCAGGTAAATTGAGCTCAGGCGGGTTTACCCTCCAACACATCCTAAGGAATGATTAGATGGGCACATTAGTGTAGGTTAGTTTCATCATCTGTAATTTCTAGTTTCAAGTTCGTTGTTGGTGCAGGTTCTGTGTTTGTGATATGCCTTTTTTTTTTACTGTTTCCCTCTGCATATTGACTTAATTTTATTGTTTCTTGACTGCAGAGGTGATTTGGAATAGTTTGATAGTTTTATGCTTATTTGCTGTCTTTTTCTGAAGGTGTTCGCCAAGTATGGAGCTACAGCAACGAAGTGATTAGCTTAGCTTAGCACACAGACTGGAGGCAGGGGGAAACAGCTACCCCAGCTCTGTCCAAAGTTCAAAAATACATCCACCAGCAGTGAAGTGCACTAATTAACATTGCATCTTTTTTGTTTTATCTATACACATTGTGGTTTTCTTTCTTTTTTTTTGGTTTCTTGCTTGAACTATTTCTCTGTCCTCACTGTGCTCTTCTCCTGTTCGCCAAGAAATTGTTACAGCAAGTAACTCCCCCATTTTAGCAGTTGTGTTTGGATACAACATGTTAATCAGTTAGCTTTAGACGCGGCCTACTTGAAGCACAGACATGAGTGGTATCAATCTTCTCATCTAACTCTCAAAATGTACAAATGCGCTATTCCTTTAAATATTCACATACTGTATCAAATTCTAATCAAATTTGAATTCTAACTAATATGAACCCACCCCCCTTTGTGAGCTAATAAGTTTCTTCCATGGAGTTTTGGGGACAAAGAGATAAATCTTCCGTTATTTCTCTCTAACTAGACAATGCAGAAAACAATGAACACTGAACGTGAAGCTTATTTAGTTGCAGCCATATTATTAGGCTATATGAACTGAACTATTAGTATGCTTACAACGCTCAAAATGCTCCCTTTCACACAGTCTATTCTCAACTTCTCTTGGTAGCTTTGTTGCCTAAATGAAGAAACAAGCTTCTCTGCTTAACAGGATACAGAAGCCTACATTATGAGCGTTGTGTTGTGCGCACGCGCACGCGCACACACACATACACTCTCCGTCTTGCACGCGCCCCGTCGTCCTCGCACAGGCTCAGACTGTTCTCACATGTACCCACACGTTCCCCAATGACTCATCTAAAATAACACGAGGCATATCAAAATAGACATTAATACCCTCGTGAAAATAAATGGTGGGGCCCAGCAGAAATAAACAGTGGTCAGAGGGCTTGGTCTGTGGGCCGTGAGACTGCAGCGCCTGCAGGCTCTCCTCCAGCTCCTCCTGTTACGACAACATACCGAACACATCGACGTCCACGGGGAGCTCGAGCTGAAGTGACTGAGCAGCTCCTCAGGATACCACAAGGTTGTCTGATGGATAACGGACGCTTTCACCGGGGCAAAACATTTAAATGGATATGTGTCAGCAGCAGTATCCGGGGCATGGGGACTGTCTAGTGGGCTTTGGCGGAGATTTGTCTGATTGGACCGATCTGGTGTAAAGGTTAACTGCTTTTTAAGAAATAAAAAAGGAGAGAATAAGAGGATTTCTGAAAGTGTTTCCTCTATCGGGGTTATCTTTATATATCTCTAAAGCACAATGACAGATAATCGTTTGATTATAGTCTTCAGTAACAGGTGTAGCCTATGCTATATTTTGCTCAAGCAAAAAACCTGAATAATCAAATTAATCACTCACATCATCCTCCAAAACATTAGTGCAAACCAACAACCAACAATCAGTACAATTTTTTTAAACATTTATCTAAACTTCCTTATGAATTTTTATTGAGCAGATAACAGTTAATTACATATAGATTATGTGAATGTTCACTCTTAACATTTTAAACAGCAGCTTTCAACCACCTCTCATGGGCTTCCTCAGCAGATAGAGTTTGCTCTGTGGGCAAATGAGTGAGCATGGTCATTGAGCAAACTCAGTCTGATGAAGAATAAGAAGGTGAGATGCAGAAAAAGCTAGTAAATGGACCTTGAGTCAAGATTTTCTTGTTCAATCCTGCTCATTCTTAATAATTATATTGAGCCAAAGAGCATCACTCAATTAATGAAAAAAAGCAGGCCATCTTATTTAAATCTTCAGTAAGTCCTATTGTGGATAACACAAACTTTGAAAATGAGATTATCGTGTTTAAAGACGCCTGAAATATCATGTAACTTTACGATCTTAACATGCAGTATTAAATTAAACTGAAATATAAAATCTGACTTATGTCCAGTATCATATTGTAGTTTTTTCTGGCTCTGTTAAAGCCCCCATCACTAAAAATATGATATAATATCATAAGCTGTTGTTTGTGATTCATTTCTGTGTGTTTTTCTGGCACAGGCACAAATCCAGAAAATTACATAACAGCTTGGCAGATTCAGTATGCAAATGATGGAGAAAGAGAAACTAATTTGCTAATTCCTAATGTTGAAAGAACTATTTATCGACTAGTAGCTTACAATCAGTGAAGTATGTGGACACACTGACATTTTGCCTTTTGACCTTTGACAATTTAGGCCTACCTTCTGATAACCAGTGGTGGCATGTAACTAAGTACATTTACTCAAGTGCTTTACTTAAGTACAAATTTGAGGTACGTATACTTCTATTCCATTACCCTACTGCAATTATTTGACAGCTCTAGTTACTTTATAAATGACTACTTTTGCACACAAAAAAATGAACAAGTAGCCTACAGCTGAAACGATTAATCGATTGACAGAAAATTAGCTGGCAACTATTTAGTTAATTGCTTAAGGATTTGCTGCATTTCAATAATTAAAAATTACTTTCAATAGTTTTTGAGGTTTGGACTATTGGTTGGACAAAACAAGCACTGTGAAGGTGTCACTTTGGGTTCTGGGTAATTGTGATGACATTTCTCACAATTTTCTGAATTTTTACAAACCAAACAATCCATCAATTAGTGGAGAAAATAATCAGCAGATTAATCCATAATAAAAATAATCATTAGTTGTAATCCTGTAGTTAAAAATGAGCTCCACCTCAACAAACTACAAGAGTAAAATCCTGCTTTATACATAATATAATATATAATAGAAAAACAGTCACACGGGCCATTTTACTGCATTGAGTACTTTTAATACTTTTCTGAATATACTCACATAGCCTTACTTAAGTAACATTTTTAGGTATTTTTACAGTGTGGTATTAGTACTTCAGTATAATATACGTAAGTAAATTATCTAAATACTTCCTCCACCACTGCTGATAACCTAGGTAATATAGATAAGTGGTAACTGATAATTAACTTAATGAGTTTTGGTCAGATGTTTACCTTTCACAGAATATTTTTATCGGACATTTCCTCTCCGAATGCTTCAATCACGCAGAAAATAACCCTCATTTCAATACTACAGCTAAGATATATTTTCAATCATTTCTAAATGCTTTAAAATAAATCAGTCAATGTGTAAACACGCACTTTCTTGCTCGGCTGGTTGAGTCATCTCTGTCTTTGCTGCTGCACTTCAGTTATGCTGTGAACGGTCAGAATGTGATGTCAGAAACCATGACACTGTAGCAAACACAGCAGTCACAGGTGCACTCTGTAAGAACTGTGGCAGCTGTGTTAGCTTCATGTGACAGCAGACATACTATAAAACCTGGAAACAAGATGACTGTTGATACACAGACGGCACTGCTCACACTGCAATAGAAGAGACTGACTTTATTTCTATTGTAACAATGTGATTGTCCTCAGTGATGCAGCTCCTGCCCTACACAAACAGCACTTTCCTGCTTTGTTTCTGATTTTCTGTCTTCAGCAGCAGATCTGCTGTGTGATGAATGCTGACGGGCAGCAGACAGACATCCCTCTGGGAAGAAACATCAGTGCATCCTCTGCCGGGCCTCTATCACCCACCTACTGACCGATCGATACTGAAGGCAGCTAAACAAGAAACAATGCTTACCTAAGTTAACATAAGTCATGTTGTATGTCACTTGGGTCACATACAGCGCAATCTAAGGGGAGACATTCTGCCAGTCTGGGGCAGAGTACAGCCCATCTTCTCCGACTTTGGTCTCCTGGGGAAACGGAGACAGCTCAGCCTTATCAGGACAGCTGTGCTGACCAGTCATGCCAGGAAACAGATTGCTCTGAAAGAGAGAGGCCACAACCTTCTGCTTTTAGGTTTGCCGATGACCTAATCGTGACCTGGGGAAACACTTATATAACCTTATCTTATGACCTTATTACTCATATTACCTTTAGCCTAAGGTAGGAAAATTCCTTCACAGAGTAGAAGTAGAAAGTAGCATAAATTGAAAATGCTCAAGTACTATATGAATGTCAAAATTGTAGCCTACTTGAGTACAGTATTTGAGTAAACGTATGTAGTTAGGTCTTAAAACGTGTCTGGAGAGGATCTTTAATAATAAACTTGCGCATAGGTAGGTAGGTAGATCGATCGATCATGTCCTCAGGTGGGGTACAGATAACTGGTGCAGACTCTCACTAACAGATGGCGGCCATATTTCCATCTAAGTGCGCTTGGCAGTGTGCTGACACAATCATCTATCTTAGTGGGCAAATGGACAGCACACTGTAACCCATGAACACAATGTTAATGGAAGGAGCACTGTGCAAACGTTTGCAAACGGGGCTTAAAGAATATAGGAATATGTGCTGCTGCAACATATCCGCTGAGAATTTTCTCAGATTCTTCTGCCCACACAACTTATGTCATGTTAAGGCACCTATCAGTGTGTGCAGCAGTGAATTCTGCACACTGTCACACATTATTTATAAGATAGATGTTTAAAGAACCTTTAGCAGAAGATTTATTTGGGTTAATCTGCTTAATAACAAATAATGGCGCTTATAAAAAAAGATCCTTGGCTGGAAATGCCAAATGATGCACAAAACCAATATTTGTCTCTTGAGTCCTAAAGCAGCTCCAGAGCACCTTTTGTCATAATGTGATAACTAAATTTATACAAACAAGAGCAGAGAGTCTACACCAAGACTCTGTGTAATAAAAGCACATTAACTGTAATCTGAAACACCAGCAGTGCAAACAGTTCAGCAGATGTAGCAGCAGGCTCTTGTTAAACGACAAAATTAGTAGGGGATCACTGCTTGATGATGTCGCATTAAACATATTGAGTTCCCAGCAGTGAGTGTAACATTTTCGCAGGAAAAATAAGCCAATAGAAGTCGTATTGCAACAATTCATCATTATGCACTGCAGTGTCACTTCTGAGTAGCAGGACAATCTTTGCAAACATTTCTTAATTAAACATAATTGAGGTCTGGATAGTGATTTGAAAATCCATCCTGAAGCTCCAATCTTTGTCCACTTTATTACCATCCAACATACTGTATACTACTGCACCAATCAGGCTCATGAATGCTCATTTTAGCTCATTTTTAAAATGTGGAAAATGGATAATGTGGAAGTTTGTATAGAAATCATCTACTTTTTAGTGGCAAAGCAGAGCACACATCTTTTAGCAAGCCGATTGGTGAGGGAGACATCTCACCTCCATCTGGAGTGAGAGAACTGTTCTCAGATCTGTCAGCATTGATCTGTCCTCCAATAACTCCCCATTAAGCATCTGCTGCCGATCAGGAGGGCCTGGCTAAATCAAGTCTAGCAGTCTCATCTGTGAGTCCTCGTGGCTAACTTGATACAGTAACTCGTCCCCCCAGCAGATAGGAAGGGTGATATATGCACACACACACTGTGAGAGACGGTACAGTAGAAAATGCAGTAAGTTTGGGTCAAAGCAAACACAGAAAACACTGCAGGAGCATCAAGTAGAACTAATACAACAGAAGAACTGTTTTATGTGTTATGTGTTTATTATGCTTCTTTTTTGATGAATAGGTAGAGTTGTCATAAAGTAAGAAAGTGGTTTCCAACCTTTCTTGCTTGTAACCTCTTAATACATAAATACCTTAATACCTATTAAGCCATGTCTACACAAAATCTCTCATCAAAAGGCTGAATTTCTGTAATTATGTGTTTTCTCTTTTCAGATTGTTTCACTGGCATACTTTTTAGAGGCCCAAACAGGTCAAACTTTACACAGTAGGATTTCAAGAAAAAAAAAAGGTAAGGAACTAAGATTAAATTAAGTGTAATTTTTTCATCATTAGGCGATCCCCTAGATTCATCTTAAGACCTCTTGTGGTGGACCCGAATCCCAGGTTGGTAATTATCATGGCCTACTCTGTTGGTAAAGTTGATATCTTGAACATTTCTATAAAATCATGATCAGTGATTGGCTCGATCAACCATAAATGCATTACAGCAGTACTGAGATTGTGACAGAAGAACACAATGCAAGTCAAACCATAAAGGCCGTCACATGTGGGAGGATCCCTTGCATAACAGTCAGAATATTCAGCAATGCATTTTTCCTTAAGATCTGCAGCCGTCTTCAGAGGGCAGGTTGGACTGATCCGAAAAACTTTGGCACTCTGAAATCCTACATGGAAACACCACTCATGCTCAGCTCCTCGCTGCATGTCTATGAGAAGCTAATGGATGTGCGGCCCTGTCTTATCTTCAGCTGCACACCGACAGTGAAAAAATGACACATATGAAACTGACTCGTCCAACTGAATGCGAGACAAACATGAATACAAAGATGTACGTATTTATGGTGGCCACTCGCCCTCAGATCTCTGTGACTATTTGCCTAAAGTGTGAGAAATCGGTTTTCTTGAGAAATCCTGAGTTTGAACTGTTGTAGTGCGTTGTAAGTGAAGGAATGAAGGGTGTTAAACCTATCTGTAAATGTTAATTAAGAGAACCCATAAACTGTACTAATGCTGCAGAAAAACAACCAAGAACTTCTAAGGTTTTCATGTTTTCTCTTCAGCTGAAGGCTTAGTGCAGGTTTCATGAGCCTTAAAGGAATAGTTTGGCATTTTGCTTCCATGAGAAGATTGATACCACTCCCGTACCTGTGTGCTAAATAAGAAACTACAGCCAGCGTTGAGTTAACTTAGCTGTGCATTAAGACTGGAAACAGCTAGCCTGGCTCTGTTCAAGGTTAACAAAATCCACCGTGTATTATTGTCACCTTGAGGTTGCCAGGTAACCAGTGGAAACTCCAGGAAGAAACTGCACCCAGCCAAGAAATAGTCCGGCACATAACACCCCATAAAACCCCAATGTGTTGTTTTAACACTATTGTTCTTCTACAGATTAAACAAAACAAGATATAACATTTTAATTCGTGAGCTTTAGAGGTGCTGGTAGGCAGCTTTTGTTACCATTGAACAGAGCCATGTAAGCTGTTTCCAGTCTTTATGCTAAGCTACTGGTGGTAACTCTCAGCAAGGGAGCAAATCAGCACCTTCCCCAAATTGTCAAGCTATTACGCTAAAAACCAGTCAAAACTTTGTCTAAAAGGTAAGGACACCTTTTAATTTCCCGACGGTTAAGTTGCAATCAAAAGCAATGCCAGAAGCTGCCGCAAGCAATGTTATGATAGATTATGTGCATTTCTCTCAATAACAAATCAAATCATTTGGAAATCTAGAAAAGTTAACATAAAGGGTGCAACTACTGCATGTTCTCTGACAACATTTTCAGGTTGCAAAGTCACAAACTAAAACTTTTATCCAATTAGTATTTTCCAGGGTGCGAGTGTGAAACTATGGGGGTGAGGCATGTTATCAATTGTCTTTGAAACCAAGATTTAAGGTTTTATTCTGTAAATGTTTAATGTGCAAATTAAAAGCCTCAAAATGACTGAATTAACAATAACAATACTTCTCTGAAAATAGATTAAGGGGAATTCGCAAAGTGAAACACATTCTTCAGATGTCCAAAGGGAAATTCTGTCTCCATCACTTATCAATACCGAAGCACGGGAGGGTTTGGTCTCAACGAGCAGCTGTCGAGCATTAAACAGAAGAACTGCAGGAACACAAATAGCCCTTACACTGATGCATCCTGGGGGGCTGCCCTTGAATCACAGTAGGTTTGTGTCTGTTTTAATGAAGTAGGAGCAGGACATCCTGCAGAAGTAGCATGTTGATAGGTTACGGAGATTTCCTCTGATTAAATGATCCGCTCTGTTTTGTCTATCAGCTCAGCTACTGATTAGATTCATACTTCACACCCCCTTAAATAAGCACAATAAAATATACAGACTGTGTCAGAGTCACACACCCATGTTTTCTCTTTTTATTCAGTGATAAATAATTTCCTATGATCATAGGCTTTATGTGAAGACATCCGATCAAGGCAAGAAACAAATTAGAGGGCACACATTGCCACTATTAGAAAATAATAGCAGAAACAAAAACAATGAGGTAAGAAGTTCTCCTTTTTTTATACATTTGCGGTGCTTCTATTTCTGTTACCTATACTGTTGAATGCACAGTGCTTCCTAATACAGAAATCCTGCCTTTTATGTCTATACATTATTAAACAAAAACAGGTCATGGCACAATACCGAACCAACCAAGACAGGGCACTGCAGAGTGTATAGTTAGCAGTATACATCATCAGACCGAGTGTAAGAAAAGCTGAGCAGGAAACAGAAATACAAAGCAAAACTAAGACTTAGCAACCGAGCGCCGTGATTGAATCAACACACACACACACACACACACTTTTCAGGCTAGATCAGAGTGTCAGTAGGTTGTATGCTCCCCAAATTGTTATGAGTGTAAACCTATGTAAAAGTGCAAGCCTATATGAATATATGTAGGAGAGCTGAAACAATTAGTCAATCAAACTAAATTAATCTGCAACTAATAAATGGATCACTTAATGCCAAACACTCGGATTTGCTATTTTGCTTTGTCTCTTACAAGATGCTAAATTGTAAATCTGTGGGTTAGGAACCGGTCGTGTAACAACTGAGAGCCACTTAGTTGAGGGATGGCTGTGTTACGGTCAACTGTAAATGGAGTTTTAATATTTATGGTTAAACCTTTTACAAATTTCAAAGATGGGAGAAATTTGAGTATACTATGTTTTGAATAATTAGTTTGAAAAATTACGTTGAACGAATACAGAATTTGATGCTTTGTATAGACCAAAGACTTTTAATAACTATCACAGATGTCCATCGCGAATAAACATCCTCAAATCTGCTTAGAAACTATAGAAAAAAAAAAACCCTTTTCAATTGTTGACCTTGCCCGAGAATCATCCTGTATCAGTTTTCTTCTGTATCAAAGTAACCCAGTGTTACTTGTCTTTACATCCATGGACATTGCAAACGAGAGCTACTAATATCTAAGTTGGCATACTTTTAATGGTGCCAATTCGACCAAATGTGAAAAAAATATAGGCCAAAGCTTGGCGTACTAGAGAAGAGTTGTGTGATGTGTTTTTTTTGAGGGTACTTGCATTGAAGCTCACAATGATCTGCACATGTGCACTATGTTGATTTTCAAAGATAAAAGCTGGTCTTGTGACAAAATAAGCCATTTGAAGACATCACCTTGGGCTCTGGGAACTTGTAATGTTCAAATGTTCATTATTTTCTGAGGTTAATTAGAGCAAGTTGTCCCAAACATAATCTGGACTATAACAGACAATCAAAATAAACAGTGTGGTGGGTGTACGTGTGTGTGTTTACATTCATGGGCCTCAAGGGCAGCACAGTGAGGCACAGCCCCATGCATGGACCTGACCTGCAGTCCCTTCATTGTTGTACAAAACAAGACCAAAAATGCTCCTTGGCTCGCTTCTTTCCTGTCCATTAAAAAGGAGAATACCACCAATTTCCAGCATTCACATATGTTATTTTCACACCTTAGGTAACTTCATCTTCTCCTTATAAAAAAGTCAATACTGTCTGCTATAATTAGTGATATATACGTTCATCTCAACCTCTCGAAAATGAAAAACCAAAGTGATGTTGACCTTACTGTGAAACAGCCACTGTACACGTGGCTGTACTTAACAGAATTAGGAGTATTACTACAAATACAAAGAGGTGTGCTTATGTCCAGATGATTATTCTCTAAATTCACAGTCTTCCTAGTTATTGGCAAAGGATGTGGATCAGTGTCATGGCTCAGCAAAATAGCGATCTACACTCACTAATACTCTGTTGCTGTCCATATAAATAACATAATGCAAGGTCTTAGATTGAGTGGCATTCTCCTTTATTGTACTTGACCTCCTGTTCTGCTGCCCAGGGAGGTCACCCCTCGTTTGCTACCTGCTCCTGAGCTGCAGCTAGTTGGAGACAAAGAGGCGGCACACCTGTACCTTCCTCTCATCCACAGCAGCCCGTGAGCTGGCCCAGACAGCTGGGCTCACAGCTGCTCTCCCCAGCTCACACACCTGGGGCCTCGTGAAGTGACAGGGAGAATAAACCCTGCGCTAAAGCCAAGCTGGCCGAAACACCCCGCAAGTTCCCCTCAAGGATTCAGTTTAGTGAACGTCAATTACACTCGAGCTACTTCAGTGGAAGGTAGGGGGGATAAAAGAACACAAAATGTACAACAACAGAAAAAACACACAACTGAAATAGCAAAGAGAAGCCAAAAAAAGCAACAGGAGCGGTCGTGACGGTGCAGATGTGTGCTGAGGGTGGATGGCGGGCAGGCGGGGGTCAAGTCGAGGAGCGGCTGTAGTGGTCCTCAAGAAATGTGCGCCAGCATTGTGGTCGCAGTTGCCATGACAGCGGCACATTAAGCACCCTTTTCCAACAGAACAACAACAGAGACACGGCCATATTTTAAATCAACAGTGGCAGGGTACTGCGACGGCCTCGGCTGCCCTCTCTCACGCTCCTCCACCCGTTGGTGCACATGTCCTCCCTTTAGTGTTTAGTTCGTTTATTCGTTGTCATTTTTTGTTGTTGTTACTTACTCCGTGGTGCCTCGGCACTTGACACATAATCAGAGACTTCCCTGTTTCAGGCTTCTGGCCCGAGTTTGTTGTTTTTGATTTTCAGTCATTGTGTGTTTTTGTAAATGCCATAACATTTTCAGAGCCTCTCGTGTCAGTCCAGAGGCGGGCATGGTCGAGTCCTCAGCCTGGGAGGCAAACTTTGCCTGCAAACAGAAGTCCCACTATGGTGAAGAAGATGGAGAGGACAAACAGCACATACGAGGAGCCAACCACTGTGTTGTTGGGCAGCTTGTACGGCTGGCCTCCCACCTCGTTGATATAGAAGCCTATGGGGAAGATGAGTGCCGCCATGCAGAACAGGATCACTGGAGAGAAGCAGCAAGAGAGAAAATGTTAGTTTACTGTAAAGATTCTGTATAGACACCTAATTTTACTTTGGCTTTTCTTGATGTGTTTAAATCCTACATTTAAACCAAACTACATGTATTTCAGGGCCAGACTGATCCCTAAATTTACACTTAAAAGGGTTTAAGAAATAAATAAAAGAAGGGACACATGACGCAGAGACAGCCTGTCCTAAGGCTACGTTTTAGAGCCCATGTTCTCCACACAAGATGCAGAAAATTAAGCATGAACTCACTCAACTGCTCAAACTGAATTCAATTTTGGCAAGTTCATTAGTGACGTACAATAGTGCCTTTCAAATGGCTTTGAAGAAGCAATTAGAAAAAGCTGACTCATGGTATGCACCGTGATCAGCATGACTCTGCGTCCTGTATTTTAGCAATATGAGAGAGAGAGACTCTCAGTACAATGCACTGTGACACAAACTGTACAGTTAAATGGCATTTATGTAACTTTAATGCGGCAATATTTAATTTAAAAATAGGTTAAATGTCATAGGTTATACATTATTCTGAGTACATAATTATTTTTGCTCAGACTGCAGAAATGACAACAATGTCTTCATTAGAAAAGGAAACAACAAGACTATATGACTATAGATCAAAAGTAATTATGGAAACTTAAAAATTGTAAACCCAACATTTGACACAGAGTTCTTAAAAAGCAAACTAACAAAAAAAAGTTTGTTGAAAAGTTTTAATTGAATTCAATTTCATTTCCATTTTATTGCCCAATATCACAGATCATATTGGCCTCTAAGAGGTTCACAATCTGTACAGCATACGACACCCTCTGTCCTTAGAACCCAAAAACTTCCCAAAAAACCCGTTTAACAGGGAACAAAATGATAGAAACCTCGGGAAAGCTCTGAAGTAAAAACTCAGAAATACATTTTATACAGGTGCAGCAAAAAAGCGGTGGCATAAAACATTGTTGTTTCACTCACACGTGCCTTGATTTGGTCCTTATACTCTTTCAGATACAAATCGTGTTTATCATTAATGTAAGACAACAGGCCTGACTTATAAATAACTGCCTGCCTGCTGTCTTCCACACCTTTCTCAACAACACAAAAATGCCAGAAGATTAATTCAGCTGTTTAAGTTGTTCTTTTCAGTTGTTTAAGAGTTTCCAACTTTAAACTACAATATCTATGAAGGTAGCATTTATCCAAAGTCAAATGTTTTGGCAAATCATTAAAAGGCATCCCTCAGGTTGATTAATTCATTTCAGCTTTGAAATTAGTAAAAATGTTGTATGGGTAAAACCATCAAGTACCATCCTTGAGCTCAACACAAATTTACAGTATTGCCGACACTACTTGAATGCAGCATTAGTTTCAGTAAATGTTTCTCCACTAACCATTAATGAGCTCTTTATACCACGTCAGGTTGATGAACAGTTTCAAAATTTCTCTACACGCTTAAAAGGTGGAAATCAATAATCTGATTTCAAGCTTTCTAAATCTGTGGTTTTCAAACGTTTTCATTGTCAAGGACCCCTAAACTGACACAAATTAGACAACAGACCCCCATTTGACAAGATGTTGTGCTGGGGTCCCCCATCTGATAGGATTTTTGCTTTCAAATGTTTTACTACAGAAAGTGTATGAAACCCATGACCGAAACAGTCATATATTCTTAACTGTGTTACTTATGAAGTCTTATCAAATTTTCCAGGAAGTCTGTGATTGGATAACAAAATTGTCAATAATTTGAACTGCTCCCTTTTCTTCTGCTTCCTTTGAAGATGTTATTACTGAAGCTTTTGGTCCAGCTCTGAGTCCACTTAAGTAACACACAGTGACATTAAACAGCAAAGAAAACTGTGGGACTTCGTGAATCACAGATCAATGGCTGTGCACAACTTGTGGAATAGCGTCATGTCCTTAAAAATAACTCTTTTTGTTGCATTCAAAGAGCACAGTCAGGTGTTTGCGACCATCATTTCTGATGGACTGATTCTGGTCTGTATTAGCATGGTAGTGGGGAAAATGTAACCTGTTACGGTTACCGTTAATAGTGTGGGCTACATAAACTCTAAACTACCTTAGTTGTAAATATTAGCACTCCAACACAAGGTACGACAGATTTTTAAAGTGAGGCCGTGTTGAATTATTTTGGTTACCTCAACAGTGTGTAATACTTGGTGACAGCACATTAAACCATTTTTAGCTTTCACCTCTTTACTCCAACTTGCCAATTAGCAGAGCTGTTCTGTACCTGAGGGACTTTTCCATTAACTGCGCGAGACATTCATGCAGTTACTTGATTAACTACTAAACTGGTTTCATAGTTTTATGGTTCTATTAGGTGTTTAAGTCAGATTGCTGCATTGCTCACTGTAATTCCTGAAAAACAACTGACATGTAATCCATTACACACTGTATGAAATCACGATGGCAGTATGTTCAGAAACAGTCCTTGAATAGCCAATCAGATGCAAGATGTGCTGGCTCTAAACGGCCAAACATCGCTGGTCTGCCAGCGAGAATAAACGAACAATGTCTGGTAAACCTGGCATCGTAAGGAGCACACAAGCAAATATTTATGTCTGTTTTGCCTGCGCATTGCTCCGGCCTTGTGTTTATCTGTGAGGGGAGGTATGAATGCAAAAGGACGCTGTGAAAGGTAAGCTAAAGTGGAGCCAGAAAAACTGGCTCAGCATTGTTTCTGCAAGCTTCGCCAGTGAGTTAACTGAAGTGCACCTCATGGTCCACTGCTTCTCTTAAGTGCCGAAACTGATGACAGACGGGGCCTTAGCAGCATCTTAGCTGATAAACTAATAACCTATAGTTACCAGTTTGAGACCCACTGGTTTGTGTTTATGCAAAACTTTTCTTTTTTAGGATTTTTTCATTTGAGGAGTGTCCCAGGGTACATTAGATTTTGTCACACATTTTTCGGGGTCTAGATGACAGAATAAAGGGAAAATAATTTCTGTTGCAGTGAACACTATAAAATGGGAATCAATAATGTAATAAAGTGACTGTACTTGTAATTTACTAACTCAAAAAAGTGGATTTAGTGTCAAATTACTTGTTAAAATAAGGTCTCTGTTTAGGGACGACTTCAGTAATTGGTGGACCATCCATACGTGTATTTGTTTTTATTTAGGAATTTCATCATTAATTACCACATTTACTGAACTATATTTATTATTAACCCACTCCACCTCCACCCTCACGGATGACCGTCACACCTTGGGGAAACACTGCTGGTGTGTGCGTATTGAGACACAGAGGCGGGTCTGTGCTGGTCATACAAAGCTGCCCATTCAGGCGCCGGTGGCCTGGAGCCAGTTACACTACAGACTGCCCACCTTCTCTCAACCTTCATCACCTGCCCCGAATGAACTGCCCCGGTCTCCTTACAACCAAATTCATTTTATTCTCCCTTTCCATGTGTGTCTTTACATTGGCACCTATCTACTTACTTACTTAGACTCTCAGCTCTTGACCTGTAAAAACATGATTTTTCACTCAGCTCGCCTTCCTTACTCAACTCTTCTTAAGCCCCCACCCGTTTCCTCACTTAACCTCTCACCCTCTCCCCCGCTTGGCCGACAGCAGAGGTGTTCGCCATCACAGCTAAAAAATAAAAAGATCATGGCTTGGTGCCATTTTGCCTTTTTGCCCTCTCCCACACTTCAAACAGGCTCTTGAGATACAAGAGAATACCAGGAAGATCCTCAGTCGCTAAAGTGTCAGCTAATGGGGGGCCTAAAACAGAATAAAGTGATGATTTACTATCTCTTCTCTCACAACAAACCTAGCTTCTTCTGCCTCATACCTAAAATATATCAAGAGTCTTTCCCGCCCTCTGGCCATATTTCCTCATTTTAAAGTGATAATCAATCATCATGCTAATATGGCCAACAGAAGCTTAGCAGGAGGACATGGTTGACAATTGCCCAGTGTTGCCATGGCAACCGTATTACTTTCCTTGTGCTAGTTAAACAATGACTCAACGCCTTCCAATTTAGCTTGTGGCACAGATTTGCACTTACCGGACAGACAGTTTGTGTGGGGCTTCGGGATTCTGTGGTGATTCATTGGGTATTTGCAAGTGATAAGAAAGAGTTACAAAGCCTAATTAGGAATCTGCATTTGGCCTGGCAGGCCAAGTTTGCTCAAAAATCTGCAGAACTAAATAAGCCAGTGTCCTGAAAAATGCACCTACCTTTCAAACAATAGTACAGAGCACTGTGGCTTCACAGGCTACGCCACTGCTCCATCTGAACCAGTGTGTCTGAGGCCGTCTATTCCCCTAACTAACCGACCGATCAAACTCTGGCCTCCCACACAGCCTTATGAATCCAGCCCAGCCACAATGCACGAGATGGATGCTGAGTTATTATCGAGTGCTGGAAGTGCATCCAAACAGAAATCGTGTTTGAAACCCCCCCCCAAAAAAAACAGCGGCAATGTTCAAGGCAAAGAGGGAGAGAAAACACTAGAGAAACACTGTGGCACATAAGCCACCCACTCGGGTACCAGAGAGGAGCTGCATTACTCAATAAATCAGCTTCAGGGAGCAAGAGTTGTCATCAAGCATGCAAAAACAACACTCACAGATGTGCAACCAAACACACACACCCACATACAGGTTTTCACGTCACTCTCAGAAACACAAAGGTCCTGTAAAGCCTCGGATGTTTTTGACGTCACACTTATCCCCACATCTAATTAGCAGCGCATAACTGGGCTAAAACCAATTTTTCACACCGATTCAAGCTCATCTGTTCTCCTTTTCTTATTTCCTGCCCTAAAGAAACGATGTTCTTGAAAATACTAATATGGTAACGGTGATTTTCTAAAGGTCATGTCATGGCAGATGCAGTGAGACAGAGAAGAAGGTGAGAGCGGTCCAGGGGAAATGTGCTGACAGAAAGTCTAGTTAAGAAAAACTATTTCATTCAGTGTGAATCTCAATGTCTCTAACTTACTGCCAGTAAAGGCGATCCAGCGGGCGTATTTAGTGGCTTCTCTGCGCCAGTGTGAAGCCACCAGCAGTCCACAGGTGACTGTGAGAGAGATGATGCCCATAATGATGAAGAAAAGGGTGGTGACCCACTCCGGGGGCAGCCGTGGTGGAATACAGGTCCGGTCTCGTCCGTGGATGGTCTGACATTGCCGGACTAGACCGACTGTAAGGGCACCTGCGGAGAGAGGTTGAATGTTGATGAGATGTCCATATTAATTAATCTGTTTTAATCAATAACTTACCAAGCACCCTCACAGAAACACTGGAGATTGGGGTTACCAGTTGATCTATATCAGGGGGTCCCAGCCTTTTTGCACCACAGACAATTTAACGAATCATTTTTATTATTATTATTAGGTCAATCACATGGAGACTGAGTGGCTAAGCATAGATCAGACCACTGCAAGTTCAAGGTAATCTTAAATAGCCTATTCAAGGTCAGTAATTATTGTACTGACTTTTTTGCTGAATCATTTTGAACTGGTAACAGTGCTCAGGGGTTAGGAATCTATAATCAGTATCTATAAGACTTTAATGCAATACAGCTAATAAAAAGCACATAAATAAAACACTTTAGCATCAGTAAACAGACATTATGTACGCAGAACATTCATTCTAAAATGTCACAAATCTATTGATAACAGTTAGCAAAAGGTAAAATGCCAAATCACCGTTTATTATGGCCACTAAAACACAAGTGAAGCAGCTCTGTCTTCACAGTATACCGGGCCTATGCTATATATAGGGCTAATGTCAAAATATGGTGAGGCAGTCAAACAGTTTTAGCATGTGATCCCATTTTCATAGACAACATCTTTGAGGGTGACAGTATGCCTAAAAGCTGAATAAAAAAGGAGAAAAATTGCAAGTGGAGAAACTATAAGAGCAAAAAAAGATTAAGGGTCTCAAACTGGATAAAACAGTAAAGCGGTGACAAATTGGTGCCTCAATCAACGACCAAAGCAAAGCAGCTCAGCTGATGGCAAAGGGAAAGAGGAAAAGGTGAAGGAGCAGGAATGGAAAAACACAGAGAAGCTCCTTTAAATTGTCGCCAATTCAGTGCTGGCAAGGAGCTGCTCTCTCCACACTGGTGGGTCCAGTTTTTCCTTGCACTTTCACATTCAACGAGAGAGGATGAGCACTACATCAGTCCTGCCAATTACTGAATCTATCCCACGCAGGTATGACAGTTACCACAGAGGCAAAATCTGTGAGAAGCTGCAATGATTAGCAGCAGCTTTTAAGTCTCAATATATTTCCAAGCCTTCCATACTCGACTATCACCACTAACTCTTTGGCTATGATCTTTGACATGCACATCTGCTAACACAAAACTTGACGTTCTACTGTACCTATCCATCAATGATCAGACAGGAAGACAAATGGATTCATGAGTGTGAAGGCCAGTACTCAGAGCAGGAACACGCTCCAGTAGTGCAGCCACTCTGGAGGGACGCAATTCAATTAGAGCACATCCTCAAGGGGAATTTCTACCTGAGTAAGCAGAACAGCGTCGCATCACTCAGGCCTCTGCTGATCTCAGGTCTCGGGCAAAAGAAAGGCGGACTATAAGCAATTGGCTGCGGGGATGAGGGGTGTCAGTGTGTTTTAGTAGTGCACACTTAAATGATTTATAGTATGCCTTGACACTTTCCATATGTAGATATAACAGGAGGCTGTTAGTACCTATATAAATGTAATATAAACTCAATAATATCTCACTGGAAACAAATCTAAAATGTCAGAAAAATAAATAATATTCCTGACATCAAAATACTGAGTGAAGTTCTTCATTCTTTGAAAAACATCAGTCAGTATCAGTCCTTCCTCCTGTCCTCCTCCCTCTGCTGTGATTCACTGCAGGTATGTTACCTGGTAGGGAGAGGAGGGGCTGGTTTGTCTCAGCCAGCCAGCAGTAAATTTACAAGAATTAGCCAAATTTTAAGATTCATGGCAAACTAAGCTAAACGGTTAGACTAGTCTATGTACAGACCGCTTCATTTTAGCTTGTTCGTAACAATTCACTATTAGCCGAGCCAGTTCGCTGTGCTTGTGTAAAACATGAGAGACTGCAGACAGCGCAGATTACAATATCTGCTTTCTATATGCTCACATTTATGCTTGTTGAAAAAGTGTATTGATAAAGCATTGGCTTTTTACTCACGGAGGTTTTATTGCACTTACAGTAACAAGCACAGTAGTCGTGCATCTCGAGTAATCTCCGCCGCGGCCTATCAGATCTGCGCTCAGTGTGTCTGAGGAGCTCAGCTCGACACAGACAGCAGGAGGCTGCAGCGAGCGTGATAATACTACAGTCTTTAAGTGATTCAGCCGGGTTTCAGTATAATTCTTTTTGGCAAGTGAGATGCTAGAGTTACTTGCCCGACGTGGCATTTTACTTGCCTTCATCAGTCTATGTTAAACTGCTAAGAATATACAAGGCTATATTATGGCTTTAATGGCAGAATATCTTCTCAGAATAATACAAGGACATCGTTTCCTCTTTGTGTGAGGCATATTCTGAAAGAAAGAACAATGAGTGAGTGGTAAACACTCGTTCCACTGACCACAAAATAACCCATTCACTGAAAAGGCAAGCCCGTGTGGGCGACATCATAAAAGTTCAACAGTGGCTCGGCAGGTAGGCGGATGTATGCATGAGACAAGTATGCAAGCTGGAATTTCGGAAGGTCAAGCGTGCTACTTGCTCTGTCTGGCACCCAAATCCAGACATTTCCTAACCCTGCAGTTATAACCTTTGTATACTTACACAATGAATATGTGATGCTGCTATCAAACCTATTGAGTCTAAAGCATGCGAATCCAAAACAGAAAATCAAAGCCTTTGTGAGAAAACTGTTCTTGTTGCCGTGGGGGTATGGTGGGTTCTGCAGGCGGTCCAGAGGAAATCCTGTCCCCTTAATAACATCCAGTGAAAGCACTGCTGTTACAGTAACCACCCACACAAACAATGCCAGTGGTTCAAAAGAAACGCCTTGGGACCCTGTAGATGTTGAGGTAAGCTATATATGTAACTGCAGAACTGAGGGCTTTACATCTACTGTACCTTTGAGACCACACACACACACACAAAGTAATGCTGTCATTAGGGAACACGTTTCATTACAGACAAGGAACAACTCAAAAAGGATGTTCTCTGTCTTCACTTTTACCTTGTTGCTATGGCAATTCAATTCTTGCTGTGCAGAACACTTATACAATAACACTGAAGAGAGAAAAAAAAAAAATGGGGGTCGCGGCTTATGACAAAAATGGCCCCTGAACGGCTCACAGGCTTATGCAACAGCCTATTCCTGAAGTCGGCCCAGTATAACAGAGTAACCTTGAGCAAATTAAAGAACGGGAGGTGAGCGAGGTAAAGAAAGCAGGGACTGGTGCTGGGAACAGGAAAACATTAGGCAAAAGTTTGAAAGCTGCAGTTAATGGCATCGGTTTATGACCATTTCCCCTGGATCCTCTGGCCTCCTGCTGTTTCACTAGCTCTCTGTGGAATTCCAGCCCTACAGCAGGCAGGCACGCTATGGTACACGGATACAGGTAAACAACGCAACAAGCAAGCGCGCACGCACACGCGCACACACACACACACACACACAAACAGTTCTAGTTAAAGTCTATCTGATAGTCAAACTACAACAGTGTGTTCATGATACATATTTTTATTCTAAAATGGGAGATTCCTCTTCAACTGCAAAAACACAACCCCACAAACTTGGGCTGGCTATGCATGAGGATAAATTAAAGGAACACTTTGACCATTTGGAAAGTAGATTTATTTTGCTTTGAGGCAGAGAGTTAGATGAAAAGATCTAAGACTAGTTGTTTCCCCCCCCATTTCCAGTCTTATGCTAAGCTAAGCTACCGAGCTGTGGCTGTAGCTTCATATTTAACGGACAGATAGGAGAGTGGTATCCATCTTCTTATCTAACACTCTGTCAGAAAGTGAATAAGCTCATTTTCCAAAATGGTGAACTACTTTTTTAACTGTGGGAGGACATTAAAAAGTACATCCAAGCGAGCGGTGCCTCATTTTCACCCTCGGCAGGGATGATGGGTGGAGTGTGAGGGGAGCACCTTGAGCAGAACTGTAGGTGCTGTATAAAAGATAAGGTCACATTAGCCTTCAAGTCAACAAAACTGCCCCTCACTCAGCACTGAAAAAAGATGTGACGTCACTGTTGGGTTGTGGGTAATAAATACATTTTGAGCAGAGAAGTCACAAACAGTCTGGTAGAGTTATATTATACTTAAGGTGATGGCACGTCACTACAATAATGGCTTCTCCATTTCCAAACACACTGCATCAGTGTTTCTATCAGTCGACCATGCACATCTGCAGGGTCAGATTTAAACAAACGTGAACTTTATCCTACTAGACCACCGGAACAGGAAATAATGCTTGAACTCATCTGTTGGACAGGATTCAATTGAAGTAAATGGGAAACAGAGCAAGTGTGACCATACTTTGAGCCTACTAGAAACATCCATAATGGATTACCTTTAGTTTGAAAACAAATTTCTTATGGTTCCTCTGTCTCTCACATACAGAAAAAAAGGGGGGGGCCCAGTCTGCATGCTCACTTTCACGCCCCCATCATGCCCTGGTACCCTGCAGTCAGCTCTGTACTCACTATGATCAAAATACTCCTCTCAGCATGTCTCGGCCCAAATGAGAAGAAATGAGGTCCGTGTCTGCTCATCTTCGGCATGATGATGTTGTTATTAATGGAGCACAGGGTGTGCTGCTGTTTGAAAGCTCTGGAGGGATGAGTCAAACAGGCCTCTGAACTGGGGTGGGCGGCAAATGGGCAAGCTAAAGCAGCCAACAGCTGCTTCTTCTGCCGCTGCTGCTAGAGGCGTTTACAGCGCCTACTTACATTGTAGGGGCACAGCTGCTGTCAACAGTCCAAATTTGCATACAAAACACGGTAAACAAACCCAGAATGAGGTACAAGCAACAATATGTATGAAAACAAAATGTACTGCCCAACAGCTTAAAAGAATGACTCAAAGAGGAAATCCATCTCTTCTTACTATAATTACCCCATTGATCATTCTGTTGAATGTAATCTAACAATATAACAAATGAACTAATATAACATTTCTTCCAGCACCAATACTCATAGCTAAGAGAAGCTAGCTAGCTAACTACACACATTCCCAATGTTAAACACCAGCAAACCTAAGTTCTCACTCTCTCTGGGCTGCTGACCAAGCATGGTGAACATGACTTTGTAAAGTAAAAAGCCAAATACTATCACTTATTAAGTGCTAATATTACTATAAATGAATCACTTTCAGAGTGACCACAGTCCGCTTCACTTTTACAGAGAATAAATGTTGATGAATTACGTTCCAGAAAGAAGTCTCTCTTGTTGCAGTTCTACATCTGTAACCTCATCAACAAAAACGAAACTGTCAGATTTTTCCTGGTGGACAAACTCGAATGCACGAAAGTACATTTGCAAATATGCACCACAATATGGTCACACATTCACTGAGAATGTATGACCCTAAATATCAGGAGTGCTGTGTTTTTGATGAGAATATTGCATTCTCTGCTAAACAATAAATCTAATGTTTAAATACTATGTTGACATTAAAAACACAACCTGAACGCTCCTTCCTATTTAGCAGGCTGAAGATGAAGTTGTTCAGTCATTGGTGTACAAATTCTACACCTGACAACCTGCAGTGCCTTTGGGAAACAAAAATACTAGTAAGCAAGCAGCAGCTGAAATGCCTCCACCTACAGGCAATGAAAGTAACAGCAGCTGCAATTTTAACACTTGGGCCACCTGCAGGCAGTGAGTGTTAGAGCTGCAGTTATGTCCTTTTAAGTTGCTGTTTTCTGCATGTGAGTTTTAGGCTTTACATCTAACACTCAGGTGCACATGTCAGAATTACGCTTGCCTGTAATTTTAAAGTAAATAAAGTCTGCAGTTCTGAACCGGTGCCTGTTTGTGGCACAGATTGGACTGAACTGCAGGTATAAACTGCTGGCTCTGCAGCTGGATGATATCGGCTGGGCCCGGTTTCAGTTGCTTTGTATCAATGACAATGTGTGTCCTTGTGCTTTGAAATGGGATACTAAAAATAACGCAATTGAATATTTTCCTATTTAATCTATTTTAGATCATGTCAGACTCGGAGTATAACTACAGCAGCAGTTCCTGAGCACCAGTGATTAGTTACTACAGGTTTGACAAATGCTACTTCAGTCTTTTTCATGCATTGTATACATTTTTATATACGCTTTCCTATACGCTGTGATACGTTCTCTTTTCAACACTGTCAATTTAGGAGCTACAACTAGCTTGTAGAGTTTCTTCAACTACAATGCCTGAGTTTTTTGGGCACAATCAAAACACTGGGACTGACACCACATGTAGCAACATATTACAGCTAATGCAGCTCTCAGTTCTGAGTGGAAAATAAGTGTGTATTTATATTACACAAGTGATACAGAACAGTGTGCACTTTGGGGTAGTAAACATCTTCTGCCATGAGGGAAAATATCTGTGGTGTGGAGATTACTTACAGCATAATCAAGATGATAAAAATGCTAAATGCATTTTGTCGTGTTTTCAGAAACCGCTTGCGCGAGAAACAGCGTGGCATCTTCTTGTCACGACTGCCACCTTGTGATCTTTATCAACAATAGCCTTATTTTTGCCTCATTCAGTAGCTCAGTGTATTCAAGGAAAAAACAAAAACACTTTGCAAAGTAATCGCAGGGTAATGCTAAGTTGGAACAGAAACGGTTCATATTTTATTCTTAAACAGAGAATAATTTCCACCAGAATTAAATCCACCTGACACTGCTGACACTGAAAAGGGGAACTGGCCTATGACAAGGGCACAACAGTAGTGACAGAGATGTTAAGCACTGATATCAAGAGCACTTTTGTGAAATGATCACCTTTAAAAGGTTTGGTGCTGAAATTTCAGATTTTCTAGAAAACCTACGTGGAAAGATGGTGTGTGTGGAAATCTGTCATCACCGGTCGTGAATACAGCGACATGATGAAAAGCCAGCCAGTACCTGGATGTGATTTAGCTATTTTGTTGGTGTTGGTGTGCACACAGAGTGTTTCAGAGGTTATTTAGGGCATCCACTGGGGTGACAATTACCTGTAGGAGGGCAGTTGACTGCGGAGCTGCCGTGAATCACAGTTTGTGTCTGACACTGCAGCAACAATGGCTTTGTCTTGAAGCTCAGCACAGGAAATGAGCTTCAGCTGTTATTGCCTGAGGATATCACACTGAAGTGAGGACAATGTCATGGACACATTCTTTGTTTTGAGTTACAGTGGTGCTACTTCTCCTTCTTCATTGGTTTATTTCCATTATCAGTGTGGACACTTACAAGAAGCAGCAATAATCAGTGCTGAATGATGTTATGCACAGGCCGCGTTGTTTACTCGTTCTTGATTAGTTCACAAAAAAGCTTTGATCAAATCACTTGACCAAAGCATGAGGCAAAAGCCACACACTCACAGAGCAAGCCAGCCTTCATAGATGCTAACTGCCCAGAGGAACATAGGTCTGTTTCTCCGCGTTCCGAGTACAAAGACAACACGATGAGTTCCTACAGGGGCAAGTTGTCAAGCACTGAGCCCCTCTGACAACAAAGCTGGGAAGCAGAGGTCAGGACATAGTACAATGTATGGAGTCTTCAGGAGCTCTTACTTCATAATGACTTCAAACAATACATTAGTCTGTCCAATGGAGTTGACAAAATGCGATAAATGGTTGAACTCTGAAATAACGTAATCACAAGCACAAACACTGCAGGAAATGTGGCTTCTATGATCAATCCCATCTAGCAGCATGTCAGCTGTAATAGAGGCCTAACAATCAATTAACGGTGTAACAGAGATGCAAAGAGAAACTGTTAAATTATTTAATATGCCTAGAGCTTCTTAAAAGTCAAGACAAAACACGGACAAGCTGTACCGATAAAGATCAGCTAAGGTCACAAGTGGAAACTAAGAAATGTGAAATAAGTAGACAATCGGCTATGGAGTTGGAAAATATTGTGATCTGGCAGGAAAGCTAATTTTACCAAACTTAAAAGCCATGTAAGCAACAATGATTTGTTACCTTTTTTTAAATGTGTTTGTTATTTTGCCACTTATGTACAAGACACACACTGTGTTAGTGAGTGAATGTCAAGTAATGAGCTTTAAAAAAAAGTTATTTGACTGCACAATAATATGTATATAAAAAGATACAAAACAATCAAAGCTCTGTATAAGAGAAAACGTTTTGTGCACATGTATTTCAAGGCAGGAGGTACTGACAACTGCAAGATGTACATGTTATCAGAAAAAATGGCAACACTGTAAACCCCCCGCATAATAATTTTTAAAAATTATATATATATATATATATTATGGTAGACATAAACTGTAACCTAATGTCATTTACCCAGAAAATGTATTCTGCAAGCAAACTAACTGCCTTTCTAGACCAAAGAACACTACAGAATACGGGCTAGATTAAAAACCTAAATCATTTAACTATTATATATTCCAAAACAGTGGCTGGTACACTTTGAAAATGTCATGTCATTGGCTTTCACCTACAGGTCTCATAAAAAACCCCATCCGAGATAAGTCACTTCACATTCATTAAAGAGAGCCGTGGGAGCCTTGAGAGGAAGTGAGAACAGTGACAGCGAGGTGGAAGTTGGTTACTGTACTACACCCCATCTATAACAACACCCACATTCACCACAACAAAGCAGTTTAAATACAACAAAAGGTTCGACTTTCTCTACATGCAGGTACAGAACTGTGGATCTCAGCGGGAAGTTAGCTGGCACTTTTTTGGCTGTAGTGCACTAACTTTAGATGTGAACAGAGTGCTTATTCTGTTGAGCTAATACAGCCTGGATGTTTATTGGTGGATGATGGACCCTCCCTGACCCAGTTACTAAGCTGTCATCCTTCACCGGGAACAAAGAGGAGCAGCTGTCTATCAATAGGCTGAATGTGTTTTCAGGACTGACACAAATAAAAACACTTCACAGCATGTGCTTCTGTCCAAAATCAGCAGGGACGCCACAAATAACCAGCTGCTTTGGTTCCTATTGTGATCGCTGATTAGACTGATCACATGGTGGTCACTTCAAATGTCAAGTCACCAGAGAAATACTGGACAACAATCACCTTTAGTGCTAAAACTACAAGTCGCTGGATCAATTAGTCGGTCGCCAGGAGAAAGGTCTGCAACTAATGATTGTTCTCATTAGTTGACTAATCTGTTGATCATTTATCGACTATGTAGTCTACGAAATGTCAATGCCAATCTAAATGTTTATTTTGTCAAATACACAAATTACTTGTTTTGTTTCACAAAGGGTTCAAAAACATCTAAAACAAAGAAAAGCAGGAAATCTTAACATCCAAGCAGCTGGTATGGGCCAATGGTTTGACATTTTTCGCTTGATATATGAATTAAATTGATTAATCACTTATCAAAATCATTGTCAATTGAATTCCTGGCATATACCTATAAATAAAGCAAGATATGGTAAAAAAAAAATATATATATAGTGATTATTTTGACAGATATTAAAGATGATTCCCGATTAGTGGGAACGGTCATTTTTGCATCAAATTTTCATTTTCAAACTATTAAAAACACCATGACGTGACATTTGTTCTGGTCAAACAAACATGTTTTCTTACACCGGGAGATGATTTGTAGACCGGAGCATCTCTGCAGCACCACAGTGCTTCATTATAATCCTGTTTTGTCACCCCCCCCCCCCACACACACACACACACATTTTAGCTTTATGAAAAATTGCAGCTTCTGCGATTCAGATATCGCCACATTGCGATTTCGATAATATTTCGATTAACTGAGCAACCCTAGTTCATCAAGTCATGAAAATAATCATTAGTTGCAGCCCTAGAAGCAGCAGAGGTCCATGGTGCTGATCAATCAGTAATGACACTGTAATCGTTGGTCTTGGCGTCAATAAGAAGCAACTTAAATATGCACAGAAAACACAGCTGTGAAGAACAAAAGATGTTGCTGCAGATGAAACCCTCCACACAATGGAGCAGATCTTTGTTGTGGAGATTATCTGACAGCAAATGCTCCTGTACATGTGGGGGGCAGTGGCAAGAAATCCTGCTAAAAAAATAAATAAAAATTTACACAAACCATAGCAGTTTTGAATGGGAGTTGTGGCCTGCTTCATTTACCTGCTGATTCACCAGTGTTGATCCAGTCTGGGTTTGCAATGCTAGCAATTGCAAAGATATCTGCTGCCAGAAACAGGCACCCTGAAATGATCGTTAGTTTATCCATATCGCCAGCTGATAAAGCGGTGAATGTCGTGGGGAATGAATGCGGTGGTCGTTGTCCAAAATGTGACCCCGAGTGTTGAGAGACACAGGGTGGGCTGTTATCAGTCTAACGTCGCCCCCTTCAACGGGAGCCTGCTGTTGTGGTTCTGCTGTGCATTTTGCAGCAAAGTTAGCTCCTTCGCGTCAAGCAAGCGAGAGCCTCCAGCTACAAAAGGCTCAAATACGACGCCCAAAAGCATCACATCTCAAATGCCCGTTGTAGTCCAGTGCGGTAAAACAATAGCTCACTCAGCGTCAGGGCCCTGAACCGCTTGTGTCGTCTTTCGGATCCGTTTAGCAGCAGCAGCAGCAGCCGCAGCAGCAGCATCGGGTACAGCTGCGGCTAGCAGAGAGCTAGCTAGCTACTTCCCAGATTCGGGCTCGGTGTGCCGAGCTGCGGCCCAGAGGCTGCTCGACGGCCGAGACTTCACTAGCATTTCAGACGCAATGTCACACAGACGGAGGTGGAGAAGTAGCTGGACAAGTCCCCCTCACTTCGCAGCATCCGTGTTTCTAGCGAAGCTCTAACGTTAGCCGTCGGGAAAACGAGACCCCATCACCCTCTCTCGCTTATTCCAACCCGTCCTCCTTCTCCGCTGGAATAGCATCTGGTACTTTCAGTCTGTTAGCCACCTTCACCTCCTCTTCTGCTTCTTCGGACCACGGCGAGAAGACTGGACCCGTTTGGTTTTTTTTTAATGCTGCGTATTTAAATCCAAAAGAGACGTTACAGGTCCCAGTGTGGACGGCACAACGGTAACGTTATTGTTGTGCTTTCCACCCGTGTGCCCACCGTTAGCTCAGCCTCCCTTTCTGCCGGATGACATCAGGCGAACACCCCCACGCAGCGTCGCACTCGCGCACACACACAAGACGTACATATACACACACGCGCGCGCACTCACACGTTCTCTTCTCGCGATACTAAGCAAAAACGGGAATTGTGTTGTCGTGAGTCTTACTGTTTGTGGCAATTAATTGAGGGTCGGTGATGTAGCGGGGGTGCGTCTTTAAAGCCATGCCAGGCATCCGAGTAATGAAACCACACAACATGGCCCCAATCTTGCACTTCTACCATTATAATACCGCATGATGCAGATTATTAGGGCTACATGTCGCAGATTCACTGCAAGCCAACTCTGATACATTGTTCGATTAATTGCACATTTAGGAATTTGCACCATTTAAGCACAATGTAAACTAAATCAACTTAGCACAAAATAACTGACACAGACCGCATGGTAGTATTATTCCAACATAGAAGTCACTCTTCTGTCAAGCTGTTAAGTTTGAGGGGAACTTGAAGGTAACAGTAAGTGGGTTTGAGCGGGTCAACAGGGGCCCAACAGCAAATGTTTGCCCAGGGCCACCTCACATTAATTTGCCCACAAGTTTCTTGGAGACTTAGGATAAACATTATTCAATTACTGCGTGCAAGTACAATTCTGAGGCCCTTTATATCTTATACATCTACTTAAACTACATTTCAGCAGGAAATATTGTACTTTTTACTCCATTGTATTTATCGGACAGCCATAACAACAAGCCACTCTGCAGATTGATATATTATGTACAAAATATTATCAGCTTATAAAATATAATGCATTATGATTAAACTACAGTATAATAGTTTAAACACGCTCTACCTCAACCAGCTGCAACATATAATCCATGACATATTAACAATAACATATTAATCCAATACTATGACATATAACCAAATCACACTGACAGGGGTCAATGCACAGGTACTTTTATTTTGATTCTTTATGTATACTTTGCTGGTATGACTACTTTTACTTAAGTAAATGATAATTATTCCACAAGCAAAAATAAGTTGCTTAAACCTAAATTTAGGATGTTGGACATTGGACTAAAGGCAACTTTCAACCCTGCTAAGTTATGTTTATGCTTTTGGGTCCCCCTATTGGTTGATGAATGGAACAATATCTCTAAGTGCTAATAATACCTGCTGCCTGATCAGCCTTTTTAAACCACCAGACGACCATCGCGCTCCTCATACAGCACTAAAACTTACAGTAACTCTGAATTCAGTCCGAGATACAAATTCAATCGACAACCAGCTGTTCTTACTATCGTTACTTTAATTTACATAGATATACAGTTAAAATGACAAAAAAAGAAAAGAACAATTGCATTATGATTCTCCGGCTCCCTGTTGGTGCTTACACTTACTCCAGGTCAGACTACAAATGATTGGTGACATCAAATGAACTGTTGCAGGAGGGTGTGGCTTTGAGGTCCACTTTCCCTTTTCAGCAGCCAGGCACAGCATGCCCAAGTTAACGTCACCGGTTTCCTTAATTGTATTTTCATACTTCATCCACAAACGGCGTGTTAACGAGGCGTCCACTAGCTGCCATGGTCTTCTTGCCATCCACAAATTTTTTCGCAGCCTGTGAAGAGAGGACAGACAGTTATTCAGGTGTTCCATCAAAAACTTTGTAATTTACTGCTTTAGTCAGATGCTTATCTCAAACAATACACAACTCCATTTACTGTCATTGAAGAAAGAACACAAGTAGAATTTTGCACAAACAAACAACTAAATAGACTAAACAACTAAACATTTCTGTAACTACATGCTTCTGCACACACTGACTCACTCTATTTGTACAAAACACGCAGTGGTAGTTTACCACAGAGGTTTGAACATCACTGCAACACTAGGTTACATTAATCGAAATGTAGCACTGATTCTTGGGTTAAAAGTTAAATAAAAGCCTAGTATGTAAACAACTTCAAGCTGTTTTAATTGATTTTATTTGCCACTTGGGGGCAGCAGAACAAGCTGTAAGCACAACATTGTCGATTATCATCATATAAAGCTGGTACAATGAACAGTTGCCTATTTACACACTCAGCAGACAGGGACCAAAGCATTCATGTTTCTGGCAATTTGATGAATATAAGTCCAATATTCACTCTCCTTTTTCGCTCCATTTTGGTCTCCAAAGTGTGACAAAAACTAAACTTGTGATGATTCAAGATTGACATACAGTATCACCGCCTCTACAGCAAAGGCACTCACCTCGACCACATCGTCGTGGGTGACAGCATCTATCGCCTGGACAACAGTGTCAGGGAGCTGGTACGCTGCAGTGGTCAGAGCCTGAGCACCGATCTCCTCCAACAAGCTCTCAGAGCTCTCGATTGACATCAGGTACTCTGCTTTCACCTGGTTCCTACGCAGAGAAGTCAAGAGCATATTATAATAAGCCGTCTTTCAGCACAGCAGCTCAAGTAGAACTGCACCACAAACACCGGTGTCTGGCACACAACTGCTTCACCTCTATGTCCGACATTACTCAGTTAACTCACTTTGCTCTGGTGACGTCAGCCTCTGATACATTTCCCTCAGCCACACCTCTCACTTGAGCAATGGCAGCTTGGATCACCTACACAGAGGAAGGCAACAAGAACGAGTTCAGTGAAATGGAGATTCTGGCATTTTAGATGCCGTTACATTCGTCTTGTAAGGAGTGAATTTGGCAATCACCTCTCCTGCAGAGTCAGCTTGTGCAATGGTATAGACGCCAAACAGGCCGGAGTCAGAGTACGAGGCATTGAAGGCTGTGGCCTGAAAGACAGCCAGAGGTCACCTAACGTTAGCGGACAAACTCTCTGCATTTATAACTAATGCAACACACTCTCCTACAGTAAAACACAGCACCAGATAACTGTTTCCTTCTTTACTTTCTTTTTTGACTTACATCAAAGGGCTGTGCGGTTGCTTTGGCAATACCCTGGCTCAGTTTGCTGGTGATGTTGGAGCCCCTCTTTACATGTGGCCCAGCTCCCAGGATCCTTTGCAGCACGCTGAAGACATTAGCCTCTGCACTACCTGTCACACCACCTTCGCTGGCAATCAGTGCATGGACCAGGTTGTCGTTGTTCTGCACCCGCAGCTCACCTACGCGCAAACGCGAGTGCGCACACACACAATATAGCATCATGACAATAATGCAGTGATAAATCTCAAAGAGCGTAATGTCGCTATTGAACATGATTTTTACCTCCACGGTACACAGCCTTAGCCACAGGTGCTCCAGCCCCACTGCGGACACTCAGGAGCCCCTCGCCCACCTGCCTCAGGACAGAGTGCTTTACACCTGGACGCATTAATCAGACAGTACTGACATTAACATGCAACTGAAGTGGAGCCCAGAGTGCCATCATGAACTTAAAAATTCTGCACATTCCCAGGATAGAAACTTCCATAGGAGCATGATGTGCTGTCATTCGGGCATGCCAGCACTTGCAGACAAAGTCAGCCTTATCATTTGTTCAAAAATCCACACAAAACAAAACCATTAGTATCACTGCTGGCATATTCTTCACATACCAGTATTGACTTACTCTATGCCTTTGGGCAGAGGCCAAAAGACATTTAACAGGAACGAAAGCACACACACACACAGTGTTATTTACATCAACGAGACTGCTATGACTTCAGAGTGCCCACTAACCATTAGTGAAATGCAGCCTTGATAAGCAAAGCCTGATGAGAGAGCAGAGCAGCTGTGACACAGAGGCGCAGTCAGACTAGACAGCATTAGCAGACACTCACCTAGTCCTACAAGAGCCATTCTGCCAGTGGTGAAATTGTCCTCAACAAATGACTGCAGCTACAAGGGGAGGAGAGGTGTGTAAGAGCTACGCACAAACTAACAAAGACTGGTCTTGAAAGGTTAGATGAGGTATAGTCATATGTCTTGCTAACTTCATTAAGTTGCTATCATTCTCTTCAACACGCCAGAGAATGACTTACACCCTCCAAGACCAAACAATGAGCGCCTTTCACATAGAACGTGGAGAATTAACAAAAACCCACATGCATACCTGGGTAGAGGAGATACGGCCGACCATGTAGTCAGGGCAGTACAGAGAGTTGGACAGGGCGTTCTTGTACGCTGCTTCGTGCAACTTCTCAATTACACCTTGTGGGAGAAAATAAAAAACACCCCAAGTTACAGAAAGCATGCGCCATACATCACGTCATTACATCCCCATTAACAGTCACAGTGAAACGAAAGTCAGAGCGTCTTTAGTTTCAGTAATGTGACACACTTCTGTTCACCTCCACCACTCGCATTTTCAGAAGATGTTTCTTTAAGCATTACAGTTAATATGAATATTGAATCAAATAAGTCCCTGTAACGTGCCAATCCCCCTGAGAATCGACAGCCCACTATGCATCTACTCGCAGCTTTTAGCTTAAGTTTTTGTTTCCTCAGAAATTAAAGAGGCCAAACAAGAAATTGCCAGTAAATGGACCTACATTTTGTCAAATAGGTCCAATAAAGCTCTAATTCTGCTGGACAACTGCGTGGTAACGTGGTAGCAAGAAGAACGCAGTGCACTAATATCAAAGCATAGTATATCAAGGCCAAATTTCTGTTGTTCTCTTCTGCGCTTGAGATCAAAATCTCTTAATGCAGTTTTAAACCTGACATGATGCCACGCTGACAAAATCTCCACAATGTAAATTCATCTGGTTAGGAGCTGAACTGTTGCTCCTCGTACCAACCTATCTGAGGACATTGCTGAGCCAGAGCCTTGTCTATCTTCACCCTGGACGTCAGGTCGTCTACCTCCCACGGCCGGAATTCCTGTGCTGTGGTCACGTTGACCAAATACTCCATTAATGATTCTCTGGAGACACACACACACACACACACACACACACACACACACAGTAAAGTTATCACACCCTGAGGCATCAACAGGACCTTATGTTGACTTGAAGTAAACTGCAAATGAAACATAAACCTAAGTAAAACCAACACTTGACATAAAGATGGCAGCACTTACAGGTGATCTCTCAAGCAGTCTGCGGTGTAGATCACTGTCTCTCTTGATGATGTCACACTGCAGGTAAACAGATGATGACAGTTGGTTCAGTGTGGTGGGCTTTGGTTACACTGGTATTCTCCCATTTATTTATAGCAGGAAGAGCAGGGACTGGCAGGGTGTGCATGTGCAGAGAGTACCCGCACTGACTGACCTCAGGCTGCCCCCCACTGCTTCCACACCGCGACAGATCCTGAAGGCGGACGCACCCTTAGTAGTCTACAAAACAACAACAAGTGTTTCAACAAGATCCTACAGCACGTTGGTGATAGAAGAATAAGAAACTAACAGGCTGAGGGCTGGCATACAGCTTTAAAAAAGGAAACCCATGTACAGAAAACATATGTTTGCCAGAGGACATCTTTGCTACGTTATGTCACAGTAAGCCGCTAACAGAAGACACTCGTGTAATTAATTTAGCTATTAACAAAAGGTTTACAGTTTTTCTAAAGGCACGGTCAGTCATTCACGAATTGTTCACAAATTACCAGGTTTGCTGCCAGTCGCAGCACATGTGAGACGCCCTGGTTTTCCACGGTCTCATAGCGACTCCCAGCTTTCACAAACACACCAACACTGGACAAGGGGGAGTAGTTCTCCAGTGACGCTATCACCAGGCCGTTTGGAAGCTTGGACACCTGAAGCAGCAAAGGAAATTGTTACTGGAAACTTGAAACTGTAAACAAATATATCTCCCATCGAGTCAGACCAATAAGTATTTTTTACAGTTGATTGCAGCCTACAACAGCTATTCGTGTGTAGACGAGAGCAGCACCTACCTGAACATTTTGGGGAGAGAGAGGTGCTGAGGCTGGTGTGCGGCCTGCGGGGGGTTCAGTCAGAGCTTCACTCCTCCTGGCAGCAGCATAGCAGCGTTTCTGTGGGAAGTGGTGACTCCAAATTAAAAGACACGTGACTTCTTTAGCAGCTGTTTAACCTTTTCTCTGAGAGCATCCTCTTTTGTGGTAGTGGGCAACATAAACAAGAATGTGCCGAACTACTTCCACCACCCATGACTGTGTTTCTGTGTGAAAGTGGTACAGCTTCAAGTAGTGCAAACAAAAGGGTCCAATTAAATAGCTGCTTGGAGAAGAACATACTTTCTCCCACTGGCTCAAGTGGAAGTGCTCCACAAAAGCAGGCTGACATTGGACTGGACAAATCTTAACCCCTTTAAGATATACGTGACATCTAGTGTTTCATAACACCTGTTGCACACATACCTAACTCTGTTAGACTCTGCAGTATATGAAAGCTTGAGAGAGACATATTTCAGTGGTTCCCAACCCTTCCTCTAAGGGGTCACGAGCTAAATACGAGGGGTCAACAGATGACCAACAGGGTAGGAAAGCACTAAATTATGTTTGTTTTTCTTCACAAAATCCTGTTTAATTTATATTATGTGCTGTTTATCCCTTTTTTTTTTTTTTTTTTACTTATAAATAACTGGATAGTTGCACCTTTTCTGGCCACTAAAAGTTTTTCACATAAAATGACGATACATAAATCACTTTCTGATTGACCTGTTCACAACCTATTATGGTGTAACTGTAGACAAAGGGTCTCAAGCAGACACTGTCGTTTTAGGGGGTCTGGAGCCAAAAAAAAACAACGGCTTAAGATCTAACACAAGTATCTATAATCTGGATTAGCAATTAATTTATCGACTATGGTTTCATTATCGAGTAATAATGATTTTGTCAGTAAAATGTCAAAAATAATGGCACAAGCCAAACGTGATGACTTAACAACCCCAAACTATTCCACTTACGATACAAAAACAGTCTCTAACGTCGATTATGTTTAACAGTTTTGAGGTAAATAACTCAAAATTCAGGTGACTTTTTTGCTAATTGACTAATTAGCTATTAACAGCCCACAGCCCGGAGGAACTGCAGGAGTGGACTGAGCGACGGGACTTCCTGCGACAGAAGCTGGCCAGAGCCAGGGAAGACATGCTCATCGTGCCTGATGAGTTTGACTTTGGGAAGTTCAGCTTTCTACTTCAGGACTGAGAAGAACTTACTATTATTATTGTTTTAATTTTTGTGCCATTTGATTTAATGCTAACTAATAATGTCCGCGCACTAATGATCATCACAAAGCAGAGTGGGTGTCCTGAGAGGACGCGTGACTTCAGTAACCACTAGAGAGCGGCCAGCTCTAAGCCACAGCTGTGTAACATCTAATGCCTGTGTGATCATTATCTTAACGTTACTGTGAAGTTGGTAACAGTTGGCTCAGCAGTTGAGGGTAATTGGCGTATCACCAGCGAAATATCAGTGCAAAACTGTTCTTATTAATAACCCACTGGTCCGTTGAGGCCACACAAACACACCGCATGTGTTCCGTCAACAAAGCCTGAGGTTACTGTGACAACGTAGGAGTAAAATATACGGATGCCACCAAAATGATGGCCAGATGAGGGGCGTTGTTCGCTCGAGACTCCTCTATGAACACAGCGGGGATACGTGAGGTCGGAGGTGACCTTCAGGTTGCATCCAGTTGGGCAAAGAACCACAAGAGGCTACAACAAGCGGCAAAGCAAAGCCGAGCAAGCAGGCTAGTCAACTGCTCTTGTGCCTCGCATTATCACGGAGTACGTGTCAATGGTTCAGGGAGACGGTGTTAGCGATTTAACTCTGCTGTAAGCCACCGTTGCGATAGATAAACCTGCATCAGCTAGCCAGCTTGCAAGCTAACTAGCCGGCAGGCTAACTACAGCTTAATGCGGTTTGACTTTTCAAGCAGATCGAGAACCACAACGAGCAGAGTTCAGGTGCTGTCGGTTACACAGCTCAGATCAAACCAAGACACCCACAGGACTCACGGGAAGGTTGTTCAGAGCCCGGATTCCTCTCATGACTCCTAACGTTAACTCTCTCCTTCAGCCGGTACAAAAAGACACGTATGGCGGCGGGCTGACGTCTTACCCACAATCCACTGCAACGTGCAGGCGATCAAAGATGATTTAGGATGTCAAGATAAACTTCAGCTATTGCAGGAGATTGTTATGGTACGAGTTTAGGAGATTTCGGGAGTAGAGATGTCTGCATTCTTTTGAATATAAGAGGACTATATGGCACTTTGCTTGTAGGGCTCAAAGTGCCAAAAAATACATTTGAAAAACTCAAAAGCAAAGTCCCTTTCCAGAAATCATGACCCCGTTACTTGTGATAATCCACATATTTGTTGGGAGCAGTTCCATAGCACCTATTTTCTTTCTACCAATAGTTCTTAAAATATTTAATACTGAGCAGTTTAATGTAAGTCATGCATTGTTTACATCTACGTTTACTTACTAACAGTCTTCTTCCCTGTCTTTGTTGGCATATTACTGCCTATTAGGCAGTATGACAAATGAGACTCGCCCCTGCCAAACTCCCAAGAACCACCAGTAACAACAAATTTGCGGCTTATTTCAAAATCATTTTGCCTGGCACTTGACTGGAGGTTGAGAGAGGAGAGCCCACAGGAGCTCGGGGAAGCAGGCCTTTGAAACTGCAAGCTTGGAGGCTGGAACAAACACAGACACAGTCAATCAGCCAAGCTCACCTGCAGAGAGAGGTGAGAGAGAAAATAAACCAGAATATATTTTTGAAGCTGGGAATTGAACACACTAACATGTTATGTATTGCAGGGCTCCTGTATTACAGGTGTTTCTATGTTTCTGATAACTCATGTTTGCTGTTTTTAACGCCATTTTGTGAAATAGGGGGAAAAAAAACAACAATTAGTCACAGTCAAGTGTTAAACATCTTTATTAGAACCCAACTCCATTTAAATTCACTAAAATGCATGACGCACACATTACAAAAATATACTCAACATATTACACTTAGTAAAGAACCATTCAGAACAAAGAAAAAAAAAAAAAAAAACACTGCTCACGTATAGACATCTCTTTCACAGGCTGAAAATATTCACAATTTGATTCTTTGGCCCATAGAGCATCTTTTGAGAGAGCAAAATGTTTGCTATTTAAAATAATACAAATAAAAACACCAAAAAAAAAAAAACAACTCTCATAGTCACACCCAAATAAATACATCACATAACAATACAAAAAAACACTACGTTGGCTGGGAAAATCTTCAGATTTGAGGTTCTCGGACATTAGAAAAAAAAAAAAAAAGTACCCTAAACATGTTCACATCATACGGAGTGAGTTCAGACTGAGTCACCCATCAGTTAGTTGATCACTTGAGATTCATGTACGACATTTCCTTTGCCACCGCGCAGAAAACGAGGGACCCAAGTGAGTGGGACTCATTCCACAAGCAGTCACAGATTAAAAACCGACTACTTTTTGCCACCAGTAATAGCTCAAACAGAGTTGTGCCAAATCCAGGCATCTCTTCTCAGACTGCGGTTCGCCACAGGCTCTGAGCTTTGTCAGACTGCAGTTCGCCACAGCTCTGAGCTTTGTAGTGCACTATTCCCCACGAAAGTTTTCCACCTGCCAATTGTCATTAACTCACGAAAGATCTCACACCTGGCCAATTGTCATTTGGCGTCCCGGGAAGCTCTCACATGGAGCCATCTCGACTGGTGGGCATCTCCCCAACGATCTCCCACGTGTCCGTCTCTCACAGAACCTCTCAATAGTGTCATGATATCTGCACGTAAATGGTAAGCAGCATTAAACAGAGTTGTAAATTCAATAATTGTATCAAATATTGTCTTTTTTTTTCCCCCCTAAGAAGAAGAAAGGCTGTAAAAATGTCCGTCCTGTTTTCATTCAATAGGAACCAAAAGCACCTTTTGCACGTTCCTTTGTTCCCACTGCATCTGAACACCATGAAGATTTTTCAAACTGATTAAACCATAGTTGTCATTACTTAAATTCGACTGGACGCAAAGGAAGGTGTGTTATGTTATTTATTTCTGCCTTAGTAGGCTACGTGACTGGACTGAATCAAATAGTTTGTTTCTCTTGTTCTCTCAATCATTTGTTCGCATTATCAGATTCACACGCACTTGCTCTCTTTATTTTTCTCTATTCAGAATAGTTACAAGGGTGAATAAACGTTACAATATCTGTTCCTCGCCCTGATATTGACACTCAGTTATTGCGGTTGTACACAAGTTGTGGCAGCTGCAAGATTGTGTTTACACAAAATGTTTGCTGGAAAACTTCCTGCTGGGAATAGATAATCCATTTGACTCACAAGCCTGCTTCTGAAAATACCCAGGTTAGATCACTTACCGTCCCAGCTTCTGCACCTCCCAGGTACGTAGTCTTTCCATCCCAGCCTGCATCACCTGGCCCAGGAGCGTAGATCTTTCCATGGACCACGCACACCGGGCCAGCTAGCGTCGTTCTTTCAGGATTGTCACACTCCACCTTATCGGTTTCTCTGTGAGGCATGCACTCCACCTGGAACGAACAAGAGATTTAACAGTCGTTTTGCAATCAGCTTCCTTAGACGACACTGTCGAGTGGTGAGTGCCATCAATTGTTAGTGAGCATCGTGCTTTCCTTAGTGTATCAAGTATGTTAGCAACCTATAACGTAAAGCTTTCCTGAGTGTACAAGCAGCTGAACCAGAGCGAGCGATCTGCATGGGGGCAACCTCCGTCCACGCGCAGGTTTTAGGGTTGTACACCTGAGCGAGGTCTGTGCCGTCGCCATCCTCTAGAACTGCACCACCTATCAGGACACGAGAAATTCCATTTTAAAAATAACCAAAGCCAAAACTTTTTCAATAAAAAGCAAAACTCAAGTAAAAAAAAAAAAAAAAAAAACTTGCACGTGTTTCCTACCAGTAACATAGAGCAGGCCGTCCAGCGCCACCACAGCAGGACTTGTAACGGCCATTTTGACAGATTCAGTGAACTGCCAGGAGTTAGTGTGAGGGTTGTAGCACTCCACCGAGTACAGACGAGAGCGTCCCCCCCACCCCCCCCCTTCCAAACAGAAGCCCGATACATATAAACAACTAGAGGTGGAAAAGAGGGAGCAAGGTCAAAAC
>CM022470.1:12247149-12478017 GCA_011952105.1 Coreoperca whiteheadi
GTGAAAGCTGGGAGTCGCTATGAGACCGTGGAAAACCAGGGCGTCTCACATGTGCTGCGACTGGCAGCAAACCTGGTAATTTGTGAACAATTCGTGAATGACTGACCGTGCCTTTAGAAAAACTGTAAACAAATATATCTCCCATCGAGTCAGACCAATAAGTATTTTTTACAGTTGATTGCAGCCTACAACAGCTATTCGTGTGTAGACGAGAGCGTCCCTCCCACCCTCCCACTGCATACATGAAGCCGTCCAGCATCACCAGGCCTGAGGAAGATCAATCACATTACTAATGATAACTTTATACATAGAGATATTTACCCTACGTTTTAATTTAGAGCTTCTAAATGCCCTCGTCACCTGTGACAACATGACGCTATTTGTAGGCAGTGTCACTAGTTTTGCTTTTTTCACCCAGTTTGGAGACTAGTTCCTAGATGTAAAGATACTGAACGTAAGTTCCAGGAACTTTCTGGGGTTGTCAGCAGGGCTGTGTGTGTCGTCACACCATAACAAGGACAACTACAATAAACAACAGTAACCACAAGTTTACTACTGCATCTGTATCAGCCAAGACAACCAATACTTAAAAAAAAAAATAAAAAGGATAATGATGGAGGATGGTTGTCAGACAAACAAAGATGTCCAGGCCCTCATTAGTATTTGGGAAGAGGGGGCCATTCAGAACAGGACGGAGTCAGCAGTTGGAAAGAAAGCGTTCTCAGTGCCTGGCAGAAATGGGGATACTCTCAGCCAAACAGTGCAGGGAAAAATAAGATAGATGAACCACAATTACAGAATAAAGCATCACAATGCAAATGAAAAGCTACTAACATGCCAAGATGTCACAGCAGACATCCACCGATTGTACACATCAAACTCGTAAATTTACAGGTCTCGGGGATTACTGCTGCATATGTGAAATGCAGCGGGTTTTTTTTTGGCTCCCGAGGGAGCTTCTTGAAGTCTGATAAATTGCCTCAATTGATGTCACCTGAGTCAGCGTCAGTTGGGGCTGAAGACTACAAGTTCAAAGAAGAAAACAATCTGGGGGTGTGGCGTTAGAAAGACGTGAGCTCACCAGACCTCTGCAGCCTGCTCCTCATCGCTGCTTGAGGCTACTCAGCTCGAGGCTACGTTAGCTGCTAACACACCCAAACCCAAATCTCCGACCCAGCTGTCGGCCAGTCGAGTTGCATTGGAAATTGCATTGTGGGTAACGTAGGCACCAGGTTTTGACACAGAATATTAAAAAAACCCAAAAAACCCCCCCAATATCTCTGGTTGTGCGGCATCGATTTTGAGTCCCATAATATCATAGGAGTGCAATACTAAATCGGTGCAGTACTTTTGTTTCTTTAAACTTGCCTAAAAAACAGCACATAAAAGTAACATTTATATGACATAGTAAAGCTGCTTCTGCTGTTGTCTTCATAACAACAAGTGAAATGTGCTGGTTAGTAAAATACAGTGGAAATGCGAGGAGGAAGCTCGCACCTAAGCCTTAAATGTTCTGAAGATTTCAGGCTATTGAAACCCCCATGTTGGGACAATAGAGTGCTGTAGCTTCACGTCCTACGGCATAAAAAAAAAAACCCCCAAAAAAACAACCTCTTATAGTCGCATTTTAGCCGCACTAACCATAAAATGTTCTTTTAAGACGGAGCGCTTGACAGCTTAGAGTACTTTAAATGAGCAGGCAAATTAAGTACTTTGTTATGATGTCAAGTTCTCAGTGCATGACAGAAGAAGGGGTGGCCATACTGTGACTGCCTCACCTAACTCAGAGCGAGCTACGTTCATGGGAGCCATCTCGATCCACGAGTCAAAACAGGGGTCATAGCGCCACATCTCCCTGCTGGCTGAGCCGTCAGGAAACTCTCCTCCTGCCAAATACAGCGTGGAGTCTACTGGGACAGAGGAGAAGCAGAAACACGTCACTTGCGATGAGTATCATTATTCCGGTTTGTTTGTAGCTATAAACTGAAGCTCTTAATGTTTCCTCACCCGACACGACCAGCCCGTGTTTGCTCACAGCGAAGGGGAGGCAGGCCAGATTCTTCCACTGATTCGTCATGGGATTGAAGCTCTCGACGCTGCGCAGCACCACCTTGTCGTCCTCCCCGCCAACTGTCACTATCACTTCAACTGTTCCTGTTGCCATGGCAACAGCAGTAGAGGAACAGATGAGTGAGCCGAGGCGTGCAGCCCTTTGGATAGATGTTAATCTAAAATAAATTAGCCCCTGTAGGATACAACGTAGTGGTGCGTAGGGCTGCAACTAACGATTACTTTCATTATCAATTAATCTGGCGATTTGTTGATCGATTCAGTTCTAGTGGTGTGTGAGCACCTAACATCCCATAATAATAAGAGGGAGACACAAAAAATGTTTTTTAAAACAAGCCAAAGTGTACCTCTTTATATATGTATGACTGAAAATGAGCTTCAATGAAATTTTAAGTCTCAGTAACCAAACTTTTCTCAAGTTTAACAAAAGACAAACACACTCGGTTGACAGAGATGGACAAACATACAGCCTGAAGACGCTGGATGTTTGTCCATCTCTAGCAACTCTGTCATAACGAAAATGCATGTGACTGGCTCTCAGTAGTTATGAATGTGCAGGTGGGACTGTTTACCTGTGGACCTGCGTGGCCTCACTCTGGGGCAGTAGAGCTCTCCGCGGCGGTCCTTCAGCAGCAGGTAGTCCTTGGCCTCGGAGATGAGCCTCTGGCACCCCTGGTTCTCCTTAACCACATCCAGAGACTCGATCACATCGTGGAGGTAGTAGGGGCTGATAAGAGGCAGCCGGATATGCTCAAGGACCTTTGAGGAAAACATGGAAAGAGAGAAATCCGATGAACTTCCACTGTACCGAAAGAGTCCAATATAATAATAATAATAATAATAATAATCCAACGGGAGAATTTGAGACCCGTGCCAGACATGTCGATCAATGGATTACTGAAGGGCCTACAGGTCACAGGCCATTTCATGTTAAGTCACAGGGCTCAGTCAAAACTACCAATGCCTTTTTTTTTAAAATATTTTAATTACATTTTTCCCCTAATACAGCTTCACAAGCACAGTATTTACTTCCCATACAGGCTAAAAGACAATAAGCCTACATTAAAATTAGTGAGGCCGTTTCAATGTGTGGGCAGCAGAATAGTTCAGCTTGAAGACGAATGTACGTTTCCTTTGATGGTTCCTATAATAGTTTATAGAGTATTATTCTGCTCGTCTGTGGAGTGTCTGTTCCAAACCAGCTGAGGCAGGAACCTAGTGGAATTTTAGATGGGCTCTCTTCATTGTGTAAACTCAAGTGAATCTGACCTTTTCAAAGCTCTGTTTGCGAGAGGAACATTTATTCAGCCACAACATGGCCGCCTCAAACACCATCTCCTCTTCAGGCACATTGAGAAAGTCACTGGCAAGGATTTCTGTCAGTTTGTCCACACACAGAGACAGGAACTCTTCCTGGTGGGGACAAAAAGAAAAAGACAAAGAATGAAGCGTAAATGACAACCTGCTTTCTAAACAGACAAACGATCCGTGGGAGTTAGTCACTTGTAGGCAGTCGGCTTAACTGCTGACCAGCAGGTAGATTAGCTTTGTTAAGCCCCTTTCACACATGAAACCCACAACACTGCCAGGTTCATTTATCCTGATGAGGTACTGGTGGCATGTGCGAAGGCAGCTGACTGGACGTAAGTCTCTTTTCTATCATCACCTTGCTTTACAAAACACAGGCGCTCTTGCCATAACGAACTGTCTTCCACTGAGACGACACTTAACAGCCCCTCTGGACCCAGTGTGTGTGCGTCGTCCATGCTGATTAGGGTTTTTTTGTTGATGATGGGAGTATGGTTGTGTGATATATACACCGTGAGACAATTCAATCAACAATTCAAGGGAGTTGTTTTGGGTTGGTGGCTGGTGGCGTAACAGCGGTTCTGCCGCCACCAAGAAACGCTCCCTGTAATAGTTCTCATTGTATTAGGTCATTGTGGGCCGTGATGCAAATCAGCAAACACTAGATTTTTCAGGTATTTAATCTACGGCTGCAACTAACAATTATATTTACTATCAATTAACGTTAACTGACTGATTATTTTCTCCATTAAATCATGTAAAAATTTGCTTTACAACAATGTCAAAAATTACTGAAAAATGTCACTCCCAATTTCCTGAAGCCATCAGTCCAAAACCCAAAGAAATTCCTTTTCACAAATCATATACAAACTGAAAAAGCAGCTAATCCCTCACATTCTGAGAAGCTGGTTTTGCTTGATAAATTACTTTTACAATTCATTTTCTGTCCATCCAGTGATTTCCAAAATCTGATTATTTGATCTAGAAACAAAATTCGCAATCAAGTTTGCGGGAAATTTAAAACATAGTTACCTAAACAGTGATCCAGTATTGCCCTATTAGGCAGTACCCATCTATTATTGCATTTGACCACTGCTACAAACAACGACAACAACAAGCCCCATCAGCCTCTCACCTGCTGATAAACACTGCTGAAGTGCTGAAGGATGTAGCCCATGCTGCTGTTCTCCAGCCTCCTACAAGAATGGGCCTCAGCAAAGCAGTGAATCCCCACACAGTTCATCTCATCCATCTGACGCTCCATAAAACGACAACAGGCTTCTCGCACTGCCATCACGTCCAGCAGGTTGGCTGCTGCAAGCAGGGCCTGGACCAAGATACAGTAGTTTTCAGCACACATGCTGTTTAGGGAAGCGGGGGAAGACAAGGCGAGCGCCGGCACTTTACCTGCACATTTGCTTTAGAGATGTAGACCTCTGACGTGTAGGCGTAGCTCACCAGCATGCCAATCATCTGTGGTTCAACTCCGTTGATGGCAACTCGCTCCTGCTTGGACTCGATCAGGTCAGTGGAAAACATTGCCTTGGGAGATGAGAGGAAGGAAAACGCACAATTCGATGCTGTTTGCGTGATTCCCGGGCGCGTGAGCACGCAGCTCCCGGGGCCCGTCACTCACAATGAAGGTTTACCTGGAAGTAAGAGCTGAAGGAGGCCAGCACAATGCGATGGCAGGGGAACTCCTGCCCCCCACAGCACAGAGTCACATCACAGAAGGCGTTGTTGAGCCGCAGGCTGTTGAGGCCCTGCAGGACAGTGTCGGGGTGTCTGGCCTCCACAAACAGGTAGTCGTCGCTCAGAGAGGTGGGGAGCGCGGCGGAGCTGGCGTCCTCCGGGACCGGGAAGGTGACGTTTATAGTGGACGGCGAGGGCAAACCGGCGTCGACGGCACTTATTTCAGCCATCTCGCACTTTGCTAGACGAGCCTGGGAGGAGGAGGGGGTCAGCGGAGGCACAAACAACAACAAACAAGACAGTTAGGACACTCTGACCGTCAAATACTCACTTCAGATAACGCCAGCGACTTGAAAACACGCCCGTCGAGTAGCTCTCAGTAACTTAGCCCCTTGAAGATGCCATTTCAGAGTGACATTTGTAAAAGTTTGGAGAAGCAACAAGGAGGAGTGAGGATCTGAGATTGTCCAATAGCCCACTAATGAGGCTTAACTTACCTCTGGTGCGGCTGGCGCAAGCGAGCTGCTTTCTGTCCAGTCAAGCTGATCAGTCGTTCGAGGAGATTACATACCACGTACAGACGAGTGAGAGTACACGTTTGTAACGGTGATACATATATTTTTACATTTCAGGCATAATCGTGACTATCACGGTGCAAACACGCTCTCCCACATTCAGCGTAGCGTCCAACGCTGACGAGCAGCAGTTAACGCCTCTCACCGGACGCTCCGCCCACCTGACCGTCACACGTCAAGAGACGTCACCCCCGAGTACTTCCGGCTTCGCTTCATTGGCAGACGTTTGGCCCAGTGTCGCGCTTCTTTCTCTCTTGAAGTTATTTAAGGTTAAAGTATAATTATGAAACAATTTACAGAAACACTTGTCATTGTTGCTTTTTCTATATGCACCTTTTTCTATTTGTTCACCTACTTGTATGTACACAAAAGTTCTGTGTTTATTTTTCGTTGTCCTTGTTTTGAGCTTTATGTCTATTTCTATCTTCCTAGAAATTGTTCTGTGTGTAAGTACATTGAAATCTACTTAAAACTGGAGTCAAATTCCTTGTATGTGTACACATACTTATACTGATTCCCTAATTTAAACCAAATCTACTTAAGGCTGAATTACCAACCAGGCATTGTTGGCCAGGGAGCAGCACAACAAGCTGTTAACATACCATTGAAACATTATTACACATTATATTACAACATATAAGTAATAAGTTGCAGGGCCGGATTTAGCCTGTCTGGCCTGAGGAAGCAGTAAAATATTTCATGGGGGCCTATTGTTACAGTCAACACGCATCATCATTTTATCCATGTGGTTTTATTTGTGTTCACATTAGTTGGTTTTAACTCTGATCTTATTGATTCTTTGTGCATAACACCTTTTGCTACTGTGTGAGTCTCTATTAATGTAGCTATATTTATCCAAATACAATGAACTTGAATGCTTGAGCATCTGGTGAACCAACTCCAAAGTAAAATAGCTGTCTTTTTAACTACTAAATCCTCCACTATGTTCACCAGCTAGTTGCTAACTTTGTCTGCAGTTTGGTGCTGGGCAGGTATTGTAGCCTACAATGGGTTTATCAGAGCTTTTTGGTGTGTATCGATTTTAGCCTTTGACACATTTCTGATCTACACACTGACGACAATCCAGCCAGACAAGTCATCAGGTGGTGTACCTAGAATAAGACCCAAATCTGGTTAGCACAATTCTTTGTGCTGTGTATGTGCTGTCAAATTGGTGAATTTACATTTTACTTGCAGTGAGTTGCAGCTCTTATGACCACCGTACTTATCCCTAAAATGTAGCCTAATGGTTTACTTTGTGGGGACGAACTTTTTGTCCACAAATGGGAGGTAAGTCCCCACAACGTGACTATGTGACCAGATTTATGTCCCCACAACATCATAAATACAAGTAGACACACATGCATCAGAGAATATTAAATTGCTGGCATCATTTTGCACAGATACTGTATTTATTGGACAATTATGTTGTCAACAGTCAAAACAACGAAATCAGCCATTGATTCTGTGATTCTGTGCCAAAACATCTCTTATGTTTAGGCTGTGATATATTGTGGATTTAAGATTATTATTTTATTCTATTCTAAATTAAAATATTTGTATTATGTTATGTGTGTGTAGCATGAAGGGGCTAAAACTTACATTTCATTGTGCAGCATTGTGTGTTGTAAAATGACAACTAAATGACCTGTAATTGGTTATAACATGGATTATACTGAGCATTGTACAATGTTATTCCATCTCCATACAGCATAAGTTTGATCACCTTAAATTATGGAAATTGCTGCTGGAAAAATAGTTTAGATAGAATCATCTTTGTTTTATACAGAAAATCAAACTATTGGCTCTCTTTACAAAAGATACAGCCTCATTTTAAGTTTTTCCAACAGGATTATAAATCACAGGCAGCTGTCCTTCATGACGCCAGGTGTCTCCAGTGCATTCTTTCTGCGAGCAACTGCTTCCAAGATCTTCTTCCTGGGTCCTAGCTGGATGCGAATGCCTTTCAGGTCTTCGTCAGAGCAAAGCATTAGCGCCTCCAGATCCAGGTGCTCTCTGCTGAATGCAAGGGTGAACTCTGGCAAGGAGATGGCAGATAAGAACGCATCTAAAGGAGAGGTTTCCTCATCTTCATCGTCATCCAGTCCCAGATCTTCCTGATCCCAGGGCAGATCACCATTCCCCTCAAAGCCAGCAGCGTCATCCCCTGCATCAAACAACTCGTTCTGAACGAGGTAGCCAAGGCTTTCATTGTTCCCACTGGGGATGTCCTCTGACTCCAGCCCCATCCTCTTCATGAAAATCAGACCTCCAAGGCCAGGCCGGTTGAAGATGGACTGCTTGACTGGGCCTGGTTTTTCATTGTCGTCATCATCTTCGAAGCCTGCCGTTCCTTCTTCATCTAACATGCTCTCATCCTGCTCATGGAAGACATCCAGAAACTCTGGCTTCTCAGACTCTCCACTCTCCTGTTTGAAGAAAATAACGTTCCCATCCCCTCCTGATCTTTGCAGTGTGCCTTTATCTTTCTTCCCGAGCTTCCTCTGGAGTGTGCCTTTAACCCTGGCTGAAAGAGAGCCAGATTTATCAGCCGCAATAAGCTTGGAGAACTGCTCATTGACGCCTGTCATGGTACCACCGTTTGAGAGTGCTGATGCCACACTGGCCTCTGAGACAGACCCAGTGTTGCCTGCTCCACGGTGCATTTTATCCATCTTGCTCTGGTGTTTCTTCTTCACCTTCTCACAGAGTTTCACACGCCTCTCTGCTTCTTTGATGGCCTCCTTCTTTAGATTGGCGACCTTCTTGGGGTTTTGGTTGGTCTGCTGCGATGCGGAAGCGTCTAGGAAGCGCACACAGTCCATGCGATCACGAGAAGCCGCAACGTCCATAGCTGTGTGGAAGTCATTGTCCAGTGCAAAAAGGTTGGCACCGAAGTTGACCAGAAAGCTGAGGATGTGCATGTGGCCGTTAGCCGCTGCATGATGCAACGGTGTGTTTCCCCAGATGTCACTCCTATTGGGGTCTCCTCTGTATGACACAAGAGAAAGATTTGATTTAAAGAAATGCAACCTTTGTCAATATTTTTTACCACCCTATCACTGATTGATACCATAATAATGATTCCTCCTCCATCCAGCTCATAAGGGTTTGGGAGGGAACATAAAGAAAGTCCTAAAGCTGAAGAAAAATGTTGCTGCATAAAAAGAGACATGTTGTAGGCTATATATCAAAGTTAATGTTTTTTATTTAAAATTTAATTTATTTTAAAATGTATCAATGGACTATAAAACACACCAATTCAAGGGACAACATAATAAAGTTGGAATTTTTATTTATGAAATGGTCCCAAGATGTTAAAATACAGTACAAACATAATAACAAGATACAATTTTATTATAAACTATATTATAAAATTAAACAATAGAATCTTAAAATTAAAACTACCTCAGTGCAAAATAATCCAAAATATATATATGCACATCAATACACCCAAATACAACAAAAACAGAGTTTAGTAAAGTAAAACTTCATTAATAATGTAAAAATAGAATTTGTCAGTTTACGTCATAAATAAGCTCGGACGTGATGTCTGAAAGTCTGTTTTTTATGAACTTAAAATGTAATATAACTATTCTACAATATGGAACACGTGCAAGAAAAAAATAGACTTTATCAAAAGAAAATCTAACTAAGAAGAAACAAATCCCTCAAAAGTGACTCTTTAAGCCCGTAGTGGGGGAAATGTGGGGGAAATGGCACTCTCCTGTCCTCCAGTGCTGTGCTCCCTGTCACAACCATAAAAGTCTTGATTGCTGTATTCCTCCAACAACTTGTCATAAATCCACTGACCAAAGCGGAAATGATTAATGGCCACGTAGCTGAGATGTGCGTCACGACCTACTAAATAACCTCCAAACATCTTTTCTGAGGCTCACTTTTCAGTAAGAATGTTGTGCTAGATTTTAGCCTGTCTTTTGTTGTGCTGAATAAGGGACGGAGGTGGGGGTGGTGGGGATAGATAAAAGGCTCTTTTGTTTTACAGGATGGCTTTGGCTGATTAAACATTTGGATCAGCTCATGGCAGAGAGTCGCCTGAAGAGCGGAAAGAAGAAGTTTTAGCTCATTATAGTGAACGACAGATGAACACCAACACTGTTGTCAAAGCCCCAAGTGAATTCCTAAATCACTGATGCGCAGTATGAAAATGCATAAAACACATTATTTTTCAGCCATAAAAGTCATTGGACAATATGTTAACCTTTGCTCAGTGAACGCTATTGATGGTTCTACTGTATAGATTTTAGTTTAGGGCAGTTTGGGGGCATTATACATATAGAATTTGTATTACAATGTTCTGTATATATTTCTATGTCACAGTGTAACAATGTAGCCAAACTAATCTGTCAGGTTTGGCATACTTTCTTTGGGAAATCAAAACATTCAATAAACTTCGGAGCACTTAGGTACTGAGATAAAGCTTCCTGTGGCCAAAGGTTATTTCAGTTTTTGGTACATGTGAGATGAAGCACAGGGGATAGATGTATCATGCTTACTCTCTGCTGCATATGAGCTGAAGCGCATCGATGTGTCCATGGAAAGCAGCCAGTAAGGTGGGAGTCATGCCATCCTCATCCGCAGTGTTCAGGTCCTTCCTCGTGGCCTCCTTCAAGAGGTCCAAGTATCCATCAATTGCTGCTTTGTGGTACCTAGACATCTCTTAAAAGAACAGGAAAGATCTGTCACAAATCTGTCACTTTCTTCTCTTTTTCCCCCACTCCCGTCGGACGCACGGACTGACGCGACTGCAGACCCGAGCAAACAAAGTGATCACTGGGCGTCAACACATCAGCAGCTCAGAGCCATAAAACAAAACCAAAGTCCAGTTCACTGCCGTCAGCTGCACACTTTCCTGAAACACCATTACTGCTCGAGAGCATTACTTAATTAAACTTGATTATTAAATGTAATCACAGAGAGATTTCCAGTGTTATAAGTACACTTTTCAGACACTTTCTGCTGTTTTAAAGTACTCTGCTAGTTCTCAGATGGAACACGTTTACTTTTTACAGCTATATAGTAATTATTTTACAGATTTTACATACAAACAACAATAACCTCATAAAATATGATGCATTATTAGTGATTAAAGTGCCCAACAGTATATAGCTTAAGTAAAAATTACCCCCACCTCGACAAGCTGTAAGTACTCCTTACATGTAAACACATCACCAAATGTAATAATAACAGGCCTATAACATACTGCATAATGAGTACTTTCACATTTGATACTTTAAGCATGCTACTTTGGTGATAGGCTATTATTTCTGTAGTTTTACTGAAGGAAAATTGTTAATGGGGGACTTTTACTTGCTATGGAGTATTTTTACATTGTGATACGACCAGTGGTGGAAGATGTTACTGCAGTAAAAGTAGCATTACCAAAATGTAAAATAATTTTTATTTATTTGCTGTCAAATAAATGCAGTGGAGTAAAAAGTAGCCTACAATATTTTAAGTGTTAATACCTCAACATTGTACTTATGTACAACTTGTGTGTCAAAGTGTCTTGGAGCAAGACACTGAATCCCGAGTTGTCCCCGATGAGCGGCGCCTACATGGCAGCTCCGCCGCCATCGGTGTGTGAATGTGAGTGTGAATGAGAGGCAATATTGTAAAGCGCTTGTTTCCGATAAGGTAGAAAAGCTCTATTTACACTAAATGCAGTCAATTTACCATTTACTTGATTAGTTAGTTTTATTCCACCACTGGTTGAAACAAGAAGGCAGTGAAAACTTTAATAACTTATACTCTTGTTATGCACATATTGCATTACTTTAATTTATTCATTAATTGTATTATTATTCTAAAAACGATATATTTATTGAAACGCTGGCTACATCCCTGTCAGTTTCGCACATACATACACGTACATACATAGAGTGTATGCACTTATTGTTTTGTTAATAAAGTTTTTTAAAAGTCAGAAAGTAACACTTTTACTGTGCTCCAAAATGTTTATTTTATTATAAATCAGTTTCATCTTTGAAATCCCTTCTAAAAACACACTTTTATAAGCTGGCTTTAATGTGAACTTGTAACCTATGTAAAGTTTTGTATCTGTCCTGAATAGTATCTCTGTTTCTTTGGTGTATTTTTAGCTGTATCTGTTTGTCCCATATATTTTACCTTTATTTTTATTCTGTATTGCTACTGTTTTGGGTTTTACTGTAGGCTATATAACGCACTTTGTAAACAGAGTCTTTATAAAAGTGATATACAAATGAAGCTATTTGTAGCTTTATATTATGAATTATTTATTATTTACTTTATTTAGTTATTTTTATTTTTTTTTATCCACTGCTCCACTCTCCAATCTAGTAGGTGGTTGTAGTGCAACTTTTTGGCTAGAAGAAGAAGAAGAAAAAGCAGAAGCAGAAGAAGAAGAAGCAGCAGCAGAAGAAGAAGAAGAAGAAGAAGAAGAAGAAGAAGAAGAAGAGCTTCAAAACGGCTCTTCAGAAACCTGTGGGTGACGTCACGGTCTACGATCATCCCCGGCTCAACCAATGAATGGGGACTGGGAGGAAACGTTGCTCGACAGGTCTCTTTTTCTACATTTACGTAACGTTAGGCCTAACGGTTACTTCTAAGTTACATACTTGCTTTGGACTTGTAAACACCATGGAGTCGTAGCGTAGCTGTGAATAGTTCCGCAGCTAGAAAAACCAGCCCGACCACTAACGGTAGCCGCCTGCTCGCTCTCGGGTTACTTTCCGGGCTTTGGTCTGCGGGGTCTGACCGGGGAGGCGCTGCAGAGATGTCTGACAACGGTGGCTTGGCTGTCGGCCTTCTGTCTTACGAGACGCTGGTTCACGCTGTGGCAGGTGCAATGGTGAGCGGTGATAAAGTGCAGTAGGAGCAAATGTCATAACCTTTTGTAAAGTATGTGGCCTGTATCTTGTCTTACCAGCTTGATGCTAGCAGTGCTGCTATCGCAGAGACAGCAGTCTTATTGTTTTGTATTTTTAGTTGTTTTTATAAGTAACATTACAATGCGTTGTCATTTAGGGGAGTGTGACCGCTATGAGCGTCTTCTTTCCTTTGGACACAGCCAAAAGCAGACTGCAGGGTGAGTGTGAGGTCTCATCATCTTGGGCTGAGGTTACTGAGATTATTGTGAAGGTTTACTTCATTATGGAGTAACTATAACTGCATCCCAAAGATGGAAAGGAGTAGTCCACTAGTTTAGTACAGCACTTCCAAAAAATGTGTTACTCTGTTTCAGAGTTTCTGTTATAAATATATAATATATATAAATATAAAAGTCTCAAGCTCATGCTGAGATAACCCTGATGCAGTGGTGGAAAGTAACAAAGTACATTTACTCAAGTATTCTATTTAAGCACAATTTCGAGGTACTTTACTTGCTACTTGGTACTGCTACTTTATAGTTCTACTTCTACTACCTTTCAGAGGGAAATGTTCTACTTTTTACTCCATATATTTAACTTTAGTTACTAGTTATGTTTGAGATTAAGATTAATAATGTGAAATATAATCAACAAATAAAGATTAAGGTAAAACTTTACTGTGCCCTGGGGGGACATTGTGTTTGTTTTTCAGTGGATGAGAAGCGTAAATCTAAGTCTACCCCCGTCATCCTGGCTGAGATCGCAAAGGAAGAAGGCCTGTAAGTATAGTTTGGAGCTGCACTATCGCACAGCCTGCTGGATTAAAATTATACCAAGTTATGAGCTTGTTTTCTTCTTAATTACAAGCCTCTTGTTTCGATTGGAACAGCTGATGCACAATTGTCTGTAATTGCAGCAGATGTATGATCAGCAAAATCTATCTAAAGTATTTTGTCTTTTTTTTTTTTTTTATCGAAAATGTCTAAAATTCTGAATACAGCCTTTTACATTCATGTACATTCTTTCGAATTCAATACAACCATGAGATTGCTGCATCAAAAACCCCCAAAACAAACATAAAAGTAACAACACTCTAAACAAAAATGTTACATCTGTTTTAGCCCCTGGTAATCTATTCAAAATTGGGAATAAGTCTTCTATGAAAATAAACAGAATTTCTTTGTGGTTTTGGACTGTTGGTCAAACAAAAGATTTAAACAAAGTGAGATTTTATAGACTAGTTGATTAACTCAAGAAAGTAATCACCAGATTAATAGATAATGAAAATAGTTGAAGCCCTAATCTAAACTATTACCGGCCCACTCCTGTTTAGGCTGATGGATGTGGCCACATGACTGCACACTTACTATTCAAATGAATCTTCACCACTTCTCCCAGTAAGTCTCTGTACAGAGGCTGGTTACCAGTCATCTCCAGCCTCTGCTGCTCCAACTTTGTCTACTTCTACACCTTCAACACGCTGAAGAAGCTGACGGCATCCGGCCCAGGCAAGTCCAGGCCCAGCAAAGACCTGCTCATGGGAGTCATATCAGGTAAACACACATACAGTAAAAGGAATAATTATTAATGAACTAATGGTAACCATCAAGCTCTAAAGGTTCCCTGTGGAGTTTTCAGTTAAAAATAAGTTCTGTTTATATTCAGTGTTACTCAACAAAACTCTGCATGTGTATACTCGGGGGCTAACAAACATGTTGAATGTATTTCCTTTCTCATAAAACATTTTAAACCTGTATTGTTAACATTAGGGCTGCAACTAACAATTATTTTCATTATGGATTAATCTGTCAATTTAATTGATGAATCGTTAGGTCAATAAAATGTAGTAAAATTGTGATAAACGGCCATCATGGTTTCCTACAGTCCAAGGTAATATCTTCAAGTGTCCAACAAGCAGTCCAAAACTCAAATATATTCAGTTTACAAGGATATAAAACAGAGAAAAGCAGCAAACCCCCACATAAGAGATGGACGATTAATTTTCTGTTGATTGATGATCAATCGACTAATCACTTCAGCTCTGGGTTACAGCCATGTTTACTTGCTAGCACTCCTCTTCCCTGCCTTTGTTGCTGCATTACAGCCACTTGTAGATCAGTGGAATAAAGTGACGCTACTGGCAGGGATGTGTATCACTGCCACTCATAAAACAGCTGCTCAGTAGAGCTACTAGAGGCCAGAAACTCCACAAGGTGCCTTTCAGAATGATTCAAGAAAGCTAACGATCTGTTGTCCATGCAGGGGTGGTGAATGTGATCCTGACCACGCCCATGTGGGTGGTCAACACTCGACTGAAGCTGCAGGGAGCAAAGTTCAGAAACGAAGACCTCCAGCAGACCCAGTACAGGGGCATATTTGGTGCGTAATATACTGTGTATATATATATCTGTATTATAGTTAGTACAGACATGCTTTTTAATGTTACTGCGCAGGTGTAAAACCCTGCTGTGTTTGGACTTTCCCTCTCAGATGCTTTCTCACAGATCATAGCCAACGAGGGTGTAGGAACTCTGTGGAACGGCACTCTGCCCTCTCTCATCCTCGTCCTCAACCCGGCCGTACAGTTCATGTTTTATGAGGCCATGAAGAGGAAGGCGGGGAGGGGAGGGAAGAAGGTGAGAAGGGCACAAGAAAAACACATGTTCTGTACAATACTACATTATCAAAGCTACAGCGATCATTCAGCCTTTTTCAGCTGTAGTAAAAAAAAATGTGAGCTAATATCAAACTCTGAACTAGATCAATGTACTTTTCAAAAGGAAACAAGCATCCTGCCATGGAAGGGGAACAACATGTTTAACAGGAAAGAGAATCTGCAAAACTACAGCTAAATGTTCTGTGGAGTTGTAAAGACGAACAATTTTTACTTTTATTGTAATCGACAGTTGCAGTTCAAAACTTTCAAGCCTGAAGGGCTGTGATCCGGGAGAATCCCATTTATTTGGTGCACACAGCAGTGGAAAATCAAACCAGACTAAGCGTCTCCAGCCATGCTAGCGGCTCTGTGAGGCTGTACAGCGGTGCTTTGAGCTAAATGCTAATGTCAGCATGCTAACATGCGGAAGATTAGCAGGTATAATGTTTACCATGCTCACCATCTTAGTTTTGCCAGTCAGCACTAAATACAGAGGATGGCTGAAAATGAATGAATTAGAATTTTGATTGTGTTGATTTGTGTAATATGCAGGTGATTTTGGCTAGTGATGACCCGCCGTTCCTTTTATGTTTTAGATGGTCAAATCTTATTTGTAGGAAAACTTCCGTCTAATAGTTGTGTTCTACTCGAACAGTTAGTGAAAACACAGTGTATGAGTGGGTTAAATTTTTGTCTCCCACCACAGATATCCTCAGCGGAGATCTTTCTCATTGGAGCCATTGCCAAGGCCATTGCTACCACCGCGACATATCCTCTTCAGACAGTTCAGGCCATCCTGAGGGTAAATACTGTGTAACTGACCAGTTTTTTAAAGATTTACGTCTTCAGTAGGAACAAGTGTGTTTGGGCTGAGTGCCAGGGTTAGGAATTTAAAAAGCATTGAGAGATTAAGTAATCCATTGTTGGGTTTTAGTCTTTTCATGGAATTTGTTGACAATAACAAAAATATAGAATATTTTCCCAGCCATATATATTGTTTTAATGTATGTAGAAAGCATGTTGATGGTAAGAGAAGAATAAAGCATTTTTATCAGCTTTTAGACCTCATTGGAGAAAAGAACTTGCTTTGCTATGTAAAAATATAGAAAGTCAGTGCATAGACATTCTAATGAAGCCCTCTGTAATTACTATACATTGTAGACCATGCAGGTGTTAGTAGTGCAGAATAAAGTCAATTGTCAACCTACTTTATGCTTTCTCATCAGTTCGGCCAATACAAAGGGGACGGCAAGGGCGGTGTGATTGGAAGCCTCTCAAACATTTTCTCCCTGCTCATGGACAGAATCAAGTGAGTGCAGCTACAAACATAAACAAACACATTCAGTGACACAGTGAGCCCACTGGGGAAGATGTTATGATAGCTGGTCATTCATACAGCTGTCCGCTTTATTACAGGAGGTATGGCGTTCTTGGTTTGTACAAAGGCCTGGAGGCCAAGCTGCTACAGACGGTGCTGACGGCTGCCCTCATGTTTGTTGTGTACGAGAAGATCACTGCTGCTACCTTCAAAGTCATGGGCCTGACCAAGAAACTGAAGCAGTAAACACACACCCCCTTGAATACAATACTGCATTAGTACACTTGTCATCGGTAGATTTTATCAAGGCCTACCGATGATATGTTAATGCCAGGAATTTGAGTTACATAAAGATTGTAATAAGAGGTGGGACTGGTGCCTTCTAAGGCCACAGATTCCCACACTGGCCCAAAACATACACCATAACCCGAGCTGGGTGTGATACTTAAAACAGCCTTACTTTCTTAACCTTTAACTGGCTCCATTTGTGCAGACGGACATGGATTTTCTCCACTTTTGAACCTCTGTTGCGATGGTTCTAAGTGATCTTACAGGAGCTGATTGTAGTTCGATTTTAATGGTAAAGGGAATCAAATTAGTGCCAGATAACCTAAATAAGTTATGAGAACTTATATGTCCCTTGATTTGGCTGTATTCACAAATTCGTCTGAAGTGACTAGTTTGTTGAATGCAGAGCTTAAGTGGCTCCAGTCTTAATGAAACGGACCTTTGGGGGGGAAAAACCAATCGGAGTGCTTTCATTACTGAAAAAAGACCAAATGTCAGAGATTCACTCGCCTACAACTGAAATCATGTCTTACCTTGAAAAACAAAAACCATACGCTGAAATATAGTTATTTCGCCTTCCTGTCAAGAGTTACGGCTAGATGAGAAGATTGACACCACTCTTATGTCTGTAACGTTAAGCTAAATATGAAGCTACCACCAGCAGCAGGCTAACTTAGCTTAGCACAAAGACTGGAAACAGGAGGAAACACCTAGCCTAGCTCTGTCCAAAGTTAACAAAAAACAACTACCAGCAACTTGTTTATCTTTTGACAGAGCCAGGCTATCTGTTTCCCCCTGTTTCCTCCTCCCCCTGTCTTTGTGCTAAGCTAAGTTAGCCCGCTGCGTTAGCGTCACATTTAACTGTTCTTGACATGAGCGCGGTATCACGCCTCAGGGGTGTGCTGCAAATGATGAGACCAATAAGGTACCTACTTAGCTAGGTATTGCCTTGATCTAAGCTACTGAACCATTCTTCACACACACACACACACTGTCTTATGTTTTAATTTTTGATTTAACTGAGTTTGATAGAAACCTCATGAAAGTCTTGCTAGATAAATGTTTTTTTAATGTGCTGACCTAAGACTTCATTATTACACCCTCTCTTTAGCAGTAATAACAGTAACAGGTGAAAGGGAGAAAAGTGCAAAGCTCTCATTCATATTTACAGACGTGAGTGTAAAATCCGCACCTACTTTTCCAGCTCAGAAAGGTTTTGATTTTAACATTTATAAGATATTAAGTAAAAAAGAACTTAATACAAATGGGAATGAGCACTTAACCCTGCACAGTTTGAGAGTAAAATGTGCATGTGTATAAATACTGCAATAGGTGCTAAGTGCCTCTAAATTTGATAATGGAAAAACTGTACTATGAACTGATGTCAAGTGCTTTAATGACTGTTGATGATTTACACACACCCATGGTGCACTTCATAATCGTATCGGTCAGTATGAACATTTTGTAACGCAGGTGTCTTCCATTATTTACCTCAGTGCCCCTATTTTGTGCAGTCAGGGGTTGCGGTAATTTACAGTATTTGTTTATCACAGTGCCCTTTCTGATTTGGTGAATAGACATTTCTGTTGCCTTTCATCTTAAAACCAGTTGAAAGTTGATTCACTCCTTTTTGTTGCTGTTTAACTGGTTGTTCAATCTGTTAACGTGTGAGTTTTAATCATGGATCTCCTCCACCATTAAGTTAGCTCAGGTGACTAACACCTGAGCTAACTTAATGGTGGAGGAGCCTGCTGTCCACAGGCACACCGTATATCCACATTTTGGCTTCAAATGTCAAAGGTGCACTTTAATGACTTCTTAAGTCATTTAGATGTGGACAAAGATGTTTATGGAAAAACAAATATACTAAAGAGTGAGGTGATAAATGTCCAGGAAGGCAGAAAATTGAGACTGCCATGAAAGAAAATGGCTTAATGTGAGGATAGCAGGTGTGTTTAAAAAGCAGGAAGCACTGAACAAAGAAAAGGTCACAAAGTCAGGTGAGGCAGGAGGACCAAGTGATCTTTAATAGTTAAGAAGAAGCCCAAAGCTGGTGATTGTTGTCAGTGTTAGTTATAAAACCATGGCAAAGGCAGTGACACATTTGGACAACAGTTACCAGACTACACCATGGGTATGAATTATTGTCTTCTTCATAACCAATGAGAGGACATGACATTGCTGGAATGTTTTGTCTTAACAGTTTACATAAAAGTACTTTGACTGCTGATGCAACACTTACTTGAAGTGATATTAATTTATTTACATCACTTTCTTTTTAAACATTGATTTCTAATTTTGTTTCAATTAACATGCCACTGTTTTGGGGTTTAAATTATTGTTATAACCATGGAATAATAAAGTTTGAGAAATAATATTGACATAAGTAATTATCGGTTTATTTAAAATCACCACATGCAAGATGAAAACATCATGGTTCAGTTCTTACTGCTGAACAAAAAAAAAACCCTCCAGGGGATCATGTAGTAGCGATCAGGGACATAAAAATAAATTCACACAGCCACTCTCAGAGGATGAAATACAACTATACACATTACAATGTATTCTGGTAAACAATCCTCCATTGGAGGTCTGAATTAAGAGTCTCAGTTGACCATGTCTTGGTTGTAACTCAGGACCGCGGGTGTGAGTCGTGAGTACTGATCATCTCCTTCACATACCAGCGTGGCAGGAAGGAATACTGGGAGTCCCTGTGGACGGAGTAGGTCACATCTCTGTGGGGCTCACGGGTGAACAGGTACACCACACTGGAGGGGAAACAATAATGACTCATGAACACCGAGGGGTTAAAATATATTTGCTTAAAATTAAAAGAAGGTTTCCAACGTAGTCTGTCATTGCAACGCACCTTGGATTGTCTTCCGTAGCGATACTCTTCACAAAAGACAGGAAATCACAGCAAAAATTCATACACACTGTTGGCTTCCAGCAGTTGTGTTCATTCTGTCCAGAAGAAATACAGAAGACGGAAAAAGTGCAAACATTTTGAATTAATCTTGTGAGCTGTTATTTACACAGGTCCAATTATTTTATTATTTTTCCAATATAGATTTCTCAATGCTTCGATATGTTTTTGATGACCAGTCGTTTATCACTGCAAATAACTACGCTGTACCTTGATGAGATGTGAAATCTTAGAGATGGGAAAAGTCTCCACAGCGACAACCACTCCTTCATGATCTCGAAAACCTGCCACAACACGGGGGACTCCAGGGAGAAAAGACTGGGCCCACCACTTGAGCAGTTTGAACCTGAGGACCACCACCACCAAAATGAGGAATAATCCCTTGTAAACCGCTCAAATATCCAACATACAGCATGAGGTATAAAAATTTAATATGTGATGTTTTACTATTTCATCATCTACCTGTGGAAGTTGCTGCGCTGTTTGGGGGCGCAGATCTCTGCAGAGGTCTTCAGCTCGACGTAGCATGCAGGAGGAGCTGGAGCTTTGGGATCTTTATCCCGGCAGTCCACCTCGCCGGAGAACAGGAGTCTGTGATCTGCGAGCCGAGTTTGCACCACAGTGCAGAAGGCCTCATTAGTGTTAACCACTCCGCCTGGATCAGGTAAACTGTGGACGTTATCTACAGGGATGGACAAAGGTGAAGTGTTTATCACCCTGTGTGCTTTATATTATTTGGGTTTGGGTTTCAAATGTATTAAAATGAGACAGACTGGCAGTGTGGAAGCCCATTTCTGCCAGAAAAAGATAAAAAGTGAGGCGTGTTAGAAAAAAATACTCACCTGAAGTCAAAACTAAGTCAAAATAATACAAAAAAACATTTTACTACTATATTAAAATGATCAAGTTATCATTCAAGTCAAAACGACTTCAAGGACAAAAATATGAGATACAAAGTCACAACTATGAGAAGTCATAATTTTGACTTATTAAAACTTGACTACTGCTTCACAATTATTGAGTAAATACTCAGTCAAAACGTTGACTTAAGTCAAAATTAAGTTAAGATATACTAAGTCATAATTAATTCAAAATGTTCACGTTTCAGGTTAAATTACGAAATACTAAGTCATAATTTTGAGATTGTAAATCAAACTGATGACACAACATAAAAATACTGACTTGCTTAGTCAAATTTCATGACTTGCATAACATTTCTAATTTTGACTTGCTATCTCAAATCTGAGATAGTAAAGTGATGACTTAGTATGTTATAATTTAGAAATACCATGAGTGTTTTTATTATTGTCAATAAGAACATTCCACTTACTGTTTTCCTTTCCTGGCAGAAATTGGCTTCCACAGTTAAATATAAAACCAAATGTTTGTTTTGTGAGGCAATATGCTTCTGAAATATCATAGTTGAGCTGATGCAAGGCAGTTAATCATTATGATGACTGATCAATAATCAAGGTTTGAAAGGAAAAACAAATTGTATAACCCTAGCTACCTGTACATGTGTATTGCTCGAACTTGTATCCCCAGTACATCATCTCTTCATGCCTCTCGGTGCGGTTCTCTCTCTCCCTGCGAGCAGCTTCTGTTTCCACTTCACTGATGTAAAGCGTGCCCCTGAACCTGGTGACCGCCAGCAACCAGCCCTCCCGTGTCTCATAGGGAGTGGTCAGCAGCTTGGTCAGATGACCACGCCACGTCACAAAGTCGACATCTAAACCACTGGGAAGAGCAGAGGTTGATCAAAGTATACGTGTCCAACGGGAAACACAGTTGTGGTTAGTGTCTGTGTTGGTCCTACGTGGTGACCTGGACCTAAAAACAGTTTACTAATGATGACACTTACCATGACGACGCTGTGCTCACCCTTGAGCTGAGTTTTGATTTATTCGCCAAGATCCAGCGTAGGATGTGGTCCAGCTTCTCCTTCACACTGTCGTCTCTCTTTATAAAGCGGTCCTTGTATCCATCCCTCAGGTCAAAATTAGGATTTCTTTCAGGTTCCACATAGTACCTCATCTGCCTGCTGTCATTGAAGAATCTACGCTCAGCGTCAAGGGAAAAACATCCTACCTCGACAGGCTGTTTGTACACAGGAAAGTCTCTTTCATATAGCTCCCTTCTGGTGCTCAAACCCTGAGAGCTGAGTGGGTTTTGCCCAGGAGTTGGCCCAGACTGATAATGGTGGTTTGGTCTGAAGTGTTTATCCTCACAGTGATTTCTTCCACTGTCATCCCTCTCTCTTTTGTGTGCTGACTGGCGGTTTTGGTAGCTGGAGTCGGGATTGTGGGATCTGCGGTGGTCCATTGCTTCCGACTGTAGCGGGGAAAAGAGCAATGAAACAAGCTGATGACATTGATGATTATTCATATCTTCTTGATAATCTTGCCCTCCTGGGGAAAGCCATAAAATGCTCTGCCTAATCATCACTTGTGTTGTCACTAAAGCGACAGTGCTAGCCTTTTTCTTAGTTAAATAACTGTGCTATTTCTATATTGCAACTTCCTTACGTCCTCATTTAATTTGTGATTGTGCCCCATACACTTTGTAGTTACTATGTGTGTGTCGTGTATACGGTACCTTTTATTTTCGTGTATTATGCAGCATATTAAACACAATATATCTGCTCATAGTGTATATAGAATACTGGTTTTTAAGGTTGCTTATCAATTATCTATTATGATTCTGTTCTTGTTCTTCTATTTGTTGCTGTGACACTTGCATTTCCCTGCATGGGATCAACAAAGATTATCTTACTTAACTTGAAATCCACCATGTGTGTATGTTGACGCATACATATTCCTAATGTGAAGAGGTGAGTTAACAAAGTGTGTGCATCACTGTGTAAACAATGTGCAGCGTTACACGTATGAAGCTTTCCAAACATATCTATTTTGTGTGCTTTGTTTTGACAATGTGCATTTCCATGCCATTATTATTACAATGCTTTTTAAAACTAAATTACCGGTAGTTAAATGAAAACCTACCTCGTTCAGCATACACAAGCAAAACTAGTTAACGTTAAGCTAACGTTAAGTTTCAGTCAACGCCAAGTCAGCCACGGTAATAAACAGCACTTTTGTGTAAAAACGATATTATTTGTTGCAGCATATTTTCTAATTAACGCAAAAAAGGCAAGAAAGAATAAATAACGTGTGACTGTTCCGTAGGCTGGGTAGCTAACTAGCTCCATAGGCTAACAGCAGAGACGGCTAACACCAAGCCCAACGCTACTTCCGCATGCAGATCGTCATCCGACCCGCTTGGTGGCAGCCGAGGCACTTCCTGTGAAGAGCCGTGGAAACAAATAGGACTTTTTAAGTTGTCCGTTGAAACCACTGTGTGGTGTTGAATGGGACCAGAACGATGTGAATACCGGTATTATCGCTATTAGTAGCTATCAGGTAAGTGTTTCAACTAGTTTGACTGGTGGAATGTTTGCTCATGTGTTCAGTGTGCACACAAAGTAGCGTTAGCTAGCTAGCTGCATTAGCTTGGCTACTGTGTCTGTCACAAAGATATGTTTCCCAGGCGAATGTGACAGTCTCAGTTTTTTTTTATCAGAGCAATAGATTTGGTAAAAAACCCAAACTAGAAAAGGGGAGGTACGCTTCTGCCGGGGATATAACTAAATTTGACCATGACGCTTGTTCGTCCTGACTGTCAAAACAAAAGGGACGTTAAGTCCAGCGGTATTTACAATGAATTAATTGACTGTTTCATCAGCAAACGTTGGCAGGGGAGGTGATCTAGTTTATTGTACAACTATTCTTCTGAAAGACTAAATAAAGACCTCACATGGGGTCCAGCTGCCTGGGTGACCAGGTTAATTGTGCAAGTCTTGAGGTCTCTTCCGTAACTTCTCCTTCAGGTATGAACAGAAAACGAGCTCTGATTTCAGACACTTTCAAGGTGAAGAAAAGAAGAAATGACACCGCCAATTTTGGAGCTGTCAGTAATGACCATGGTAGGTGTGACTGCTAAAAAGCTAATTACAATTTTGTTGAAATCTTATTAAAGGGTGTAATCCTCTCTTGCCATCCATTTCTTCACCCAAAAGGCCCGACAGACATCAGATCCACCCTTGAGTACCTCATGACGCTGTTCCCCAGGAAGCTCTTCAATGACACCTTGCCTCAAATTGTTCTCAAACACCAGCTCTACAGCATACACACTGACAAGACTTTGGTGGACAAGGAGCTGGTAAGATGTCTCTTTAGTGCCAGAGAGGTCATGTGTTTATTAATCTAAATGTGGAAATACAACCCGCTGTCCTCCTTGTGGTCCACAGAATAAACTGCGGGAACAAGGAGAACTGCTGATGTTCCAGCTTGGCTTTGATGCAGAAGCTTTCGGACTGATTTTTGCTTCAGATTACAAGGCCAAAGTGCTGGCAGGGGAGGAGGGCAGAGTGACACGGGCGACAGTGGAGAAGTTCTTGGAGAAAGTGCTGTCGTCGTGCACAGATCTGAGCTTCAGCAAGGACAAGATGCTCAGGGAATTCCTCTTCACAGACTCGGAGATAACGTATGACAGACTCCAATCTGGGTTGTGTGTCTGTTTTGTTTTTTCTCTTGCTTTGTGAAATGCTGTGTCAAGAATTTGAGTTTCCTTCACACTTCGCATTAAACCAGGAGACTCAAACTAACCCGTCAGTTAAAATGAGTTGACTTTGTCTGTTTTGTAGTACTTGAGTTGTTTAAAGTGGCTTTATCTCGTGTTTAACAGTATGTGAAAATAGTTAAATTTCAGACCTCAGACTGATCACTTTCAAAGATCAGCACATACTTTCTTTCTCACCGTGTAGGCAGCTGGTTAAGTCGGGGGTCCTGACTGTGAGGGATGCAGGCAGCTGGTGGCTTTCCATTCCCAACTCCGGCAAATTCACCAAGTACTTTATACAAGGTGGGTGTTAAGAAAAACAGATAGCTGGAGAGTCTCAATTCTTTTAATGGTGTACATTTCTTATTACAAGATTTTTACAGTGCCTTGCTAATTTGAAGGACTGTTTGTTTCTAACCAACTTACCACTTCTCCTGCTAGGTCGTAAGGCAGTGCTCGGCATGGTGAAGAAGTCCAAATACAGTGAAGTCTTAAAGGCAGAGCTAGAGGAGCGGCGAACAACCGCACACGTGAAATTCCACATGAAATACCACATCCATGACATTGTTGGTGCAGAGCTGGTAGAGAGGTAATACAGGTTTCATGCTATTGATCCTGAAAATATTTTTAATTTGAGGTTTAGCAGTAGGTCAGAGATTAAAGCTCTCTCCTTTATGATCTTCTCAGTCCAGGGGTTTTCTGTTGTCCACAGGGTAGATGCCGTCTCTGAGGTGTTAAAATGTGTGTTGTGGTTGTTGTAAAAACCAGCCAGTTTGTTCCTCTTAATCAGATGATCAGTGAAGTAAAACAAAGCGATGGTCCATTGATTGGCAAATTCCTGAGTGCGACCCTCTCTTCGTTTAATATATACACACAGGCTGGCCAGAGCGCAGTGAAAGCCTCACAATGATAAAGTAAAACAAAGCTATGATTGCTTAAAATCTCAACTCAAGGCAACTGTTGTTTCCATGAGCAGTTTTATAGCTTCTAGCCACCAATGACTGACCAATCGGGCACATTGCTCATCTTGGGCCATTGTTTGTTACATCTTAATGTACTGAATAAAGTATTTTTCTTCCCAGCATACCCACAACGTCAGGGACATTGTTGCGATTTGTTGATTCCTGAACCATCAAGACTGACATCAATGCTTGGTCGAAGGCAGTGAGCAACTGAAGATTAGAAATGCACAAGCGGTAAATGTGTTTGTGTGAGGACTGAGTAAATGAAAGTTCTGTGCCAAACGTATTACACAACCATGTGTGTTTATGAATTGTCAATTATGTTTGAATTATCTTGAAATAAACTACATTTGAATTTTTTCTTTCCCACCTGAGGGAGTTTTGACTTGTGTGCCCCCCCATGAAAACAGACACAACTGTCTCCTCTGTGTGATGTTTGAACTCAGGCTAACGGTTGTTATCTGTAACCAGATTTGACTGACCACACGTTTTGAGCCTCAGACCTGCCAAACTGTCATCAAAATAGCTCATTTTTAATTTCATATGGAGTGTTTTGTCAACCTGAAATATAAATACATAACCTGGCCACTTTATTAAGTACAGCTGCACAATTTAATGCAATCCAGTACTAATCTGCCACAAATTCTAGAGTTAGGAAGATTAAAGTGTTCGGTTGTTGGCGCTGTCAGGTGTTCATTCATCTAGATGTTTATTACTGAGGTCATAGTTAGTGATGGTCTCAATATAATGCAGTCCAGTTCAAGACCACTGCAAACTAAAACCTCAATGCCTGCCCAATCTGGCAAGTTTAATTTAATCTGAAGCCGCCCAAATTTGCTACTTTTTCCAGTATAGTCTTACCTCCATTTCATGCGTCAACAGAACAGGCGTCAGTCAACAGTACTTCTCACTTCTGTGTTACAAGGGGAACCTGAAGCTGTATCTTCCAACAAGGATGCAGAACCGTCTGTTTTACTTGAGTTTATTGGCTTTTTCAAAAAGTGACAATAGCTTTTATCCATAAAACTAAAGAGTCACAACATTGGCTTGAATTAAAGCACAGCTTGATGTCTGAATACAATACAGATGAGCAACATGTACTTAACCCCTGATCTAGTAGTTCAAATACATTTTGTAAATAGGCAAAAAAATATAACTGTAGCAATTCTAATCTTAGTTTTCAGTATATGTTGCACATACATGCTATCAGCATTAATTACAAAAAGCTAGGCTTGTAGGGAGATTAAGGTAGCGTTAACTGTAGAGGTAATAAACAAAGGATATTCATAGTGTTAGTTTAACAATACAGTGAGTGAAGTGTAACTTCTGTGAAGAAAGATACAAAATAGTCAAACCACATGATTATAACAAAAAGATGAGTACACTGTATACTACACCATAACCGACAGTAGCTTTGTTACTGTTATTAGCAGGCATTAATGCTCTTCTTAAGTGACATTGCTTAGCCAGTAGTGATGCTGTTAAAAATCAAAATGTGCTGCACAAAAGATTTCTGATAAATGCCCACAGAGCATTAAAGGTGCTCTTGTTCCCCGCCACCAAAACACCTGAACAGTTCTAATCCAATATCTAAAGGTTTTCAGAGCTTTGCACTCCTGGGCAGCTACACAGTTGAGACACTTCCAGAGGAAATTTTGCAGAGAGGAAAGAAAAATACCATAAAACTTGACAGGTCCAAATGGAGCCAAACACATAAAATACTGGATCATTTAGATTTTTCAGGGATTAATAGCACTGTTGGTGTCAGAAGATCTGTTCCCTGCCCCTTCAGCATGTCTCAGGCATCATTCAATCCACAAGAACGAATTAACATGAATCGTGTACTTGGACTGAAAACTGACTGACTGAAAACTACTAACTAAAGAACTTCACCGATGGTTACTTCAAGTTCCTTGTCGACAGTGCGATGACACATGACCTCCATCGCAAAGTAAAACTGAAAATTAATAAAATGCCATTGATCATGGAACCAAACACTGAGCAGCACATTAGCTGTATTTTTGAAGGTTTAAAGGTTTTTCTTTTCGGCTAAAATACAGAATGTATCTGCAGAATGTATTTGGCAACATTTCTTCCACTTAAAAACAAAACAAACAGGGCTGTAAACTAAACAAAATGTGGACAACCAGCGGAAGAACAAATTGAAAACATTCCACGGTCCATTTTACAAAACATCTAATCTATTTTAGAAGGCCTCAAGAATTTCATTTCACTTGTCTATACAGTAAATGATGTAGGGAAAGAACTAGGATCTATAATCTTCCAACCCCTTCTCCTAAACCTGACCCTAAGTCAAATTTTTCATGGAAACGGTTGGTATAACTGCTGTAGCTACACTTATGGAAGGAAAGAATCTGAAGTACATTGTTTGTGTGTGTGTATACTGGTGTGTTGCTCCTGTGTATTTAGCTACCCTCACCACTCGCGGCCATGTTCCCCTGTAACCGTTCCCAGTGGAGGAAGTCTTTAGAGGAGAGTGCACTTCTTCCCCTTCTTCTTGACAGGTGGAGGGCAGAGGACGGCCCGGATGGCCTCGTCGAACACAGTTTTAAGGCCACGCTGAGTCAGGGCTGAGCACTCCAGGTACTTGACGGAACCTGAGAGAACCGTACAGAAAAAGCCACTGTTGCCACTGCTTTTTTTCCTTTAACTATTTCTGCAGAAAGAAAACATCAAAGAAAAGTCAGCAACGGTTGACAGTGTTGTTACCAATCTCTTTGGCCATCGCCAGCCCTTGGGGATATGTAATTGGAGACAGTTTCTTCTCCTTCAGCTTCTCCATGGTGTCCTTGTCATCTCTCAGATCCAGCTTGGTACCCACCAGGATGATGGGAGTGTTGGGACAATGGTGTCTCACCTCAGGGTACCACTGCACAGAGACAACAACAGTGAGACGTTAGGGGTACGAAGCTGTCTTTCCAAAGCTGTCTATCTGCTTTATTTGGCCTCTTGCTTTTTATTTAACAACAAGCTGTAAAGATCACCTTATGAGTTGATATGGTGAACTTGTTAGTCACAGGTAACTATTTACACATCCAGCAGATACTAAACAACATTAGCATTCATTTGGAGTCGTGTTTGAGTATTCAGTATTTATTCACTCAGCTCTGTTTTTCATCTCTACCAACTCCTGAGAGAAATATCTGGCTCCTTAGCGGCTAAATGCTCCACTATGTTCACCAGCTTGTTGCTAAGTGTTTTATGTCTGCTGTTTGCGCGCAGTGTACCATGGGTTTATAGAGCTTTTTTGCTAAAAACAGCTGCCTGTTGCAGCAGAAAATGACACTATGACATCAGTTAGAGTGAACCAAAACAGCAAAGTGAGCCGAAAAAACCTAAACAATGAGCTTGAAGATGCTACAGCCCTGTGGGTTCATCTCTGAGAGGGACTCCCTTCACGTACAAGTAGTCAACGTGATCCATTGTTAATATAAAAATAACTGATTATAGCAGCTTTAAGCTACAAACCACAACTTTCAGCACAGTCAAACTACAGCACGGTTTGTGAAATAGTTTCAGCTTTTTATTGTGAAAATCTCATCAAATTAAAAAAGGTCCTGTAACAAAAAGCAACTTTAGCTTCAGTCTGGCTCTATTTGAGATACCTGGCTTCACTAAGCTTAACACTGGCGCTGCTCTATAAATGGTGTCGAAAATCTGGTTACCAACTGTTAACTCTTACAAACTGTATATTTTTTATTCCAGCTATGAGCATGAGATACTGTTGATTCTCATGGAGACATTTTTTTTTTTATAACTGCATATTTCAAGGATCAATTTCTCAAAGTAAAATAGGTTAATAAATGTGAAGATTATTATATATTCCTTGTTCAAAATGGTCAATGTTCACGTTTTCTAGCCCAGAGTAAGTAAGGGAAATAAATGGATTGCTGCCCTTTGTCTCATAATGAACAACCTATTAGAGAGCTGCTCTTTCTGCTACAATAGCTAGAGACAAAAACCGATAATCTCCCCGCAAAAATTAAGGCTTGAAGAAAAGAAACTGGTAAACTCAATCTGGCCCAAATGTTGCATTTATAATTGATAAGGAGCTAACAGGCGGTGTGCAGATACTGCTCGGCTGGCATACTCTTAATTTGCAGTCATCTCATCAAGTCTATAAAGACTTCATATTCACAAAGTGGTCTCATGTTACCCGCAGCTGCAGTGATGGATAAGCATTAAAACAGCGCAGGGGGCTGCGTCGGTGGGAACGTGTTGTTTAAGGTACTGGTGAAACAGGAAATATGAACCTGGAAGTTCAGTTTGAGTAACAGCATTTAAAGGCTTATCACATGTTAAAACGCTGCGGTCTCAACAGTTTGTAATAAACACAGATGGGATTTTACAACTCTGGAAAGCTTTCACGCAGCAACTACTTTATCTTTTGTTACAACGATGTAACGACCCCTGCCAATCTGTCTTTTGTCTCCCTGTTTTTCAGATACCTGGTGGGTGGGGTAGGGGGTCATCAGTGCCAACTGGGAACACCTGGGGTTCCCAGTCTATAAAGCCCTGGCTGTTACTAACAGTCTCTCCCTCCCCTTCCCCGCAGGCACCCGTTAGGTTATGTTGCAGCTTTAGTTCCTCTTCAGTTCTCCCCTTTACTTAGTTTACATGCACGTCACAACACTCCCACACTATCTCCACTCTCATGCACACCCTACACTACTGAGTCCCCTGCCCTCCACTCTCCATGTATTTAATTAATTAATATCAGTTTGTGGAATAAATTAATTTGTTTAGCTATTGAAAACAGTGTCTCTCCCACTTTGTCATGGCCTTATGAACGAAGTTGTGAAAGCGATTAAAAGGAAAATAGTAGAAATACAGAGTCCACCTTACAAAGTAATCCACCGGGAATGTGCACTTGCATGCATTTGATTGGCCAACGCAGCACCTGGCCAGATGATGTCGCGTTGTGAACGCAGCCTATGAGTTACCCTCTTAGGGTAACACTGGTTATACTGAACCAGTCAGTGTCAGGAAGGAAAAGAATTCAGCGGGTTATCTTTGCGGTCCCATATACTCCAACCTGTGCCCAGAGATGGCTGGCTAACCCACTTAGTGATACAATCTCCAGGTATGTTTTTAACTGGAATTATTTTGATAGATGGCACTGACATCATCAACCAGACCAGCGTTACCCATACGAGAGAGACATTGACAGCAATTTTTTTGTGTTTTGTCACACACTAGACAGGTAAATGCAATCAAAATATACTAATTAAACAAAATGACAGACTTGCCGCTTTGTGACAAAAACACACTTTAAATCTTACAAATGTGGCCGTAAAGAGTAAGATCAATATTAATTAGCTAATAAATGCATTTGAAATTTCAGCAGAAACCTGTAATTAAATATATGGGTAAATTCTGACCATAAACTGAACGTGCCATTTCATTAATCCTTTCTTTGCTGACTCCTTTACAGCCTCCACTCTTTACCACACAGGCACTGCATCAACTCACCTTGGCACGGACGTTTTCAAATGAGGCAGGACTCACAAGCGAAAAGCAGATGAGAAACACATCCTGGTAAGAAAAAGAAAACAATGGAATCATAGCCCATTCCGGTTGAGAACAGTAGGAAAAAGAAACTCCTGTGTTCGCGTAACACAAAAGGTAGGGGTTTTTCTTCCCCTCTAACTTCCTTATTCATTCAAACGGTACCCACAGTAACCAAATGGATTACGTAAGGACACCACCAACATCAAAGGGATAAGGTGAAATATAACAAAGCATTGTCTGACTTTTTATTTTAATTGTACCGTCTGTGGGTATGAAAGTGGGCGGAGTCTGTCATAATCTTCTTGTCCTGCTGTATCCCAAAGGCCCAGGTTCACCGGCTTCCCATCCACCATAACATTGGCGGAGTAGTTGTCGAACCTGACAGAAGTGATGATGATGTGAGAATAAACTCAGCAGGATTAATATTTACTGATAAAACATTAATTAGGGACATCAAATTTGACAGGAAATAAACATGAAACTAAAGTCTTAAAGTGGAAAACAAGCTCCGTTGTGGCCTTCTGCCTCAACGCTCATTAAATCTGGCTCTGCTTGCTGAGCCAGTCCATGCCACACTGACAGTGATACAGATCAACATAATTTACAAATAATCAGATAGAGTGCATATTTTCCTCCTAACTTCCTGCAATGATTATTTTTTTAAAATCCGTAGTTACAGTCCACAGCATGGATCGTAACCTGTTCTGACTGCTAGCTACATAAACAAATACAAATGTCACACTGGGCTGCAGACCCAGACACTCACACTGTGGGGATGTACTCTCCAGGAAAGGCATTGGTGGTGTAGCTGATGAGCAGGCAGGTCTTACCCACAGCTCTGGAAGGGAAAAGGAAGGAAAGGTGTTTCTGATTTTACATCCCCTAAGGCACGCAAAGAAAAGTCATTCTGGGTATGAATTGATATGGCTTCTTCATTTGTATGACTGGGCCTGGGTCTTATGTAGTACCGCAAGAGCAGGTCAACAGTCATTTTTATGATCAATTAATTCTGTCAATTATTTTCACAATAAAATGTCAGAAAATAGTGAAAAATGCCCATGAGTTTCCCAAGCACAAGCTGACATATTCAGATTCCTTGTTTTGTCCAACCTCTGGCCCACAACCCAAACATGTTCGTGGAAATTCTAAGAAATCTGCAAATATTCCAGTTTTAGAAGCTGCAACCGGTGAACTTTTGGTATTTTTGCTTGTAAAATGACTTTTACTGTTAACCAATTATCAAAATTTCAGCAGGTTTTTGTCAATCTGCTAATTGATTAATCCACCAGTTGTTTCAGCTTAACTCAAGCCTCCAAGTCAGAAACAGATACTGCCAAATGAGCCCTTATCTTCCCTTTACTTGTGGTGAGCATACTTGCATGGTGTATATTTGATTTTTGTTGTTGTTGGAAGATATGCATACAAGATCACTAGAGGAGGCGTATTTGCCAAATATGAATCAGTGTAGTATCCTTTAGTATGAAGCCAATCTAATGAAAGGTTTCCCTTAGTTAAAATCGTAAATGATAAATGAAACACAGTCGTTGGCCCATCAGTGACTCTGCTGCTGTGGTATCCACCACACCCTGAACAAGAGCTTATGAGTGTATTTCCCTCCCACATATTGTTACACATCTGAAAGTCAGTTTTAGCTGACCAGTCTTTAACTGCTGCAGACAATACCTTTTAACTTTGAAGACACTGCATGTCAAACATGACAATGCATAGCAACTAAGACCAATGGAAAAACGGACACAAACAAGGCGCTTAACTATTCACATTTCTCAATTTATAAGTGACGTTAACCGTTGCCAGACTCCTATTTAAACTCTGGCTAAGGTGGATAGGTGGCCTGCCCAGTGATGTCTGACTCATCCAAGAGTGAGCAAAACAATGTAGTAACCGGGATAACTTAAATCAAAGATTAGCCAACCGCTTGCATACTAGCTATTTTGTAATGCAATAGTTTACCATATCAATAATATTACATATAAAGTACGGCGAAGTAATCCGCAAAATACAAATGTTAATACCTACGCAACATAAACAGGTAGTGAAAGTTACAGCTTGCTAGCTAACTTTACCCGTTGGGAGAAATCTGACGTAAAAGGCTTTAACGTTAGCTAACGTTAGTCTGATGACAGCGCGCTCAGGAAACGTTACACTTTCCTGCTTAAGTTAAGCGTTAAGAGGGAGGCACAAACTAGCAGTCGGCTCGATAAACATTAACCTACCCGTCTCCGACAACGACACACTTTATGGCCTGCATTGCGCCGCAGCTAGAGGAATGCTAAGTTAGCCCGGGAGCCAGCTAACGTTAGCTCACAAGTCTCTTTTCCTTTGTCCGGAATTGCTCGCTGGCGAAATATCCCAACAGCGTTTGGCTGACGGTCTTTGACGCTACAGCGGAGCTCCTGGGATGGGGAACAGCTTGTGGGAAACTTACAGCAACTTAACTAGCACTTTTACACAAGTTTACTCAGAAATTCCCTCGCGACATTCCCATGCCTTCGTGGGCTGATCTGGAAAGCTATGAAGCAAAACAGCGGCCACCACCCCTGAGGGGAAAAAAAAAATGAAGCTAGCCACCGCCACCAGATGGTGCATCCGGTGCAGCGGGCTGATAAGCCCACCGAAACTTTGGCGAGCTGAAACGTCCTCAAAACAAGCAGCTGGCAATCCACTGGTTGTTCTAAATACAGGGATTGTAATCAGAAAAAATGTGTCGAAATGTTAGTATTTTTAAAATATTTTTTTGACTCGGCCACTTAAAGGAGACAATAGCAAATAACTAGGAAGACGGAATATTCAGAGTGTGACACGGATTTAGGAAATGACGTCACCTAATTGTTTCGGTCCCTGAACTCTGTCTTACAGGCTGTGCACGCTCCCCAACAAACAATCAAGTACCTCGAGGTAAAATAGTCTCAGATTGAAAAACAAAGCAATATGTTTTTAATTTTAATATGTATATATATGAGCGCTGCTTTGTTTCTATATATATATATATATATATATATATATTGAATACAAAAGTCTGAGGAACAATGGCAAAAATGACAGAGGCACCTCTTACTTGTGCACCAAATGGGCTTCACCTGTAGTCAAAAATAACATACTCCACATGCCACTGACTGAAATTACCATTTTGTAATTGTTGTAAGTGTAAAGTTGAAAACAACCAAGTGGTACTAAGAAAAGATGTATATTTTTATTTAAAATTACAAAAATAGCTTAAAAAGGGTAGAATGTGGTTGGGTCTGGCAACTATGGTTCAGCTGTAGTAAATTCGTCAGAGAAATAAATATTATTAAGGAAAAATAACTAGATCAGGAATCTCAAACAAGAGGCGACTCTTGCCTCAGGGAGATAATTTGGGTATTGAATTGACATAAGCTATTGCTGCATGATGATAAATATTGTGTTAGTAATACAATAAATTCTGTGTACGATTTGCTATAACCAGCACTATAACCAGTAAAATCTTTGTTGGAGAGGTTAAGACAGGATATTTGATATTCTTTTATCCTTCATCGTATGTACACAAAATATTCTGGATGGACACTGAGCATTTTATAAGGAGAAAGACTGAGCAGATGATGCACCTACAGGATAAAGCTATTTAATGCTGATATATATAATCGATCAGCTGATCAAGTAAGTAGTCGATTGACAGAAAGTGTATCACCAATTATATTGATAATCAGTCAATTGTTTTTATTGGGGTTTTTTTACACAAAAATGCCAAGCATTCACTGGTTCTCAAATGTGAACACTTGCTCCTTTTCTCTATTTTATTCATTGAATACTTGGGGATTGGGACTGTTGGTAGGATAAAACAAAATCTTTAAAGACATAACCTTGGATACTAGGAAACTGTGATAGTGTCATTGATGTAATTTTACAGACATTAAATGTTTGATTGATTTAAAAAAATCCTCAGATCAATCGATAATGATTATTGTTAGCAGCAGACATTTGTAAAATCTATTTTGACTAGAGGAAAACAAACTCTATTTATTAATGTAAAAATTCCACGTCCATAAAAAGAAGTGCACACTTTTGCATATTATTAACAATATAATATATAGGAAAGCCATGTCAAAACATTTTTGATAAATACAGTATGCTCATAATATATAATTGTAGATTACGTGTTATCTTGTTATTTTTATATGTATCTATAAAACATGATCTGATACAATTAATATCAGTTTTATTTATTTGTATATATTATGTTGCATGTAGGTGCAGGTCTGATAATTAACATAAACCTGCCTAAGAGTCTAAAGTCAGGGCAGAAAGTCCACCTGCATAGTAACTTCCGTGTGTGTCACACCGTAATGAGTCGTCACTGTTGCCCATAGCAGGAATCTGGAGAGGAGCTGTCGGGGTGGAGCAGCTGTGGCGGCACAACCAGCCGATGTAAAAATGGAGTTCGGCGTCATTCAGCGATAGAAACATGAACCGTCACGTATCAGCCAGCACTCTACGCGTTTGTTCGCCTCACTAGCTGACACGGTAACCTTAGAAGCTGCCGAGGCAGACTTCGCCTGTATGGCGGGTCTGTCTTATTTAGTGCTCCGGTTTTCGGGCTCCGCTGGTCGGACTTACGGAGTGTTCTCCAAAGGCTTGACGAGGACTTTGTTGATATTTTTTGATCTCGCTTGGCGACTGCGAATCAGATTCCCCTACATCTACCTTGTCGCTTCGATGATGTTTAATGTCAGACTACAGGTAATTATTCAAACAATCATCCTTCCTTAAGTTATAAAACAAGGTAGTGAAGAGGCCAGTTTAACTTACCAGCTTTAATGTCGATAACAGCTGATGGGAAAGGCTCAGTCTGTTATTTAAACATTGTGCACGCTGAGATTTGTTTTAAAGATTTGTCCTCTCCAGATAGATAGTAGATGGATTATAACTCCATTTAAAATAAGTTGCAAGGTTATATAACACAATTAGGGCTGCAACTGACTATCTTATTATGGATTAATCTGCTGAATACTTTGTCTGTTAGTGGTCTATGAAATATTAGAAAATGGTAAAGCATTTCCATTGCAACCCCCATTTTTAAGGCCCATACTGATATCGAAATTTGTGAGTTTAAAAATTTGATATGGGTATATTGGCTGAAAGTAATTTTTTAAACTCTAAACCGTTAAACTACTTTCAGATCTCTACACATCAACTGACAGTTCAAGCAACTTTTACACCATAAATGGATTTTAATCGCTGCATTGCTTCAATACCAATTGAAACTTCAACTGTCGCCAGTGCCTCAACTTTCATTTGCTTATATTGTTTACAAATTAACTGACAGTTCAACTGCTTTCAGTGCTTGCTCGTCAAATTACATTTCCACTGCTTTCAGCTCTTACACTTCAGCTGTTAGTTCAACTACTGTCAGTGTTTACATCTGGTCAAAAATAGTTGCTGATTTATGCTGCTGATTTAAAGTTTGACATCAATGACCCGTTAACATTTTCATGCTTGTCTTTGCCAAGATGGATATCTGTCTTCTCCATTTATTTTGTATGTAGCGTGTTGCCTGACAGCCTCCTCATCTGTTCACAGGTTCACATTGAAATCCACTGAATCTTCAATGCCTGTATTTGGACAGTAAACTGTGACCACTGCCATGTTTCAGCCCTCTTAAAAATCACCCAAAAAACAACACACCTGTCCGACACTGCACAGCGATGTGGAGGAAGAGGACACTTCACTCTGCAAACTGGTGTGACAATGCAACAAAGTGACATGGCTGGTTGTTTGCGGTCAGCCCTCGTCATACGAGCCCAGTGCCTTTGCAGGAGAGGGAAGGACGGCAGTGATGTCTGCAAGAATGAGCCGCGGGTGAGCAGTGATGTGTGAGGGTGGAGGGGGGGAAATAATGCCTCACATTCACCCTTTTAACTTGCCACCTGAGATTCAGGGGCCGCTCGTCCTGTCTGTGAAGATTGTGTCGGATGGAGGGTGGATTTCGTTGCTGCCTTTTCTCTCTGGATATCGAGGACGCTCGCGTGGATTTGAACATGAAAACAGATGATTGTCACTGTGGAGCTACTCTTTACTGTCTATGTTTATTAGGCACCCAGTGTAAACATCTCACTTTAATTTAAAAAGTAAATATCTGCACCGCATGACACAAACGTGCATGTTTTTTGTCCTCTGTGGCTTGGACACTTTCTTTGGCGTTAGCTGTATAAGCGGTACACAGTCTTTCAACAGAGGTTTGTTGTAAGATAACAATACAACTGGTTCTACTGGAAATTTACAGTCCGTTATTACGTGCAGTCTTAAAGAGAATCACTGCATGTCTTCTTTGTGTTGGTACACACAGGTCGTCACACTCATTGTTGTGTTCCTGCACATCAGTGGCACTTGTGAAAAATGTTACCTGAATTTGTCTCAAGTTTTTATTACTGTGAAAAAATTGGAAAACACAGAATTGAGGGTAACGATGATTGAATTTGGGAACTAATAAATTAATGAAATCACCTTTCTGAGCCTTTTCTGTCATTGTGATAACCATTCATTAATTTCCTAGGTTTGCTAAACTGCCTTTTAAATAGACTAGTTTATCCCTTTGGTCTCACATATATTTTGGCAGAAGTACTTTGGGAAGAAGAATGTATTACATTTTTTAAAGAATCTTTTTATTAACACTTTTTCCCATTTATACATACAGACCCTCCTTCATTCCATGTCTTTGAACAACATAAAAACAGCAAAATGTGACAAACCCACTTCCTTCATTTTCTGCTGTAATTTTATCTCCAGTTACATTTACAATATAGAATGGAAATTTAAATAAAAATGTCAGATATTTCCACACCAGAGAACCACTAATCTAGAAACAAATACAAGGCATATTCAATTTCATGTATGAGAAGATTCCCAACATCAACATATCTTAGAGAATCAAATGGTTCTTCAGTTGGCCTCATGTTGTATGTAATTTTTTATAATTGCGTACACGTCGCCATATTTGTAACCCAGTGAACAGTGTTTGCATTATCAGTTTTTCTCGAGTTCAAGGCAAGTTACATTTTGCATTTCATTTACATTTAGTCTTTTAGCAGACGCTTTTATCCAAAGTGACTTAACACACTCACACGCCGAAGGCGCAGCTTCGGGAGCAATTTAGGGGTTCAGTATTTTGTTTAAGGATACTTCGACACATGGCTGGGGGAAGCCGGGATCGAACCGCAGACCTTCCGGTGGACGACCGCTCTGCCACCAAGCCACAGTTAATTTACTTTGCTGGTAATATACACCTATCAATAAACTCAAGATTCAGAGTGTGAAAGTGTAATAAAAACACTTTGTGCTCTGAGGGAACATTTAAAAACATTTTCTAATCTCATAGTAATCACATCTTTCCAAAACGCCAAATTTAATGAATACGAGTTCCTTGTGAATTTGTTACATATAAAAACAAAAAAATCAGAAATGCTAACATTATATATTCAGTTATATTGAAGCCCTCATTATTTAGTTGCTTTTTACTGCCTGAGCTGTAACACAAGCTCTCCTCCGATCTTCAGTGGAAATCTTTTTTGTCACATACTCAACATGTCTCTACGTTGTGCAGTGAAATGCTTTGTTGCCCCCTCCAGTACTGTGCTTGGCATAACAAATTTATAAAAATACAATATATACAGCAAAGAAAATATAAACAACAAAAGATGAGACAATATTTGCAAATATTATATATGGTGCAAATGTTAAAGGGTTGCAGGGGAAGGGTGGCGGAAATTGTCAACACGAAAGGTGTAGTCTGTCAGGAGCCCTGGCAGTGTCTTCGTTCAGGCACAAACTACTCACCACTGATGATGACTGACGCATTTCACTGCTGCAACCACTCATGTCCAACTAAAATTTTGATTGATTAATCGAACCAGACAGACAGTTCAGATAGATCTTCTTATTTCCTCTGCTGGTTAAAAGCATGATTGTGTTGTGGTACCAGATCTGGCCACACGGGGGAAGCAGCCTATCACAATACTGGATCCACCTCCCTTCTATGTGGTAAACAGACATCCTGAGCTGTCAACCTCTTTGAAGAGGATACTGGCTGATACAAGGGAGAACGACACAGGTAATACATCTGCAATATAACAAGAACTAGATGTCTTCCTATTTCTGTACGGCTAATTCTGCAGTTTCATTTGTCACGATTTCTAATATCAGTTCACAGTGATTTAGACTTTTACAAAATGTGTAATTCACAAGTCTACTTCTGGAAAAAGAAATGTAAAACTGAGCTTGCTCTATAAAGGTGTATATTTGCTCCTTCTTTCTCTGATCTACATCAATATTTAAAACCCCCTCTGTGATCCATATCTGTATTTAAAGAGAGAGTGACTACTTGTAATGAATGAATATTTGGCACTTTGCCTTGATGTGCGCGTCTTAGATTTTCAAACTGCTGACACCCTCGCTCAGTGCAAAATGTCCCCAGCAAACTTACCCTAGCCACTCTGGTGCCAGGCTGCAGTGTAAAACCATTAAGGGTTGCCAAGGCAACTGTATTTCTCCATGTGACAGACAAACCTTCCTGCCCCTGCCCCCCCTTTCCTTTTTCTGGAAAAAAAGGATTTATTTCTCAGGGATTTGCCAGAGGAAAATATTTTAATAGGGTTATCATAGAGGACTGGCAGATATAGATGAAGGATAAGTCGGGTTATCTTTACTCTGCTTTTGCCAAACCCCCATTTGTACCCTCAGAAAAAAGGGGGGTTGTGGAATAAAGATTATAGAGTTTTAACCTTCGGCATCTGCTGCAGCTCACATGTGTTTTATTTGACTGAGTGTGAAAGAGTGATAATATTGCAAATGGAAATGGCAAGGACTCAATAAAGCTGCAGTGGAGTATATTTAATTCCATACACATGATTCATTAACTTTAAACAAATTATTTGAGTGGGATCTTGGGAGTTGGTGCCTTTAGATTTTGTTTTCCAAACTGTTCGTCTGCTATCAACGTTGCATTTTGCAACCAAAAAGGAAAATATGTCAAGATTTTTAACAAAGTTGGAGCAGCTAAATGTCACGTCTAAAAATAAAAAAACATACATTTCTTTTTACTTAAAAGCTGGATCAAAATGCCCAAATGAAGAAAAATCAATTGAACTTCACACATTTACAAAGTGACTCCTAGTGCCAAATGACAATTGTTGATTCACTAAACAAAAAGTGACGCCATGTCCATCAACATGACTGACAGCCAGTCATGGACGTTTATAATGACACACATTAATACACCACGTCCACACATAGAGAATGGATTACTGATGCTAAATGTAATCAAACATTAATCCACATGATTTTAGCTCAGATGCATTAGTATCTGTGATTTATGTTGGTTCTTCTCTTCCTCACTTTGAGGTTTTGGTGGAAGAATGTTTTGGCACCGGAGAGCATTACTGCGTGTAGCGTCCTCTTTGTCGTTTATTTAAATAGACCTGAGTTACACCTGCGATTTAAATGCTGTTGACCAGGGACGAGAGGCATATGCAAAGTGTCAAAAAGGATGAGATCAGGTGCTGAGATGAGCTCCTAGCTGACCTCAAAACTGAATCAAAGGAGTGTGAATGAGTGGGGGGGGAGAAGAGGAGGAAGCAAAAAGAGAGAGAGGGGGAAATGTGGAGTAGGGAGATTTTCGTGTGTTCTATTTGCTGTAGTCATATTGTGGGACTGAAATAGGTCATAAGAGCAAAAGAGCAAGCAAATAGGCTATTCATTTGTTTTTAGGTGGTATTAGTGTGACATTTTTCTGTTTACATAATGTGAACTTTAAATTAACATTCCTGCATTAATTGGTTGGATAAATGCAGTTTTATATTGTGCACTGCAAATATTACCTTTGATTAAGTTAATACAATAAGAAAAAGATATGTATTGGATTACAATCGCATGCCTCACCTTTAAAGGATCATTGTTCAGCTATAGACTCTTCACACTTTTATCTCATGTTATTGTTTGATCCAGCATGGGGCACTCTTCTATGTGCTGTTATACTGTATCCTGATCACATAAAATCTCTTTATTGATTATCACTGACATGACTAGTCACTGATGAGCTGGGGTTCATTTTGTGTGTTTTTTCATTTCATAATTGAGCGTAAGGGATGTAAAACCGTTTGAGAATGAACTATAAGATCAGCCGTGGACTTCAAAGCAGGAATGACCTTTACAGTTTGTTATGTAACCACAGCAGGTCTAGGAGGATAGTAGGACACACACACACACACACACACACACACACACACACACACACAGCTTCACGTACAAGTTCTCGAGTATAAACTGCTGCCTTTGTGCACGGCAGACCAGTACAAATTAAGACTCTACTCATATGTGTCCTTGGATCCAGAAAAATCAACTCAACTTTGCCCTTTGATCCGATGGTGGCATGAAAAAACGTGATAGAGATGTAGAGCTGGATATTAAACCAAAGTGAAGGAAGGAGGAAATACTGCTGCCCTCTGCTTCCTGTGACCTCTGTAACACACACGGCATCCCCCGAAGATTAACCCCCCCACCTTCTTAAACAGGAATACGGTGTGAAACCCCGTCACATCCCCTGGTTTGGGAAAGTCTAAGGCCATGATTTGGGGTATGAACATATAAAGGGAAGATGGAAGGGAAATTCCCAAGCATCAGCGGGAAAAAAATCACCTCAGAATCAACATAATAACCCACGCAAAAGGGAGCTAAAATGACTTAATCAAAGGTTTCTGTGATGAAATTCAGCGTCATCTCTTCCTCACCTTAATAAGACCAGGAGTCTACAGCCGTGCCAGTGAGGCTACATTTACATTTAGCAGACACTTTTATCCAAAGCGACTTACATATGAGAACATTCACAAACCGAAGGCGCAGCTTCGAGAGCATTTTGGGGTTCAGTATCTTGCCACCAAGCCACAGCCACAGCCGCCCTGTACTGCACTGGCAGTGGTGCGTTGAGCTAAATGCTAACATCAGCATTGCTAACATGCAGGTATAATTCATGTTATGTTCACCATCTTTTTAAAAATGTTTAAATATTTGACAGCATAAGTGAAAACTTAAAATTGCCAGTCACACAGGAGGGAAAGTCAAGGGATCAAAATGTCCTAAGGAGTCATCCTCTGGGGAACATGAATGTCTGTAAAACATTTCCATCCAATAGTTCATATTTCAGCGTGGACCAAAGTGGTGCTCACCTCCCGGTCAGCAAAACACCTCACAAAAAAGGGAGCTTAATTGCTTTATCAATGAATTCATGTGGTGAAATTCACTGTGCCATTGCTTCAGTGCCTCAACTTAATAACCTCAACAAGCTCCTAGAATTTATCGAGTTCTAACTACAATTTCCTCCCTAACTTTAAACATAGGAGCGCCCTTCACTGGCTCCTCAAATCCTATCTATATTCACAGAAAAAAGCAGCATGCAGATACCTCAAGGGGTTTTATGCTATGGAATGTGATTCCACTTGATTACATTATGAAGGGAGTGATGTTGGAGAGGTGGACGTGGAGGAACAGGGGTTAGGGATGCAAGGGGGTTGCTTATTTGTCTGTGTCTGTATAATTGTGGGTGGGGTACGGGGGGGTCAGCAGTTTTAGAGGACGGAGGTGATCACCCTCTGGGCATTGCCGTGGTGACTGGAGCATATTAAGTGGTATGACTGCTCAATCAGGTCACGTGAAGTCGGTCAGGAGTACCACAGACGTTTCCCATGATGGTCGGGCCTAATCTGCCAGACATGCGTGTCCCCGGGGGCATCCACCCTCAGAGTCAGACAGCCTGAAAACCCCACACATGTTGACTTCAAGCCACAGACTTTGTGATTACTTTGTGGCCGTTGTTTTGTGGTTTAGACGTGAAAGTCTATTTAGTCTAACACCAAACACCAAAACTGATATTTTGTTGATTTTAAAGCTTTAAACTCTGCATGCTCACATTTCCTCTCATCGCTGAGGATATCTGGGCCACACTGAGAGGTTTCTCTTATGATTCATAAACACATTAGTATGCCATTTATGTGGAGTAGAGCATACTGAGTGCGTTCGTGTGCCAGAGAGACAGAATTAGGAATCTAATTGCTTTTAATGGAACCTAACTTACTTTCATTGAGGATCGCTCGCCTTGACCAGGTCCAACACTGACACAAAGGGACAGTAACACTCTATTTGTCTAACCATATCCTCAAAGAACTGAAGTGAGAAAGACTCTTCCTGGGCTTTACACTTATCCCCCATCATATGGACGTTTATCCAGGTGTAACTTCAGGATCTTGCTGCAGGACTCCAGTTTCTCTCACTCTTCTAATCCCACACCAGACTGGATCGTGCGGGATCGAGAGGGTTCAGTGGATTGTGTAATCCTTTGACTCTGCTGATTTGAACTGACTCATTTAAAGCCTCTCAGTGTCTGCTTGTCCCCTGTTACCATTACTTTTGTGGAACATGGTGAAGCAAACTTAAGGTGAAGAAAACATTTCATTTATTTTTTTTATCAAATATGCTATCAGTATGTCAACCTATGAAAGCAAAACTGATCATGTATATTGCAAGTGATGATGTTATGCAGATTTACAAATGTTTGCAGTAGCAATTATCAGTCAGACCATTCTAATTATATATGAAAAACACAAGTCTTCTACTTAAAAAAAACAAATACATTGTAAAGTTATAGCCTTAACCTTACAGCTATAAGAAATAGCGTCAGGAGAACTGTTTGTGTTATGTCTGGGGAATGTCACTTTGTTTAGGACAGAGGATTGAGAATGAAGCATCTGTCCAAAAGAGACACCTATGAATAAACAAATGACTGAATACATTAAAACATCTGTTCATGCTTGACCATTGGAGTAATGCACACAGGAAGTGAGACCCCCTCCTTCTCTGCGGAGGCAGGAATGCTATAATGGAAACCATGTGTGTTATAGAAACAAGCTCGGCAAAGCTCTCTCTCTTTCTGTCTGTGTGTGTGTGTGTGTGAGTCTGTTTCATCCCACTATATCCTAACCTGATGGCTCTCCCTGCCTGCTTATGTAAGAGTCTCGTCCACAAGTCCTCATAGTCTAATCTGGAATTAGTCTTTTATATTTTGGATTGGTAGCTACTTGGATTACCACAGAATATATTGATGTGTAGCTCTTTCAGATTAATTTGCTAAATCATTTTGTGTTAGAGGCAGCTCTTGCACAAAGCATTCTCCACAAACCTTTCTATCTTTCCTTGAAAATGTGTTGCCTGTGTGATACTGTCCCTGCTCTATAAAGGCCTGCTGACCACAATGTTTTGCACCAATGGAACTTTGAGAGACATGAGAGAAAACCTGGAGAAGCCAGCCTCAGTGTCCACTGTATATTATAGCAAATAAATCGTCTTCTGTGTGTGGAATTGTCTTCATAAACATCTGAAAGTAATTGATGTTGGTATTTAGTGGTGGAGGAAGTATTCAGAGAATTTACTTACGTAAAAGTCCTGTATTGAAAATGTTACTTAGGTAAAAATACACAAGTATGATCAGGAAAACATACTTAAAGTTTAGAAATGCAGAAAAATGTCTCCTGTGACATAGATTATTATTACTGATATATATATATATATATATATATATATAATAAAAGCAGGATTTTACTGTTGAAGTTGGTTGAGGTGAAATTTTTAGTGTTTTGTATAGGACTGCAACTAATGATTATTTCATTATGGATGAATCTGCGGATTATTTTCTCAATTAATTGATCGATTGATTGGTTTGTAAAAATTCAGAAAATAGTGCGAAATGTCGTCACAGGAACCCAGAGCCCAAAGTGACGTCTTCACAATGCTTATTTTGTCCAACCAACAGCACAAACCTAAAATTGAATTAAAACTATAATTAAAACAACTACAATCCTCACATTTGTGAAGGTGTGACCATGAAATGTTTTTGACATGAAAAATGACTTAATTGCTATAATAATCGCCACCTAATATAAAATATAAATTTGAATTCTAATCTATTCCAGTTTGTTCAATTAAATTTCCATGAATTCTCGTGAGATATAGTCACAACATAATTAAACTATGTAATATAATCGATAAAAACGTTATAGGTATTATGTCGTTGGGTATAAATCTCACTATTGCCTGGAGTCACGTGAGCGTTGATCAGCGATGAATGCTGACGCGCAGCACGCGCTGGGAGCTGAAGCGGCGCTGGGATGGGATCACAGCCTGTGGATGGGATTAACAACTAGTGTCATCCAGAGAGAATATGACAAACACTTCCTGTTGACACTTCCAAAATAAAAAACACGGCGTGTGTCACGCCCCTGGGTATTTTATTTTGAAGACAAAATCTGCCTACACTTTCTCAATTGTTCCCGATGTGTGTTGGCCAACTTGATGCCGCCGTGTCAACTACTCTCCCGATACTAGTGTAGTGAAGGCGTAGCGATCACACGCTCGACCACTGTGGGCGGAAAGGCACCGCTGCTGCTGCTGAAACACACGGACTCACGTGAGACCGGAGGGACTGCCTCGCGACTGTGAGGCGTAAATGGCCACAACGTTCCCCAGAAGAAGACGCTGCCCGTGAGGAGACAACCTGTGCACCCGATGTGTCCTGGAAATTAGGACGCGGTTTTTCAGTAAATAAGACCCTTTTTCGCACAACGGAAGTTTCTGTGACCGATTTTTGGGGGGGATCTTGATTTATAGGCTCCAAACATGGACGAGGACAACCAAGGTACGATTCACGATTCAACGCAATTCAGACCGCTAAACAGTGGGTATTCTGTACCAACACTCAGGAGACATGTGCCTCTGTAGCCTGATAGTGTCTCTCAGTTTAATAATAATAATAATAATAATAATATGGATAGTGACTTAGGCCTATGATTTTTATGTAATTTTAGACTTGACATGGAGTTAGTTAAATGCCAGGCACATTTGGAGCAGCATGGAGCTCCTCTGTCCACATCAGTCATCTTTCATACATCAGTATTTTCTGGTAGAGATCACTGACATGAAGTTACCTCCTAAATGAGCAGAAACCTCAACTCATGTGGCGTTATGATGTTTTCAAGAGCAGTTTTATGTCTCATGTTCCAGATGTGTTGACGTAGAATTACTGACCTACATTCCAGGTGATGATTAAGACTCAACAAGGGCTTGAATGGATCAGCATGAGGACTGACAATGCATCACTAGTGTCATATTAATGCTGTGGCCAGTAGACTTGTGTTTATCTCAGGCTTTGCCAGCTGTGGGCTGGTGTCACTCTGGCCCAACAGGTCCTCACACTGTCAACTAAGCGACAGCCATGAGACACGGATTCACTTATTGACTCATGACAAAAGCTGAGTTTGTTTTAACAGTCTGTTGGTACAGATGCGTCACTGCAACACGAGCCCCAGGACTACATCCACTTCAGCACAGGAGCGGGTTTGGAAACTTTTAAATGGGGGAGGGGGCAGACTTGGAGACAACTGTAAAGAAGGGGGGCGCATTTATACCTCTTTTGGTCATTATGCCACTTTGTGGTTGTTTTATGTATCTTTGTGGTCGTGTGCCTCTTTGTGGTTGTTTTGTGTCTGTGGTGGTGTTGGAGCTCTTTGTGGTCGTTTGTTTGGCTTTAAAGCAGGAAATTGTTAATGTGACTTCATACAGAGGTTCTGGTTCCAGGAGCCTTTGGACTGTATCTGGTGAGCCTGTTCTGTAATCATACATGACGCTAACAAGCCAACTACCTATCACCATCTGTCTCTGGTACGGGGGTCCCCAGGGCTGTCCAGTCAGATTCCAGCGGGGGGCCTTTGCCACCACTCCGGCCCCTGGTTCAGCAAACCCCGTTAAGCCCGTTATCATAGATTGCACAAAATCTTTGATCAAGATTTAAACCTTCACGCATGCTGTCTCAGCTCTGTGTGTCAGAGGTATTCAGTCCCACATGGTCACTGCTCGCAGATCTGCAGGATGTGAGTATTCGTGGCATGCGGGCATAAAACTGTCATTGTGCTGTGTTTGGCCGGCCCGGCCTCCAGCGGTGGCACATGTCAGCACAGCTCCACGGACAGACATATGGTGCTGTGATGCCAACCAGGGAAAGCTGACAACAGCCGGGAGCATAAAAACACACTCACACACATATATTCACGGCTGAGCGCTGACACACTGACACTCACTCACAGAAATTAAATTTCTCCTTTTTCCCTTATGGCACTTTTTGCAGTGAAGATGGATGTATCATGACCTAGAAAGAAATGTGTGTGTGTGCATGAGAGCAGGTGTGATAGTGTGATTTACGCCACAGTCTGCCCTCTCATCTGGAATAAATAATGTCCTGGATGCTGCAGGAAAGAGAGGCTGCAGAGCTCCTGATTTTTTTGTTTTGTTTTCGTGTTTAGTTTTGTGTTGAACAGCTGGGAACATTATTCACAAATGACTTTTTATTAGAACAACTTAGCAACCACACATGAGCCCACAGCAGGGTTGGACGCTCCGGGGATAGCAGAGCAAAGTGGATGATGAGCGATCGTGCTGGTGCGGATTGCAGTAATAGATCTACTCAAGGAGGTAGGTTGGCTGACAAAGTTCAATATCTGACAGTCATTCCTCACAAAGGGACACACACACTTTGCCAGGCCACAAGTCGAGTGAGAGGGAGGACAGAAAGTGGAGGAGATGCTGAGGTGTCAGATGGAGAACAGACCGGGAGGAAGGCGTGAGGATGGAAAGAACGTGTGACTGCAAAGAGAGTGAGAGTGAGAGACACAGTCGTAGTAGCAGCGATGGTGAGATGTCTGAGAGGGAATGGGAGAGCGAGACAGGAGATGTGTGTGTGTAGAGGGGATAAGCGGGGCGGGAAAAAGTGCCAGAGCAAAGTTGGAAAATGACCAAAGAAGTATGGAGTACTGCCAGTGAAAGATAGTGAGGGAGAGTGGCGGTGGACTAGATAATGTGACTGAATCAATTTTCCAGTGTATTACAGGAGTTTTCTACCAATGAAAGTCCCCAGTTCTGTCATAATTAACTCACTGAACAACAGCGAGCGGTCTCCGGCCATCCATAGTTATCCTTCAAACCAGGACACATTTTTGATGGGGGTTCAGATTTAAATTGTTTTCCATCTCCCTCTCTGTATTGTTTTTTTTTTCAGTTTCACCTTCTTGGTGGAAAAAGAGACTGTACACATGATCTTTTTAGCCTGGCATTGCTCAATGGGTGACAATGTTAGTCTGTCGGTCAGTCCAGACTGGTCCAAACTGAAATATCTCAACAACTATTGGATGGTTGGCCATTATTTCTTGTACAGACATTCATGTTCCCCAGAGGATGAAGCCTACTGACTTTGGCGATCCCCTGACATTTTCTCCCGCGCCACCATGAGGTTTTGAGTGAAATGTCCCATAAACTATTGGATGGATTGCTATGAAAGTAGGTACAGACATTCATATCTCCCTCAAAATGAATTGTAATAACTTTGGTAATCCTCAGACGTTTCATCTAGCATTATCAAGTCAAAAACCTTTTTCCTTTGGTTTATGACCTGCAACACCAATGGCATTACCATCAGCCAGAGCTGTACTTTCTGTTTAGCATGCTAACATCCTTAACTAACATGGCGATCATGGTATTATACCTGCTTAACATAAGCTTTTTAGTATTGTCATTGTGAGCATGTTATCATGCTGATGTTAGCATTTAGCTCAAAGTTCCTAAGTAGGCTACAGCCTCACAGCTGCCTGCATAGCTGTAGACTCTTAGTCTTGTTTCTTTTCTTTTGCTTTATTAATCCTTTTGGATTCTTTATTTTTCCTGTATCTGTTGTTGTTTTTTTTTCTCATATCAGTTATGTTTCTGTAGCCACAGTTGGCCGTACTGTACAAGAGAAAACTGCTCCATAGAAATCAATCTGACATGCATCGCAGTCAACAATACAATGCCTTCTGCCACAATAGTCGCTCACTGGACAAGGGGCCAACAAGAGCCCACAAAGCTTTGCTACATTGTAGCCTGTCTGTCAAGCCTGTCAAGTGTAGCTTACTGTAACCCATTCTCGTTTTGCATGACCGACTTTGACTGTCTATCAAGTGTACACCTAGTGTAATCTTTGTTAGTTGGTGAGCTGTATGCACGGTGTTCAATGGAGATTTCATGAGTGATGCCGGTATGTTATGAATCAGAGCATTTATGCTAGACACTGGCTTCACAGCACGCCTTATGACGGCTTGTGAGTTTACAGACCGCTCTATTTATATACTGTGAAAACCAGCCATTTAAACTTGGCATTTCAATGTGTGAGTGTGTGGTCTGTGGGGTTATGGCACACTGCAGCCCCACTCAGGTGCGGAGAGATGCACATGACGCGCTGGGCTTTGAGATCTCCGAGCCATTCATCTGCCGGCTGAAGGACAGTGCCAGTCCTGCTATCAGGATTTGTGTTTTTGCCTTTGGAGTAGATTTGCAGCTGCTGCCTTTCCCCCACAGCCCACACACTGTCAAGTGGCTAGGAGAGGAGTGTCCTGAAGTCTTCATGGAGCGTAGGAACAAATCATACTTTAGCACACACCTCTTAGTGGTATCCAGATTGAATATCTTCCCTGTCCATATCTACAGAGAGTTGTGGCTCTCAGGAAAGTGGTAGGCCGTGGATGTTTACTTCAAGCCTGAGTAGGCTCTGGCAGGCAGTAAGGGTCTGTATGCATCCTGTGTGACGGTGAAGGACCTGGGGGCCCTGCAGGATGTTAGGGAGCACCAAAGGGACATTTCAAATCTCTAAAACTTTCTATTCAAATGACGTCCCGACAAAATGTCTGGTGGCTTACAGTGGAGGGTAATTCACGTGACTCTGGCAATAATGAGGCTTTAGTAGGGTCACCCAGTGTGCGGTCTGCTGTTGTTAAATTCAGGGAGGTTTGTGAGTTACATTTGGGGCCTGTGTAGCAGATCAAAAGAACACGTGTATTTTGTTAAGCGGTGAAACATTAGGCTACTATAGGACATTTGAAAATGTGGCCTTCCTAACCTTCTGCAACCTGTGAACATGAATGTGCCCCATTTCCCTAACCCGGGGACGGGGGGACGGGGGTGGTATTTGCTGGTTTTATCTTCTCAAATGTGAAGATTTGTTTTATATATTTGGAAATTGAATATTGTTGGGTTTTGTACCCTTTGCTCTACAAAAGATATAAACTGAAGATGTCACCTTTGGCTGTTTCATGGACCTTTAAACTATTTTCTGACATTTGATCATTCAAACTATTAATCGATTAATCAAAAAACTAAAAGGCTTTTCAATATTGAAAATAATCCTTAGTTGGAGACTTATTTCATCCTTGACTGATGCATTGGCTACACTCTGTGTTTTTGCCTCGTTGCACTTGGCATTGTGTATACTTCCCACCTCTTCTTGCTTCAGCCAGTCCACTCTGTTCTTGGTGAAGGCAGTTCAGGTTTTATTATATGGGTTATAAAAGTGGTTGCCAAAGTTCCCAAATTGTTACACAGTCCAAAATAACAAATCAAACAACTCTTTCGAGATCCTTTTGTTTTGGCACAGCTCAACATCTCTACCGTTGTTCTCCTGGCTTCTAACAGGTGTTTTGCATCAGTGGGTAATTACAACAACTCCCACCATGTGTGACAGTGTTTACCTTTCACTCTCTTGATTGGTACATTTTCGATAGGTCAACATTTGGAGTCAATGATGGTTATGTCCCAGAAACCACAACTTGTCATTTATACAGCTTTTGTTTTTGTGTGTGTACGGATTAAACAAACAAGACATAACGTGTGCTGGTAGGTGGATTTTGTTACCTTCAGACAGAGGCATGCTAGCTGTTTCCCTCTGTTTCAAGTAATTGTGCTAAGCTAAGCTAACTTGTTGCTTGCGGTAGCTTCATATTTTGTGTACAGACATGAGTCAGACATGAATCTTCTTATCTAACTATTGGCAAGACAACAAATAAGCATATTTCTCAAGATGTATTGGCTCTGTTAGTTTTGCCAGTGAGATTATTTTTTCTGTTGGTGTATGTATGTGTGTGTGTATTTTAGTCTCCACCGGTGTGATTCCCCTCTGTTAAAGAGTGTGTGTTTTGTCTGCTGTGTGCTCTCACTGCTTTTACACCTAGGCGGCCATGCACCAACAGTCCAGCTCACCACGGCTCACAGACTGCTTGCAGAAGTTGATGGGGAGATAGAAAAGACTTCTGGCCTCTGTATGTGGCTCGAAGCTTTACTGTATCGACTGAAGTCTGTGTGCATGTTTCATCTATGACAAATAGTTCAGTGAACACAGAGGGCCCTTGTTGAGTTTGGCCTCCCAGAATATCAGATAGCACATTACGTTTATCCATGACATCCCCTCAGTGGTGTAAGTTGGACTCAACAGACATTAAGACAGACTTACCCCATATGGAAGTCAACTTTCTGAATATGGACTGCTTCAGTACAGGATCTACTTGCATCAATAAAAGTTTAAAGTACATGAGGCCTGTGTGCAAATCCTCTTGGACCTCCACTCTGTTTTCTCTGCCTTTTTAAAAAAAATAAAATTAGTTTGAAGTACTTTTTAAGTGGCTTTGATGCTGATGGTAAGACTTAATTTTTCTTTGGCGCAGAGGAGGAAAAGCACACAGGGGTTTTTAAAGAAAGTATTCACATCATCTAAAAGAAAGTGCTGTGCCGTGAAGGTCTGCTGCTCAACAGAGTCACAGATTGGGATCTGTCTTTGTTTCATTAAGACCATCAAGGGGCTCGTGGAGGAGAGGCGTGAGGCAAATTGAGCTATTTTTCTCCTCTTTGTAAAAGAAAAATCAGAGCGTGCTAGAGGTCCTGGTAGTCTAAAGTCATGTGCTAAAGTGAATTTCAGGCAAAGAACGTCCTGCTCCACTTGGGCCTTTGTGTGAGTCTGGGTTCATGGCTTCCATTAAAGTGTGTGTGTGTGTGCGTGTGTGTGGTTTAGGTCTGTCGGAAAGGGAAGAGAAGGCTGAGCAGAGTGAACAGGAAAAGGGAGAGTTGGAACAATTATGTAAGCGCACAAAGATTCTTTGACCTGCTGAAGATGCAGGAAAAAGGTGTATCCCCCTTCTGACTGCCAGTACATCCAGTGCTTCACACTCTGGAAACACAATGCAATGCAGTGGAAAACCTTTCGTTTTGATATTCTACTCGTTGGGTTTTTAGATCTTAGAGCAGCAACACATGAAAATGCCAAAAAAAGAATTGATAGTTTCAGATTTTCAAATTTTAAATTTGCTGCTTTTACATTATTATAAATATGTCTTCAGGGTTTTGACTGTTGGTTAGACCAAACAAGACATATATCATCACTTTGAGCTCTAGGAAGTTGTGATGGGTATTTTCTCAAATTTTCTGCTGTTTAAAAACCAAATGATTCATTGAGAAAATAATGAGCAGATCAATTGATCTGTCAAAAATACTTTCCTTGACCCTTAAAGATGGGTTTTCCATTGAGTGAATTTTTTAATAAAAACAAAATAAACATTGATAATTTCAATCATTAGTCGAGAAGCCCACAAGTTAAACCTCAGTGGCTGTGAATAGTAAATTTCTCATAATTATAGGCGCCCCATAAAGTCAAATATTCGGCCTACAAAATGCTCTAGTTCACATTTGTATTCAGCTCTGTAGTACATCTTTGCTCTGTCCTGTTCTAACCTGTGTGTGTGTGTGTGCGTAGAGCATCGTTCCAGCCTCCAGCCTCTTACAGCCCTCTTGTCTTCACCCCTGGGGCTCGTATCACTGCCACTCCAACGGCAACCCTGCTTTTAAAAAGGGATTTGTAACACTCTGTGACTTACTCGGGGGGGGGTCAATGTGTCATTAAACCCCCACAACACATCCTCAGTCTTTGCCAGAACTCTGTTTTGTTTTTTGCAAAATCGGCATGTTACCCACCCACTCCCACACTCTTTTTTTTTTTTTTGAGAAGATGCTGCTGCATCATGCAAAATTCATTCTTCTTTCATAGGGAGAGAGGATGAGCTGTGACTGCGGCGAGGTTGTTGCAGTAGTAGTCTTCCCTTACACATTCCGCGCCATCGGCTCTGTGCTGTTCAGAATGACATCGCTGCTCTGTTTGTCACTGAGAAAGGCTACAAAGAGCACAGCATGATGGCCATGTGAGACAGGGGCTCTTGAGCAGCCTGTCAGTGTTTATATATACATGTGTATGTGTGTGCCTGTGATGGCGTGTTTGTACAGTAAGTTGGTTTGTATATGTTTAGTAGAGAGAGATGGAGATGGTAGTGGCACAGATTCAAAGAGAGACTGAGGGAGGCGGATGCAGCAGTCATATTCTCAAAGTAGGTTAGTGGTGCAAGGCTCAGCCCAGCTGTGTATACCTCATGCTTCTCTGCTTCCACTATTTCACTTGTGGAGGCATGTGTGTGTATTTAAATGTGCATCTCTTTATATGGGGTGCACACAGGATTAGTGCGGGCTGCGAGACAAATGGAAGAGATCAAGTGGGGAGGGATATGGATGACAGTTTGTGGATTATAGGTCAGGGGCTCGGGTTGCTCACGGTCACTTCCCTACTGGAGTGAAACACACACACACACACACACACACACACACACACACACACACACAGTGTATGTTAACAGGATTCAATCAAGACTAAAAGGCAGCCCTGAAAGAAATAGAAGGGCTCCAGAATCGTCCACAAGGGCATCTATAACCAAGTCTTTCTACAGGGACAAGGGCAGCTCGACTCATGGCTAAACTTGAGGTGCTTTCACCCACCCCCTACTGCTATAAACGCACTCACACACTTTCTCTCCATGTCCAAATTCTCATAACTCATGATGCATCAATGTCAGTGCTCTCACAGATGATTGTTTGTGATTGATAATCTGGTCTGGCTTTGAGTGGGTCATGACCACTGTAACACACACACACACACACACACACACAAAGTAGCCTGAGGGTATCTCAGAGGGCGGGTGATTTACAGTGGCTCTCGGGCACAGGTTCCTTCACACATCTATTTATTCTCTTTGTTGACCTCTGTCATGCTGAATTTCTGTCATGCAGTGAGTACATGTACTACAGCTAACTTTGAAAAAAGCCTTTTTTGTGCCCTTGATAATGTAATGTGGCCAGAGGAACATGATGTAAATGCTCCATTTTTCATCTCCTCATAAATGGCCTTTACCTAAACCGAAGCAGTAATGAGTAATTATTGTTTTTCCCATCTCAGTGGGTGATAAATGCCTGCAAGCTGTCAGGAGGCCAAACAAATGCTTATGTTTCATGGTAAAACATTGTATTTCCAGCACTTGTCACTCCAGTCTAAAAGGAAGAGGAAACCAATATCCTAGTTTTGGGTTAGATGAAAACAATTGATATTCAAATGTGTGACACGGAAAACACTTTTTTACGTGACTGTATGTGAAGAGGAAGTACAGGATACTGATTCTTTCTTCTGGCCAGCCCCATCGTGTCTGCCCAGTCGCTATTTTCATATCTCTTTTTACATCAGATTTTCCTCCTGTGTTCTCCCTGTATTGCTCCTATTAGCTTTAGGCTATAAGCAAAGGGGATTATATGAAGAATTTCATGTTGTAATTTTTAATGAAATAATGAGTAGGGCTACTACCCACCTCAAAACCTCCTGGCAAGAAAGCATGCAGTAACAAGAAAGTTTTGCTAATCTTCCATGCACTGATTATGAAGTGATTCATTTGCTAAAAACTTAATGATTAAGCAGTATTTCCATCTACTTTTACTTATCCCATACATTTGCTTAAGGGAATGTTCTCTTTGTGGCTTGGTTGTGTTACCTTAATCCTCCATAGCACTCACTTCATACTTTTAATCATATCTCTGTAACGGATGTATGTAGCGACTTACTTTAAAAACTGACCTGCAGCACATTGTTCATCCGTTACAACAAGCCATCACTTGTTACTATAGTCCATCCAGGGGTTTTCTAATCCATCAAGGAATCTGTGTTATTCTTGGACACCTTCAAAAAATAAAAAAAAGTGATAATTTGATATTTTATGTAACTTATTTCCCTAATGCCGACTATGTAAACAAACAACTCTTTACTGCTTTGGTGGATGAGATTGCTGGCAGATATGTCGACTCTTTTCTCCAATCACAAGCTGTGTCATTAGGTGGTGAACTGTGCGCAAAGTACTGCACCAACCACGGTAGCGTGGCTTTTCGCCAATTTACCAACATGTTTGTAAAGATCTATGTTGTGTCCTGAGCATTTATAAATCTACTGTAACACAGAAGTAACCTTTTTAGAGAGGAAATCGTGTCAAGATATATATTCCGAAGTGCATTGAGCTACGTAAAGACATGTTCCTTCTTCTGTGCGTACTTGACAATGGCTGTAGTGTGAACACAATAGATAGAGTACCATATAATGGTGCTATATCTGTGGTGCGCACATTATGCAAACAGTGGAGTATGTGTTTTTATTCTATTTTGGTGTTTTATTCTGTTTGCAAATGCTTTACTAAACAGAAATTGAGAAACTGAGAAATCAGCTTGGCGGAAGTTGGGTTTTAGAAACGAATATAAAAATGTAGTAGTTCTGTTTGTCTGTGTAATTGAGTCTTTAGTTTTAATTTATTTAGTTTTTATCCGAGGCATTGAGCTACAAATGTGAAGATAGTAAACTTTTGCACATAGTTGTTTGTTGTGGAAAATGAATAAATTGTTGAAATATTCAAATTCCGTTTTACTTTTTCTTTTAACTTCTTGGTCTTCTAACTTTTTATAATATCATGTGATACCACTGCAGCATACATATCAAATAGCCCATGTTGTGCTGAAAAGAATGATATCAATTACTTGCTTGTGCCTTACAGTACTGACTTTATGCAGTTTTATATATCAAGAGAGTCGAGGTCCCAGTAATAGGAAAAAAATGGCTCAGACCCCAGAAGTTTAAACCTGCAATAACTGATTATTTTCTTTTGGTCCAATTTGCGTCAGCAGAAACAAGTTGTGAACACAACACTGACATATCATCTCCTTTTAAGTTGATATGGTAAACTTGTAGGCAAACAGTTGCTTATTTATACATCCAGCAGATACGGAGCAACATTATCATTCATTTGGAGTCGTGTTTCTGGCCACCTGATGAATGTAAGACCAATATTAATTCTCATTTAGCTCTGTTTTTGGTCTTTTACCAGCTGATCACTAACTGTATCTGTTAGCTGTTTGGTGCAGAGCAGGTAGTGTTGGTAGGTGAGACTGAGCCAAAACAGTAAAGTTGCAGGTTGAACAGCTAAACAGCTGAGCTGAAACTCACTATAAAGCTCCGTAAATTCGAGAAAAGCTGAAGAGATGTTCATCACTTCGAGCGTCAAGCGACCCCTTCGACATTGTCACATTGGTCAGATTGTCATTTGATACATTGTTGTTATAAAATACTGATTATAGTCGCTTAAGAGGAGCTGACGTTGCATTACTTGGCAAATTTTTTGGCCCATGCCAAAGCAATTTAAAGCAAATTCTAAAATAATTGGGTTTTGCCGCAGCGTCATTCAAATCTCCATGGGGAAAGTTCATCAACTCTCAGTTGGTCTTGTTCATTTAGCTAAATACTTTACAAAGTATTTCATGTGTATTGCCTACAATATGTGCTTGTGGCAAATTAAATGTGGATTAGCGTTTTTCTTTAATGCTATGTTTATCAACTCAAAGGGCTTGGTTAAAGTAAGGGAAAAATCATGGTCTTGGTTAAGTGTTTAAAAAGTAAACAGTGACATGACACAGGACATCTTCCCTAACCTTAACCAGAGTGTTTTGGGATGCAGGATGTGAATCCTGATGTCTGATATCAAAGTCCGGTGCTTTGTACCCCCACCATCCGCCCTGAATACTTCCCTGCAATAACAGTATATACTTTTTGGAAGACAGGGTTGAATGAATTTGACTACCAATGCCACAAGAGCTCCACTTACAAGGTAACCCCAGATGTTTTTATCTGACTTTCATCTACTTCTGTAGGAAAAACAAGAGTCTGCTCCTCTTTGGCGATGATGCAAGAATCAGAACTGATGTTTACTTCTAATCAGTGCTCAACTTGAGACAAAGGGCTAAAGAAAGGGCTCCTGAGGCTCTAATCTGGAAAACCCCTTTACACAGAATCTGGGAAAGAGTGATGGTCTGACCTGAACCACCCACATATTTTGTGTAATAAAGAAATCCTGGCTCAGGTTTTAACTTTTTTCTGAACTCTCTTTCTCTCTCCTCCTCCTCCTCATCCGCCTCCTCTACTTCCTGCTGTCTTGGAATAACAAAAGCAGAAGTGGAGTTCTACTTGGCTGCTGGATTGTCTCCTCATCTTTCTCTTTTAAATTAGAGGCTACAATTTAAACTACATGTGATTTTAAAATGGGACTACATACAATAACAAAGTCACTCATAGAAGTCAATAAAACTGACAGTTTGCTAAGGCCAGCCCCCCTTGGTTACTGTTGCTATACCTGCGTTCCGTTCTCGCACAGCACATAGGCAGTTTACGATGATGAAGGCGGATTTACTATGTGATTCTTGTTCATTTTCGAAACAATGCGTTCTTGATTTCAGACAATGGAAGAATGCAGGCTTCTCATTTTTAGCCGGCGGCCGTTGTTTTTGTTGTCTGAAATGACAACTGTCACTAGTAGATTTGATCAATTGTAGCTAGCTAGCTAAGTGAGCAAAAGTAAGCTTCATGAGTTAGTTGAAAACACAGTTTATGGCTGCCTTTTCCAGCAGACTTATTTTAAAATGAGATGCCAAAAGGAGACTGAGGCTAAAGCATGTCCCAGGCAAAAGTTGACGTCCTTATTAGTTGATGATCCACGTAGTGTAGAGCTAATTAGTCCTTGTGTTATGGAAATGGGACATTTAAAATCAGACTGTTATTTTAATCTATCATAAACCTGTTTGACAGCTTTTCACATACTTCGACAAAAAAGACACAGATCTAATTTATGCCTTATTGTTCAGTATATTTCACTTTTATAATCACAAGAAAAAAGGCTATTAGGATGAAGACTGATGTGTTTGGTGAATATAACTCAAGTGATGAGTTTGGCTGGTGTTGCCGTAAAAACCCCAAATCCAATACAGCAGGACAGAGTGGACACAGTGGATGTAGTTGTCATGACCGGGGCTGTCTTTTTAACATAATCTGTAACCCCACAAAATAATGAAGGCTGCTATGTAATGCCCCATGGTCTTATAAGTAATGCTGGGTTTCTACTGTAAGTCATTTAGCCGGACGTGCTAATGTTCACAGGTAACTGTACCTCAGAGCAAACGAACATGCTGTTTAATCCCTCCTTTACACTTTTCTGTTGTATTTTTGGTTTTGAAGAAGTAAAAAGAAGAAACCATCATACAAACTCTTTATATACGGAGTATTGCTCTTACAGGAGACCCATGCCGTCTAAACCCTGACAGTGCCTAATTACGGTTGCTAAGCTATGATTGATTGGGCATTTGCTGTTCAGGCGAGGGGTTTAGTGAACAGTCAGTTGTAAAGCCTTGCTTGCAAATGATTTTGGCTTTAAAACAATCCAGTGCCTTCTTAGGACCACTCGTCCCAGATTTGAATATGACTGTTAGCAGTTTAACAAAAGTGCAGTTTTGCTTTCTCATATTTTTACAGGACTATCCATCCATTTCACAAGACAAAAGCAAAGATTGGGGAAATGTTCCTAATTTTCAAATTTTTTCCCCTATTTTAGTAATCATCTCACAGCCTCTTTATCCTGTAAACCCATTGGGTTGGTCTTGACGCCAGTTTGGGAACCACTGTTTTAAATGATAACTTTGAGTTTATTGTGATGTTGTATTCATGATCTAGTATCAGGTTTCTAAGAGGAATTTTATAGTGTATAGTTGTAAACCGCCTTATCGAGCAATCAGGCTGTCCTGTGATCAGTCGTGGTAGGGAAAGCTGACATTGTGTGGAGTGCTGATATTATTAAAGCAATAGGGAGCATTGCTGTCAACTCAACAGATCTGACTTTACACCCAGCGAACAGAAAATTCTTCAAGGCTTAGTTCGGCACCACCCATGAAGGCTTCCTCAGTAGGTGTAGTATTGTGTAATATCTGAATCCTTGGTCAATTAGGAAAGCTGTTGTCTAGACCGCGTGTGAGATTATAAAGAAAAAAAACAAGATTTAGAGACAAAACAAAGGAGCCACAAGATTAATCTACAACATACCTTTGCCATCTGTCAACCTACAGATCGTTTATTGGTTAAATGGCAGGTTGTCAAAATCACCGCATTCTTTTCAAATTTCTTTGCCCTCTCTTTGGCGACAAAAGTGAAAGTCTGAGCAGCATGTGGACTGGGTGATTCTCAGTTTCTTCAGTCAACAAATGGCAGACGGACAGATTGGCTGATTGTTTATCAGTTGCAAAACTGTGAAAGAAATCAGTTTAAATAAAAATATGTATTTAGTAAAAATAATCCAGTACTTTGCTTTAGAGGAAATGACACATGAGGTAAGAGCAACAATCATAACGAAAGACCCTATGCTCGCAGTTGTTCTCGTAATTGAGCAAAGATAAAGAATAAGGGATCCTGCTGCCAAAACCACTCAACTAATTTGTCAGGGTATCGATCATGAAATAAACCAATCAGAGGCTGTATTTCAAATCCATAAGGAAGAGGAAGTGTTTCTCTCAGAGTGAAATTTGGCAAACGCAGTTCTTGTTCATGAATAAGTGAAGGAAACTAGTGGGTTCTGTGAAGAGACTGTCTTGCTTCAAGGGACTGTGTTATAAGGTCTTTGAGGCTTTGAAGAATCAAGTGGCCATGTTGTGTTTGATGTAACGTCTGATTTTTCGTTGTAATCTAATTTTCATAAAGGGAGTGTTGGGGGGGGTGTTGTGGATGTCTCTCATGAGATGACAGCTAACAACAAGTGACTGCTGCAGACTTGGAAAGCTCAGTAATTTCTTTAAGGCGAACAAACAGTAGAAAGAGAACTCTTTCTTTGCATTTGACAGGCTTTTCTGGGACACTGTGTGACAAAAGTTCATATATAACATGGGTTGTTTCAAAACAAACATGAAGTTTCAAATATTTTTCTGCATTCATCAGGAATAAGGTATTCCTGTTTCATGCATTCCTGGTGTCTTATATCAGACATTTTACAATAAGTGTTGCATCCAAGGACAAGAGTGTGGCTTTCACATCAGGTGTGTTTACAAGGCTGAAAGACCTAACAGTCGTAGTCCTTCCCGGAGAGACACGTGCGAAATTGTTGTCTCTATTTCTGCAACCTTGTTTTTAGCCATGCTAGCGGTCACTCTGTGGGTTGTCCAACATTTAAGTCCAAACTGAAATATCTCAGCAAATATTTGGCAGATTGCTATGAACTTTGGTATCCATTTTGCCCAGAGGATGAAGTCTAATGACTTTGGTGATCCCCTGACGTTTTCCTCTAGCGCCACCTTGGGGTTCACATTTGTGGTTTTGAGTGAAATGTATCCACAACTATTGGATGGACTGACATGAAATTTGTTAGTGATCCTCTGGCTTTTCTTGTAACACAATAATCATCAGGTCAGAATATAATTTTGTCCAAATACATTTCCATCAGCCTCAGCTGTTGTTCATGTTTAGTGATAATTAGCATGCTAAACTAAAATAATGGACATGGTAAACAATATACCTCCTTAACAATGCATGTTTGCATTATGATTGTGAGCATGTTAGCACGCTGACGTTTGCATTTAGCTCAAAGCACCACTTTGTACGGCCTCACAGAGCTGCTAGCATGGCTGTCGACTCTTTTATTGATCTTTGTCCGTAGCACTCTTAATTAACAGTGGAGCAAAAGACCTCAACTGACCTCTGTGGGGTACCAAGATGTTTGTCTGAGAAAAGTAAACGATTGAAGATTTTCATTTGGGAGCAAATTGAAACAATCTGTTGCTTGGTTTGGCTGGTCATGAAATTCCATTGTGGACATTTGTTTTACTGATGAAATAAAGATGTAAATCATAATTTTTTTTGCGAGTGTGAAATCAAAATTATTAAAGCCAGCATCATGAGGCAAATGGAAAACTAGCCCGTCTCTATTAATGTGACGGAATAACTTTTTGGAAGACAGGGACCATAATGGATGAAAAGATTTTGGCAGATCTGTGTACCTTTTTGTTATTATAGCAGAAAAGCACAGCAAATTAGTCTTTTCTTCTGACTTGTACTCCAGCATATGCAGTTTGATGTACTGTATTAGTATATTCCTGAGTCACTACTTCTAAAGATAGTAAAAGGGCACAGTCATATACGCCAATTTAATGTTCGCAATAGTAAGAAACGATGATGAAACATCAGAATAGTGATTTTTGTAAAAGTGACTCAGTAACTTAACCACTATGGACTGGAGTGGTTCCTACTAATGCCTCATAAAAGTTGTAGCTGATGCTCTTAAGGTCAGTGTACTGTATTTAAAATGAGTGCTGCTGTTGCTGCACCCTCAGCACTCCTGATGTGATGTGACATACAGGCCAAAACCCCATCATCATCTTAATAAACATCCAGAAGCCTTTATGAAGTGAAGATGGGCCTTCTGGCCATTTGATTTCTTTAGTAGGATGGCAGATGTTAGAGTTGAACATTCTCCAGGTGAAATGTGAAAAAGGAGCTGATGTTTTATGTGTGTCTGAAAGAGGGAGTTGAAGTGGAAGAGCAGAGTGTATGAGAACAGAAATGGATAAAAAGAAGGGATGAGACTAGAGGAGGTGTATAGACAGCTGGTTAGACCAGACTGGGCGGTTGCAGTAGGAGGAATGTGGGCTATTTCCATACCACTACTGTCATTTGTCAAGAGGCAGGAACTGTCAAAGAATCTGTGTGTGTGTGTGTGTGTGTGTGTGTGTGTGTGTGTGTGTGTGTGCGCGCGCCTCTTCCTGTGTGTCTCTGCATGCTTGAGTAGGAGTAATGCTGAGGGGAAAAAACAATTACTATACTATACTAAAAGCAGCGTAACTGTGACTCTCTGACAGCAGTCAGATACAGTACTGACCATCATAAGGACACGGACACCTCAGCTGATGGCATGTCAGTCTTAATGGGAACTGGAAAAAGGAAAAAGCAATGTGGTATGTATTTTATTCAGAAAAAAAAAAAGGATTTTGTCTTGTGAATGGGTTATGTTGAATCAGATGTAGGTGTCTTATGTTCACCTGCAGCTGAGTGTTACATGGACAGAGTTTATACACTGAAGTGAATGCGAACATGAGCCTTTTTGGTGTTTTCTTTGTCACAGAGTCTGACACACTCATTTGGTTTTCTTGCGTCACTCTTAAGTCAGCTGGGTTGCACATATTGGCAGTAGACGTGCCAAAATCGAGTGTTGGCTGTGTTGTGAACTTGTGTAAGTGCTCCCTAATTAGCCCTGTGGTGTTGTGGGAATGGCCTCTGCCCTCCTCGTGTTTACGGGGTTGCTATTGTTACGGGAAGAACGGCCCAATGGTCCTAATCACAGCAGACATCCCCTCCATTGTTCCGATGCAAGCCTGGTGAAAATCAGGAAGTGTTTCATTGGCTCTGTTTGCTGTTTCTGTCATCATTTTGGCCAGGATTGCCACACTCAAAAGGATAACACAGGTTTTGTTGAGTGAAGTTTTTAGCCAGGAGTTGAGCAAAATGGGTTTTACTGTAGTAGCTACAGATGCTCCATGGTTAACATCAAAGGCAACCGTTTTTCATGGCAAGATGTTTAGATTTCATTTTTAGATTAATTAGATTCAGTGATGTTAATTTCACTGCATTTCTGTATGATATTTCTAAATCAGTTTTTACAAACAAATTTTGAAATTGGGCTGCCAGATTGGCTGTAGTTTGATGTTCAGTTCGAGGATAAGGGCTATTGAATAAATGTTTGAACTATTATCGATCTGGACAGTCCATCAATTTTAACGATTTCTGGCTTTCCCAAATTTTGCTCAGCTATCGTCAGCAGTTCCGCAACCCAATTTCTCACAGGGCTGCTGTCAAAAGATTGCTTTCAAACTGTAGTGAGCTTGTTTTAATCGTATTGGAGTATTTTACATTTTGTGGATACTCTCGCCTGTGTTATAAATAAACACAGGCGAGATTTAGCTGCATTTTGCCAGCTATCTGCAGGTGCATATTCATCTTTTTGTCCTTGCTTTCCATTTAAAGTAGAAGTGCACAAAGTAATGCTGCCTTTCTTTTTTCTGTCAGTATTTTAGAGAAGCAGGCATCTTGTTTGAATCCAGCTTTATTGGAACTGCCAATGGACAAAACAGATTGGGGGTGCTGTGTTTACTTTCAGTGTGTGCACCAAAGTTGAGACCGGTCAATCATAGCGTACAGTGTTGGCGCATTAGTGGTATGTTTTGGCTGTGGAGTTAATGCAACATGCAAGATTAATAAAATAGTCCAGTGTTAGCTCAGCTATGAATGCAATACTTAGGCAGTTGACTCTTAAAAATCTGCACATCACTGTGTCCTTGAATGCATCACTAGAGAGGGCTTTCAAGTCCCTGCTCACAACTGGATTCACACACAAAACAATAAGAACTTCATCAAACACAACATAAGAATGACTAAAAGTTCACTCCAATGAATTACACACAGTCTCTCATGCTGGTTTCATGACTCTCCACGTTCACTATACAGCAAAAATCACCCATTACATCAGGGGTTTCAGGATGCAAAACCATCTTCTCCACTGCCCTTAGTGCCAAGTATAATGGCACAGGCATGACTGTCAAAGGCATTTAGTCATTTGACGTTGTGATCTGACAATAAAGGTGCGTCTGAGAATCAGACCCCAATCTCTCCAGTATCTCGAGAAGCAGCAGACAGTGAACTGTCTCAGGACTGAGGTCTTCCTACCCGGACCGTGGACTGGAATGAGGAACAGGGCAGTGATGTATTGTTCGAGACCCTGAGTTGTTTCAGTTGATTGGGGTTCAAAGGTTCATCCATAGATTGGACAGCAGCTCTGTCATGTGGGTCAGCACTGCTCCTGACACCAAGTTATAAACAAATATTAATAGTTTACAGTAACCAAGAAAGCGATCACTGACTCCAACAAAGAATGTCATTGAGATTATATTAGCTTGCATCATGAGTAGACCTGAAACACGGTCTCTGTTATCAGTGGCATGAATAATTTGCATGTGATCTCTGTTTTCCTTTTTACGACCCCTATGACTGTCTAGAGCAGGGAAAGTCATAAGTTACAATTATAATGGAGTCATGGGATTTTCACCACTAATGATAGCTAATTATATACCAACTGATGAATACTGTGAGGCTAAAGGGTGATTCGATCAAGTTTTCCTACTTTGTTAGGATCTTTTACAACATTTTAATAACATAAAACTTAAGAGTTCAGTTCCGGTTGGACAAACTGTGCAGCCGGACAAACTGTGAGCTTTGGTGCATCTTGTTTTCTTGTTCCATTACTCCCTGCAATATTTAAAATTGATCCCCTGATAAATACTTCCAAAAATTACCATGTCTTGTTCTGGATCCTTCCGCACTAACCTCAGCGACAAAATACATAGCATTTCATGTGGCTGCTTCACAATAAAAGCCACTCTGTAGGTTGCCAGTTGAATACTTTTAATATGAAGCAGCATTAGCAGTTACAGATACAGCTCTGATACACCCTTAGATAGTGAACAGGGTGGCTTCGATCAATGAGATAAAAGTACGAACAATAACGATGGAGTATATGCATGCATCTTTTCCTGTGAATCCCTTGTGTGTTTCAGTTTCAATCTAAAGCAGGACTGGCAAACTCTGTCACTAACAATGAAAACTACAATATAGAAAGATAATTACTGATCGTAAATACATACAGTGGCTACTGTTGATGCTGATAAATAGTATCAAAAAAGGAATTCTCAATTAATGAAAATCTTAAGGAGTACAACTTTAAAGACTGTCACCAAGGTGCATATCAGCATACACCTGGTAAATGCTACCATGTCTGTTCTGCCTTAGCAGCACATTGATCATAGTTGAACTCTGCTGGTGACATTACTGACCTTTTCCCTAACCCCCGGAGGTGGTGTTAACCTGGCTGGTTATGGTTGACTAGGACAGGAGAGCTAGAAGTGATTGTGAGATTGGAAAGGGTACGGTACTAACTCAATGACCTTTCCTTTTTTAAAAAAAAAAAAAAAAAAAAAAAAAGTCTGGACCACGTGTCTGTCTGAGAAAACTTAAGCACAGTGGCAGTTACTCATCCCTGCATGCTTGAAAACCGGTGAGGGTAAAAAGGCTAAGCATGCAAGTTTGAACTATTATGATGATGTATTGATTGTTACTGGAACAGCAGCCCCCTAAGTCATAATGTGAAAAAGCTGAGTGGTGTTGCATTGGTAATCTATGTGGTCGTGCCTGGGGTTAAGCATGGAGTGTTTGTGAATAACCTAATATGGATTTTTTTCATTTTTTTCAGGAGGGCTGCTCTCTATGGGAATACACACACATAAACACACATTCACAGATTCCTAGATGTTCATGCATAATGCATCAGATGTCCAGTTTCAGCTGTACAGTAGTAGTTGTCCTCTCAATGATATCAGATTACTCTGCGTTTTCCACATGCAACAAAACACACACAGTGGGGGAATTGTTACCCAAAACAGATTCAGTCTCCTCAGACAATCTTCCCCATTCCACGTCCCAGGCAAGCACTTTCAGCCAGAGTAGGAGGGTTAGTGGACTTTTTTGCGCATTAAAGTCATAGGTTGCCTGCAGGGTCTCTTTGCTTCACAATTACTGCTTTATGAGGCTGCTTAACTGAAGCCAAGGAAACAGAGCAACAGAGGCAGAGTGTGAAGATGTCTGGTGGGCTGGTATCTTTCCTACATAACTCTTGAGTTTTTCCCTTTCTTTGCTGGTTGGCTTTGAGAGCATCCTTTTTGTGTTTTTTGTTTCTTTCATACGAAGTCGTTGCCTCTTTCCAACCTTTTTCTCTCTTATAATTAAAACCTCGTCAAACCCAAAGACCCTTCACTGGGAGCCCATTTAGTAGCTGTTCTGGGGATTTCAGTCGGATCACACAATCTTCCTCAGCACATGGAGTTGCCCAGTTGTCATGGAAATAAAGATTTAAGGATGAGAAGTCCTTAAAGTACTACAATTACAGTTAAAGTTTTGTTGTTTTGTCAACTGCTGTTACCAATGTCAAGAACTTTCAGTCTAACTTTTAAAGGAATATTTCTCAATGGAGCTCTGAAGTGAACTTTTGATAAATTCTTCAGATTTTGTACTTGACATTCCATATATAAGAATATAACAGTCTAACAGTACATTAAATATAGGATTTAAGTAAATCAGCAGCAGCTGTCTTATTGCCATTTAAGAGCATTACAATTTACAATTTTCTCCATTGCAGTCAAGCCAGTAAAAAAACCTTTTTTGACATCTTGACAAATCAAGGGTGAGTCATTATTCAACTGCAAAATGCTCGATAGACATGGTATTTATACCCCATTAGCATCTAACCCACTTTGCACCTTTCAATGATCGTCTAAAGTAGTTTTCTCTTTTTACCTTTCATATATCTTCTTAAAATTAGTTTTACACTAATACACACTTTTCTCTCCACTCCTTCCTTCCTTGTTTTGTTCCAGCTTGTAGAAGTTGGTAGAGACTGTGTGTGTATCATTCTGTGAGCAAGAGAGATGATCACACAGTTAAAAAAGCCATCTGCACCCATCTGGATCCCTGCTCTCTTGACTGGCTGCTCGCCTGTGATAACATGAGCTCCAAGCCCTCCGAATGTAATAACCTAATGGTCCATGCTGATTCTGTCACTTACAGAGCAAGATGGAGAAGAGGGAAGGATTTAAAGAGTGTGAGATAGAGATACACTGGATAGATTAAGAGCAGAGGAAATACTTTTCTTTTTCCATTATTTACAGTCAGAGGGGAAACAACGGGGGAAAAACATCTGAATTGCAAAGCTGCTTAGCGGGATGATTCACTTGGGGGATTTGAATCTGCTCTCACCCCCACTTCAAGCACTGGGGTGGAGGCGGACAAAGGGAGAGATAGAGGGGGAGTGTGTGCATGTGTGTATGTGTGTGTGTGTGTGTGTGTGAGAGAGAGAGAAACCGCGTAGGAGAAGCACAATCTGGTATAGCTCCATGTGAAAATGACCTACTTCCTGTCAGCCCACTCTCAAATGGGTTGCTGGTTTCTGTTGTGCGGGGGAAGTCTTTTCGATGGGTCTGGGGGGGGAGAGGTTGACGTGGCACGGTTAAATGAATGATATGTAGGTGGCTCTGGGGGACCTGCAGTGTAGAATAATATAAATGTCATGTGTGTAAATTGTAAATTCTGTATGCATGCCATGTATAGTGTGTACTCACCTGTGTATGCAGTGTTTGTGTGTTCATGCAGTAAAACATGCATATTGCGTGATATGCTGCTGTCTCTCACTGGAGTGTTAATTACCCCAAATGAGGGCTCGATGAGAGTTGACTATCAGAAAGCCAATATTTGAAGGGGCAGGCCTCGCCAGATGCTCAGTGGACAGTGTGTGTGTGTGTGTGTGTGTGTGTGTGTGTGTCAAACCCACAGGATGTTATTTATGGAAGTGATCTGCTTTTCAGCAGGGACATTTCTGTGGTTTTAATTTGTTTTCAAAGTAAAATTCTCATGAGAAACTTCCTCATATGTGGCTTTTGTGTAATCTACACCTGCTCTATATTTTAAGTGAATAACACTGTATATATACTGTAAAGAGGGACTTTATTAAGGTGGGAAATGACACTTTCTAAGTGAATTAATTCATAAACTACGTGAGATATAAACAAACAGAAGAAAAAATCCCTCTCTATCATCCCTCTTGAGTTACAAGAAAATGGCAGTGCTTACAGTATATGCATATACATGCACCGGCATATACATTTATCAACGTGTCTACAAATGAATATATAGCCAGACATTCCGCATACTTGAAGCAGCTAAAGTTGATATTTTATGATAAGACTATCAAATGACAACGTGAAAACAATGTGACAATGAAAAAGGGGTTACTCCTAGTGATGAACCTACAGAGAATTATCTCTCGAATCTGCAATTCCCCTTGCTTTAGGGAGCTTTATAGCGAGTTTCAGCTCCGCTGTTTAGCTGTCTGCCCACAACTTTACTGTTTTGATTCACTCTCACCGCTCTCATAGTGTCGTTTTCAGTGGAAAATCCCTGTACACTACCAGCTCAGAACCAAATAAAGAGCCAGATATTTCCCTCAGGAGTTAGTAGAGACCAAAAACAGAGCTTAAAGAGAGTGAATATTGTACTTAAATTCACCAGGTGGCCGCAAACGAATGGTAATGTTGCTCTGTATCTTCTGGATGTGTAAATAAGCAACTGTTTAACAGTTTTGCCATAACACCCTAAAAGGTGATGATACCTCTGTACTGTTCACAACTTGTTTCCGCTGCCCCCAAGTGGTCAAAAAAATCAGTTATTGCAGGTTTAACAAAGTAAAACTGTCACTTCTTCAGCAACTTAAGACCAACCTTCACCATTTTTTGCCTTTGCCCCATGTTATCTGGTAGCCCTTTGTTCTGAGTAAATAATGTCAACATGAAAGGAACCACTGTCTTAGAGATAACATATGACGGCTTTTCCAGCGAACAGAAAGCTCGCACCACAGAGATGCAAACGACTTAATTTGGTGTAAAATGCAAGTAGTAGAATATGTTCTATGATGTTTAATGTTTTTCCAAACTCTGCTCCAGTTAATTAAAGTATTGAAAGGTAGTAGGTCATTACTCTAAACTGTGCCAAGTGTTAACTGTTTGTAATTCGAGTTCAACAATAAATTACAATTCTTTTATTTGCTGGTACTTTTGGAGATCAGGTAAATGCTTCATGTAATCTGCCATGGGACAAAATAGGAGTTCACCTTTTACAAACCTATCTGAGAGTGTATGAAATCCTGTCTGTTACTGCATTAATTTAGGTCATGAGTAATGTCTTTGGGATGGATTCATTGAACAGGTATGCGCTGTCAGGCTTAATCCCTATGACTGACTGGCTGATATGAAGGTGAATTAATTTAATCCATCCTCATAACCCTGCACCTATCTCGCTCTCTCTCTCTCTCTTTCTCTCTCTCGCTCTCTCTCGCTCTTTAATTTTCCCTTCTCTCTGTATTTTCCAGTTCCTGAGGACCTGTCTTTGGAGGAAAGAGATGAGCTGTCAAACATACGACGCAGGAAAAAAGAGCTTCTGGATGATATTGAAGTGAGTAACAGTCCCAAGGGTGATGTTTTTATTTGTTCCAGGAGCAGAAAGTTGGGCAATGTGATTTAAATTGTTCTAAATGAATCGTTCTGAGAAAATTGTAAATTAATAAAACAAGTTATTCATCATGTCTGAATGCTTATCTAATGAACAATGTTGCATATTAACAATAAACATTAGTTTAATTATTTTATTTTATGTGTTATTTTATTTATTTTTTTGCATGCCGTTGCCATATTGTAATATCTCCATATATCGGAAAAATACTCCTATCGAGTGTTTCCTGTCGCCTCTCAACTTTCCACCATGTAAGATGATCCTATTAGGATTGAGTTATATTGATTTTAACCATTTCACCCAGCCCTAACTATAAGGAAACCTGTCATTAAGATACCCTTTCCTATTAAATAGCATGTAATTATCAAATTCTGAACTTCCTAGACAGTATTTACTTGTTGCTTCAGAGCTGCAGATGGATCCATGTTGTCTTCCCCTGTCTGTATTTTAGTATAATTATGAAACACATATTCTAATATATGGATTAAGTGACTGAGTCATTTTGCTTTTTTCTTCTCTGCAGCGGTTGAAGTTTGAGATTGCAGAGGTGATGACTGAGATCGAGCAGCTAACCTGTGTGGGGGAGAGGTGAATTCATTATTTATTTATTTATTTTTTTTAATTGATTTAGGGCTGCAACCAATGATTATTTTTATATCTGGGAAGCTTTGGTACAGCATGGACCTCGCCGGACAAACACTTGACTTCATGTAAAAGTCCTTCTTATACCCAAAAACATGGTGGAACAAACAGATATAAATCAGTAGAAATAGCACAGAGACCATATCAGTGCTTGACTATCACTTACAGGAGTGCCGTGAGCCTTTCGCAAGGTCTGACTTATCTGTAGCGTTGGACATCTGGGACATCTGGCACATCGTAACCCAAAACAACATAATCACAGGGCCTCAAGGCCTCTCTTGTAAAACCGTGTATCAGACTAAAGTATTATAAATTCTATTATATCCATAAACGTTTTAGTCGCCCCTAAAATTCTCCCAAAATTTTCATTATCGATTAATCTGATATTTGTTTTGATTAGTCATTTTGTCTGTAAAATGTCAATGTCAATGAAAATTGTGAGAAGTGCCCATCACAGCCCAAGATGACATATACATTTTTCTCCTCTCTTCTCATTATGAAGACATCACCATTTCCCATAGTCAATGGTGATGTCTTCATAATGCTTTTTTTGTCTGACTAAAACTCTGAATCCCAAAGAAAATTAATTTACACTGATACAAAAAGAGAGGAAATTAGCCCATCCTCTTATTTTTAATAGCTGGAACAAACAGCAAATGTTTGTCATGTTTGTTTGACTTGAACGATTAATTAGTTATCAAAATTGTTGTTGATTAAAGTTAGCTGACTTATTGATTCACTGACAATCGTTTGAGGACTAGTTAATCCTTTCTTTTGCCTTCTCTGCTCTTTAAAGCCATTGAGCCATGTAGTTGCTTCCGCCGTGAGCCTCACACCTGTCGTGTGTGTGTGTGTGTGTGTGTGTGTGTGTTAATCCCCCTTTGTGGGGAGTGAAGCAGGACGGTCCCTTGACTAAACACTAGCCAAACAGTCTGTATTCAAAGGCTTTCATTCGATTGGTTGATGAGGTGGAGTGAGGCTGTGTGTGTGTGTGTGTGTGTGTGTGTGTGTGTGTGTCTGTCTCAGGTGCTCGTGCTATTTTGGGCCCACAGAAAGCATAGGGAGCATACACAGACACACAAAGGTGGAGATTTCCCTGTGGGGCGCATGCAAAATGTGTTTTGAAAAAGATAGGAAATATTCTTGCAAATGGCCACAGGGTGGGTTAAACTGAAGGGACTAGAAGCGCTTTCTGTTTGCACATGCAAGTGCAGTACAGGTGATACAGAATCACGTTACACCAGGTTTTGCGTATTTCCAGTTTTAACCTACTGTACACCGACAGAGGAGGAGTAAATAAACAAAGTCACACCACGTCCTGGACGAACCCATCACAAATTGGCCTACTGAATGAACACCAGCAGCCTGGTGACAACACCACACCCTTAACTGTCACATGATGGGTTGTTTCTGTGTTTTTTTTCATTGCAGCAAAACCACGCAAAGAAACAAACAGATCGCCATGGGGAGGAAGAAGTTCAACATGGATCCTAAAAAGGTCAGGCCTTCTCCTAAACTGATCAGAATCAGTAACACTGTTGCAGATGATTTGATTGAGCCTCTTGAATTACATTTGTATCTCCAAGCCATACATCATGTTTATTAAAACACACCGAAATAGGTAACTGAAGTGTAAGTGGAGCTCTTTTTTCTTTTTTGAACAGGGGATCCAGTTTCTTTTGGAGAACGATCTTCTCCAGAACACCCCAGAGGACATTGCACAGTTCCTCTACAAAGGCGAGGGGCTCAACAAAACAGTCATTGGGGACTACTTAGGAGAACGGTGCGCTCTCCAGTTTTCCTTCTGTTTTTTTTCCACCTTTCTTTTTCCTCTCCTGATCTCTCTGTCAGATCTGCACTGCATGCGCTCAGACGAGGGCATAAAGCCCCAGGAAATTGGTAGTCTGGATTTATGGAGCAGAGCAGCGGCGGGAGACCATACCAGTAAAATAACTGAGCGGACATGTGGTTCCTATTGAAGGGAAATCAACAGGGATAGGACTGTCAAAACAACAGGGATTTCATGCCGCCTGGCTCAGCCTACACAGTGGCTTTCTGTTATGTTCTGTTGTGACATGGCTTCAGGATTTTACTTTCCACCTTGACCCCCAATAGTATGAATTTGTCACTGCAGTGCTTTTCACTTAACAATCTAGTGTCTGTTTTTCCTGTTTCCGTGTAAAGAGTATAAATAGTTAAACATTTGTGACACGTGTTCCTCTCTCTTCCTCCAGGGATGATTTTAACATCAAGGTCCTCCAGGCATTTGTGGAGCTTCATGAATTTGCAGACCTCAACCTCGTACAAGCCTTAAGGTGAGTTAAGGTGTGGGTGTATGGCTACAGGTACTGGTGAAAAGAACAAACTGTTGAGGTGGTTTATGAAACTATGTGTAACGATTTTATGACAAACCTTATTATGGCATCAGTCATTGCATGAGGTAAACAGTAGAGTGTATGTAAAGTAATATACCAGGAATGTGTGCTTGTGCCCTGACAGATGAGGCTGTGTTGCAGCAAAAGTTGAGCCAGGTTCAACTTCTTTGCAGATGACCCTGTAATTATTTTGCTGGAGGTCTCTGCATTGGCATCCCCACTGCATCAATGCAGTGGTTTCATTTAAAATAAATGGGATGATGCCGTTTTTCACATAGTGCTAATGTTGGCCATAACTCGGGCTTATGCTGGATTCATGTCATGTGGGATGGATGGTAGGGGTGGGAACTATTTCCATGTTTACGGGCTTAACACTGTGTTGATTTTTAAACTAGGGATTAATTACCTAACGTCATGTGGGCCACCCATGTTTGTTTGGTTTTCAAGCATTATTAAGTGTGAGGATATATACAAGTTTCCAGAAAAATACAAGCTTCCCAGTTGTAATTAGAAATTTGTGGTTACTTAACACTGTATCAATTAAATTTGGGTTTTACCCGTGTGACAGACTTTGGCTGATGCGAGGTGTCTGTTCAGTTTTTCAGACATTTCTGTATTGAGCATTTATAACAATCTGACTTTCCCAGTCGTAATATTGACTTGCATGTTGATGTGAACGCTATTTACAAGTCTGAAACGGGTAATTATATGACATGAACGTGGCACTACTTATCATTATACTGTTTTGTTCTGAGGACGTTGTCCTATTTGAGTCCGTAAAGTGAGTTCTTGTTGATGTTATAGCCACATTATTCAGTTTGATTACTGTTTTCATTCGTGTTCATGTTTTTCTAACACTAAAAACCCTCTCAGTAAGGCTGTCTTCATTAATTCCAGGGATTCTTTACTTTCTTAATGTTAATGTAAAATGGGTTTGGAATTTACAGTGGATATTCATATACTGTTCTATACATTTGCATCAGTATTTCATAATCTGTCATTATATTTTCTCTTTCTGTCCCTGCTGTTGTAGGCAGTTTCTGTGGAGCTTCAGACTTCCTGGCGAAGCCCAGAAGATTGATCGTATGATGGAGGCGTTTGCCTCCAGGTACTGCCAATGCAATCTCGGCGTCTTCCAGTCCACAGGTAAAACACACACACGCACACACACACACACTGCAGCAGATATATGAGTCAGACACAGCCAGACAGTCCAGGACAGATAACAGGGGCCAGCCAGACCACCTCAGCCTCAGATCAATGCTTCTGACAGTCTGTCTTCCCCACCTAGACAGCTGGACTTGTTTGGGCTGTATAAATCTTTAGCATGTGGCCACAACACTGGAGATTTTCCTAAAACACTAGAGAATATGAACATATGACTACATAGATATCCGCTTTCAGAGTATTTTAATGGAGGTTTATTCTCTTATTCCCAGATATTCTTCTCAGTTTTCCCCCGTAGTTAGCAGCTTGCTCCCTAATCGCAGTGTAATCACTATTTGTGTCTCCAGCAGTGATAATGAAATTGATCACCGGTCAATAGTGGTCATTAGTGCAGTCTTGGCTCGTCACACACCGTCTTCTGCCCCTGTGTTAACCAAGCGTGTGTTTAGGAGTGAGGACACAGGTGACAGCTCAGGTCATGAACCATTGATGTGGTGCAGTGGTGACACCCCCAGACTTAGTTACTGGTCATCTCTCAGGACCCGTGCGCTCAGGGTCGTAAATTTACAGTGCAGGGGATGTCGATTGGAGTGGTTAGTGTGTGGATGGAGGAGGTGGAGGATGCTTAGCAGGAGTTATGATGTGGAGTCGCAAGAGCAGTGGATTATGGATTTGTGTGTGTGTGTGTGTGTGTGTGTGTGTGTGTGTGTGTGTGTGTGTGACTACAGGGTCACACTTCACTGCTACATGGCCACCACGAATGTTTGTGTCCCAGAACATGGGGCTCTTTGTTGATTAAATTCTCCTTTTTATTAGACAGAGCCCTAAAATTTGCTGCTGAGTAAATCTGTTGATGGATTGCTGTCTAATTCATCACAAATCAATTGTGCTATCATGTCAATACCATTATAATCAATGAGGAAAATACCTTCCACTGTATAGCCCACTGCCTCTTTAGAAATGATACACTTTTAATAAGAGCTCACGTTTTGATTTCACATTCAAAATTTAGGAAGAAAATGTTTGAAATTTAGTTTTTAAGTTTACTTTTAAAATGTGTTAATATAAACAAGTGGATGATCTTGTTAAAGTCTTTATATTGTAATATCAATGATTTAAACTAGACCGATTACAAAAGATCAATAGTTTTAATAATTTCCACACTAATCTATAAACTACAAGCAAGAAAATGTGTTCTGACACACAGAAAGACACGGGCTTCTGCTGTATTTTATGTTTGCCAGTGACACTCTTTGTAATTACCTTCACAGACACCTGCTATGTCCTATCATTTGCCATCATTATGCTGAACACGAGCCTGCACAATCCCAATGTCAGAGACAAGCCCCCCGTAGAGCGCTTCATCTCCATGAACAGAGGGATCAATGAGGGGGGAGACCTCCCAGAGGACCTACTCAGGGTGAGATCTTTGACTTTAGTAGTTCGTTAGGTTTGACAAATCCATCCAATGTTTTGTGCATTTGAAACATTGTGTTGGCAAAACATACCTAAATACTACTTTCACAATTGAAATTGTAAATAGATGCTGTTCTGATTTAGCACACAAAAAAGAAACCTATGAGTTTCTCCCCCTTGCATAGCAGAGAGTCATGCTTCACTATGTGAGATATCTGCAGCTCAGCAGAATTAGATCTTCTCCCCAGATACTGATGCTAATGATCTTCAGTGATTTCTCAAAGAAAAACACATTAAAACAGGTTGATCTACCCTCCTACTGTAGGCCGAAGCCTGTACCAAAGTGCCCTTTAAGTAGAAAAAGTCACTTTTTTTAAAGAGTCTACCAGCTACCAGAGTAATTGAGGCATGAATCATTGTCTCTGACACTGAAATAGATTCTGCCAATGCCTTGATTAATGCACCGTTAATCCAAAGGCTGGGTTGAATGTTTGGAGATTGAGGGAGAAGTGTGCTTGCTCATCTGGGAGTGTTCACATTATGTTCTCTCCTTTTGTTTTCTTCCTCTGTGTAGAATCTATACGACAGCATCAAGAGCGAACCCTTTAAGATCCCAGAGGATGATGGGAATGACCTGACGCACACGTTCTTCAACCCAGACAGAGAGGGCTGGCTGCTTAAATTAGGTTAGTGTGTGTCTCCACACATTCTCCTGCTGAGGGAATGCAAAGCATCCTGGATGACTTTATTTGGTTACTCGCCCACTTTTTCTCGCTACAGCTGTGGCTTTATTCTCACAGACGAGTGACAAGTGCAGGACAGAGTGAGGCTAATATCGCTCATGCTCTCTCACTTGATGGCGAGGTATCAGGCTTTAGACGCACTGAACTAGATTAGATCCTCACTGGTTACATTTTTAAACATGTCGAGTTAAAATCTGATTTAAAGTACTCGAAACAGCCAAAATATTTAGTTTGAAGCATTCGCAGTGTGCAACAGATTAAGTAACATTAATGTGTTGGAACATACGCTGATCTATGCTATTCATTCCTATATACTTTCAAGTCCAGTGGCCTGTGCATATGCAGAGTTTTAGTTATGAACTCAAAGCCAGATATATGCATACACACTCTTTTTGTCAAATTTATAAAGCTGTAGTTGTGGCTCTGTTATATAAAGCCACAAGTTGATGCCTTCAATTAACGTTTTTGCATATCAATACGAGAGATATCTGCTCCACTAGTCTGTAGACCTGTCAATGAAAAGGACGGCGAAGAAGAAGCCCACTATTTACAGACTGTCCGAAGGTTAAATTTAAACAAACATATATACACACAGAAACAAAGTGATGCCTCTTGTATAAATTAAAATAAAAAAACAATGATCACAATTACAAGCAAGTGTATAAATGATCTCATCGTAGACTGCAGAAAAATTATAATTATTAGATTCGGTCTCTTAAAGATGTGTAATATTCGTGACTGCATACATTATATTTTGGTTTACTTTACTTCTTTAAGTTTATATTGTGTAATTGAGCTGTTAAATACACTATGGTAAATTCTGTCTTTTTAATTGAAGTAATTACACTGAATCATTTTGGACAGTTGCAGAATAAATTACTCAAACAGTTATTCATTTATTATCATTTACGGCGCTTGAACTATTATTATTATTATTATTATTATTATTATTATTTATGTGCTAACCTGTAAGTTGCTTAATCTTGCCTCGGAGTAATTTTAGCTCCTACCTGCTGTCATTTTTCTAGAGACAGTTATGAGTGTAGCAGTAACAGAGTAGCATGTGCACAAAGTAGAGAGTCTAATGTGAACCTGGAGAGTGCTTAGCTGATGTTGGTGTTGATTAAAGAAGATTTATCCAAGAGGAACTGTGGCCCACTTATGACCCACAGCCCTGAGAACACCATCCAGGGTTACATACATTTAATTTCCACTTCACTGTATCATAAGGAGAAAACCATGTAGACGCATGGTCTGAAGTATGCATAAGGAGCGCACATTTTCACGGCACAATCAGCTCTTATAAAAAGCATTTTATGTGTGAGAAATGGTGCAGGCATGTTCTTCGTGAGTGTGTGCATTGTTCACACATCTGGACCCAGACTTGTGAAAATCATCTGAATGTAGTTTGGGAAGGAACACACTGTAATTATTCACTCTGAATGAGTTTGTTTTTGAGTGTGTGAGCCAGGGATTGGATGGGATTGTATGCTTTACCATTGAGGTAATACAGTTTTTGATCTTATTTTTATTCTGTTTCACCATTTGTTCCTGTTTGTTTACACATGTTTTTGATTTGCTCCCTCGCTCTGCAGTTCACACTACATTAAAGATATTTCCTCCCTCTCCTCCAGCACTCTTTACATACCTACCATTGTCTCATCACCTTTCATTTTCAACGTCTTTTTCAACACTTTTAATTGTTGTTAGAGGTTGATTTATTATTGAGCATAAAACCGTTTAAGAGCCTAGATATTGTTTGTCAAAGGTTAAAGGGCAAACTCGCTGCACGGGATCCGGTTTATTATTATGTTTGCACACACACCTGGCTCTGACCTGCACATTCCTCTAACTCTAGGTAACGTCTCTGTAGTCTCATCAAACTAGTGAGTACCAATGCAAATAGCCCCACTGTGTCTCACAGACCTAACATGATTACATTCTAGTACGCTTCCTCCCTGGAGCCATTTCCCGCACCAGTTCTCGCTATAATATTTCTAATTTAACTCTCTAAAAATAAACCCTGGAGGATGTGAAGGAATAAATGCCTTTTTCTTTTTTAGCAAATCTCTCTCTACGACGAGCGGAAATTTGGCCACGCTAATTCAATAGCCAGAGTCTATTGAAATGTAAGGAAACCAGGAGCTTTTATAATTATGTGTGGCTCATATGAGGCGCCACGAAACTGGAAATGCTGCAGTGAAAAGTGTTGTGACCGTAAGGGATTGTTAGTGTAGAGAGGAACTAGCTAATGTTAGGTCAAAGCGCACACACACACACACACACACACACGCACACAGAGACACTTACATAACCACACACACAGGGAGTCATCAGAAAGTGCATGTGTACGTCTTCATGGTTTGGTTCAGGTTTTGTGCAAATATGTGTACGCTCAGGTTTTCATTTGAAGGTGCCTTTACTCAAGAGCTGTACTAAAGTACAAATTAGAGGTACTTGTACTTAAGTATTTACTTTTCATGCCACCTTCTACTTATTTATGTGCTGTTTTGTTATAAATTAAACTAACCAACAGTATATAAAAGTACAGTTGATTTTATTAACTGATTAATCGATGGACAGAAAATTAATTGGCAACACTATTTTGATAATCTAAGTCATTTTTTAACCACAGATGGATTTGCTGTTTTGCCTTTTAATTATATCAATTTATTTTTTATAATTTAGAATTTTGTGCAAAGACATCTTTCTGCATTGAGTACTTTTAATACTTTACGTAAATTCTTCAGATCATACTTATGTACTTTTACTTCAGTAAATTCTCTGAATGCTTCCTCCACCACCTCCACCATCGCCTGCATGCACACACGTGTCTCCCACCAGGGAGAGCTTGCTCGTGGTTCCTCCTTTACATCTCTGGAGCAAGTGGTGTGTTCCTCCAACATGTGGCTTTGCAGTCACTGCCAGAGGCTGAATTCTTCTTCAAACCAGCATGTTGGACATTTGTGCTCGCTCTCTGTCTTAACTTTTTTTTGGATGTAGTTTGCACGAGTTGACACGTGAGGTGGTCAACTTGCTCTGGGGTTTGGTGTGTGTGTGGCAGTGTTTTATATTTTTTGTGCTTAGATGTCTGAGTCTACATGTGTGTTCCTCCAGGGGTGCTTTAGGTGTCACATTAGGTTTATATCAAGTGCTGTTTGCGCCCCTCTCCCGAGAGCCAGTGAGGTTTTATCCTGTTGGCTTTAAAAATGAATAGCATCATACAGTAATAATTTATCAGTTGCATGTGTGTCTCATTACTTAACTAAGCTTGGAGTTAGGAGAGATTGTGGTGGTTGATTCTCATCACATGCTCAGTTTGCTTCAGTATTCTTAAAAACTGGCTTGCCTGCATATTTCAGAAAGTCAAAGTGAACTTTCTCTTTATCACATGTTTACATTTGAACCTCCAACTACAGCGGAAGCAATACAGCAGCTTTAACCTGAAACACTGTGTTTCAAACAAAATTCAAATAACGCTTTCTTTATGTGTTTTTATCAGATCAACAATACAGAGGATCTCTTTTGGGTTTTTAGAGGGCACTCATAGAGAGACAAAATATCAAAAAAACCTGAAAACAAAAGAAACATCCACTCCATCTAAAGATAATAATTCTCAGTAGTGACTTTTTTTATGAGAATCCACTTTTAACACAAAGCACAAACCTACAACCAGCCTGTACTGTACTACTTTAGATCAGCCAAGCTTCTAATTGAATTTTCAGTGCCATGCACAGCATTATAGGTATAATATATATGTCTAATTGTCACATGACATGATCATGTGGTTGATAACAAGCAGCATTTCATACATAGAATATACATAAGGAATTGAATAACAGCAGTGAACTAATGAACAGAATCTGTGATGCCTTGTTTGATCGTTTTTCATTGCCTAAATTTTGATTTATAAGAGTAATTTCTCGGAGTCCAGAGGCCTGAATTTGCTGCAAATATTCATACAGTGCTACTTTATTATATGTATATAATTTTTCAAGTACACAAGAATAAGAAACCAGAGCGGATGTGCATCGGCTTCCTTAATGAGTGTCACATCCCTGCTCTTTTTCCTGATGGGAGACAGCCAGTCTGTCACTAAGGCCTTTGTGCCACTTCCTGTCTCCTCTTCCTCTTCCTGTTAGGGGGCCGAGTGAAAACCTGGAAGAGAAGGTGGTTCATCCTGACGGACAACTGCCTCTACTACTTCGAATACACAACAGTGAGTGTCATACTCTGATGTTTTGATGTTTTTGAAGTGCCTCTTTGCAAGCATGTGTGCTGATCTGTGTGTGTGTTTGTGTGTCTACAGAGCTGACTTAGAAAATACACCTAATGAATATTATCTGATTTCCAATTCCAGTTGGGGCGACATTTAGGAATTTGTGGGTGCCCTAACAAATTCTGGGATTATAAGAATCACAAATTATGAGTTTGAAGGCCATATAACAAAATTGCGGAGTACAGCTTAAATATGTAATATGGTTTTATGTACTTTTTTATTTGGACTTTACAGAAAAAACAGACGCAATGTATTCTGCAATACATTTGTGTAACATTGTGTGTTAGTATGTCGCAGACAAATATTTTTATATTCGGGCCACATAATGTCTTTAAAGCAACAGTCTCAAGAGATTCTTGGGAAATAAAGGGAAATTCAATGTTCCAGTATCCTTTCATTTCCACTTGTGGCAACTGTGGCTGCTGTTTAGCAAATGCTTTAATGGTCATCACATATCGTCACTTATTCCCTTGCACATTCGCAGTTGTGGGAGGTTACAGCAAAAAGGCTTGGGTCGGTCCTGTGTGGCAATGAAGAGTGTTCGTTCATCTGTATTTGTTTTTTTTTTTACTCTTTGTGTCCACGTGTGTTTGTGTTTGTATAGCCGTGTCTCTTTCTGTAAGAATAAGTTCAAACTGTATGTGTGTCGTTGAAGATTTTTATCAGTGCTTCTGTGTCCCTGCTATCTGCTACATCAGCACTGTCCTCTCTCTACCCTGGTATTATCCTTCAGGACACTATGATTATGTCCCATCCTCTGGTCTGACTGCTCCACATACACATTATCTGCTCCGTTAAAGAGCTGCGAGGACGAGAGGAGGGAGGGGACAAGGTTGATTTCCACGCTAGCAAAACATGTCACAGAGGATTTTACCCTCTCCTCCCTACCTCACTCACACAAACAACTCCTCTACTCTCCTCTTCCTTTCTCTTGCTGTCTGTTTCTTCCCTCCTCGTCTTCATTTTATATGATTGTTAATTAAATGCACCGCTTTCTTGCCTCTTTGCTACTTTTCTTGTTTGCTTGCTTCTTACTTTGCCTTCAATTGCTCTCTCTCTCTCTTTGTTTTTACTTGGTTGTTTTTCTCCCTCGTCTCATGTTTCTCCGTCTCATCCCGCTCTCATTTAGGACAAAGAACCTCGTGGGATCATCCCTCTGGAGAATCTCAGTATCAGGGAGGTGGAGGAGCCCAGGAAACCTGTGAGTGTTGTCTTATTAGAGACCTCACCCTTAGAGCACATGTCAAGTATCTTTTCTCCTCTGTTTATTGGATGATAATTATAAGTAAATTTTTTGATCAATGTGCAGTTAAATCTAATTATCCCCCAATAGGACATAATTGATGCCCTGCTCTTTGTCTGTTCTCCAGAACTGTTTTGAGCTCTATAACCCCAATCACAAGGGCCAGGTGATCAAAGCCTGCAAGACTGAGGCAGATGGGCGTGTTGTTGAGGGGAACCACGTGGTGTACAGGATATCAGCGCCCACGCCGGAAGAGAAAGAGGAGTGGATTAAATCCATCAAGTAAGACTCCTCACTCATCCAACTCAAAGCAAGAAGGCAAATGAACGTATTTCCCAAAATGTCGAACTATTCCTTTAATATAATAGTCCATGGACCAGTGCCCAAAATTTCACTTGTTTATACATTTATTAATTTCCTGAATCCTTGCAATCCAGTTAGTATTCAGATTTCTTAATTTTGTGCCAGTAATGTTCCTAGTTGTCACAGTGCTAAAACAAACATGACAATGGTGGGAAAATGTGTCACTGAGACTTTTTCAAGAGTTCAACTGTGCTCTGTTACGTGTCAGACACACTCACAACTGGATTTAAATGAAAACCAACAGTGTAGCATTTAAAATAATACCAAATATAGTCCTGTAAAATATGAAATGAATAGATGGACAGCTGGTTAGCTTAGCTTAGCACAGACTGGAAACGGAGGAGACAGGTAGCCTGGCTCTCTCCCAAAGTAACAAAATCCATCTACCAGCTCTTTTAAAGCTTACTATGTAACACGTTATATCACAAATTTTGTTCACTATTTATAGACAGAGCTAGGGTAGCTGTTTCGCTTTGCTTCCAGTCTGTAAATGTAGCTTCATATTTACCATACAGACATGAGAGTATCAATCTTTTCATCTCACTCTTGGTAAGAAAATGACAAAGCGTATCTCCCCAAATGTCCAATTAGTCCTTTAATAAAGGATATGCACCAGCATTAAAAGTTAAAATGTTTTTGTGGTGGGTGGTTGAGTTCATGAGCTGACCACAGTGACAAAGCTGCCACTCGATAATGTTTATCATACTAAAATATTAACTAGAGACATAAACCTTTTCAAAAATATAGATTTTGCCACTTTGAGTGGTACCAAAATCTTGTCTGGCCCATGGATTGTAAGAAAACTGCTGATCTAGAAGAGACCCAGGAAATATAATAATATGGGATTTAAAAAAACCCAGCTAAATCTATACTGAGTATGTCATTACAATATTTGATTTAAATAACACAACAGACAACAAAAGTGTATTTTCTTTCTGTCAGATACCATACATACTGTAGCTCTCTGTAATAATAACCTTACTGTCAGTGACCTAAATGTTGCTCTGTAATCACCCGCATAGAAGATGGTGCAATGTCAAAGAGAGATGGCTCAGCAGAAAAGAACGCTTGTATACTCTAATATAGTGCAATCCCCCCCCCCACATACTGTCAAAGAGTATTCACTGGGGAATGATGGGGGATTAGTCACTTCTTATAGAACCCCGGAGTGAGCCAGCAAACCCAGCAAACTTATCCAGGAGCGGCAGCCCCAAACTGGGCTGACGCATTCGCAGCCACAGCTTGCACTCAACCAGAGGAGTCCTAGAGGACTCGGGGTCTGGGGAGATAAAAAGGTGTTTTATGGAAAAGGTACTTTTCCCCCTCTTCTAAAGTACAGATGATCACAGAGGGTCTATCTGCTTATCCTGAGTCATAAACAAACAGACCCAGAGGATGGTGGCCCAACTGGGTCAATGGAGGGAGTGGGCTCTCATAAATAAATGCAATGTGTTGGTAAAAGAGGAAAGTGTAAAAGAGCAAAGTAGGCATCTTAATTTTTTATAATTCCCATTCCATTAAATACATTTAAGTTTTTACATATTTTTAAGGACAGAAATTGAGGAAATGTTATGTCGTATTAGTCACGGCAGCCTTGCTTGGATTTGATCACTCTAAAATGGAGTTTTTGTTTCATGAAATTGTGTTGTGCAAAATGACAATGAGCATTAGGAAAGAGTGGGATAGTCATCATATACAGACTCTTTCTTCAGTGTGTGGCGTTGTGGGGAATCAGAGATAGCCACAGCGGGGGGTTGAGCCTCTCCTTGCTTTGTGCTGGTGCTAACAGGATTTAGCAGCCGTGAAACTGGGCTCCTCAGTGGAACCCAAATGGCTTCCTGACTCACTCGCTCTCATTGTGTGCTGCGTGTCCTTTGCTCTTAAAAAAAAAAAAAAAACATAAATAAAAAAGGGGGGAGCAGGAGAACGCACAAGAGTCAGTAATATTGAGCACCATTGTTCGCTCTCCTTCAGACCAATAAACCTGCAGAATAGCAGGAGGGAGAGTGTGTGTTTTACTATGAGCTTGGCAGAGTTGTGGAGGAGGTTCCAGCAAACTGGAATACCAAGCAAAAACTTGGGGGGGGGGTTCCCTCTTCAGAAACCATGGAAACCAAACTAGGTCACTGCACAACTTTGTTTTTTTTTTTTTTCTAGTTAAGGCAGGGGTTTGCATATGCCTACATTTCCATATTAAAGATGAGTGAGACCCTTCTCTCATGTGGCCTTATTATTTATTTCATTGCTGTCCTTTGATTGGCTTTTTTTCCAGGGCCAGCATTAGCAGAGATCCCTTCTACGACATGCTGGCCACCAGGAAGAGACGCATCGCCAACAAGAAGTGAAGAGGGACAATCTTCTCAACCTCCACCACCTCCACCTTTCTTTCCTTCAGTTCATGAACAAATAAACCACACACGACTGAAATGTCAACCCCAAAAGACTTCACCCTTGAAGACAAACCTCAGTTTCTACCCTGGACTGTCTACAAGTCATGTGCACTTGCTGGGGAGACATCACACATATATGGACTTGATTCTTGCATGGAGCAGCACATGAACAACCGACCAGCCAGTTACTTTCTCCTCCATCTCATACATACCTCTTATCTCCCCCACTCATGGTCATAACATGTTTCTAGGTCTCCCTAAAGCACAACTGCCATGTTACGGGTGCACATGCATGTGGGTTATTATAGACCAACAGTGCATGTGCATGCTATCAATGCACACAGCATCTACGGCATGGGTGCATAAGTCATTCAAGCATTCCCTCCACTGTGCTTTATAAAAAGTCTTAATTCATAATCAGAGTTCAGTTGTGTGGTCAGCTACAAAGGGCATGAAATGTGTTGGTAAATAAAGATGTTTGGAGGAAGGCGAGTGGGAAGAGGAGTTGGTGGGTAGATCAGTGCAGTATAACCTCACCTAGACCATGTCGTCATCTCACTCTGATGCTGAATTCTTCTCTACAGGTGCCATGGCTGAAGCCCTGCTCAGAGTAACCTCAGAAAACAGCGCTTGCTTACATTTAGAACCTAACAAAGCATTACACTCTTGAGTCAGCTGGGCTGATTTCCTTTATTTGTGCGCAGCAGAGAATTTTGAAATGTGCATACTTTTTTATTTTAGTTGAGTAGAAAAGGAGCTTTTGGTGCGGTTTGAGGTGAAACATGCTTGTTGGACTTGAAGTTGTAATCCTTAAGATTTCAGTCAATGGTTGATTTGGCGACACCCATGTTTAATGGTGGTAACAGCAAGTTCTGTTTAATACTACAGCGAATACTCATTGAGCAGCCACTTTGTCAGAAATGCAACTGGTGTATCCATTTACAGTGTAGCCAAACAAACTCACAATGCGTTAATAAAGAAGTCAGTCAAAAATAATTGATTGATTGATTGACAAAGATAATTTTTTTTCCTACTGCACGGGGCACAGTAAAGTTGGTTAGGTGTTGGTTAGAGGTGTGCGGCCTGTTTGCCTACGCTGCTCTTCTTGTTCATTATTGGCTTCTAAAAACAAACACAGAAAACATCAGCTGACCGTTGTCTATTTTTGTACACGCATTATTGATGAAAGACGGCGGTTAGCGCTAACCTCAGTGCCAAATAAAATGCGTTTCCATTGACTGCTTCACAATAAAAGCCACCTTGTGCTTTGCAGTTGAACACTTTTAATTAGAAATGTTGGGTTTGCATGATCAGTTCCTTAATAATGCTCTGATACGGCTGTAGGAGGGTGAACAGTAAACAATGAGGCTGATATCCATGAGATAAAATTAAAAACAGTAACGCTGGATTAAGTGCATGCATCGTTTCCTGTGAACCCCTTGTGTGTTTGTGTGTAGGCAATTTAAATCCAGCAGGAGAATGACAGACTCTGCCACTACCAATGAAAACTAATATTTAGAGAGGTATTTACCTAATGTGATACATGCTGACCATAAAACGTTGCAAAAACGGGGTTGGATTCCATCAAAAATCTTAAGGATTTTAACTTTAAAAACAGCACTTTCTTTTTAGAAAGTCTTTGCAGTCTACTGGGCAGGTTTTATTTATGGCTGTGCAATGGCCCAATAGGGTACAAGTCTGATTAAGCTTTTTTTTTTTTCCTCATGTCTATGACCTATGTGAGTGTATTGTCGTGATCCTGTTTGCATTTGGTTTGTAATCCTAAAGATCCTTGCTAGCTTTTTGTGTTCCTCTTTAAAAGTATATAAATATAACCAGCTATCATTTTGTATTTATTTTCATTTGTGAAATGGTTTAATACTACCTGTAAATTGTTAAACAATATATGCTTAAGTTATAATTATAATGTATAGGTTTCTGGTCTCTTTGTTGTAGTATGCACACTCTGTGTAACATGTTTGAGCCTGCAGGCAGAAGTTTGCATCAGCAGAAGTTTGAGGTCTTCTTTACAAAAGCCTTAAACATAATCATAAGAAAACATAGGATGAGGATGATGAGGATATTGGTCAATGACTGTGACAAGGATGTTAAAAAGCCATGACTCATGAGAGAGAACGATGGTTGTATTTTCGATGATGGTAAAGATTAAAGTGAAAATGATTTTCGATGTTAATGACGATGATTATAGTGAAGTAATATCAGTGGTGATGATGATGATACTATCATTGAAGATGATGTCAAAAACTATAAACACCAGTAGTTTTCTATGTGATTGTAAAATAAAAGCCTTGTGGTCAGGGCAATATTATCTTACTGCGCTGCGTGGGCTTATGCTTTTATATTCTCTGTAAAAGCTGGTCACGTTGTACATTACGTGTATCTATATAAAGTATACATAAAGCTTACAGGAGATGTATGGTGTATATATTATTTATGCTGGTTTTGACCTAAATATTTGCATAAGTAATGAGCTAAAGTTGGCAGTAATCATTTATACAGATATCTTCTCCTGAGGTGCCGTGACAGGCTCTCTGAATGTAAATCGTCCTCCGGAGCACTGGTGTACAATTCAACCTGGTCGATTATGTGGTAAATTAAATGGAATTGAAGTATACCAGAAAAGGTAAAGGAAAACATGTTGGTTTTATATAAACAGTCCATGGTTGGGTCCCTGATAGAAATCTGAGTGGGAGAGAAGATGTGGAGCAGGATCACTGGGGAGAGAGCGCCCTCTACTGGGGTTTTTTCTACAACAGTCAGTCAGTAACAATAATGAAATATGAAAAAGAAATACAAGTATATGAATAGAAGCCCCATCAATTTAGTGATTATGAAGGATTAGAGTAAGTGCTATGTCAGGGTTTGGGGTTGACCCTAGTAATGGCAGCCTTGTAGAATTACAGTTTTTTTTTATTACTTGCGCACATCCTCTCAAAACATGAAGTATAATCACCAGATCATTTTATACTGCCTAGCACAACACAGGGTCAAAATACACGGTGTCTACTTTATACCTGTACAATTTTATGCAATCCAATACAACTGTTCTCTACTCTTATGATGCCTATAATGTTACATTTTTGTTGACATTGTCATAACGGTGTTAATTGAATCATTTTAGCACTGAGGTCATAGTTAGTGGTGTTGTTGTACTGGACTGCATTAAATTCAGAGGTGTTTTTAATATTCTGCTCCCTTCATGTATGTAAATAGGGAGGACAAAAGATTAGAAACAAAATACATCATGACAAAGCTAAACAGTTTTTAGCTTTGTCATGATGCATTTTCCATCTTATCCAACAGGGAATTTTCTCAACCCATAAAGAAACACTTCATCATTTAGTTTATCAGAAGAAAAACAAATCACCAAATCTGCAAAGTAGCCTAACCAGTAACTAAAGCTGCCATACAAATGTAGTGGAGTCAAAAGCACAATATTTGCCTCTGAGATGTAATGAAGAAGGAAATACTCAAGTAAAGTACAAGTACCTCGAATCCGTGCTTAAGTAGGCCTACAGTACTTGAGTAAATGTACTTCCATCACTTTGATAGACACGTCTGAGATAATTACAGCTGAAAAAACCCCATTATTAACCATTTTGACCTGAATCAACTGAAGATATATATGTATTTATACATTTAAATCCTGTGCAACAGTTCACGCTATGGATTTGACAATTTCACAAAGGGTTTAGAGAATCATGAATTTGTTTGACAGTTGCGCCAAAGCCACTGAGAAAAACTGTAAAACAAACTGTGAAGATAAAACTTCACTCCAAAAAACACCGAACACTGCCTCCCAGTGGATAAATGTGGGATCATTGCGTGTGGGGGAAAAAAACGACAGACTTTTTGATTAGATGGCATTTATTTTAAAGATGAATTTTCCTCTGCGTAGCTACATCAAGACCGACACTCTGAATAACAGCACTTGCAGCATTATGCGGCATTATCTACACATCAACTCTTACCATGAATTCATATAATGTCCAACAGCTGTACATATTATATAAAAATCTATATAAGACAAATCTTTATGATCTCAACTGATTCAGTCTGGATGTATTAATGTAGCCCAGTCTCTCCTTACAACAAAAAAAGGCTTCATTTGAATACACAGATAAATTAGGATTTTCGCCATGTCTTATTGTTGTGACCATCATGGGGACATTCTATTCTTGCCTACAGAGTCAAGACGTTAGAAACAAAACGGCGTCTCTAGATGAATGCAAGGCAACAAGCAAACCCAACGGCACTTCAGCAGGCTTGACAGGATATCTTGTGCCTTTTTCCTTCCGATACCTGGTCTGCTGTTTGATAGTTGCATGTTTGCTCTGTGGGGTTTTGCTTTGGGAGAAAGATTTAGGTTTGCCAAAAATGTTTGCAGTGTGATGCGACACATCAATATTGCCACAGTTAAAAGTACTAGACGGAAAAGGTCCTAAAGCATAAGAAACATTTATTTATTGCAAAATGAGGAAGCCAAGAAAGTCACAAAAAGAAACAGCTACGGAGGGTAATATGTACAGATACAATTTAAGCAAAATACAGAATTTTTTCCCCTTTTTCAGACAAAAGTTCAAAAGGCACTCTACTGTACACCAGATTTTAACTTTCTGAGACATTTGCATAAAGAATAACACCATAAGTATGTCTTGTTTTTTCTAAAACCTGAAGACTTTGCCTCCACCTAGAAAAAAACCCAGGTTCTGTTACGACAATAAATCCCAGCATGTCTGACCCGATAAAAAGCCACAAGCGGCTCAGAAGGAAATATTTCCAAAGTCTTAGGCCACAGTCAAAGCTGCACATATTTTTCTCCCTGATAAACATCAAACTCACAGTTAAATATCTATCTTTTTCATGAAATAAAACTGTCCTTATAATCCCTTGTGACCCTGTATGATTGTTCAGTGACCCTTTAGTCACCTTTAGGTGGCCTCTGCTGTGATGACTGACCCCTCAGCAGGGTGAAGAGGATACCTGTTCATAGTCGGGGCATTTGAGGAGAGCGGGGTAGCTGGCACTCATCTGCAGTGAAGCTTCACTAGAGATGTCAGAGGGACTTCGCCCACGCGACCAGGCCTCTGGGTGCAGGAACTGGCCCGAGTGGTCAGAGCAGTTGCTGAGGCGAGGGCGGTAGAAACTGGGATGACGAGGCTGGTAGATCTCCTCTGCTGTGTAGCGCTTCATGAACAAGTAGACGGACATGACGCCTGCACTCTGCAGTGTAAAGAGGGACAGATTAGATTGAAATAAAGTCAAGGATACTGAGCTCATAAGTGCTTTCATGTAAAAGAAACAATGCAATTTACAGTGTAATCCATTCTAACACAACATCAAAAATTAGAGCCCCCTTTTCTAGCAGTTTAAACAAGTCTCCACTGCAGGAAACTGTTATTAATGGATCATCGTTTGTGATTTCTTCAGTTTGGTCATTTTGAAAGTAATCACTCAAAGTGTTAGTATGCTATCATTGCTATACCTTAATGCAGGTATGAATAAGTCTAGCTGGTAGAATGGTCTCCAGACCAGAATATTCGTTGCAAATGACAATGAAACTGATATTAACAGTGCGTTTTAATGTAGTGTTGCATTTCCTCTGTGACCACTGCGGGGCAGTGAATACTCGTGAATCTTCATACACTCTCTTCAACTGTGTGAAGGCAGGGAATGTATTTAATGTAAATGAAATGTTTATTATTGAGGTAGATAAAACAATAAAAAAAACCTGAACATTTAGGCGACATAAAAGTAAACTTCATGGTAGAACTGTTGTATTGATTGCATTGGACTATACAGGTGTACCTAATAAAGAGAACCTTCACACCAAGGTGTGAAGGAAACTGAGAAAACCTAAATAACTGGAATTTGGAATTAACTGGAAGTGTCAGAGCTTCCTGCTACAGTAAAAGTCCAGGACATGAGCACATTTTTTGGATGCAGAGTAAACTAATAAATGTTTTTGAAGTATTCATGTGGATATTTTATAAAATGTTGTACTAATGTGATATTTTAAGATTGTACTGTTTAATTTTATGCTACATGTTTTGTGTCTGTCTTTTAACGTCTTGGAGCAAATGGTACAAATAAGTGTTCTCACTTTAACATGTCATCCCTTGGATTAATGCGTTCTGTAGATCTGTAAATATATCAAATTCAAAACAGCTGTACAAGCCGTTTGTATCTATGGTCAGCTGCTCACCTCAGTGAGCAGGAAGGAGATGGCAGCGAAGGCAAAGGACCAGCCGTACTTATAGGTAAAATAGGCCTCACTGCTCTTAGTCCTGTTTAGCATTTCATCATTTATACTGGAGATGTACAGCACCAGACCCACCACCAGAGCCAGACCTGAGAGAGGCAAAGAAATTAATATTCAATTCAGAAACATTACAAGAGATAACAGGGGAAAGAAGATCCTTGTACCCGAGAGGATGAAGAAGATTCCAGAGACAAATGCCAGGATGGTGCGGTGAGGCCGAACGTGCCCGATGTTGTTGAGGACGAAGCCGATGAACATGAAGAAGAGGCTGACCAGAGGGAACGGAGTTGCTGAGCGGATCATCTCTGATGGGAGAGGAGGAAAGCTGTTGTTTAACCCCCGGAACATACAGCAGACGGGTGTGTGAATCTGAGTGTAAAAGCTGAGGCAGAAAGATACTTACAGACAGATTTAATTTAATCTCAAAGTGAAATCAAGGAATGCTTTGTTAATCTGTCCCAATTATACAGAAGCTGTTTTAATTTGTCATTTGTCATAGAAATGTGTTTAACTCTTAAAGTGTTTTTATAGAGGCTAAACCACAAATATAATGCTTCTGTTGGGGGGAGGGAGGACCAATCAACCTTGAAATAAAGAGTACAATATCAGGGTTTATTACACTGATTCACTAGAGTGGATGTATACTTCAGTAAAGCATTGACATGGAGCTACGCTGAAGGACTCGTGAGGTGAATTGTCTGTGAATTGGCAGTAAGTATTCTGGAGAGGAGCTCAGACTCAGTGTGTTTGCTGCACGCGCTCATGGTGACAGCAGGAGGAACATGAAATGGTCAAATAATCCAAACATTTTCTAAAACGCAGCTCATTAATATGATTTGTTATTTCATTTTGCTTCTTTTTATATTAATAGAGTTTCTTGCAGGTCATTTTTAGTTCATTACAGCAGCTTTTATTTTTCACAATATCTGTTTTTCAAAAGTTTTTTCCCCCAATGTGTTTTTATCTCAATTACAACAAACAGAGGGGTCAGATATGTGATTAGCTGTTGCCTTGGTCTGAGTTTTAAAGGAATAGTTCAACATTTTGGGAAATACAATTTCCCAAGTTGTCTGGTTAACTTAGCTTAGCATAAAGTCTGGAAACAGGGGGCAACAGCTAGCCTTGCTCTGTGCAATGGTAAGAATATTCAACTACCAGCACCTCTAAAGTTAGCTGTTTCTAGTCTTTATGCTAAGCTAGGCTAACCTTCTGCTGTCTGTAACTTCATATTTACAGTGATTTCATGTATTTGTCTGTATTTTCTCAGATGATTATTTATTTCATTATGTATTTTTATTTACGTCTTTTTGAACACTTTGGGTCACCATACAGTAGACATGGACTGTTTGTGTCTTCAGAAACTCTCACCGGGCTATTTCTTGCTGAAAAAACTAAAACAAAACACACACATGTTCACAGTGTAATATGCTAATTTATACTATATATCAGAGAAACAATTCTGCACTGGATTTTACTAAGACTCTGTCACCTTTTCCAGCCTCTGTTCTGCCTATTTAGACCCTTAATGAGTGATATTCAGCTCTTCAAATTACCATGAGAAACTCTCGTGGTTGTGCAGATTCATTAGGTAAACAAAACCCCAACGTCAGAAGGTGCATATATTAAGGAGCACAACCTTATTGGAAAACAAGTTTTTGCCATAAAAAATGCCCCCAGCTGTTTATGTGAACAACCTCAAGGATGCACCTTGAGTTATTAAGCCTGAACCTGCTGTCGGAGGTTGGAGTTGTTACTCACTGAGCACGTTTACTGTGGACTCTGACGTCAGCTGGACATTCATGGGCATGATGTACGCGATGGTAAAGCAGCGACCAGACTCGTCACCTGGGGAGGACAGGAATAAAAAATGTCGAGACAAAGTTTGGAGACAAGGTGAAGAAGATCTTTTCAAATGCACAACTCATAGACAAAACAGGCAAGGAAAAAGCAAAGTTTACTGTATCATTGATCAAAACACACAGATAGGAACAAGAGGACCACAAAAAAGCTCAAACTCGACAGCTCAGATGGCACAATAGAAGATGTGGCGGGTAACAATGGCTAAAGGGCAGGCATTCATACAGTGGAGCTGTTGAGGGAATTGGCAGCAGGTATGCAGGTTGGTGTAGAGGTCAGGTAATGGTAAAAGGTGAAAACACACTGAGGGCTAGAGGGCAGGACAGACAGGGACATATTAGGAAGGAGATATTGGAGATTGGCAGACTTACAATAGAGGAACAGTTAAAAAAAAATGTCCGTTGCTATGACAATAAACATGAATCACTGTTTGTTAGCATGATCATGATACCAAAGCCAGAATCCAGTGAGCCAAGTCATGTCAACGAAGGACACATAAAGAAACTGTTTTCTTTACTGTAGGAATAGAACATTTTGAGAAATACACTCATTTATTTCTTGTTGGGATTAAATGAGAAGATTGATACCACTCTCATGTCTGTACGCTAAATATAAAGCTACAGACAGCAGGCGCTTAGCGTCACTTAGTATTAAACAGGGAGCGAGCTTGTCTGGGTCTGTCTGAAGGTTACAAAAGCTGCCTCTAGGGCTCATTATTTAACATGTCATTTGTTGTGTAAAAACGACAATTTCTTGGCCCGGGACCAGTAGCTACCAGTTCCTGGAGTCTCCGCTGGTTGCCCGACAATGTAACCCCTGTAAAATGACATTTCAACCCCCAACAAATCAGGGCTCGTGTATTTTGTGCATGCGAGCCAACACAGACAACATGCATCATGTGGAAGATATAGGCAATATTATTTATAATGCAAATACTAGATTTCACTAAATAAGCTGGAGTTTCTTTTTCAATATTTTAACACATACTTGATGTAAAATGGGTTTCCTGTATTTTAAATAGACATATTCAACATGGATTTCAAACCATGATGCTCCATTTGCCCCATTTAAATTTGTCATCAACTTTTATTTATTTTTTTTAAAACATAAGTGTGAGTTACATCACATCCTGCAAAGACAGCAACACAGTCATTATTATCACTTCAGCTTGTCACACGCACACACAGTCACACAGACGCCATCTGGAATTACACACCAGCTAATTCTGCGGCACGATGAGATGACAGCTGTCTCTGAGGACTTGTAGGTGCAAGTTTGTGTGTGCGCATATCATCATGTTGCAGGACTGATTGTACACTGAATGCAGCTTGTTTTTATTATATGTGTTTGAAACAGGGAAGAAACACAAGCACACTTTCTATCTCTTTGTTGCCCTTTCTCTCACTCTGCCTCTTGTAGTTGACACTTATTCATAACCTCTCACACACACCCTGAGGAAGTAATCGTGAATGTCATTCTGTGTCAAAGCTGATGCAATGATGATATATGTCAGTGTGACAGGAACAGTTTCCTGCAGCTGCCACATTTAGATGCCACACAGTATACAATCATTCCACTCTAAAATCTGTGCCACAATCCTGATTTACACATGATTATCTGTCAAATTCACAGGAGCACAGAGAAAGCGATCCCAAATCTTGGACTGTTTTGGAACCACAGACTCGTTACTAACCGACCAGGAAGCAGACCCTCCAGAGGCCAGAGTGCAGTGAAGTCTTGATGTCAGCGCTCTGGTTCAGAGGCATAATGACGCCCTCCTCCAGGTACAACCAGTAGTCGGTGCTGACTGCCACTCCCAGCAGCCCCAGGCTGCTGATTGCAAAGACACTGCTCAGCAACGTCAGGGCCTTCCTGCTGCACGCACTCATGGTGACAGCGGGAGGGGAGCTTCCAGCAGTCGGTGGTTCAAATTAAGAAAAGAAGCAATCTGGAGGAGGAAGAGGAAAGGAAGGTAGTGTTACTGGTAAAAATGTAAAGGAAGTTGGTGTTCTTAATCAAATGAATACATAGGTAAATACATATTAATCTAAATAAATAGACAAAAATAAGAGATGAAAAATAACCATGAAATGGTGAAATAATCCAATAAGGTTTCAAAAAAATAAGCTGAGTTTTAAAGGAATAGTTTAACATTTTGGGAAATACACTCTGATTTCTTGGTAAGAGGTTGATGGGAAGATTGATTCCACTCTCATGTCTGTTAGCTTTAGCTGTCGGCTTAACTTAGCTTAGCATAAAGACTGGAAACAGGGGGCAACAGCTAGCCTTGCTCTGTGCAATGGTAAGAATATCCACCTACCAGCATATCTAAAGTTAGCTGTTTCCCGCTGTTTCCAGTCTTTATGCTAAGCTAGGCTAACCTTCTGCTGTCTGTAACTTCATATTTACAGTAGTATCAATCTTTTCATCTAACTCTAGGTAAGAAAATTAAAAAGCGTATTTGTCCAAATGCCTAACAATGTGTATTTGATTATTTCACAATTTTCACGATGATTTCATGTATTTGTCTGTATTTTCTCAGATGATTATTTATTTTTATGATGTCTTTTTTATTTATGTCTTTTTTAACACTTTGGGTCACTCGGTGAAACTCTCACCGGGCTACTGTTTATTTCCTCATATGGATATCTCTTGCTGAAAAAAACTAAAACAAAACACACACATGTTCACAGTGTAAAATGTTAATTTATACAATATATCAGAGAAACACTTCTGCACTGGATTTTACTAAGATTCTGTCACCTTTTCCAGCTTCTGTTCTGCCTATTTAGACCCTTAATGAGCGATATTCAGCTCCTCAAATTAGCATGAGAAACTCTCGTGGTTGTGCAGATTCATTAGGTAAACAAAACCCCAACAACGTCAGAGTGTTTTCCGAATCATTTAACGCCTCACTGGGTTTCTATTAAGGACACTCTCAGGGCCTTGGAGGTGTGTGTGTGTTTGTGTGTGTGTATGGCCAGGTGCTTTGTGAGCTCGACTTAGGAAAAGGGGAAAGGAGGGGAAGAAGGTAGGTGGGAGAGAGGATGATAGACAGACCTGTAGACAGAGAGGATGATAGACAGACCTGTAGACAGAGAGGATGACGAGGGAGAACAATGTCTGTGAGCTTCATCTCTTTCTCCTGTCCACATGTTATTCCAGAGTCTCTGACAAAGCTGGAGAGATTTAGGAAGTCAAATCTACTCGTCATGATGGGCAGCAACAGCCAGGTAACTGGAGGAATAAATAGTTATATATTATAATATTTGATTTGGCTGTTGTGCAGGTAAATCTAATCCAAATTGATCTTTTTAGACTCTGTCACAAAATGCTCTTTGTTTCTGTTTTTTGACTTTCCACATAAACTTGTTGCAATATTTCTTTTTTATCTTTGACCTTTCTACTTCCTCTCCAACATTAAAGTTTTATAGTCACAATTAATTCTAACTGAGTCCGTGTCACTGTTAACTCTGTCCAATCTGCCAAAAAAAAGAATAATGACGTGCTAGTCAACATTAAATTGGTTTGAAAGACATTACACATGTTACAGCCTACTACTGTGAATACAAACACTCAAATAACTTGAAATCCAAACCTGGGTTTTGACATTTTACAGCCATGAGTCAGAGCAGAATCCCTCAAAAAGGTTGTACGTTCATAAAAGTAAGACATCATTCACAGTGACCGGGTGATGATTTAGATCCCATTCAGATTCAGGACACGTGTGAACGATCCATGGACAGTAATGGATGGAGGAATCAGCATGAGGACAGACTGTCGGGCAGAACTCGATTGGTCGTCGGAATTATGACAACTAATTTAGACTTAGTTTGAGTTCCTGTAAGATGTTAATCAAATTTGCACGCCAGTCTTTACTTGAAGTATTTACTTGAAGTATTTCTTTGTTGACCTCTGAACAAGCAGAATTTAAGCAGCTAAAAGACCCTGTCAGATATTATTTCACATAAACACCCCAAAAATCTGCTTGTTGAGCAGCAAAGTCACCTCTCTTACTTTGAAGAGGCCTAATAGCTCACACTTTGTTTTAATATTCAGTTCCTTCCCTGTTATCAGTCCTTATAATTTTTTTAATTTTTACCTTTTTTATTAGATAGTGACAGTAGAGAGCTGACTGGACTCGACTGGGGGATGTTGCGATTACATTGTCAGAGTCTTAAACCTCTAGGCCACCAGGATGCTCCTCTGCAGAATTATAAATTCTAAAAATAAAGAATTGCCTCCAGGAAATGTACCTAAAATCTGCATTATTATTGTCCACAACTGATAAAAGATCAGATGGGAGAATTGGACATTAAAATAATTTGATGATTTCATAATATTTTCAAATGTGTGCAGTAAAATAGTCATCAAATGATTAATCAAATCATTGTTACTCTGCAAACGTAGTGTGAAAAGACAAACTGAGCTACAACATGACTATAAATATAGTAGTCATGACTATAGAGCCTCCTCACATCCACATCAGATCAGATCTTCTCGCCATCTGTGTGCCACTATGTTCTGGATTCTGCAGGACATCTACTGCCAACTTTCAATATGAAGTAAATAGTTAAATACAAAACAACAGAGATACTCACTTCCCTTATCAAACATCACAACATCAGAAATATATAATCTAGCACTAAATAATTTAACACGTGTCCTGCTGAAACGTCATTTCCAACGTTGGTCATACATTTGTATCGTGACCTTCTCGCAACCTTCTTGCAAAATATTAGCTTATACAGTTATTTGTAACTGCCATTGACATTAAGTATAGTTTTCACAAGAACACGTCAGTGTCATGATCAAACCATGATTACTGTGCACCCGTGCGATTGTAAAGTTTAAAGAAATATCAGCTATACCACGATATGTAGGCTCTAGTAGCCTACATCAGGATGTAGTTCTGCGTATACAGCGTATACAAAATCAAAACCCCCATAAACTCAAAACAAACATCATACTTATCAATGATTATGTCAAACAGATCAGAGTAGAAGTCCAGTTAATTAGAACCAGGAGTTAAAAAAAAGTTTAAAAAATAATGCCAATATTACACGCAAACACTTAATTTCAAAACAATGACTCCATCACGTACTGTTTGTTGTGATCTGCCCAGTCTCCGCGTTGGGTTTCCTGCACTTGGAGAGAAAGATTGTGCTGAAAGTTGTGGATTAAAACCTCCTGCGTGTAGAAGGAGAGAAAGACTGTCTGCTGTGACGACTTGGAAGAAAATTAAGAGGCTCTCCGTCGATTTGGTCACAAATTCCTGCAGAAAACTGTAAAGTGAAGCAGCAAGAAGATTTTCTGAGGCGATGGAGCAGTGAGTCAGACAGACGCCTGGTCCTGATGCACGAGCTGGATTCAGCCACTGAATGCAAATACAGAGAGAGAGAGAGAGAGAGAGAGAGAGAGAGAGAGAGAGAGAGAGAGAGAGAGAGAGAGAGAGAGAGAGAGAGAGAGAGAGAGAGAGAGAGAGTGAGAGAGAGAGAGAGTACATGTATGTGTGTGTGATTTCAGCACCAAGGACAGCTCCACTCAGCTCTGACAGGAAGCGAGACAGCTGCCTGTTGAGGTGATGTGTTTCAAATATACAGGAAAAAGAAAAGTACAAGAAGTACCTGTAGGTCATAGATACGAGCTGAACACTTCAGGTGTGAGTATAGAGATATTTTTTTATTATTTTGTATTATATTTCTGATAGGAACACAAACAGGCACCATCAGAGGGTTTGTGTTCAGGACATACTTTATATCCTGTAGGGTGTATAAAGTGTAACTAATGGCTCTATTAAAGGTTACTAAAACCTTTATTAATGCTTTATAGATCACTAACATGCCATTATTGGGGACAACTTTTAGTTAATGCAATACAGTGCAACAGCTCAGCCATAAACTGTACCTTTACAAAGATAATAATGTTCAGTTTTGATTGACACTGTCTGTTTTTATTATTGAGGTTGTAGTTTTCACTGGTGTTGAACTGGACTACATTATATTGAAATGTGTTTTACCCACTGCATTTACAAACATTAGGGGGGAAGAATATTAGAAACACATTTCAATATAATGCAGTCCAGTACAACACCACCACTAACTGTGACCTCAGTAATAAACATATAGTTGAATTAATACCCCTCTAAAAAAATTGGCCATTTAAGGTTCATAAAGGAAGAATTTGTGGCAGAGCTGTTGTTCTGGATTGCATTAGATTGCACAGATGTACCTAATAAAGTGTCCCGGGTGTATATTCTAATGTAGCATTTCTTGCTTTGTCTTTAATTTATCAGAATGACCCCTTCAATGGGCAGTGTGACGACTGTACCACCTGTCCAATTCAAAACAAGAACATGTTGGAATTCATGTATTGAATCTTATGTTCCCTTCTCACATTATTAACATTTTCTTCTGACCCTTCTCTTGACTTAAAAACACTGCAACACCTTTTCCTAAAATCTTAAAATAATATTGAACAATTTATATTGAATTGGTACAAGTTGTTTAATCGTGTAGCCCAAATTTAAACCTCAATATGTTAATGGACCAATATTATAGCCAACAATGCACACATCAGAAGTGAAGCTGGAAATGTATGGAAAGCATCACAGAATATTGAATATGTTTTTGAATAACAAGCTTGGAATAAATGACTGCTTATTATTGTTACTGAGTGACCTGGGCACAGGTGGCAGCGCTGAGGGTACTGAGGATAATAATTCTACCCCACCCCAAATTCCACATTTATATCAATTAGATCAGATGATGTTTTAACTTATGTATAAGGTCAGTTGTATCGTCTGATTGCTCGTCATATAACCAGCACAATGTTTGAATCACATAACCTCGGTCTAGCTACATCGGGTTTGTTCCAGAAAAGTCACATTACCATGCCATCAGCCAAAAGAAAACTAATAATAATACCCTCCCCTTTATCTGACCCTCCTTCACCTCCAAATAATTTCCGTATAGTCCTTTAATACATGTGGTTTATCACATATGAAACAATTCACATGTGTAACAGATATAGGCTGAACCACAGTCACTTCAGCATGAACACTTGCCCTGCAAAAATAAAAGAGAGCAGATCAATATTTTTCATACTTTATTTAAACACGGTATCCATCATACCACAATGAACAGAGGAACAAGAAGAATCAGGTTAACAAAAGCAGGGGCAGCGAAAGGAAACATACAAATATCCCTGTGGCTCTAACTGTAGCCTCTAGTGGTACTGTACCCTGACTGGCCTGACATTTGATTATCTCTGTCATGGGTCCAAAGTTGTTGTGTTTTCTTCCTCGCCTCCGATAAAATATTCTCAATGTGAGACATGTAATCATTCAGTTTAACTTCACCTTAAAAACTTCATTTTGGTCCGGATGTGACAGCTGGAACACCAGTCTACATGTGAAGTAATTAATTCAGGGGTTGAAGGTGTAGCCTTCCTAAATTTGGCAGTATTATGAAACCTCACTGTTGTAGCTTTGCGTGCCCCAACCTCTCAAGACAAAACAGTTCTGGAATGGCAACAAAAAGACTAAGTTTGGCACCACTGAACAAAAAAAGCAAACATCAGCGTTTTACATACATTTGTCAGCTTTTTTGCCAAACAGGTCGAGCTACATGGCAGCGAGTGGGAGGAGATGATGAGCAGAAAAGCACACGATGCTCGTCGGATGGGTTTGCCTCATTCTCCGCAACAAGGCGGGGGAACTCCATGCTCCACACCTTGCGAGTGGGGGGGGGCGGCTAATCTCTGTATCATGCAGGGGGTCTTTCTCATGCTTAGATCAGGCTTCGTCTCACACATGCACACAATATACACAAGAAGGAAAAGAAAAGTTTCAGCCACCAGGGGCTCTGAAAACCTCATACCATTACTTGGTTTTGAATTCAGTTTGTTACAGAAGGAATCAGCCCTGAGACGACCAAGGCAAAAGAGGGTTCAACCGTTTTACGCACAGTAGGTGCTGCATATTCTCCATGACAGTGAGTAGTAGAAAACAATGGATAAATAGTGGAAATACATAAAGGTGTGCTAATACCAAAGCTACCAGAGAATTAGCGAAACTTTTACATATTTTATATATATCTATATCTATATATATATAAATATTTAGATATAAATACCTAGATATCTATATATATATTTATATATATGGTAATCTAAACATAGAAATGTTCAAACTGTCTACGGTAGTAAAAGCACATTCAGTTCTTAGTATAAAATCTGCAAGTAACTTGTCTTTTTGAAACATCTCTGAAACATATTTACAAAAGAACCACACAATAAAGGGTTAGACATCTCTCTCTTGACATAAAAGTTGAGTTTAGCAGAACATAAAACAGGAACAAAACCTTTTTTCCTTAACGATTAGAAACCTTTCTCCAGAATAAGTGTCTTCAAAACATACAACAATTATATATTAACATAGTTTATATCATAATACTAAACTTTACAATGATACCAGACGTGTACTGCACCCTAGAGTCTACTGCTCATACAGAGTCAGAAAATAAGCATGCAACAGAGATCTGCTTTGTGCATATGGAAATAGCATCTTTATACTTTAAAACACTGTTTCTTTGATCCACAGTTTTCTGACCCTATATACTAAACTCATCCTGCATTCACCCACTGTAAGTAGCATCCACTGGATTGAAAAGGCCTAGACAGCTTGTAAATGTTTTTCTATGTTGAGTTAGATGTACAGTAGTTCCACGTCCTACAAAACAACAGATATAAACGGTCCCTGTTTAGGGGTTTTAGTGTGTTGACAGTGTTTGGAAAGCCAGAGGGGGAAAACATTACAAGAAGAATAAGAAATGTTTTTTCCACTTCTACTTTGGCACTCATATAACAGTACACTACCTCTTTTTTATTTTAGTATACAAATATAAAATACATGTTTAGCGGTTCAGAAGTAGATAAAGCCGGGACAGAGCAGAAAAATATGTTCCGTTCTTGTCGTGCATTGCAGCTTGTTGCGTAGTAAGACGGAGAAGAACATGAGTGGGATGAGGAGGAAAACTTGCATCTTTAATACCTAATGAGATAGTAACTGATTACTAACTGACACATTCATACACAAGAAAAAAGACGGCAGGTTTGGAGAAACGCAGGTACAGTTTTAGAATAAAGAACACATTATGAGATGTTTGGGGAAATTATGCAAAAAACATCAATGCCATGTACTTTTTCTCACCCACAAACACTTTGCTCCACGGTCCTCGGTCATGTCTGTACACAGATATCGATCACTAGTAGACAGAATACTGTAGAGGGTGATATGAGTCTTTTGACAGCAGGACGTCTGTTGGAGTTTGGAAGGATCCTGTAGTCAGCGACAGTCCGTGCGTTTGTGTTTTCTGCTCTCGCCTCATACCACGCTGTGCAGGGATGGATGGATGAACTGGGGGTTCATGTAGGAGAAGCCTGCAAACTCGCTCTGGTCGATGTTGGCGATGACCAGCTGGTCGGGAGGGGTAAGCACAGGCTGCGCACGTGTGAAAAACTTGTCGAAGTTTTCCGCTCCTTTGCCACACTGAAAGAGATTTTTTTTTTAAACTCAGATGTGGAAAGGCTCAATCATTTCATTTGACCTATGGACTGTAAAATACAACAAAAAGAAGTTTGGACTAATGATTAAAAGCCTTTTCCTCATGAGTCTTTTATTAGAAAGCTTCAACAGTCCCAGAGGGAAGGTGGTGCAGAGAAATGTCGAAGCCCGATGTGTAGCCGGGCAGAAGTTGTATTTAGATTAGGAGCTAACCCTAAGCAGCCATAGTGGAGGTCATCAGCATCAGTGTGCAGCTTCACTCCGGGCTGACATGTGTCTCAAGCAGCTGAATATATATGGATATTGCTGTGTGTCACAATGGATTTCAGCGCATGCTGTTTGCAACACTTTTTCAGCTGCTCTGTAATATCACAGAAGCCAAGCCATAAAGCCTCAGATGGATCTTTGGTTTGCTAGTCCCTTCAGACCAATTAATGACGCAGTGTATGAGCTCACAACTGCGATATGCTGCACAAAGCCCCCTGAATGGATGGATCCACTTTTAGCATTGTTTTCCTCCCCCCTCTGTGAGTGGAGACAGATACATCCGCTGTGTAACCCTGCATTTAATGTGGCCCTTGTGTGGAAGTAAAGGGAACTCTGCTCTTAGAGAGCTATTTTGAATCCTCTTTGGCAGCGTATGTGTTGCTTCGGGCAATGTGGGCAGCGAGGGTATGGGGGATGCGAGGGGGTCCACATACAGAAAAGAAGGGTTTTGCGGTGACAGGAGGATGTTTAGGTGTCAGGGGGGCAGGTGTTAGTGGCAGCAGGGCTGGTTGCGGCAGCAGGGATCCAGCCTCAAGCTCTTCTGGGTGCATATAAACCATTACACTGGGAGAAGATGAATGGGAACACAGACATACACTACGCATCCATTCATGCATACGCACTTTAAAACTCATCGAGAAAGTATTTCAACTCTTCAGCAGTGATGCATTCAAGAATGACACAGAATTTCTGGTGATTCGCTGTTTTTAGCATCGTACTCTGCACACAAGAAAAATAAACAAGAGCGTGAAAGGAATAAAACACGCTACTGGATGTTTTATGGTCACTAGTTTCTGTCATCATCCATCATCGCTTTCTGCATCTGGAAATACCCACTTGATTTTGAACATTAATAACGCTATTTCGACCTTTTGGCTGAGGTAGAGACGTTGGTAAAGACGAGCTGAGCTAAAGGTTGATGTAAACAATCTATTGAATAAATGATACTTTTATGAGACCTGTCCTCTCTTCTTATTCTTGTTATCACAGCAGCAGCATGAATGCATTGCCGCTCAGTCACTGTTATATGGCTCAATAAATAAAAAACCCAACAAAATGGTAATGGATGACAGGACCTGATGGTATGTGAGGCCAGATTTCATTCATGAAAGGAATGCCATACTCAGTTGACAGCAACAAAGAAATAGGTGCTCTTTTGATCAAACTATTTTGTTTCCCAATAATTCTGTTAAATGTGCATAAATTGATGGCAAAGGGCAGTGATTTGCCTTTATCTTTGTCAACATTTGTCAACTTGAAATTTGGAAACTTGCTTCACAAGCTCATACATTCTCTATATTGAAATCCTTTTTGGTTGCTGTAATCATTCTTTCTTTCTATTCTGGCCCTGAAGCTATCCCTTCGTAAAGTGATTTTAATGTAAGCGCTGGGTTCAGCTGAAGCTAATATGAGGCTTTAACAGTTCGAGAATCCGTCTATTCACAGTATCTGCCAAAGTTACAGTGTTTTTAGTACAACATGTGTTCCTTTTGGTACTGTCTGGGGAAACACAACGAGGGAATTTTGAACTATAGAGACTGCTGAAGCTTCAGCTGAACTTTAAAAGTAATGTTTACACAGAAGCAGGACTGTGGATTTTGTCCCCCATGTCTTGCATTGAAATTGAGTCAGGAAGATATCTTTTCACAGCCAGCTTAGAAAGAAGGAATGATTACAGTGACCAACAATGTATGGGCTTGTGAGTATTAGACAGACTGAACCTATCCTTAAAAATAAGCACTGGGCAGAATGATGAGACAGTATAAATAGTAACATTATATAAATTTGTTTAGCATCAGATATTTTGCCTTTTTTTTCAGGAAATGTTGCAAATCAGTTAGCAGGATGCTATATGGCAATCATTTATCTATGAATTTTACCATCAATTTAATTTGCTTGGGTTTGTCATGAACATACCTTCCTGTGTGGCTATTTAATCTATTAAAAGTTTTTTAAAGATTTTCCAGAAAATATCACTATATATATATCAATATAATATCCCACCACACATGAGAGAGGATGACAATTTGATGTTCTTATTTAATTTTGGAAGCTCAGCTGTATACACAAAGATTGACATAAACATCTGGATAAGCACACGTTCTCTCTCTCTCACTAACACACACAAACTTATGGCATCACTCACAACTTTGGGTTTAAATGGCGGCTGGATCTCTCTGTTTGCCAGGCGTTCCCAGTCGATGCGTCTGAAGAAGGCCTGCTCCCTGATGTCCCTCTCCCCCTCTGGGCCACAGCCGAGACGCTTTGACGGGTGCTTGGTCATCAGCTGGTGACAAACAGAAGAGGAGGGATTAGAAGTTGTGACAGAGGCAGTTAGCTGCTTAAGGGAAAGAGAAGGTAAAAATAGTGACGCAAATAGGGACAGAAGTGTGAAATCTCTGCAGTTAGCTTATATATCAAGGAGACACTTTCTTATCTTTGCTTTTTGCCTTATGCAGAGCCCGACTGACACTCGTACTGTTTTCACTCATCCAGCTTTGAAATTATCGCAGGAAATTACGTTGCCTTTTCATAGCTCAGTTTCTGCAACCACTTTTAATTTCGACCATGAATCATTTTTGCAAATGAGATGTGAAGCAAACAATAAGAGGGGTCAGGATTATCCCTTTTTTCACCAGCACTGAGATGATGAATGATATTTTTCTGTGGCGGCATGCAGCTACAGGGTGTAATGTCATAATAAATGAAGGTGGGGTATGTTATTAAAAGTCTTGATCAGACTGTGCCTACATCTTAATTGAATCTTCTCTGGTGTGTAAATTGACCCTGAAAACTCATTTCCTTGTTGGTAAATAATCGTAATCATGACAGCCATGACGCCGCTTCACTGTCATTATGTCACAAAAGTGATGCGCAGGTATGACAGCAACAGGTGGCGGCTAAATAAAGGAAGAGGAAGCCATGGGAATTTGTGACTTGACTGTGTTGAGGGAACACTTTGCTTGAGCACCAAGTAAAATGATTTACTGTACAGATAAAATGGGAAACTAAAACCGTCTTCCGTGTCATTTCACCCAAAAAAACTAAAAAGATAGTGGGGAAAAAGATGTTGGGGAAGGTCATATCTGACATAGGAAAAAAAGTGTTCACATTTATAATTTATATTGCTGCTAAACCTTTTTGAAAAACGTTTTTCCAAAGTTTTTTAGATTAAAGCAGCAATTCACTGATTTGATGCATCTTTTTACTCAACATGGGTAAAAGGATGCACCTAAGATATTTTTTTCTTTATTAATTAATATATCAATTATTCTTCAGATTCATTGTTTAGTTTATGAAATGTCACAAAATAGTGACATATGCCCATCACAAGTTCCCAAAGGCCAAGGTGACACCTTGCATGCTTTTCTAGCCTGGGAACCAGACCAATCTGCCGAGCTCCTGTTTCATTTGCTCGGCCCCCCTCCCATTCAAATAGATTTCCACCCGTCCTGGATTTGGTGGGCAAATCATAGCCGTTTATCTAATATGGGACGGGTTTAATACAATGACTGACAGAGTAGTGTTACCAGTCCAGATTTGAAGTCACATGTCACACGTTTCGCTGCTCTGAATGGTTGATACAGTGCAAGGCACCAGGCTCAAGAAACTCTGATCAAACTTTTTTAAACTAGGCAGTGCTGATCAAAGATTCTGTTTCTGCATTGCCTATGCAGTAACCTCAAACATTTTCATAAACACATTTTAGTGTACTGTTTAGCTGTAATTTATTAATGTAAATGGATGTGTGTGTACTCTTAGGCAGCCAGTGGTTTCAGTTCTTGTCACTATGGTATAAAAATCAACCGTATCAAAAGAATTTTAATGCAAGAAACTACCAAATGTATGTTATCCTTTACACAACCTTCATCTTTTCCAGCTTTAATTCCTTTGAACAAGAACAATGTACCATATGATGGCAATGCTTTCCAGTAGCTGACACCTAAATCTTGCATGTCAAAGCTTTTCAGAACAGTCCCTGCTCGCTGTTATATTACCAGGCAACAATAACTTAATTTAGACTAAAAGATGGCAAAGCTATTACTGTGATGGATAATGTATGTTCCAGCAAGTTGATTTAATTCCACAACAGCATTTAAATGAAAGCAGTGGTTCACCAGGAATCTATGTGGTACAGTATTCTTTATAAAAATCTTTAAACAGTACTTACTCCCTTGCAGATGGACACAGCTTCTTTAGACATAGACTTGGGGTAGGACACGTTGTGCTCCATAATGGACTGAAAGAGCTCGTCTTCATCCTCTCCATCGAACGGTGGCTGGAGAGAAAGACAAACACAGTCTCACAGAGGTCATGTAAAAGTTGGATGTGATGACGACTTATAGCTCGAGAGTTGTTCTGTGAAACCTTACAAGATACTGAGGTTACAAAGTCAACATGTGAAGGTGAGCTGAGCACTGGGAGCTGCTGTAAGTGTCACATATGTGTGACAGATATTTTAAATAGATATTTTAGTTAGTGGTCCTAGTGCTAGTTCTCTGTAAATATTAAACTTGCAGCTCTTATCACTATTACAACATTCACCCTCTTGTAAGTGAAAAACAAACAGCAAATCCTGTTATAATTGTTATTTTGTGTGAATGTTTATGTGTGGGATCCATCTTCAGGAATAAAAACGTCTTCTGCTGAACTGTTGCCTGGAAACTGGAAACCCTAAAACATACTTTCTCTTAGTGTGTCTCAATATTTCTCTAATCAGTCAAGGAATTTTTTCACCTTTAACTTAAAATTAGCAGAAGACTCTTATCCATTTAAAAACAAACTTCCCTGTGTTATTACACTGGCTATTAGGACTGTTGTAGTTTTGTCATTGTGATATCAATTATTAATCAGTTAATATTACGAGGTATAAAAAAGTACTTCTTGGCATTTTATCCAAACTACTACTCATTTTCAAATGTTCTCAAATCCATTTGTGGTGGGTTTTGGAATTTACTACACTTAACGAAAGGCCTGAAACTAATCATTTGTATTGATTAATCTGTTGATAATTTTTTTGCTTAATCGAGCAATCATTTAGTCTATACATTTTTGAAAATAATAACTACTTCTGTGTCTCTTTTTCTTCACCGTATGGCTGCCCTGTCAGTCTTTATCAGAGTTCTTTTTGCAATTAATCGATTAAACGTTCAACCTAAAATGTCAGAAAGTAAGTGAAAAATGCCCATCAGAGTTTCCCAGACTCCCAGAGCTCAAGATGACTTCTTCAAATAGTTTGTTTTGTCTGAACAACAGTCTAAAACTCAGAGATTCAATTTACAGTGATACAAAACAGAGAAATGCAGCAAATTGAGAAGATGGAACTTGTTGGAATGTTATTTGTTTTTGCTTTCTAAATGACTTAATTGAAATTGTTGGTATTACAGCACAACTTTATGGATATACGCTACTAAATGTGTAGTACTAACTGAGGGATGATAATTAGATAAAAAAATCTTACAGACCACAACTGATGCAGTAAAACAACTTATTACCTGTCCTGCCAGCATCTCATACAGAAGAACTCCATAAGCCCACCAGTCCACTGATTTTCCATAAGGCTGGTATGCTATAATCTGACAGGGGGAAAGGGAAACGATTAAAAACCTGGAATAATCAAACACTACTATACCTAATCTCTGTATTCAGAGACATGTGGTTGTTAGCAAGTTCAGTGCTAAAAGACGGCTCTATTGTTGCTGCCAAAACCATTTTCAAACCTGTCTCTATTCTGTCAAAATTCTTTCATTGCAGGTAGGTAGACAAGTGCAGCAGTGTTACGTACAACCCAGAGAGCTACAGTGATGATATCAGAGAAACTGTGAACAGAAAGTAGCATTTCTCCTATCTAACCAAATCAAACACCATTAAATACAGTGAGCTATTTTTGAGCTGCCATAACAAAGGCGCTTTCTCCTACCATCCAATTTGCCATCCTACACCTCCCTCCCACACACTCTACACACACACAGACACACACACACACACACACAAACACAATAATAATCATGCAAATGCACAAGCAAAGGGCAAAATCACTGCTGCACCCGCCTTTAACAGAAAGAAATGCAGCAATTTATACAGTTCATAAAGTTACAATTTGTTGCTCAGCTTTCTTAAAAAAATGTACAGCCACACATGATATGCAAGTGTGTATGCCTCTCTCCTGATATAGTTAATCAATACTGCTATGGAGTTGCATCCTGTCAAAGGGTTTTTCTTGGGATATTTTGCCTGGATGAAAACTAAATGTGTTGCAGGGAAAAACAGCACAGATTTTGTGCTATAACGCCATACATTGAAGTCATGAAAGCTATTAGAAAGGCAAAGGGAATTCATTATAAAGCCATTAATATCTTATGAAAAAAAGTCTTATTGAGTTGTGTCTGATTTGTTTTTTCCATGAGGGATGGAAAGCCCAGGAAGTCTGGTTAAAGACTTGTGTAGTTGAAGTCTGCTGAGTGAAACTGGGAGTAAGGGCTTCCCTCACCTCCCACCTGTGAGACAACATGCTCCCTCATGAGTCAGCCCAGACAGATGGGAGTGGATAGATACACATAGAAATACATACACACACATTACCAAACATCTACTTACCCTAAGTGAATCATCTCTGGTTTTTACTGTGTAAATATATTATATTTCTATATTTCTTTTTTTGCTGTAAGTTTCTGACCTTATATCCCTTGCTTGATATTTCCTGTATTTGTTAATACAGGTCACATTTGCAGTCCTCAAATAACCTAAAGCCCAGACGCATTAAGGGGTTTCCTCAAGGACACCTCAGTAGGGTAGAATAGGTTGTTGTCAAAGTGGTTTGAACACCAGTACAAGAATGGTTTCTTCCCTGCTACCCAATATACAAATGGGTGAAAAATGGCAGGAAGAATCAACCAAATGTCATTTCAAAATGTTCACTTTGTTCCTTTAATTTGTCACTTCTTCATACATCTATATGTTGTACCTATGCAGTGCTATATATTAATATAGTCAAGTGTCAAGTGTTTAAGTGAGGCTTGCACACGAGTATCACTCGTTTTTCTCACTGTAAATCAACAATTCAATTGCCCTGGTCCTAATTAACAAAATTAACTAACCCCTCTTTGCTTGTTGTTCTAGAAATCCAAGCAACATTTGAGCATCACGTTTGGCTGTGAAATGAAGCTACAGTATTGCAACGAAAAATTCCTCTGCGGCTCAAAAAGCATTTTCCCTGTAGGCCACCATTATAAAAGAAACGTCTGTGAATTTTTGATCCATGGAGGTTTTATATTGGTAAAACTTTCCTCGAGTGGAGAAAGGCAATTTAAAAATCTGTGATGTCATCGCAATGTAAAGTCTATGGGTCAAGCAGGAACTTACAGGCGGGGCCGGCAGGAGAAACACTACTGTGTGTTTTCATTGGGCCACATACCCCGCAAGTAAACCTGGAAGCTAGGAAACCTTTTTGGCGTATGCGCCACGCGAGCATTATCATTGGAATGAATAGGTGCCATTATCTAATCGTTCTTATTTGAACTGGATGCAGAGTGATCCCTTAGTTTTTGTGGTGTTATCCTTACTGTAATCTGAGCTCAGTTTCCCTATTATAGACACCTCATTCTCACCTCTGGTGCGATGTAGTCTGGGGTGCCACAGAAAGTGCGCGTTGTCATGCCTTCATACATGTTCTCCTTACACATGCCAAAGTCAGCAATCTTGATGTGGCCCTCGGAGTCCAGCATCACATTGTCGAGCTTCAGATCCCTGCAGCGGAGACAAGTAGTGAGCATTTGTGTACATGCATTTTTTCTGTCTGGATTTGTGACCACTTTGATACTTGCTGTGTGTTGTATGTCCAGACTAAAGAGGAACACAGCCAAGTGTTGACTACACCACAGCCACCTCTCTGAGCAGTTTATCTGTTTGCAGCACACATCATACACTGGGAAACAAAAAAGAATTTCTTGGCCTAAAATCATTTTTTCCCTCATCCTGCTTCCTCTGTGCTACCATTCAGTCTGTGTCTCTGCTTGTGTTTCATGTCTCAATTCTTTATTTCCTTCCTCTCATTCACCACATCTGGTAGCTATAGCTGTCACAAAATAGTTTCAGGATGCCAAACGCAATGCTGGTGGTTATGAAAAGCTGCAGTACTGGAGAGGAACAGGGTGACCTTAGTCTTTCTGTCCTTTCTATTTTTGCATCAGGGTGATTAGTATGGATTTAATACTCGCCTTGTTCCTGAGGGTATTCAAGCTGTGCAGTTTAAATACAGATGGACCAGCAAGGTTAAATCTACACGGCCAAATTCTTTCTTTCATTCGATATGTCTCTATGGACCTGCTTACATTCCCTCTTTTCTTAATGTCTCATTCTTTCTGTCTGTTATCTCCTGATTTTCTTGTCCTTTGTCTGCGTTAGTCTGCCCATCAGCCTTTCTGTCCAAGTCAATGCCTAAGCTACTTTATCATGTCTAACTTTAAAAAATCTTTTCCTTTGATGTTCTTCCTAAAATGTTTTGTGTGTGTTTTGTTTTCCATCTAACAATGAAGGAATATGATGTGAATGTGGTGCTTCATTACATAAAACTAGTTTCTCTCTGACTCACCCACCTGTAGATGATTCCCTTTCGGTGCAAGAAAAACAAACCGACTGCAATCTCTGCAGCATAAAACCTGCAAAATTGAAAATCAGACAATAGATACACATCTTGACTAAATAAATATGTCAGGGAAATGATTCTACTGATATACAAGAAAGCAATACACAAGAATCCCTTGCCCTAAAGAATAAATATGAATAAATATTGGAATGACCTGGTGGTTTAGGGGTTAAAGTGCTGAACGTTCTCGGTCCACATCTGAATGGGGACCTTTGTTGCGTGTCATTCCCCATCGCTCCTCTCCCTGCATTTCCTGTCATCTCTCTACTATTAACTATCTAATAAAAGCATAACATATCCAATTTATATTAATAATTTATATATGAATAAATCTTTACCTTTATGATGATAGCCCCAATATAATAGCAGACCTAACACTCTATCTGATCTTATTTTTTCATAAAGACATCAGATCCTGTGTACTGCTTAAAGGGACTGCTCATATCATAAATGTTTTGAACACTAATATCAGAATTTAAATGTCACTGTAATACAGTAGTGGGCCTTCGGTAGTTATAGTATTAACTCGAGGTAGGTGGAAACCATTTAAGCTGCCTGGTGAATATATTTGTTATTGTTAAAACATGTGCCTGTGGATAAACTATAGAGTGTCCTTACACTGCCTGTGGCTCCTTGAATTTGCCCATACGTTGGATATGATACATAAGGTCTCCCCCGTTGATGTACTCCATCACAAAGTACAGCCGATCCTAGAAAAAAAGGACGTTAGTGCCCAAAGAGCAGCTCTAAATAGATGCTACACAAAGAAAAATAAAGCATGTGCACACTGCTGAAACAACAGTGCATTACATAAAATGATCTTTAGAAAAAAAAGCACGTGAATATAATGTATATATAATATTCAACCATCATATCTAATATTCTACAGCCATATACTGTATCTTCACACGTGGTTGAGAACTCAAAATGCCTGATATGATCTTTTCTTTCTGTATAGTGGCTGTGGTCAGTTCATATACATGTATTATAAATTATGAAGCTTTGATCAGTAGTTTTTTATTAAAGACTCCTTGAGTCACCCTGTCTACGCACAGAGTTGACGTCATACTGGGACTTCGTATTCAAGTGTGGTCTCAGCTCAGTATCAATTTTCTCCGCAGGGGCCCCGGAAAAAGAGTGTGAATAAATGTAAGGCAAATACAGATGTAATGGTAGACAGGCACACACAAGGACACACAGACCGGTTTAAAATGCCAGGGATTGAAGAGATGGCTGATGAAAGAATGGTGAGGGAGCACAATGGCACCCTTTAAATACAGTGAAGTGACTTTCTTTGGGTTTGTCTGAGCAGATCGTGGGTGGAGTTTTTACACACCACAGTCTGGAAGCAGGAGTGGAGCTGCGTGAGGAAGGGCGGTTTGTCTCTCTGGGCCAAGACCCTCTTCTCCACCATCGTACATTCAACATCGTCATCCTGGATCACGACGTCTTTCTTCAGGATCTTGACGGCGTACAGCTCTTCTGTTGACTTCATCTCTGCCAGCATTACCTGCAGTGGATGAGGACACCACTGGTCAAAGGTCACAATGAAATGAAGAGTGTGTGAATTTTGAAGTGCCAAAATCAAATGCCAACTATCAGGCATCCTTTGGCTGCCGTATTTAAAGTGTTCACATGATTATTGGCCTTTTATATTACATTTTGGCTCTCACCTTGCCAAAGCTGCCCTTCCCCAGCAGGGCCAGGAAGTTGAAGTCGCTCAGTCGAACCCGGTCCATGCCTGAAGGCAGGCTGAACCTCCGGTGGTCTGATGGCGTGATCACTTTCTTACCGTGGCCCAGCTTGGCTTTCTGTGGCATTAAAGTAAAAAGTATAGTCGAGATTTTAATTTGTCTACAGCTGTGGGTGTGTTACATGAGATTTTATGTACATAGTTTTGATAGTTTAGCATTCACAAATAAAGCAAATAATAATAGTAATAAATCAAACATGAATGTTCAGTTGTTTGCCCATTTCTGTTCTGTGCTTCTACAGTTTGACTGTTTTTGTCTACAGGATAAGTAATACTATGTATGATGCCGCCCCCTCTTATATACCTTGAGAAAAGAACACGGAGCATCTAACAGCTGGTCTGGAGTCAGATATGCACATCTAGCTTTCACAGAGAGTTCTCTTAATCACTAGTTGCTTGATTTTCCTCAGTGGAAAACAAAAGTGAGGACACTGGAAGTGCCACCGATTAATCACAGTAGGATTGCGTGTCATTCTGCTGCTTTTTAGTAAGATATAAATTCTATCAATGAAAACTGAAAACACATCAAAAACAGATCATTTAAAAGCCACGAAAGCATTTCAAAATGTACTAAGAACATCTCTCTAAATGGGTTGAAAATGCAAGAACCTGGTGATGACATAAATTCATGATGAACATGAAAATACAATATAAATATTGCATCTTTTATTAGAAATAATAATGTAAAATGTAGTGTAAAGGAATGTATCATATTATTGTACCATATTAATTAATGTTATCTCCTGAATTTTACCCCTTTTCAAACAAACTGGCATGCCAGAAATCCTCACAGATATTCAGCAAGATCTTTCTACTGGTGCATTTTGGGAAACCGTGAGGCGGGCAGTCAGTGTGAGGGGGTGCGAGCATCACAAGGTTCCCTGTTGTTATAATTCGAACAAACATTGGGCCATTAGGACTGTGCCAGCTCCCATCATGGCTCCTGCGGTTGTCTGTGTCTGTCAGATGTCTGGCAGAGAAAACAGGCGACCAGTGGGGCACAGAAAGGCTGTTGCCAGGCCAACCATTCCTCTACTCTTGACTCAATGTGGTAATACACTCAACATAATAATTGTCTCATATTTGACTGAGGTTAAGTGGCTCTAAAGGTACACCTGGTTGGGTTGATTAAGATCAGAATAACATAAGCATTACCCACTGATGGAATAAGTATTCAGATATTTTACTTAAGTAAAAGTTGCAATACCACGGTGTAAAAATACAAGATTTTACAAGTAAAAGTCCTTTATTCAAACTCAAGTAAAAGTACAAAAGTATTTGCATTAAAATATAGTACCAAAAGTGAAATAACTCATTATTAATAACATATATTCTGGGCACCTTAATCCATAACAATATACCATAATTTATTAGTTGATTTATTTTATTTTGTATTAATAATCTGAATCTATAAGGTAACTACTAACTAATGGAAAATAAAAGTAGTGGAGTAAAAAAGTAGCATAGAACGGAAATACTAAAGTAAAGTATAAGTACCTTTAAATTTTACTTAAGTACAGTACTTGAGTAATTGTACTAAGTTACATTCCAACCCTGGCATTAACTAGGAGTGTCAGTTGTAGTTATAGAGAAAACATTCTGGGCGATTGTGGTTTCATTTTGACCCCGGGCACTGCTGGGTCTGTATGCTGCCTAGTACAGTAATTCATTGCAGTTTATTAATTCCACCTGGCAGCCCAGGTTTCATTGAGTCCAGAGAAGACAGCTGGAATGAAAATCAGCGGGACCAGAGATCAGATATGTGAAGTGAACTGAGGGCTACAACAAAGTGGCTACAGGTTACTATCCCTCTTTCTAAAGGCATGATTTTATAATAGCATTATTAAACATATTTACATTTTGTCAACAAAATCTTACCGTAATCGAGATACAAATATTAAATCATTAATTTCACAAACTTGTGTCATTAATTAATCAATAGTTTGTTGTGGTTTGGCTATGGTTTATAAAATAAACTAGTGGTTTTCTGTTGTGGGTGTGTTGATATCCATATTTGTCTAATTCAGGAGTGGAGACATTTATGTCAACACTACACGAAAAGGTTTATAAATCATCACGTCATTACATCACTGCTTTTATCATGTAGTAAAGTTTTGTCGGCGGGAACCATCTGAATAATGCAGTGATCATGTGCTTATTACTTACTACAGATTGCAATAGTTGTTCTATCGACATCACCCTGACCTTTTGGAGACGTCAAATGGTTTTCTACATATGTCTAACATAGACCATTTGCCTATAATATACAAATGAGACATAAACAGAAAACCCACGTCTACCTGTTTCAACACAAACAAACGTTGGGATATTTATGTCAGAGTGGCCACACAAAGTTGTAGTCAAACACAAACAATACAGCCAGTCTTTTACTAAATATATTACTGCCACCATGTGGAGAGATTTGGCATGCACACCAAGAACCTGCCTGTATGTGCTGTCATTCATACAGTTACTGTGCATAGGTGAGTGTCCATCCATGCGTCATGTCCTACTAGCCTTCTATAGTCCAGACCAAAGGGGAACTAATAGAGGGCAGACTGTGGACCACACTGTCAGCCAATGAGGAGCAGGTGTGAAGGTCTCTTGGCCAATGACAGTGCACTAGAAGTGGTAAAGAGGATGACACCACCAGAGGCCTGAGTGGTCCACAAATTTACTAACAACAATGCTGCGTGGCGTTCTTGTGTAAGAAAGGGAATACATATGTTAAAGCTGTTATATGCAGCACTTTTGTTCACATTTTATATTCAAATGAATAGAAGAAACTGTGGCTGTTTATGTTTTTGAGGCTTCAGTTTCAAAGAGCATGTTGCATTTTGCTGTTGTTTGTGCTGTCCTATTTGCGCTGCAAGGCCAAATGCAAATACTGCAAATGTCAGACTTTGCTGATCTGACCTTTGCAGTAGATGCTGCAGGTGCTGCAAAATCCTCAAAACTCAAGACTGAATTCCTCCTTCATATTAAACTTATTATTAGTTTAATGGTACGTTTTACATGTGTGTGAAAGAAGAATGAGACAGAAAGAAGGAGAAAGTTAGTGTGTGAGAGGAGTTAGAGAAATAAAAGCACATTTATTTAGTGTATAACAGCAAGCAAATTAGGCTGGTTCAACTATATGCTGTTGAGAGCCTTTGTTAGTAAATCTGATTAATTTGTGGAAGCCCAGCAGAGATCCACAAACAATCGTAACACGATAAGTGAGTGTGATGCAAAATGGCAGCGAGAGAAATAGAGACGGAGCAGGCAGAAGAGCTACCTTGAGATAGTGGATATTTAACTGGCAGGCCTAGAAAAAAGAAGAAACTCACTCATTAGTCTGGCCAAAGGTTAGCTGGTGCATGTATGTGTGTCTTGCTGGGAAAAAGAAAGTGACAGAATGCACATGTGAACTTGATGAGACATTATTTTGATCTGTTTCAATCATCTATCTGCAAACAAAATCCAAGGCATGACTAGAAAGCAGAATAAATACTTTTTCTGTCACATCTGGTTGCATCTCTGCATCTAGCCCCAGTTTCCAAGGCAACCGCACAGTTGTGTGAAGATGCTAGCCCGGGAGGAAAGTCAAGGTCAGCGTTGTACAGTGCGGAGAGAAACGGGAAATTAAAAACAACAAGACTCAAGTGTCTTGAGGACTTCTGCAAGGAGATGACATTTAAACTCCGAATTAAAACACCTGTAGGCAAACCTGGAGCTGGACTTTAATAAAACTGCCCTTGCTCTCTTCCATCTCCTTCTCAGTTGAATCCCACACGTCTTTGCACTTGTTTAGATTTGCAATGTTTAATATAGCAGCTGCCTTCTACCTGCAGTGTAATAATACGGACGTGACGAGAGTCTTTTGAAAAGATGTTTGAATGTGTTAGTAACAGAAAACTTACTGATCTGCAGTAAACCTGCAGTAAACAGACCAGCCACTAGAGAAAGAGAGTTAGTTGCAATGAAAGTTTCCTTAGATTTAGTTAAAGAACCGTGTCAGTGTTTTTACATAATTTAGCTTCACTTCACTGCAAATATTTTGTACAATACTGCCAAGTATTTTTAAAGAAAACAATAGGGTTTTTGTGTTTTTCTTTCTGCCACTTATTAGTTTTCATTCATATCTCAAAACTAGTTTGCAATAAACGTCACATTTACCTTTATGTTAGTAAAAGTTTAATTATTGTTTCATTTTATTTTTAGCAGAGTAAAACATTTTAGGAGTTTGACAGTATTTAGGAGGGTCCTCCATACTGACTTGCAGATTAAAGTCCCCACCCACTCAAAAATATGTTTTTCTTCTTGTTACTAAAGTTGGATGTTTGAGCTTCACTGTGCAGAATGATGTATGTGCAGAGTTTGACACTAGAAGGCTGTTTTTGCATTCATCCATGCATCGAGTGGAAACATTTCTGCTCATTGAAAATCGGATTTTAAGGGGGGTGGGCCTACGAGCATAATTTGTGACATCAATAATTGTCAAGATGCCAATCCTGATCCAATTTGCAACTTATAGAGGTGTGATGTAGAAATTTGAAGCCGCCAGTGCACATACACTGAGAATGGACGTTACAGTGAAGTAGGAGACATCTTGTGTCCAGCAGGAAAACTTTAGAAATGCCAAAAATGTGCATTTTCATAGAGTCTGGAGTGTCTAGAAGGAGTAGATGCCTTTTTAAGAATTGCAATAGGGGGGAAAAAATCAGACATACATTATTGTTCCAAGCAGACTATTCGTATTTATGTTTTAATACATGTCTGAAGGAGATCTTTAAGTAACAACCTTTAATGTTAATGCTAATTTTAATTTAGACCTCCAAATAACTACTTTTGAGGGGTATAGGTTCGGATTGTTTCCTTGGCACCACTGGTTACTGTACGTAGCTGTTTCCATTGACAGGGCTGAGTATTATGAATTATTTTTTGCACTTGCACTTCTTACATAAGGCTCTCAGGAACTTGCTTCCATGTGTCAATTGTATGCTTGTACTGTATATATAGATAGGATTTCCCTTTAAAATCAAGAGCACTTTTAACGCCAGGAGAAACTGGTCTCCCTCTCTGGCTCACAGGGTGGAACGCACAAGCGGTGAACACGACGAGGTTTCCATGGTGACAGAGAGAGAGGTACCCATTTTGTTAAAGTGAATGTGTACAATAGGCATGTGTGGCAAAGAACACCTACTTATTCTTTTATTGAATGTTACAAATTACAACCCGATTCAACCTCCCACTCTGTCCTCACCTCAAACTTCTGCCGGAGCTCCAGGTTGACGTCGTCCACCTCGGGGATGGGAACGTTGTAATACTCTCCCTCCTCCTGGTTCAGTAACTTGTACCTGAGAGAGAAAAAAGGTGGAGAAAAGTGAACCTACTTTTTGTTTACTTTCCATGTATCTCTTCCTCTGTCCACCCACACACCGATAAAACTTTACATCTCTGCCCACTTCAATCATCACGTCTTTGAGTGTTTTACAGGTCTGCTTTCTGTCAGCAGTACCGACTCCTTCCTCTCTAATGAACACACATCCTCTGGCCACTTGTCTAAGGACCTGGAATATACAGTACAACACGCAGACAAACAAATAGATGTACTGTAGTAGTTTCCAAGCTGACAACGCCAAATATTTTTTCCTGGAGCTTCTAAATGAACTCCTAGCAGAAGTCGATCAGGCTTGGTTTAGGCTAGGTGGTGGCAGGTATGCTAACATGGCAGAGTGTCTTTAAGATCTCTGTAAGTGTGTTTATCAGTGTGAGACAAAGCAGGCAGACAAAGACAGAGAGATGAGGAAATGACGCCAGCAGGGGCTGTTTATCAGAGTGAATGGAGTTCAATATTCGGCCGGCGGTCTTTACATCTGCTTTATGCACAACGTGCTGCTTGCTGTTTTAGTGACATTGGTCGGTTGGTTGCGGCCGGTGTAGTATCACGTTAACAAGTTGGCGGACCGCTATGAGCAATAGCAATATAATATAGAAATAAGAAAAGAGGCTCTTTCCCTATACTCAATACAAAAATTTGGTCTTGAAAACCAAATTTAAAGGAGCAATTGTTAGCTGTGTTAAAAGAATTTGACCTTCAAAACTTTAACGACCTTTACCTTTATTTCTTCCTTTTTAAAGAGATCGCAATCTCAGTGGGACTTAACTGATTAAATAAAGGTTATATAACAAATCAATGCAGGGTTGAGATCAACTCACTTTATATACTGCCATAAAATTAAAAGAAGTCTCCTTTGATCACTCGTCAGCTTCAGCAACACTGGTCGTGACATTGGCACAATAATTATCTGCAGTTTACAGTCCTATTTTACATAAAGCATGACATTTTGGAGAATCTGAAACTCTCAGCTGTTGCAATAAATACTGAAAGTGAAAGACGACTGACCAGCCACAGTTGGGAGCTTTGATCAGCTCGGACACTCCAAACGACATGGAGCCCATGAAGTCGTTCCGGGTGGTTCGGTCCCAATCCCATACCTCAATGGACAGACGACGGTCCTTATCTGATGCTTTCAGCTTACTGAATATACACATATACACACAGGGAAAAGGTAACAATATGTGACAACGTAGGTCCGTTATACGTCTACTTAAGATCTACTTTCATTTCATAACCTTTTATTCGATTTTCCATGATTGTTAAGAACTATATAAACTTGAACTATACGAATGATCATTCGTGTCATAAATAAACATATAAGGCACAACTGCAGACACACAGACTCACAAAGTGAAGGACTCGTTCCAGCAGGGGTTGAGAGAGGAACGGATGGTTCTGGTCTTCTGTTTGGTCTCATTCTTTGGGTCGGGGGTGAGCTTGAGTTTAACATAGGGGTCTGATAAACCATTTGGATCCATAGGAATAAGGTTCCTGGCTTCACCCACTACAAGAAGGAAGGGAGACAGAGAGAGAAAATGTACTCGTGTGTGTATGTGTGTGTGTGTGTGTGTGTGTGTGTGTGTGTGTTTGAGCCCCGAGCCAGATCCAGAGACTCTGTGACTCCACACTGACTCAGGGGGTTAAAATGGACAGAGAAGGGGGAGTGTAGACAAAAGTGGTGAGTCACTACAAGTCACTAAGAGGCCAGACTGCAAACATAAATATCTGAGCTTCAGTCCCAGCAAAATTGCCTCTCTGTACTATTTCTGTGGACTTAGATTACTGATCTCATGCAAGTTTGGAGTCTTTGCAAGTTGATTTTTGAACCAGACTGACAAAACACTAAAACAAAGGATGCCTGCAAAGTATAATGGGAACTAAAAACACAAGTTATACTTCAGATGGTCAGCAGAAAAACTGGTTTTCAAGCTGCAATATTTTTTTTCTGGTACCTAGTTCAAAATGTGTCTGTAACAGATTATTTAACAAGTATTGGCCAGATTTGTTTACTTATTTACTTTTTACTGTAACAGATATCTATTGATTTAAACAATCATTTTGAAGATTTCATTTAGGTAAAGTTCTTGCGTGTGTTTCATTTAACATTTGAAAAGTTTGGGTTCTTCCTTTGTTAAATGAAAAACGTGTTCATGTTTCTTATGTTTCTCAAAGTGAGGCAACGAAAAAAAGTATAGTTTTGGGATCGTACCTAAACTTCGTAGGTATCGTATCAGTACTCCTGTTGTATTGAAAATCATCAAGGGACACCCAGCCTTAGTTGGCAGCAATTTATATGCAGTTTGTGATTTGTTATAAAACATGCAAAACCAGACAGCCAGACAGATAGATAGAGACAGAGACTCCGTGTTTCTTTGCTCAGTTACTCAGATAACGGCTCATCAAATCGGAGACTACATACGCTGATAACAGGTGCTGCGAAGCAAAACATGCTCTCAAAATTCACTTGAAGTTGACAGTGTGAAACAGCACCAACTGGATTATAACACTGGTGGGTGTTAGGCCGCACACAAATGTAAAATTAACAAAAACAAGAAATACTACTCGCCTAAAAGTCTGTCTCGCAGATTCTGTTGTAAACCAAGTAAATAAGATAGGTGATAATAAAATGACACTCTCCCAAGTGGAGGGAATGAACACCTTTCTTGCAGTGTAATCTCTTAATGTCACGTGTGCACTTGGTTTAGGCAGTAGGTGAGCAGATAATGCGAAGGAGGCGTGACGTTTCCCTGTGTGATAACAGACAAGTGGGGGGAAAAAGGAGTGCTGTTACATAGCAACAGGAGCAGGGGGACGGGGTGGTGGGAGCATGCCACCTTCACCATGGCGACTTCATCTACTGTAAGTGGCCAATGGGCCGACTCCACCACTGCCCCACTTAGCAACATCATGTGAACACACAAACAAATGTCAGCTATAGGGCAGTCACATACAACACACATTAAACCATAATGACGAAAGAAAGAACTAGAACAATAGGCTACAGAACAGAGAAAATCTTAAGTCTGACACTAACACACGAGAGCAGACACAGGATCACACTGATTCTCTAAAACTGTGTTTATCGGCTCCAACCTCTCCACTCTGCATATTTAAATGTAATCAGACACAGTGAACAGGGAGAAAAGGGTCTAATCTGAATGTTTCAGAGAGTCAGTGTGAACTTTCACACAAGGACACGTTTGCTGAGATTCTTCATTAAAACAGTGGTAATGTATTTTAGCTCCAAAGCATAAATATTCAAGGGCTGAATACAAAGCGCACGCAAACATTAAAGAAAGGCAATGTCATTTAGAGTCACCACAGCTCATTTAGTTCTGTCTCTGGCAGATTTATTCAGACTTACTTTATTTTGACATTTAGCTGTTTTGTCATCGCTGGATGTGACAGTAAGGTTTGTAAGGCAAGGTGCTTTATTAAGGGATTAAGAGAAAAAACTAACAAGCATAATATAATAATGATGAAACAGAAACAAAGATTAATTAAGGCTTTGTGTTTATTGGATTTGAGATAAAATGACTGTCCATTATTAGATTAGTCAATCAACAGAAAATGAAATAGCAGTTATCACTGTTTATCGTTTAGGTCCATTTTAAAGCAAAAATGCCCCAAAATCCACTTTTTCCAGTTTTTTAAATGTGGATATTTCCTGGTTTTCTCACTCTTTTAGGATATAACACTGATCAGGCTTTGGACTGTTGGTCGGACAAATAAAGCAATTTGTATGTTTATTTACTTTGTCATGTCATTTGTTTAGGTCTGTGGGAGTTACTTTAGAAAACACTGTACAAAAAAGACTAAATGGCTTCTTCTGAAGGGAGAAATACAAGCTCTAAATCTTCATCTTCATCACTGTGTGCAGAGAGAAGCAAGAAGGAGTGAAGAGACGGAAAGCATTGATTGATGGCAGAAACATAAATTCAAATATTAGTATTATGCTTATTAAATTCAAGTGAGATAAAAAAAAACACAAATGAAAAGAATATCACAGGATTTATATGATTAAGTTAATAAACATAAAGGACAATAAGGTGGTAATATTATAATATTTCTTGTTAACTTCACAATTTTACATGCACTTCCAGTTTTATGCAGTAGAGGGCAGTGTAGGTTTCTCTTTCTGAGTTGCATATCTGACAAAAAAAGCCAGTGTCAGAAGCTTTTACCTTGTTCATGAATGTGTTGCTTCAACCTCATAGTTCACTCCTTATCCATTACAAATGCTCAGTTACAGTGATCCCCCTCCCTGTCTTATTCTCTCTTTCTCTGTCCCTCACTCACACACAAAGTCACACACACACACACACACACACACACACACACACACACACACACACACACACACACACACACACACACACACACTGAAGTACGAGGAGCAGAAGGAAAATCTCAGCATACCACACTAAATCCTCCCATCTGCTGGCTGTGGCAGAGTGAAGGCATCCATCATTTCCATGGCAACGCTGGTGCCAAACAATGCCAAAGCAACTTCAACAAGTATGTAAACACACCAATAAGGCAAACACACACACGCAGAAAAACAAACACCAAAAACAGACATTGGATAGGTAATGTACGTCACAGAAGTGTGTGTGCAAGTTACATTCCCACTAAATGTATTTGTGCACATTTGTGCACTCTCTCTCTCTCTCTCTCTCTCTCTCTCTCTCTCTCTCTGTCTCACACGCACACACACACACACAATGAAACATCATCATCAGCAGTGATCAAGAATCATCTCTGCTGTCTTTTGTTGCTTAGATACAGAGCTGCTTGCCATCTGAATCCTTCCCTCCCCTCGCTCCTTATGAGGTAGTTACCAAATGTGGCCTGTGTGTGTGTGTGTGTGCGCGTGTGTGTGTGTGTGTGTGTGTTGTGTGTGTGTGTGTGTGTGTGCTTTCCTGTGTGCATGTTTTGTCTTTATATTTTACTTGTTTGGGGTAAAACAGAAAACGCAGACATATATTATGAGACAATCCACTATCGCTGAAACGAGGCTGCTGTTTACATTACACAAACATGCATCACAGGAGAAGCAAGAATTACCACTATGCATCCACTCTGCTTTTGTCGTGCAGCCATCCTGCACTGGGAAATGTTCTGCCTTTACAAAAGTACCAACAAAAACACAAGATGAAAGTGCAATGGCAATTTCTCTAAAGTGGTGAGTGTTCTTTCCTGCACTTAATGCTACGAGTAAGACAATTTAATCTGAAACTTGAGACTGCACATGGTCATCTAAGTTAACCGTTTCCCAAGATATTTTATGCTATTCTTTGGAGGCGTAAACACACTGTGAAACAGACAAAGAAGATGAAACACACATCCATGCTAACATTATCTCCTGTATCTGAACTAAATATGTGCTTAATAAAAATATGCCACAGCTAAAAATGACATATAATTTGGATCCTGGGGTGTGCGCGTGCAGGAGCCGACAGTGTAATCTCTCGAAACGGCTTTGAAATTCAAATGTGTTGTTGCATAACAATGCCATGTGCAACCAATGAATGCCTAATCATCTGGGGGAAAGCTGCGCAGCCGAACGGGAGCTGGATGGATCCCTGCAGTGCACTGCCAGGGATCTGAATGCAGATGTCACACACACACACACACACACACACACACACACACACACACACACACACACTGGAGGGAGAAGGAGAACCAAAATTGCCTTACGGTTTCTATTTATGCGTGTGGTCATTTTAAGGAAGTGCAATTAGGAGATTCAACAAAGACTGGTCTTTAGAAGGAAATTATACTCTTCAGACATGAGTGGTGCCTTGAGTTGAAATAGAATTAATTGAGCACTTGTAGTACTGTGTTTCTTTTCAGTGATAAAGCATTTAAGTGAATTATTGAAAGGCTTGAAGAAGAATGAGATCTGTCATAGTCGACACGCAGAACAATGCAGTAACAATATACAGTTTACAAAAACATAAGCCAAATCTTCAGCTGTGATGTATTGGCAACACTTTAACTTATAACACACTATAATGTAGTTTTAATGTATTTTAGAAGTGTTTATTAATGCATTTGTCAACAACTGACCGTTCCCTAACCAGAACAGTCGATGTCCAATCGTAGCTTAGCGGACGGAACTAGACAGCTTTTGATTTCTCCGCATGTCATTAGGGAGTGCATGGGGATGTGGTAAGAGACACACTCAGCATCTAAATAGTTTGGATGGTGGTTTCTTTCCTTAGCCTGTCAAAAAACCAAAATACAAGAGCAAAATTCTTGGCTGGCTCAAACAGTGTGTTGTTCTAACATACAGTAAGCTGCAAATGTTAGCATGTCTGGCTAAGTAGCTTACTTCCTAAGGCCAGGGGCATTTGAGACTACATTATTTTGCGCGGTCACAGGTTTCACAAAACTACTAGCTCCACACTAGCTCCACACTACAATACAAAAATAATGCATATTTTTTTTAGGTCTTGGGCCTCAGTATTTTAGCATGATAGGTTTTTAGCCATCAAGTGCATATTTAAGACCCTTTTACAGGGTTCTTGTTTTAAAATGAATCAGATGTAAATGTCAGCCACAGACACTGAATTTTCAACCAACTCATGAAGCTAATGTTAGCTTAATGAACCACAGCATAGCAACAGTAATTAAGGGGGGTGGGGCTTAGAGAACAGCCAATTATAACTTCTCCTATGGAGCACTCATAACTGGTGTATAAAAAATTGATGAACGAAAGATTTACACAACATAGCTTTAATCACATTTAATGAAAAGCCTCTTAGAATAAAAAGCCTAATATCAGATATTAAGCCTTTATTTGTACTACAGACCTGATGGTGCTATGAGTTGTGTCAGCGGAAGAAAAAAATGTATTCTTGTACAACCGAGCTTTAAACCCGAGGCGAGCATGTCAGCTGTAGAAAATCTCAGCCTGAGTAAACTGCTGTGTGTTCATTTTGTTCCGATCCTCAGATGCCCTATGAGTGTGTGTGTGTGTGTGTGTGTGTGTGTGTGTGTGTGTGTGTGGGTGTGTGTTTGTATCTATTTAGCGAGGTCACGGAGGGACGTTTGCATGTTTACCTTTTCTTAAATCTCCAGAATAAACTTCTCCTCACACCCCACAGGTTATTTATGTCACTTTTGCTCTACATGTAAGAGACGTCGGTCAGGGAGAGCAGTAAGCGAAGGATGAACGGGGGGGAAGAAAGATGGTGTAAAAGGGGGGGGAATTAATAAAACATGCAAGACCAACATTTCAACCAAGGTAGAGGAAGAGCATACGAGACAGAGGATGTTGAAGAAGGGAATGAGACATTAGAGCCAGAAGGGAAAGGACAAGTCACTTGTTGATGTCTTATTGAGGAAGGGAGGTATATAGGGAGAATGGATGAGGAGGGGGTAGGGGGGCATGCTGAGGTCTCGAGGGGGTGGGGGGGGCATGCAGGGGTCTCGAAGCGCAGGTAGGACAAGATAAGAGGACATTTCAATATTGGAAGACGGGATGGAAAGGAGAGGAGAGGGGTTACACAGAGAGGGAGAGCCTGGGAGATGTGTCTGTTTTCTTTGCTGGAAAGATTTAATAAAATTCACATCGGTGCGGTGAACCACAAAGGCCTGCCACTTGTCTGTGGGAGCCAGAAGGGAGCCAGAGAACAAGATGAGGCTTCATTGTTCAGATCGCTGACATTAGACGAGGGGGGGGGGGGACAACACACTGCAAAACGTACACTTCCTCTGCCTTCTCTTCCTCCTGTATTGTTCTCAGTCCTTATCTATCTTCTTTTCTCCTTCTTCCTCTTGCATACTGTCAATAGCAGTCCATGCTTTGTCTCTTTTTTGACTTCTGCCTTTCTATCCATTTAATTTAATCTGGATCCTCGGAATTTATTTCACATATTTTTCTAATAGACAAGGAAGAAAGAAAGAAAGCTCCGTACAATATCTCCCCAGCACCAAACAAAAGACATTCAACAGCTAAAGAGCCAAATACGTTTTTCTCAGGAGTTGGTGGAGCCCAAAACAGAGCTAATAAGGACTTCCATTGATCAGGTGGACAGATACACAACAATTCTACAATTCTAATGTAGCTCCATGTCTGCTGGATGTTTAAAAAAGCAACTGTTACCTAACAACTTTGCCAATACAAAAACAACAAGGAGTGTTTACTGCTTGGCCCACGTGGTCAAAAAAAAAATTCTATAAATGCAGCTTTACCCTTACACAATGAGTAAGTGAGCATTACATAGAGATTATTGCTGAAGTCATTAGTCAATTAGCAATTTTGAAAATTGCTTCATCTTTCAAGCTGTTTATCAAAAAAAAAAAAGCCAAATATCGCTGGGTCCAGCTTCTCAAATTTAATAACCTTTTCCTGCTTTTCTTTCTCTTTTTTCATTGTATATTTTGTATCTTTGAGTTTTTGACTGTTTCTCACACAAAACAAGGCTAAATGACGGTTAACATAATCACTTGTCGCTGCTCTGATAAAGACAGATAGAGCCGTATGATGAAGGGAAAACAGACACAGAAGTTCAGAGTTTGTATTTTTTTCGAAATATCGGACACCACATATGGCAGTAGCAGGTGCTGCAGAGCATACTGCCGTACGTTTTCTTGAAGTTGACACACTGTGAAGCGGCAACAACAATTTCATAAACACTACTGGTGGCTGTTTCGGTTTGTGTGTAAATCTAGGACATGTCATTCTCGCTGACGGTGGTCGTCACATCACACACACGGTCAAATTCACAGACAAGATTACAAAACAGGACATGTAAGTGACAGTGTTTCACAATAGATCAGACCTTGTTCAGCACTAAAACATACAAAAGAGCTTTGTGTTGTTTACAGCAACTGTAAACATAATAAACTGAAAAGCAAGGCAAGCAGAACAAATGATATAAGACTACTGTGAACACAGCTTCATCTCCTTCCCTATTTCTTTCCATCTGGGAGACTATAAACAAACAAATAAATCCATAGTTTTATGAAAGAAATATATTTCCAAGTCAATCACATTTGCCACTCTGTCTCTGCTGTAGCTGGAGGTTATTCCTGTCTGATCCCCAGCACTCCCTGACCACCTCTGTCTCGCCACGTTTGTGTGTGTGTGAGAGAAAGAGAGGCTGTGGAAGTGACCCAGCATTCATTTCTCTCCCTGCCAATGGGGTTTTAACACCAGAGAGTCGTCCACTCCAGGTGCTGCTCTTGACTGACAGGATAATTAGGAGGTGTTGAAAATACACACACGGGTTATATAGGCAGCCATGACTTCATTTTTATGCTGACACAGATGCTGACCACATTTTCTTTGGAGTTCTCTGTAAGTGTTTTCTTTCCTTGTGAGGTTACAGTTTGATTTCAATTTGAATTTAGTTCTAGATTTAAATGAAGTTTGATTTCCTGTTGTTTCAGGTAAAACCTTCTGCAGAGGAAGCACAGTGGCCAACCATTTCAGAATTACCAAAATTAAAATTTTAAATACCTAATTTTGTTTCTTTAAAAAAACACACTCGTATTTATTTATTTCTTTACAGTTCTCGTGGCTGCTTCACTGTTTATCATCGATCTATTAAGAATGAGCTCCAGGTTGCTTACAAAACTGTGGCCCATAGAGCATGCACATGACAGTCAGCGGTGCCAACAGCTGCCACAATGCCAAAATTGCCTGACAGCCCAGCACTGTTCCTGGGGGCTTGGTTGACCTGGGCAGGGCTGCAGACAGACATAAGCTACATATGTAACCAGCCACTTTCAGGTATTGTTTGGTGATACCTGATGTTGCTTAATGTCCTCCCAGGTCCATTCTACATAAATGTCTACAATCCATAATTTTATGTGTCCATATTTTATTATGTTGGTCTATTCTGTACACACAACATCTATTGAATGTCTGTCCGCCATGGGAGAGGGATCCCTCCCCTGTTGCTCTTCTTGAGGTTCCTTCCATTTTCCAACATTATATGGATTTTTTTTTGTGGAGTCTTTCCTCATCCGAATTGAGGGTCTAAGGACAGAGGGTGCCGTATGCTGTACAGATTGTGAAGCCCCCTTGAGGCAAAATTGTGATATTGGGCTATATAAATAAAAATTGACTTGACTTGACAGATAACCCAAACAACCTCTGATCTCTGGCTAATCAGCAAGGGATGAAATGGTGGATATATAGTGATATTGTATATTAAAGCTGGAGTAACTCAACAAAGTGATATCCGTTATCTGTGTGCAGTGAAAGACTCCCAGTTGAGACAGTTCGGCATCTGATCATAATATCCCAACTAAAAACACTGGCAACAGAGTTAAAACCTTCACTGACAGAGAAAAGTTCCTCCTCTGTCGAGGAAAATAACACGTTCAGCATAGTAACGGTGCAGGGTGAGGCAGCATGTTCAGCATCCTTTCAGTGTCCCTGAGTGAATGAGTGAGTGACTACATATGGCAAGTGTCTGACTGCAGGCAGAAAAAACACATTTTTTTGAATAGCTCATTAACACAAGTCTAAGCCACTTATAGTAGCTGAAAGTTATAAAACCAGAGATGTCTTTTAATGGTCTGAAAACTATCCACTCACAGTCAGGGAGCCTCCTGCTCACGTGCGGCACAACACAAGACTACACACTGATTAAGAAAAAGACCAACCTGTGACATGTAGCCTGTCCATGCTGACCTCGATCTTGAGGAAGAGGCGACCCCGACGCTCAGTGTGGTCCATCCCACACAGGCTTGGCACATTGACCACACACTGCTTGTGCACGTTCATGTCGCAGGCTAGAAAGAGACAGAAAACAGAGGGGGACATACAGAGTGTTGAGTTTATGTGTAGAGGACTCTCCTCATGTTAACAGTGAAATTTCTTATTGCATATACAGTTGACAGTGAATCGTGCATACAAAGGAAGGACAGGTTAGCAGAAATGTGGTTGACTGGACATTACACTGAATTTAAAATGCTACATGCAATTTGCAACAACTTTGCGTGGGAAACGCTCTGCCTTTGAAGAAAATGTGCAAAAAGATTTGGTGTGGTGTAGTGTGGTGTACTGAAGCCCTGAGAGGCAAATGAAAAAAATGACCCATTAAGTGATGAGTCATCATGCTATGGATTGACTTGAAGAGGGCCATACACATGAGACGTCCAAAGAATATGACAGATCTAAAGCAGTTCTGCCAGGAAGAATGGACTAAAATTCCTCCTCAACGATGTGCAGGTCTGATCCACAGCTACAGGAAGCGCCTGGTTGAGGTTATAGCTGCCCGGGGGGGGGTGGGGGGTGTAAACCGATTATTAATTCTAAGGGTTCACTTACTTTTTCCACTGCCGTTTTGAATGTTGAATGACTGTGTTCAATGAAGACATGAAAGATCAGAATTTTTTTGTGTAATTATTTTTAGACACATTATGTTTGTCAATACCCTTGACTTAGATGAAGATCAGATCACATTTTATGACAAATTTATTCAGAATTTATTCATGAAATTCAAAAAGGTTCTTGCCACTATATGTGGAAAGTGATTGCAAACAAAATCAATTTCACTTTTATTCTTGTTGTTTGCAACCTTCAGGAATACAAAAAATATCAAATCTGGGTTTTGCAGCAGCTGCAAATAGTAGGCTAAAACTACACTATTTTGAATGACATATATTGCTTTAGATAATATATTATTCATCATGGCCAATGCTATATTGTACAGTAATTTTAAAACATAGAAGGTGTGGGGGTTTTTTTTGGTACTGCAGCTAACTTAACCTAAGAGACCTCTGGAGCATTTTAAAGTCAAAATCACTTTTATCACTTTTATCTTTAAGTTTGTGAGTAGGAGTAAAAATGTAGCAGTTTGATAAAGAACTGCCCTGGTTCTGAAACTTCGGGCACGCTTTCTGTACTGAAGTAAAGTCAGTGTCTATCCAGTGTTGACTACAATAGTTTTAACTTTTAACAGGAGTAAGTCTGTAACTCCTAGGCTCACTGATGTTATCTATTTGGACCCACAAACAGATGCACGCATGGGTGCAGACCCAGTGTTGCAAAAGATTTGTTTTGGAGATGATTCAGTACAGAAATGTCTTTTCTCAAAGGTGCTGTGTAGCACTTACATATCAATAAGTAATCATCACATTAACTGTGAGCAGATGAGATCACCATGCAGTTGCTTCAGAGAAAAGTAATTCCTAAGTTCTCCTCTGAAAAGAAAAAGAGGGTTGAGGAGAAATGTGGTCTTAATTTTGACAAACCCCTTAACAGTACTGGAAGGAGAAAGAGGCTATTTACCCTGTATATAGTCTTTAATTCTAAAATGTCTTTGAATTATTTTGCTTGTGAATCTTTCTTGTACTCACACATATGTACACACACACACGCACACACACTTCATCAAAGCCAAACAGATGAGAGACCAGAGGGGAGAGAGAACATTTGTTCTCCCTCGTTTCCTCCTCTGTCTCTTACTGCCCTCTAACTTTCTCTCTAACCTCCTTCTCCTTTCCTGCACTCTGTATTTTCTGTCCTTCTCCTCCCTCTTTCTGTCCTCCTCCATCAAACCATCCATCTCTCCCGCTCTCTTCCCCTCTTCCTCCCTCCACTTGGCAGGCTTTGTCAGGCTGACATGCTGGAGGAGACAAGGAGAGACAAGAGACGGGGAAGCAGCTCGTAATGGCAATGGCCTCCCCGCATTAGTTTGTTCTGGTGTGCTCCCATTACCTTCTGCGATGAGGCCGCCACCAGAGACCCACAGATGGATGGACAGGGCAAGTGGAGCAGAGATGTATGGGGAGGGTGATGGATGGAGATGACAAGGAGGGCAAAGGAGGTACGGTGAGGGATACAAAGGAGGAGGGGCATGGGTGAAAAAATGTAAAGGGAAATGATGAACAGGAAAAAGAGGAGGAAGGATGTGTAAAGAGAGAAAAATTGGGAAAGCAAAGAGGAACGAAAGAGACAAAGTGGGAAGAAAAGGAGACTTAAACTGAGGAAAATACTGTGCAGGTTGGGGTCATACCTGCAAAGAAAGAAGGAGAGAGTTGATAGAGGAGTGTGGGTGGAAAGAATGGGAGCGCAGATGTGGCTGAGAGTAGTACAGTACCAGTCTATTCCCATCTGTTCTCATTAGGGCCAGCTCTACTGTAGGACGGAAACCAGCACATGACACACACACATGTATATAGAGACAGGGTTTATACTCACTATCACACTTCATCCCTTGGTGGATGAGCCCGTAGAGCAGGGAACCACAGTGGTCACAGAAGGTGGGACTGCCATACGAATGGATCTTGAACTTGTGCTTGCTTCTGGGGTCCTGGGCAACAAAGCGAGAGATGGGAAAACCATAAAATGTTAGATATCAGTAAACTGATGGCAGGATTGTTTTTCAAAAAACAACAACATATCTTTATTGTCATTTTCAGAACGAACTGGTGAGGCTGAATGTCGTTAGTTTTGCAGGTATTTGGTCAGAAACCAACGTATTGGACAAACTAAAATTTTAACTTGATGATGGCGCTAGACGAAAAGTTGACCAATCACCTAAATTATTATAAATCATCCTGAACGTGTGTCCTAAATTTCATGGCATTCCATTTAATAATTGTCGAGATATTGCACTAAAAGCCAGAAATGTTAACCTGATGGAGGAGCTAGAGGAAAAGTCAGGGAATCTCCAAAGTCATTAGGATTCATCCTCTGGCGAACATGACGGTCTGCACTAAATTTAAAGGCAATCCATCCAGTAGGAACACAGTGGTGGCCTGCCTGACCGACATTGCCATCCATAGAGCCATACTGCTAGCATGGCTAAAAAACAGGATTTTCCATAATATGTGAAGTCAAAGTAGTTTCCTCTACAATATCAGATACCCTGCATAAGTTCATCTGAGTTCTCCAGGAAATTGTATAAAGCATGCCTATCAAGTCTGTGAAAATTTTCTAAAATAGATTATCTTTTCTAAAGCATCTTATTATCTTTTCCCCCCACTGGTAAACTGAAGTGTGCTTCTTTTTTCCTTGAACACACTTCACATTGTGTTGTTAAAGGAGAAAAAGTTAAACATTCAGAAGGCATAGTTTGAGGTTAAGAGGAACTTTAGGCTGAAATGTAACATTATAAGAAAAAAAATGCTTGATCATAATTTAAGAGCCTTTGCAAGATTTCTGTTAGAGGGAATATAAATAGACCTGTCTTACAACATCTGATCATCACGCTATCGCTTAATGTCTCCCTCAGAGAGTAATGGAATAAATGATTGCAAAGAGCATCCAAACAGATCTGATTTATTAACACACTAAACAGCACTTCACTTTAATTTCTACGTATGTATGGAGTTTTATCTGTGCTATTCGCAAATTACTCTATGAATAATCTGCAACATATCCATCATATCATCTGTGGACGAGACAGACACAAAGAAAGAAGGAAAGAAAGAAAGAAAGTAAACATTCAGATGGAAAGGAAATGTCAAGCCGTTATCAGTGCGTGGGAATGTGCAAGGTTCGAGTGTTTTCGTGCTCGGTGTTCTCTCCATCTTGTCATCCTGGAAGCTTTCCCAACATCCTCCCCATTTCAGTCTTTAAATGTTATTAAGGCACAAATACACAACGTACAGTGACCGTGTGGTGCCAGGAGCAGTGTAACTGAGCAACCGCTTATCTTGTCCAGAACATCTGGCACCGAGCTGAGTAAAAATCGAGCAAATGAACAATTGGGGATTGATGCTCGGATAGGTTTCCATGAAATCGTACTAAAGTGAACAGGCAGGACAAGAGAAACATTTTAAAAAAATATTTTTTTCCCACAACATGCAGTATCCATGTATTGTTATACTATCTGATCTGTAAATTAGCATGGCCAAGTTTCATTTGTTGGAAATCGATTAATATATTCTTCAGTCAGTATTGTGATAGCTGAGGTTAGCTAATTTCTTCAATCACCTCAAAACAAAGCTGCAGAGCTGTAATTAAAGCCCTGCAAATGAGGGTGGATAAACCCCCACCAGCGTCGCCTCCATAACGCTGAAATGTGTCAGAAAGGCCGCATGTGTGATTATACAGGCCACTGACTAAGTGGGCCCACATCGTCGAAAAAGTGCCCTTTCTTCCACAAATACAAACATGCTAAATCAAGCAAACGACTTGGCTAGGAGAGTGAGAAAGAACAGTGGCAACAGTGGAGGGAATGTCTGTGTATGAAAGCGGAAGGAGACTTCGAGTGGTTAGGGTGTGATTGGCAGGGGAATGACTCAGTGGCGTGAGGGTCCCAGAAAAGTCTAATTGGCATGTTCTCCTTTTAGTGAGCTCGTCTATTTTTGCTCCTCTCCTCCGGCCTTTCCTGGAGGCTTTTCTTTAGAAAAAAAAAGACAGATGGCGTCGTGGTCATACCCCTCGTGTCCCGAGTCTTCTCTCCTGGGTCTCCCTCCTTCTGTAAACCATTTTCGCCTAGTTGCTGCATGAACACTCATTCTTTTTAAGCTTTTCAATTGTGGGAACATTGAATTTATCTTAAAAGCAGCTTGCTGAATGAACAACAGACACCAGGGACTCAGGCAGCAACAGAGGAGATACTATTTCCCTGCTCTCTATTTCTTCTCTTTCTTTGACTTTATCAGCCCTCAATTCCTTCCCCTTCAAGGCTCTGGACAGCGAGCCCTGGATGTTTCTCACTTTTAAGGCAAGCCTTCTCTTCTCTCTCCCTTTATATGTTTTCATTCTTTCACTCTGTCATTTCCTCTTTGTCTGTGCCTCCCCCTCTTCCTTGGAGCCAAGGGTAAAATTAAAATGGCAGGGTTTCCACTTGCACATTGCACGAAGAGGCTGGGTGTGAAAACGTAATCTGTTCAGCGCCCTGGGCTTCTGCATGTGTGTGTGTGTGCATGTCTGCATGCATGTGTGCATTTATTCCACCCTTTAGGCCCTCTCAGAGCCATGTGCAAAAACCGGAAAAGCGTGGATGCACGTTACAACCAAAACTGAACATGAATGGCTCAGACACACACAGATAACTCTTCTTTGTCTCTCTGTCTCACTTCTTCTGACCCAAAATGATCTGTCTCTTTGCTCTCGAACCATAGAGAGTTTATGATATGCAAAAACAAAAACAACAGAAAGTACAACCTCCAAAGTAAAAAATAAGAATACAGTTGAACCAAAACCTCTCTGACAGCCTGAATATGGCAGGTTTCGTTAAGGTAGGACTAACTGCAGGGCCATTGTATTGGACTGCACTTATCTGTAGTTATGTTTGCATGGCCCAAAACATAATAAAGAAGGTATATGTGAGGAATTGTATTGGTTATGAGTTAAGTTCACAAAGCTAACCTCATAACACAATTTAAGACAAGTCATAAGAATAGTGTCTTGCTAACAATATTAGCAACAGCCCAATTAAATGTGGTTTCAGGCTCTGCTGAGAGACCTTTGCTCCTGGCTCGTAGCACCCTAAGCGGTTTCAAGAGACTCAATGTAAAGGAAACAAGTTGTTCCTGTCTTTGTTTTGATTACATATCGAACATAATAATATGCATAATATTTAAATGTGCAAATACTTGAAGAGGCAGCACTATTGGCGGCTTTCATCGTGGCCCATGCTGCCAAAATAAAATCAAGTGAATACACAGTTGTAGACGTTTTTGATTTCTTCCAGCAGAGTCAGAGGGTTGCATGGTGTCAGCATGGAGCGCACCGCCTAAATGTCCTACAGAAACACTCTGTTTGAAGCCGTTGTCAAATGTTTCTTATAAAGAATGACTGAGCCCTTTGACACTGAATTAAAATGTTTCTTCACACTGAGGCTGTGGCCTGTTAACCAATTAACCCCAGACATGACTCACATCAGCCTCTTCTCTCTCCCCTTCACTTTCACGGCGCTAAATTTCTAATTAGTAATTAGATATTGTTACCTCTGGTGACTGTCAATGCCTGACTATAATTAGTAAAGACCTCTGTGTTTGACTCATTGTCACTCTGTTCTCATCATCGACTTCTTCCTCTCCTTCTGCTTGACGTGGCCCTCGTTACGCTCGGTGGCATTCGGTGGCAGCATCATCTCGCCTCACTGGAACCTACTTCCCTCCTGGCTTCGCCTGAGCAGCTCTGTCTGTTAGTGTCGACGGTTTGTCCGCCAGCATCTTTCCGTGCACAACTTGATGTCCAGTATTTAAATGGCTGAAAGGATGCTTGATAGGTACAGGCTTAAACTGTGAGGTATCAAGCTGGTTGTAAATTCAATTTTTAGATGCGCCACACTCCACTTTTAGATATTTCATGCAATATTGCAATTTTTCAGCTCCGTGACTAACCTGTTTTGAACATTACATGTTTGACTCTCTATTGATTATTTGTGAGCCATGTACTCATGCTTCTCGTCGCAGGCGTAGCTTCTACAACAATAAAGACTGCATAGGCGATAAACAGATCACCTAAAACAAACCTATAGGAAAAGCTATGGGGTGTTTTATGTGTGCATGCATGTTTGCATGTGCATCTAAATTAACTGGCAAGACAAAAGCAAGGATGAGTTTCCTTCAGTCGTCTCCCAGCTCCCAGGCATTTTACCCATGGATGGATTACTGAACAATGTTAATTAATAAATCCTCTTCAGTACTAAGCCCATTTTTTCCTAACTCTTGCCCGAAATTACATACTCAAATATATCTTAACAACAACAAAGGCTATATGTATAATCTTGTTCTCAAAAGAAAGTTAAGACCTGGGAGATTACAATAGAAGTGTCAGGGATTCAGGTATCTATACTCTGTCAGATAAAATGGAACACAGTAGAAAATTTAAATTTCTACCTCCGCCTAAAAAAACCACACCTCATTTATAGTGAAAACACATTTCAATCATAAATGAATAAGCCTTAGCTTTGTAGGAATTATTACAATTATCTGATAAGTAACTGTGCAAAAGTAGATGCTAAAAAAGTGAACCTAAGCAGTTTAACACACATTTTATCACAGATATTTCCAGGCGGAACCAGCAAATATGCCATTGACCTGTCTTAGGTACCAGGCGGCGAAACTAATTATATTTCACTAATAGATCATTATGGTAACTCATTCCATCAAATACAACTGTTTTTGAGTCATTTTGAGCTTGTAATCTGGGTCAGATTCACCTAGGAAAGTCTCTGTGTAAAACTGTATGCAGCTGCAGGGCGGATAGACGAGGGCATATCTCGGCAGCCCATTGGTCGATCTGAATAAATGACACCTCTTTATGACCGTCAGAGCCAATAGAATCGATTGACACCACCTGTGGCTTAGAAACACCAATCACCATCCGGAAGGCAGTAAGGCCAAAGAGAGTTTCACCCCCCTCTGAACGAAGCGTTTGTGCTTATGTAAACACCCAGGACTCCCGCGATTGAATTCAAAGGGACACTAAGACACGAGAGTAGACATTAGCAGGGTCTTTTCGAATCGGAATATAACTTTTGACCTGAAAACAGCAAAGGTAAGACAGACTTTATGATTTACTGATGTGTTTCTTTGAAACAGTTTTGACTGTAGCTCGCTGAGATTCCGTGGCTCGGCAACGCGGCAGGCATTGTTGTTTTCTGCACCTTCCCAGCAGATATAGCTTGTGTGGTGAAAAGAACAGAATCACTGAATTGTGAAATGCCTATTTTCGCGATTTTGATCATAATGAATATAATTGCCTAGGGTGTAATTGTGTTTCATTCCGGCTGTGGATGCTTGGTACAGGCTTTTAGCGGAGTTTTTCCCCTTTGTGTTGGTGTGACACGTTTGGTGCTTCCTAGCCTGTGTACTGTTCATTTATACTGTACAGGACTGTGTCAGCCCCCTTTAAAGTGGGCTTTCGGACTGCCTAAGCAACACACTGCATTTCTCCAGGGCCGCTGGAAAAGGAAAAGAAAGGAGAATCTCTTTGGGCATCAACTGCCCATCAGTGGAATAGCGTGAAACCTGCAGCAGGAATGTGTATCACGTCACTGGAGTGCACAATACAAACAAAACAAGAACCTACTCATAAAAACATTGCTCCTTAACTACACAGGGTACCTTCAATTTATATACAGAGAACCTGACAGGAGCTTATGCCAGGATCAAACTACACAATATCAACCCGATAATAGAGGTCCACAAAGTGGGGCATCGGAAATAAAAAATGTTTTATTTGTTGAACAGTGGAAATATGTATGCAATACACAATCACACATTGGATAATAGTAAAATGGTCCCCAGATATCACTGTGAAAAAACAAACAATTAAAGTTGGGGGTATGCGACTCAAATCCAATACACGTGTTTTTGTCAGCCCTGGGTCTGTAAATGGGAAATTAACAACACTATTTCAGCCATTCCAGCCATGATTTGTGTGTCAGGTAGCGTTAAATGACTTGCCTAAGGACATTCAGGTTACTTCCTAGTTTGCCAAGATATGCTGTTGTTGTGATGCTAGCTATAGCAGCAGGAGAGCTGTGAGTATTGATGTCTGGGGCTGTTTGATGGCTCTGCGAAACATCTCGTCCTCTCCGGCTGTTCCCTTCGCAGCAGCAACTGTAGGGACAGTTTGCTAACCCACAACCTAGCTAACATTAGTTACATTACTGGCTCGCATTTCCCACCTTTAAATGAAAAGACCACAGTCATACTCTGGTGTGTGTTTGTGTGTGTGTGTGTGTCTGGGTGAGGAGCTTGGGGGAACAAAGAGAGCAACTGTATGGTGGTAAAGGTTTAGAGAAAACTCAGTGATAGACTGAAAGTCAGCGGAGAGAAAGCAAACAGTAGAGAGAAGGAAAACAAGTAGAGTAAATCACTCTGTGGCTTAATGGAATGAAGTGCGTGCACATTCTTCATGCTCGCACATGAAAGGAAAAAGCACTACAACAACAAAGTAAGTCCAGACAGAAGGAAACTAATGAAGGAAAGAACACTGTGGAGCAATCTCATGTGATGATAAAATGTCTTTCCACAAGGCCAAAGCTCAGCTGCACGGCTGAAAGAAAAGACCATGCAGGGATGTTAATAGCCGAGGGGATTCTAAATTATTCTCTCCTGGTTGTGTGACCCCAAACAAAAAGTGATGTCAGGCTAGTCCAAACACACAGCCTTGACTGAGCAGGCAACAGTCTGACCTGCAGTGTTGAAGGGCAAACATATTGCATATTGCACTCAATGAAAGGTTTAAAAAGAGTAGCGAGAGCAAGACAAAGGCAGAGAGAGCTTTGTATAGTGTTTGTGAGCAGCTGAATGAAGGCAGAGAGACACAAAAGTTGCTAAAAATTAAGGTAGAGAGACAGTGAAAAAGAAATCTTGGCATCTGATGGTCAGAATTGAAAAGGGAAAAAAGAAAGAAAGACAGAGAACAACAGATCTGGAGACAAACAGAAACACATGGACAGAACAGGTGATGGATGTCAGAGACAAGGCTCAGCAGTTTGTGTGTGCGTGGGTGGGTGTGCAGGTGGGTGGCATCAAAGCCGCCAGCCATCCACCGTGGGCCCCAATGAACAGGCTCATGTCCACAATGTGGAGACAAACTGTCAATTACACAGAGGGAGGACTGGCAGCTTCACCTGCCAAACCTGCTGGCATCACTGAGGCTGTGCATGTGACACTTTACTGATTTTACTGAAAAGAAAAGATCTCTGGGTTATTTATTCCTAATCTTTAACAATTTCAATAAATGCCAATACAGTGAAACTTTGCTGATTGCTTGTTTTGCTTTAAAAGCAAGTAGCAACTTCACTGATATTTCACCCACAATGGCCTAGAACTGTATGACTAACCCATGGATGTATTGTAAGAACTGGATGTCTGACTCAAAGATGCAACCTAGTCATTTGAAAATTGCTCACTGAGCGCATAAGCCAAAAAAGTTTCCTAGCTTCCAGGTCTGCTTCCATGTTGTGCGTATTAATACATCCATGGGCTAAACCGTCATGTCCACTGGATGCGGCTGCGTCACATCTAAGTTCAGAAGTGGAGCATCTTCAAACAGCAACCACGTTTCTAACATTGTGTACAATGAATGTCATACCGCTAGAATGGCTAAAACTAGTTTTCTGTTCGAGGGATTCTGTGGTGAGAGTGGACTTGATCATGTGTTCTGCATCAGTGTATCTTGCCCCCCTCATGCTCACCTTGTGTGGCTGTAGTAAATCTGTGAGAAAGTTTTTCTGGAGAAAAAGATGGGAGGTAAATGCTAAGAGCTAAATGCATATCCTTCATGTGTAGAATTACTGTAAATGACCACATGTTTAAGCAAAGTGCCTTTCAGGCAGCTCATAAAGTTGTCCAAAGTTATTGTAACCTTTGTTGAATCAGTTTAGTTGTTACAACTTCACAGCTCATGTACGTTGTAATAGAGGCCTGACAAGTTACGGAGATATTTACACTTTCTCCAGCTCAATGACTACTCATTTAGGAGTAAACTGTGTGCACAGATATTTTGCAGTATTGTAGAGCAGATGACATTATTTCCAGATAATTTGTGCTTGTAATTTAAATAATTTTCTTATATAAATTTTGTATGAGAAAGATAATTATAGTATTCAATGTATTCAACCTGATTATTCTCTGTGGTTCTTGTATATGTTCCCCCTGGAGACCTCACCTGCCATTAAACTAGTAAAGGGAAGTTCTGTGTTTTCTGCGTTGGATTAACACACTGTGACGACGGCTGGTATGTTTTTTTCAGCCTGGACCTAAAAGTAGCTAAAGTGATAGATTTTACGGAAATGTATTCTAACTATTTGAAGCATTATAACAAAGTGCTGCTTTACAATATTTAAAGGAAATACCTAGTTTTTTGTTTTCAAAAGAATATTAAGTTGCAGCTCAAGTCCTCTGATGTCAAATAGACAAATGACTGGCAAACCATAACCTGTCTACACCACAGGCACACACTGAGCTATTCAAATAGAGACCCTGACAGCCAATCTGAGTCCCTAGGAGGAGATTGGCTTCACACGATCAGTCGTGTCCCTTGTAGGAACTAATCTGTCTTCTGACACTGATAAAAACAATAATGAAGCTGTGACTCAGTAGCAAAGAAAAGAAGACAGAGGACAGAGGGCGGAAGAACTGACACGAGATATATCAAAAGCAGCAGACACAATAAATGTGAGGAATGAGGGCAAGACTTGGAGAAGGAAAAAGGCAGATAACATAAAAAAGCTTGTCAAAAGTTGAAAATGGCTGGTACCACTACTGATTTAAAAAAAATGTTATCATGTCATCTCTATCCTCTCTCAGATAACTACACCACAGAACACTTGCAATGACAACTATGGCCGTGTGTCTTGTCTTCAGGTTCATCTATGTCATCACAACTGTGGCTGTAAAGGGAGAAACTGGCACCTGTATTGACTATCCATCACTGATTTAATTAGCGGGATGACATCTCTCCCTCTTTCTCTCTCTCCCTCCACCTGCAGCAGCCTGTCAGTGTTTAATGGGCCGTCATAATCAGACAAATCCACTGTAGCCTTGTTATGCACAAAACAGATTTATAGCCTGCATATCAGGCAGCAAATACAAACGGGGAACTGATATTAAAGGAGGAGTGAAACAAGTATAAGCCGAGAGGTTGTTTCAGGGACATTACATATTGTGCTGTTTTTAAAGGCACAGTTCACCTCAAAAATTATATATTTTCCTCCTACCTGTAGTGCTATTTATCCATCTAGCTTGTTTTGGTGTGAGTTGCCGAGTTTTGGAGAATTCGGCCGTAGAGATGTCTGTTTTTGTTTTTAATATAGTGGGACTATACGGCACTTGGCTTGTGGTGCTCAAAGAACCAAAACAACACATTTTTTACTCAATACATTTGTTAACCCAACAGCAACATCTCTTTCCAGAAATCATGACCTGGTTACTCAAGATAATCCACAGATTTGTTGTGCGCAGTTTCATGTAGGAACTGTTTTCTTTCTACTGATAGTTCTTACATGAAACTGCTCACAACAAGGAACTGTCCCTTTAAGCTCACTGATGTTACATGAAGTGATGCTCTGTATGTGTGTCCATATGGCCTGCCTGTTGTCTTGGCAGTATAAATGCATGTCTTGTACATCATGTCATTTGTTGTGTGCCTCCTCTGATTGCACGCCGTTCTAGTCTCATTAGTGAATTAAACATCAAAAGGCATTAGGATATCAAACACGGCATTCACATACTGTACATGCAAATATGTGCCGGCACCACTTACACACACACGCACGCACATGCAGACACAAAGGATATGAATGGGCTCATTAGTGAGAAGTGGTACAGAGAGCAACGTCTGTAATCTCCAAGCGAGCTCACTGGATTATGTGATGCAGTGATTTTTGATGATGAGATGTGTAGTCGATTATGGAGATGATGCTGTATGTACCAGTTAGCTGAGAAGAACTATTTCTCTTGGGTATTTTAGACAGTGATAAGGGTTGAAATACACACGATTATGCAACAGCTGCAATCAAATGTTACTATCATAGAGAGAGGACACACACCAGCGGTGGAAGAAGTACTCAGATCCTTCACTTAAGTGAAAGTACTACTGTTGTAGACCAATATAAAAAAATACTCGATTACAAGTAAAAGTCCTCCATTCAAAATCCCACTTAAGTAACAGTACAGAAGTATTATCATCAAAATGTACTTAAAGTATTAAAAGTAAAAGTACTTGTTCTGCAGAAAGGTGGCCCCTGTCAGTGTATCTTATCATCATCATCATCAATGCATGAAGCAGCCTTTTAACGTTGTAGCTGGCTGAGGCCGAGCTAGTATTGAATACTTTATGTACAGTTAGTTTAGTCCGGTAAAGTGGGTCACAAGATAAATCTATGGGGTCATGAGATGATTAATGGGGGGAAAGAGGAAAGTTCTGCTACACAATGTTGTATTAGTGTTATCTGATCATAGCTTTTTTGTGAAATAATAAATGATTTAACAGCTTTTTGGCCTTCAATAGTTATTTAAATGATAAGTTTAAAGGGGAAATGTCTTTGGTGGAACTCATAGACACCTGAAATGTGGGACGCCAAAGGGACCTCAGCTAGACTTCTTTAAAGGCCAAAAAGGTTCTAATAATATCTAACAATGCATTGTGTTTTATATTCCTATTGTATTTTTTTGTGTAAAATCTTTATTTGAAAAGTAAATATTTTTTTACAGCTGTAAAATAAATGCATAAAGTAGCAAAGTACGAGGACCTCAAAATTGTACTTAATACTTGAATAAATATATTTAGTTACTTTCCACCACCGACACACACAGTGAAATCAAACCGAGCAGACACAGGTGTCAGGCCCTTAATCCTTCCCTGTCGCGCTCTAATTAACAGTAGAGGAGAGATCCTGTGTTCAGATGCATTCACACTGCACGTCCGAATGCCACACACCCTTTCATCACAACCCAACTTTCATCATCAAACACATAATTTAATTAGACTGAATAGGATATGAGGCCTGCTTTTATATGCCATGTGGGCGCGTGTGAATGTGTTGTGGGCCCTCTGTGCTGCAGCTCAGCCTTTGTTGCTATATTCACACAGAGGCCAAGCAGGGCTTTCAACCTGTGAAAGTATCATCACTTCCTGGGTGCTACGCCATCTGACCGGAGGTCTCTTTGACTGCAGTTGTCAGGCTCCATTAGGAGACAACAGTGGTGATGGCTCCATCTCTACTCAGTGGTAATTGAACTAAATGGTTGTGAGAGAGGCTGGTTCAGAGGATAGTTGACTTTGTCGAGAGGTAGTAGAGAATCCCACTTAGAGTAATAGGAATCCAGGCTTGCCACTGTCATTATACCAGGCAAGCAGAAATGGCTACATGCAGTATGCAAACACATGCTTTTACGCATACAGCTGTGCACATAAAGTGTGTCCTCTTGTATCAGACCTGAGAGATAAACACTGAGCTTCAGGAAAACTGAGCAGGTGGCAATTTTGACACTTGTGACTGTTTGTAAGTCACGTAGAGCTCTAGTTAAATTATTTAGCATGTTTATGTCTCTGAGCTGCACTCGTTTGTTTTTCAGTGAATAGTTGAATGCATCATTGACTGCATTAAATTACAGTGTCAACTTTTCGTGAGGTGTGCTGGCCTAAAAATTGGAGAAGTGGACCAGAGGGTTATCACTTCCATCCCTGTACAGGCAGAATAAATCTAGATGGGGACAATTAAAGAGCAGCCTCACATGGTGCCTTTGAGCCAGGCGTTTCACCCCACAACCCCCATCTGATGGAGCTGCTCAGTGGCCATCAGATTAGACTGTGGTTGTACTAGGAAGAAGAGAACATTGCGCTCTGTGAATTTTCCTTGATAAATAAGGGTGAAACTATTTAAAACACTGAACCAATTACAGAAGAAATACGTCTGTCACAAAGGTGCCTGTATGTCAGCAATCCTGCAAAAAAACAGTGTCACTCCTGCTTTTTCTCTCTTATCAAAGACGACCGCTATGTCCAATTAGGAAAACATCACAATCAGGAATTAAATAAATATAAAAACACCACATAATGCAGAAATGGGACAAAAACAAGATGACCTTTAGAGAGCAGGTAGAGCTAAAAATAATGAGGAAAGAAACAGACATGCAGAGAATATTTGCTGGCTAAGAATATCCATAAACAGTAATTTCTCACTTTTCCTGTTTACTGCCAACACTTCCATCTCATTTCATAAGTGAATAATTATACACATTATTTAACTGTACTCACAAAATCAGATTTTCAAATGGGGCAGTTTTACGAGGACGCGAGCCAACTATTACCATTCCATAAAAGTTTAAGAAAAAACAACAGAAATTTTCAGGTCATCTATCACCTGCCTTCCCACAGAACCGGACAACTGGTTGTTAACATACCTGCACGTTAATCACTGCGACATCGCCACGGAAACCAAGGAGGACAGGCCCCAGGTGGCCATCTCTCGCTCTCTCTTTTACACACACACACACACAAACTATATTTAACCAATGCACACTATAAACACTGTACTTGCAAGAAAAGCATGCATGTGCACACTGAGTATTATTTTGCATATAGTCAACAGGAAACTAAAATAATAAGGCCACTATATTATTTCTGTCACTCAAAGTCATGTGACCTGTTGATTTTGCACAACAGACCAGAGCTGGGAGCAACATTATACACTCTGCTATGACCAAACTAAATGTACTAAACCTCTTGAAGTTAAAACCTTTTGTGAGGACAACGCGAGCATGTGTGTGTGCCTGCACCTATATTGTAGCACTGAAAACTTCATTAAGCTCTTTACACAAACTTTACACGTCCTTCAAATTGTGACCATGACTCACAGGATTCGATAATAATCATCTCTTTGACGAATCCTTCATCTTCTTCTAAGTTGATGAGCACAGCTTTGCACAAGTGCTTTTAGGCCGTCAACAGGCAAACAAATCCAGGAAATTGTGGGATGCACATCCAGCCTTTGGAGTACATAAGAGAGATAGCTAGCTAAAGCCCATAGCAGCATGGCACATAATTACACACATGGTAATCCTCAGCAGCCATCTGCGACAATAATGTATTTGCAGGATGTAGAGGTGGTATAGCGATGTTTACATTTTGAGTGATCATTATCGTCTTGACTACAGAAGTATACTAATTTAAAATGCCAACATTTATCATATATTCTTACTGTAAAATGTCAACATGATGCCCCAGTGATGTGTTTGCAGAGAAGGGTTAAGGGTATAATTCTGAGAGCACGAGTGAAGCTTAAAGTCAGATGGATATACATCCTTGGTGTTTGCTTTGACTTGATTACTTACTTGGTCAAAATTGTAAATATCAAAAAGAAGAAATTAAAGATTAGTTTTCTGCAGTGACTGCGGCACCTACCTATATATTAGTGTTACTTTTTGTGTCAGACTGACAATATTTTTATTTGTAGTTTTTGTGGACTATCTCTGTAGGTGGGTAGGAAAAAGGGTTCATAATATCACTTCATTTCCAAAAGCCACATAGGCAGTTAACTAGCCGGGGGGCTGATGTTGTTAGCTGTTGCTACATCCCGTCTTTGATTTGAGCCCTCGATAGTGTTACTGTGACTTTGTAGGCTACGTCGAACCATGCTGTGATTCATATAACAGGGTAATGTACGACGTATTCAGGGTTACAGAATTCTACTCTTGATGTACATCTGGTTATTTTCCACAACTGAACCCATAAAAGTGTGACATCTAACGCTAGCTAGCCCCCCTTCTTTCTATTGAGTGCCAAAGTCACAACGTCACGTGTGTCCTAACCCTTCGACTCGCCCAAATAATTACCATACTTATTTAAACATACGCAGAGAAACATACACATACTGGTAAGGTTGTGTTCCAAGGCTGGATTTTTTGTTATTAGCGTTACTACCAATGTCAATGGGATTTCGAATGAGGTTTTTCACGACTCTCTATAATGTGGGAAGAACTCAACAATGAATGTGCGGGAGCTGCCAATTACTCAGTTATTTATTGGGTTTTGAGAGAACATGAATGAAAGGTAAAATGTACTGAAGTGGGAATCAGTGCTAATATTCCAAGTTACTTTGGGAGAGAAAGATAGATAGCCTAGCTTGCTAGCTTCCACTCTCCAAGTATAATATAAACTTAACATTACGATAGGTCCTCAATAATGTTGAAGTTGCAAAGAGACAGACATCTTACTTTTCTAACTGTCCATAACCAACGAAATGTGGGCTTGAGAAAGGGTGGGGGGGGGACATCAACATCAGTAGGCTGTACAGGGCTATGACACGCTCCAGTCAGTAGCCTAGCTGTCGCCTAGCTGGCTCTCAAATGTCAGTCAACTGCTGCCATGGGAAACCCCCAGAGTCTTGAATCTAGGACGGTGTGTTCGCTAATGCGTCCACAAGAACGATTTTATCCTTTTTTGAAAAATGGAAAAATCTGCACAATTGCTCTAGCATCGTCATATTTCATATTTCTGTACAACTGAAGTGAGGAGAATTTAAATTTCATTTGACTTTAAGGTGTGTGTGTCATCTAAATACGTAAACAGATATTCTGGTGTCTTCTGTCCTGCTAGATGCCTCTGTGTGTGATGTCATGTGTCCTAAACCCTCTGACATTCAGGCTGTGTGTGTGTGTGTTATGTCAGATGCCCTGTAGCTGGCAGAAAGACCACTTTGGCCCACGATGTTTCTGTCCGGCGTCCAAACAGCAGACGATTACCGTTATGCGTGTGTGGATGCAAATGCCTGTCCCTCACTATTTATGTCTCTGCAATTACATAAGCACAGCTGCTCTCCGTCTCTTTGTCTTTCCTCAGTACAAGTGCTGAATATGTAGCTTTTCTCCTGCCACCAGCCCAAGCTACACCCAGTTTACAAATTAATCTCCTCCATCCAACTAAAGGCCCGTGCACTACTTATTGACTGAAAGCGTTTGGATCATCTAAGAGTTACGCAGCATAAAGGATAAACGATAGGATAAAGCCAAAAGATCAACAGCTGGCCGGTCAGTGGTCTGCTAATCCACAAGATGTTAGTGATATTGGAACATCCTCCTATGGCTTATCCATACATACTATACTCTCACGATATATAACTGATGATATGAGATGTGTGGGTCTTAGATAAGATAAACCTCTGACCTACAGCTGTGCAATTCACTAGTGATAAAAATATATTTCGTTTTAGTGAGCCAATACTGAAGCTTGTTAATCCTCCAGCAAGTGTGTCCGTTACTGTACATGTGACTGGTCACAAATCATTAATGCAGTAAATATGCATACATGTGAGGATAACCAAAGTAAAGGTGGAAAGCACAAACTATTTGTGGAATAGTTTTTACTTGTGAGCAAACTAAAAAAGAAGAACAGAGTGGCCCACTCTTAGAGGAGAAGTTATTCTGGTAAGGCTCAATGTGAAGATGCTGATTTTAGTTAACAATCATTATTGTCTGTTATTTTGATGAACCGTGCTTTGCTTTTAAACCAGAGGATGACAAATGAGTACGGAATCTGTGCTGAGTTTTCCTTAGGGCTCTAGCTCTAAACCAAAGGGATTATTATGATATTATTAATGAGTTGCCTTTCTAAATAAGGACTGAAACAAAACTAAGACAGTAAGAGTACAAACAAGGCTTTCTCAAACATAAATAGAAATGTTACTGTGCAAGTGTGACACAAAATTACTTTTCCTCAGAAAAATGAGAACAAGTCCATCCATCCATCTTATTCCGCTTATCCGGGGCCGGGTTGCGGGGGCAGCAGTCTAAGCAGGGACACCCAGAGTTCATAGTCATTCCGTGTCCGGGGATTAGGTCACCGAGGCCCCCGTCTTCGACTGCCACCCAATCCACATTGCATCTGCCCCTTACGGTTCTTCCTGCAGGTGGTGGGCCCACAGGAGATCGGAGAGCAAGTCATATTTTATTGGATTATAATTATCAATGCATTATCATCTGAAAGTATCACTAATGTTGCACTTTATATACTGCCGGTTAGCTTGATCTACAATAATACATCATAATCTATTATCTGATTAAATTTTGTATTAATCTAAAACGGTAAAGTAACCAGTAATTACTTAAGTTGTCAGATAACTGTAGTGCAGTGAAAAGTATAACATTTCTCTGAAATGTTGCGAAATAGAAGTATTAAAGTAAAGTACAAGAAGCCCAAAATTGTACTTAAGTACAGTACAGTACGTGAGTAAATGTACTTAGTTATTATACTACCGCTGCAAATGTTCATGACATCAAGTTGTACTTTATGCTGAATTCACCATGTGAGCCATTATAATGTGGGAAATTTAACAGGCCTCAATGTTGTTTTTACATGATATTTTCTGAACACTGGTTTTTATTTGAGAATTTACAGAAGCACAAATATGTATTCTGCCAAAAAGACAACCTGCTTCTGCTCAAAATGAAATGCATAAGCTGCATTTACTTTATCAAAACATCAGTTCTTGCAATGACAATAAAAATCATAATCACATAATATTATCAATCTGCCATTATAATGCAGCCCTACTCTGCCCTGAGCTTTCATCTCACACAGCTTAATGTATATTACAATAGGCTAAAATCCAGTATAGATGTCTGTTTCTGTGTCTCTTTCAGATTCCCATTGACAATATGCACTCACAGCAATTCAGTCTCACAACCCTCTAATGAGATGCATGATGTGATAACCTGTTGTTTAGATGATAAAAAATAATGAGGACATATCCTCACATAAGAGGCACAATCAACCCACTCATGACACAAATGTCCAATTACACACCACCCCTCGTGTGAAAGCATGAATATTTCACACAGCAATTTTAATGTTCTGCTGAACTGATCGATCATTCCATAAGGTGATTGCAGTGGCGCCTACACTGACTTGATTGCATTCAAGACATGTGGAGAATATTAGAGGTTTGGGCTGATCTATTCTTGTCAGGATGGGCGTCTCAGACAGGGCTGACTAATGATCCGACTGACTCGGCCAAGGCAGGAGGGATCAGTGACATCTTAATGAGGCCACAGGGCTTCTGTGCTTACAGAGATAGGAGAGGGGAGATGGGGTGGTGTGGTGGGAGACGCAGAGAGGAAAAGGGAAGGTAAAATGAGCAGAAAAGAGACACGTGCTGTACAACCACACGAGAAGGAAAGGGTGTAAGGAATGAAAGCCATGAAGTGAGGGAAAATCAGAGAAATGAGAGAGTAGGTAGCACGCAGTTTAAATTAATGTATGGTGGAAGGTGTCCCACTGATGTCCTCCCACTCCTGACACGCCTGGGATTCAATCTGTGTGTGTGTGTGTGTGTGTGTGTGTGTGCTTGTGGAGCAGCCCTAACTGCTCGGTGTGTTTAATTATCAAAAAGTGACAACTCAAGTGGGAGGTTTTTTGCCTCCTATTTATCCTCCTCCTCCTCTTCCTGTGTTGGTGTGAGATGAGTCACTCCCAGTTACGTTTAGAAAGGGCCGTCCCTCCTGTCGTCGCTGTTGGAGACGAGAGCACTATGGAGTGTGAGGTAGTTAGACCTATATCAGCCTGCTCACACCAAGAGACAGTCAGAGGGAGTTTGGCAACCGACGGAGCAAGAGGGAATAGAATTGAAAGAGTGTGAGGGAGTGATGGAAGCATTATGGATCATATTTTTCTTAAAAATTTAGCTCGTTACCTCAAAATCACATTTATTTAACTGCAGATTTCTATAAAACACTAGTTCCCAACCCATGGGTTGGGACCCTCCATAAAAAACCTTCTCAACTTTCTCAATTTCTTGCTTTTTTTTGTAAAATCTGTATATTTTTATGCTTCTAAACAAAAATTCTCCGAAGGAAAAATCACTCTTTGGCTGAACTGCGCATAATTTCGCTCCACACTATGGCCAATATCACTACAGTTATATTGGGTCACGGGTAATTATTGCCTCATTTTGGGGTCACGAACCATCACTGGTTTTGATTTTTATGATTTCCTTATTTCCAGGTGGCTATTGCTTTCCATTAATTCAACTGAAAACACATAAAACTGACAACCCATTGGACAGTGTGTTTTTGTTGCCGTGTTTGTGTTGTGGCTCTAGGGTGGGAATGTTGGTTGGCCCACCACTTTGGACCGGACTGCAACATCACAACAACTATTGGATGGATTGCCATGAAATTAGGTTTAGGCATTCATGGTCTCTAGAGGATCTTAATGACTTTGGCTTTCCCTCATGTGCTACCATGAAGTTGAAATTTGCGGTTTTGGATAAATATCTTAACAACTGTGGGCTGAATTGCCATGAAAATTGGTACACACATTCATGTCTCCCTCAGGATTAATCGTAATCACTTCACTTTTCATCTAGAGCCATCATCCAGTCAAAACTTTGATTTGGTTTATGACCAAATACCTGTGAATCACATTCCCGTCAGCCTCAGCTGTACTTTGTGTTTAGGACTTATTAGCAAATTTTAGCATGCTAACTTGCCAAAATGGTGAACATGAAAAACAGCATATTTTAATAGTTAATATGAGCATATCAGAAGACTAATATCAGCATTTAGCTCAAAACACCACTGTTCCTCAGTACAGCCTCACAGTGCTGCTAGCATGTCTGTAGCATCCTGTTTTTCACATAGGAAATATTTTCACTTATTTTCGAATGACAATGTTTGGTTCGTGATACCTTTTCTTGATACTGTGTGATTTTAAATTACTAAGAAAGATAAAGAAGCCAACCTTGATGCGATCTTTTCTGCGTGTCAAAAAAAAGGAAAACAAAGAGTTTCTTTTAATGGATAAGGCAAGTTTCAAGTCTCTGCAACGTGATCTTCATACTGTATATAACTGAGTGCCAACCAGTGGCTGTCTGGAGTTAGTCTAAGTTGGTATATTTTTCTAAGAACAAACCAGAAATTAATCAGACAGAAAGAGAAGGAGTGATGTGCCAGTCCTTGTTTCATCTTCTTGAAGTATTTTCCCTCTGTTCTTACATTTTGTAGCACAGCAGATGCCACAGTCCTTAATTCCTGTAGAGGAAAAAAGGAGCACAGTAGAATAGTACAGGTCATGTAAATGTGGTCGTCTCAGTTATTTCTTTGTCTAAAATGGCGCAAGTCAGTAAATCTGTCTGTGGCAGATGTGTCGCTGTGCTCTACCTGAGACTACAAAGTAGGACAATGATTGCAGCTGTTCTCAGGGGAGACTACCTTGAGTCATACAACCCTTCCAACACCCCAAATATACCTCCCGGCAAAATACTAAAGGTGCACACAAAGGAGCGCTACAGCACAGACAGAGAAACACACACACACAGACACAAACACACACACACATACATCACTAAATACCTAAATACACCCAGGGGACTCAGCCATAGGCCTTGAGACATTTCTTTGTGTAAATAGAGCATTACGTAACCTTCAAGTGCTTGATGAGCCAGAGAGTGAGGACAGGAGGGAGGACGGGTGAGGAAGGAAGACAGGAGGGGAGGACAGACCTGTGAGGTGACATCCCCAGTGGAGCAGCACAAACTGTGGCCTTGTTAGAGAGATAGAGGCAGAGACCTCAGCGTGGCATCTCACCCCTGGCACCTCATGGAGAAAAGTGATTGTTCTGTTTCGGCTGTAGATTCAGCTGAGAAACTAAAACAATGAGACTGTCCTCACATGAAAAATAACAGCATTGGCCGTTTGTTCAAACTAGGGCTGCACATATACAAATTGCAGAAGCTGAAATTTTTTATAAAGGTCAAATGTTTGACAAAACAGCATTATAATGAAGTACTGTAGTGCTGCAGAGATGCCCTGGCCTACAAATCTTGCTCTCCAGATGTAAGAAAACATGTTTGTTTGGTAAAAACTCTAACACATCTCACATCATCATGATTTTAATAGTTTGTTCAGTGAAAATGAAAATTGTGATGCAACTGCTGGATGTGTTAAAAAGCTACTGTTTGCTAACAAGTTTGCCATTTAAACTTAAAAGGTGGTAATATGGGGATATTGTGTGTACAACCTGTTTCCATTGCCCCCAAGTGACCAAAATAATGAGTCATTGCAGGTGTAATCATAGTGGTGGCAGAACAAAAACTTCTCATATGAATCATTTATGCGCTGGTCATTTGTGACAGGAAGGCACTGACGGACAACGTCGTACCGGCCACTGAGGCAAATGTTTTGGAAGGCTCTGACAAACAGCATATTTGCTGGGCATGGCGGTTTATTCTTGACCTTGGAAACAGCATTTGACAAAACACCCTCAACTCATGGTCCACTCACTTGTTCTGAAACTTGTGACCGTATCACATGCTCCTCATCAGCTGATTGAGTTTGCTTAGGTGTCATGGAACTGTAGATATTCAAACGTTGCATGAAGTTGAAAGCTCCACAACTGGTACATAAGTGGATCTTGAGTTGAGATCGCTTAGTCCAGCAGTTCCCAACCTTTCTTGTCTGATGTAGCCCCACAGCCCTATCAGATGGGCCTAAGTATCCCTTTATCATACCCTGAAAGATGGGATGGCTTTATAATATTGTTCAATTGTATTTTTTTGTAGTTTTGGCCAAGTTTCCATTTGTGCTACTGCCATGTGGAGTGACAGAAACCTGTTGATTCAACCATTTACAGTATGTTTACTTTTTGTTGTCTTCTTTCTGACTACATTTTCTGCAGTCTTAATCAACTTACAACTGACTCAGGTTGTTGGAAAACTGAGGCATGTCTTGTGCAGACTACCATAGATAAATTAGTGTGATAATAATTATAAAGTTCAGCATCACACACATTTGTAATCCTACTTGTGTGTTGATATTTCTCTCGTAAATCATAATTTCTGTTTTTCAAATTAGCTGAGTTTCACAATTTTTCCACCTACCCCCTTGGGGTACATGTATCCCTAGTTGGGAATCACTTGCATAGTCAACTTGATTTCTCCAAGGTCAAGAGTGAACTGTCAATTTTTCAGTCAATATGGATGAGAAGTTCTGAAAATGCTCAGAATAATGGAGGTCTTGATCCTCTACAGTGCCGATGATGTGTTATATGATCAAAATCTCCTGAACAAGTGAGCCACTGAGATGAGATTGTTTTGTCACCCGTGGAGGACTTGTTGGATACAGCATGCAACAGGTTTTTGGTCAAGGTGAATGATGCATCAATGAGCAAAAGCCTTTTTACAGTAAACAAGTGAACAGGTTGTGACTCAATTTCACAGGAGCAAAAGCTGGTGCATGACTCCGCTTAGCCACTTGTGAATATCAACATTCACGGGGAAAATGAACGTGTTTTTGGACTGAAATGGATCAAAAACCTGCTTCATCCCCTTCCTCCCCACCTCTCATGTGGCAGTGACATTAATCACAAACTGCCTCTGCATCCAGTCTGAGGAATAGGTCAGCTCCCTGGCTGCCGTCCACCTGCAAACACACACTTTACCAGCCTGTCTGCAATTCCACACACATACACAAATGCAGGGGTCGGTATGAGTATATGCAGACATATGCATTTATTGTATTAAATTGTAAAAAATTATTCATAAAACACATGTGATAAATTCAATTGCAGGACTTGATTATCTTGAAGTGCTAAATAACACCATATTTCTGATTTGGCATTAGTCAAGCATTTTCCCATTCCTAAAATGGTACTCCGGATTGAGCTAACGTTTTCATTTTTGATCATATGTTGTATATCTCATTATGAGTTCAACAGCAAGCAACATTGCTATTTTTCTTTCTAATGCTCAATATAACTGACAACATTACTTACACAGATATACAGTATTCAGTTTAAAATTACATATGACAAAGAAGAGCAGATGGAGAGCTGGAACCCGAGAATTAGTGCCATTTTTGCTTAATCAATCAATCAATCAAATTTTATTTATATAGCGCTTTACAACAACCAAACAATACATACAATAATAAGAATAATACGTTACTTAATATCAAAACATACATTGGATTGACTAATGAATCAATTAATTGTTCCAGCTCTAACTAAATTAACAATTAAACTTACAATAACTGATTTTTTGGCCACTTGTGGGCAGCAGAAACAAACTATAAACGCATTTACATAGTATCATCTTTTAAAGTTGATATAGCGAACTTGTTAGCAAGCTGCTTATTTAGCAGTACACACAAAACAAGTTATCATTCATTTGATATTTCTGGCCACCTGGCAAATGAAAGTCCAATATTCATTCCCTTTTAGTTATGTTTTTGGTCTCTTCCAACCCCTGATGGAAATATCTGCCTCTCTTGCTGCTAAATGCTTTTCCCCAGCTATAGTCACTAACTCTGTCTCTCTGCTGTTTGGTGCTGACCAGGTAGTGTACAGTGCGTTAAAGGGACCTTTTTTTGCTGAAAACAACCCTGATGAGAGCGGTGAGAGTGGACCAAAACAATCAAATCACAGGCCATATAAACAAAACAATACGCTTAAAGATGCTTAAGTGCTCTGTTGAGATACTGATAAAAGCAGCTTTAAATTTCAGTTTTATTTATTTTCTTGTACTGGACAGACAGAAATGTTTTAGGGCGTTTTCACACCTACCTTGCTTGGTCTGGACTGGACTTCTGGACTTTTCAGTTTGTAATCCAAATTACAAGTGTGAAACCTCCCTCGAACCACCGTCCGGACCAGTCAGTCAGTCATTTTCTACCGCTTGTTCCCGTTGGGGGTCGCGTGTAACTGGAGCCTATCCCAGTGGCTTAGGCAGGGTACACCCTGGACAGCTTGTCGCAGGGCTGACACAGAGACAGACAGAAATCTAAACATTCACTCTCTCATTCATCCACTAGGGACCATTTAGAGTCACCAATTAACCTAAACATGCATGTCTTTGGACGGTGGGAGGAAGCCGGAGAACCTGGAGAGAACCCACGGTAACACGGGGAGGACATGCAGACTCCACCCTGAGAGATCGTGGTCTGGTCCGGGATTCGAACCCGCAATCTCCTTATTGGGAGGCAGGGGCGCTAACTGCTCTGCTACCGTACACTCCTCAGTCCAGACCAAACAGACGAAATTTGGTCCGACGAAAAGAGGTAGTCTCGGTCCGGATCAAAGTTAACAAAGGTTCATTGCTAGTGTGAAAGCATCGTATGTATGGTTCGGACTTTCAGACCATTTACAGGAAGTTCCGGTGGTTCCCGGAATTCAGGATTGCTTTCCTGTCAGCGCCGATAAAGCGAGGACGTTCATTTGGCGAATTTGAACTAGCCTCAAATATAGTTGGTGATCCAGGTAGTAATGCCATTGCAATAACAGCATATTGGCAACAATATGCATCCGTTCATCCATCTTGTCAAAGTTACCCGCTGAATTGACAACACGCTGACGTCAGATGCACGTCCGCTAACAAACCAATCAATGTTAAGATGCAGCTCACATAACTGATGACGACAGGACGCAAGTACATCATTTAAAGGTCTTTAGTGCGCTCGCATAATTGCAGTGTGAAACCAAACCAAAACGAACCGAATGTATAAAATGTATCACAACATGGTCTTTGGTGCAGACTTTCAGGTGTGAAAACGCCCTTAGTGAACAGAGAAGCACTCGGTGTGGACTGTAAGAGAATGCAAACACTTCTGTTTCCTGACTCTTGTTTGTTCCTGCTGACCAAATACGTTTTACACACACACACACACACACACACACACACACACACACACCACAGGCTGGAGGCAGAGAGAGATTAAGATAGGACACACCTGCACTGTATATGTTTATGTATGTGTGTGTGTCCATTATACAGTGTTGAGAACTGTGTTTATGACAGCAAAGCAAGTCTTATGTCCCTGGTCAGTCTTTGCTGTTGCATTTGTGATGACTGAACGACACTGAAAGCATTCTGCAGAAGTTGCAGGAAAGAAGTGATGAACTTGAAGAAAATCTGAAGAATGAATGCAAAGGGAAGGAAAGGAGCGCGGGGAAATTATCACGTCAACTCAAATGCAATACTTTTTTTTTTTTATTGACCAATTTTACAAATAATGTATCTGTTCATACGGGCTCTGGTTCAGCGCGAAGTCTGTTTTCATTATTAGTAAATCAAACCTAAATCCAGTCGTCTCATTTATTAGTGAGTCAGGCAACAAAATTAACCTTGATGTCAATTTGGAATTCGTTAAATGCCAAAGAGCAATAGACATAGCCACTGCAGTGGCATTTAAATAAGAAGTGAATACATAATAATACTAAATCCACCTCCGTTATCCATAATCTTCATGCACTCAGAGGCATTGTTATGCACATTAATCATTGATGACAAAACCCAATTAGAGCTTTATGAAATTATGCTCAGCAATGAGGTGTTGTTCATGCGCAGCCATTAAGTTCTTAAATCAGGTTAGGCTCTGTGGTGTGCTTCCTCATCTCAAACACCTCCCAACAGGCCACTCTGAATCTTTTACCTGCTGAGGGCGCAGGTTTTATGACTATTCATCTTCTACACTTCACCTCAGTGGGGAGTAGAATCTAGCACCATCATTAGTCTGTCCGCACAAAATGAGCTTCCATTCATTCAGCAATCGCATCCAGTAATGAGTGCTGGTGTGTCTAGAATGATTAAAGACAAAATAAGAGTCTGAGAGGTAAAGCACAGAGACAAAAGATTCTGTTGTCTGAGGGGAAAGTTGCATAAAGATTGCACAATTCAACACCTTTCAGTCAGGCTGGTGGACTCGTTAATCTGGCGGAAGGAGCACACAGACTGGTGAGGTTTCTGGTTATAATTGGGGCATACAGTATGGTATCATGGCACATAAAGTACTCAATTATTCATTAATATTATCCACGCTCCAATTGGTACCGGCCACTTAGAAAGTTTCCAAAAAGTGTGAACCAAAGAAGAGGACCAAGCTCTTGAGCTAAACAGAGGAAGTTCAACTTAAAAGAGATCAAACTAGGTTAGTGTGAGGAGTACAATGGGTCACAATAACACAGCGTGTCGGCCCAGGAGAGGCAAACATGTCAGGGAGGCTAAACTCCTCGAGAGTCCACCTTTCTAAACAACTTCTCTCTTCAGTAACACTGTAGCCACAAACACTGGCTCAGACTGACGTTTCTGGGGCAGCTATCTGTTTGTGTGTGTGTGTGTGTGTGTGTGTGTGTGTGTGTGTGTGTGACAGTGAATGTATCTGACTGAGAGATATACCTAAAACACAAGCAGATTATAAGATTCTGACTAAAATCAACTGACTTGAAAAATAATTTAACAAAGTGTTCACGATTATTAATTATGTAGTAGTTTTGTCTTGATAATTCTCTGTAGGTTCATCACTACAGAGAATTAGAATAGTTATTACTTTTCCATCTGATCAATACTGGTGCTGATATGACCAATACACTTTAAATACACTTTCATCGATGTCATTCGAAATTTCAGTGTTTCCACTATCAGTAATATTATAGTTATAGTGAGGTTTATGGATTCAAAACTTTGTAAAAATAGAGCACTGGTGTCAGATCGGTACTCCTTATTGGCATAAAACCGTATTTGAGGCACCGAAAAAGTTGGATTGGTGCAACCCTAAAATTATCTTATATTGACTTTTGGTCATACTGTCCAGTTCCAGTTCCACACTGTAGGAATGTTTTGATCTAAGTTTAATTATAATAGTATTATAGTCAATTTTTACTTATCTAATTAAATGTCTCAATTTATTGTCAAAATATGGTTAAACACAAAGTACTGACACAAGCTATGAGGCTATGAATGGACGTCAGACAATAATGAAGTCTCTTCACTGTCAGATTCTGCACCAGAGCAGAAGCTAAGAAAGAGAGAGGACCAAATAATGTTCTGAAGGACCAAATGCTCCTATAAAAGGCGAGGAGAGGGAGCAGATGCACATGGCAAAGAGAAGGGCAGGTCGCCCACACACTCTCTCTCACACAAACACACACACACCATACGGCCCAGCAGGGGGTAAACACACATGCAGAACTTGGAGAACACACCAACACTTACAACCACGCTGTAACTCGCACGGGTACATGGATACAAGGGTGATCATGCGCTGTAGTGATAAACATCATCACGCACCCTTTACAGTAACTGTCGGAAAGTCTGTGAGTGTTTGTGTATGGTCTCTTCATGAGGCTCGTCTCGCAGGCTGAGCTAATTATGCTGCATCACCGTTGTGCCCTGATTACCGCTCCTCCTCTTGTTCATCACAGCCCGGCAGGGATTGGCCTTTTGACACATACAACATACTACAAACCACATTCTCCTCCTCTTCGCTCCTCTGATGCATCTCCCCCCATTTCTCCTCCATCTTCCCTGCAGCCAGAAAGCCCTCCAGCTCCCAGACTTCTTTCTTTGCTCTACTTTTCCTTCCTCCAGGTTCATGCTAGGAGAAGTGACAATGTTGTAGACTTCCCTCTTCGACGCTCCCATTTTGCCAACTCTGCTTGACCTCCATGTGCTAGTTCTTACTTCACATTACTCACCACCCCTCCTCAAATGTTCCTTCTCCTCTGACCACTCTCTCCACACATTTCCTTCCTCATTATTCACTCCTCCTACTTTCCGTGCTTCTCTTAAAGACTAGGACTTCAGGTGCAGCAGCTCTCTGTTCTTGTCCCCAGAGAAAGATTCACTAAATTCTTCTTAATTTAATAAAGCTTTGATGGGAGCTCAATGCCCACATTCATATCCCTAGCCTGCCTCTGGCCTGATGTCTCAATTTCTCTCTGCTAAATCTTCACACACTTTCTACCTTTTCTCATTGTTTGTACCCGCCTTTACATTTTTCTCTTTTTCTGTAAGCCTCTCTTTTGTAGCGAGACTTCCTTCCCCTCTGAAAGTGTCAGAAGTTTAAGCACACTTCGATTTCCTCTGATTAAAAGGAGAAAATGAATTCTCATCCACACATGACCTACTCCCATTTCATGAGGAATTTGGACATAATTTGAATGTGGGGCATGTTGATAAGCAAGATTGGTTAAATCTGTGGCGAAATAGTAACTTTTCGTGCCTTAATTACCCTCCATTACAAATGCATTGGTTACACTAGGTTGGAAAAACTGTGAGGCTAATAAGAGAGCCGACTCTGCAGAGGAAGTATTTCTCCATTAGCTCTTTGACTCTTTAACCTAAACAAAATTAGAAACCGAGTGTCCCGTGGGTAACATACCGGCTCTGTGGGCTGAAATGAGCCCGCGGCTTTAATAATTTGCAATGTCCACTGATATTAAGTTGCTTTTTGCTGTGCTCATAATTTTTCAAAATTGTTTAACTTTATTAGCGCTGAAACGCTCTGACCCAACTGTTACACTGAAACTATCTAGTAAATCTTCTCCAGCTTCTTAATTACTTCTCACTCATTTCCGCCTCCTGTGCTCCTTCTCTTGTCCAGGTCTTTGGGGTTTGGGGTATTTAGACTGACGGCTTCTTTCATTGTCAGCCTGCGATGGGATTTTAATGAGCCACAATGTTAATAAGCAAAAGGAAGATCCTCTCATCACTGTAGAGCACACACAAATATACAGTAGCTATGAACACACACACACACACACACACACACACACACACACAGTGGTATTACATAATCACACCATTTAAAATGTCTTCTTCAAGAAAGCACACAGAGGAGGGTGGAGACAGTTGGTGTTGTTTTATGCAGCTGTTGGGGCCATATTTCCTGTTTTATCTAGCTGAACTTAAGTATGTTGGTACAGAGAAGACAAAAGTTGGCTTGAAGTCATTCTTCAAAGCTTCAGCTTCAGTAATCAAAGCCAAATGATCTCAAAGCCAATGGAGGAACAAATTGTGCAAGGCACAAGAGTGTGTGGAAATACTGCATTTGAGAATCTACTGTATTAAAATAGACAACTTTCCTCACGGTGAGTTAAGGCAGGACGTCCCACTAGCCACCATTACTGATGTACGAACTGAACACATTTTCCAGTCCAAGTTATTAGTCCAAGTTAAAAGTCCCCTGTGGAGCTTTCTTGTAAAAAATAAAGTTTCTGTTTACATTTAGTGTCTCGCACCAAAAACCTGCATGCTTGTGCATGTACATGTGTGTCTTTACCACAGATGTATTAAAAGAAGTGGATACAGGACTCAAAGATGGTGCCCAGTCACTTAAAAGAAAATAAACCAAAAAGGTTTCCTATCTTCCAGGTTTGCTTCCACATTGTGTTGCCCAACTACGCATGTGCATTGCAGTTTCGCCCGCTGCCCAACGATTTTACTTTTGGAGCAAAACCTTTCTTGGCTCTGAGAAAGTTTTACAAATGTATAACCGTAATGGATGTTCAGTTGTGGCTTAGAGGTAGATCAGGAAGAGTCTTTGGACAGCAAATGGCTCCCGAAGGCTATGGCATCGGTGTGTGAGTGTGTGTGTGAATGATTAGTTTATTTCTGATGAGCAGTTGGCACCTTGCAGCCTCTGCCATCAGTGTATGAATGTGGGTGAATGTAGACATCATAGACGGTATAAAATATTGACATAGTATTTGTGACGTCCCCCTTTGCTTTCTGAAGAGCCAGTGTGAAGCTCAGGGTGGTGGCTGCAACCGACGCCATCTTGGCAGTGCCTGACCCCTCTGGCTTCTGTCTAATCCAAAAATGGGCAAAGACGTGGAGCGTGGGTAGGTTGAATGAAGCCTGGTTGCTGAAACCAGCCACCTGTGATGGCACCCACGTGTCACTCAAAGCGGCAACTTCCTTAATTATGCGTAACTTTAAGCCTTAATATAATTTTAATGGGTGAGTTGTATAAAAATCCCCCCCCCCACACACACACACAAGTCAGCAGCACAGATGTCCCCCTGTGTGTGTTTTGGTTAGGTGGCCATTTTCAGACATGAGTAGAGCTGGATGACAGATAATAAAGGTGTAAGGGGGTGATTCCCTTTTCTGGGACAGTCATGCAAACAGTGTTCTTCACACTCCAGCATTTAGATGTGCTACATTTAAGCGACGTGTGATGTTTTCATTTGCACACCCTGTAAGCAGCACTAAAAAGAGACCGTCTGACACCAAGTGTATTATAGCTCGGTGCACTCATACTCAAGCACAGGAAGAGGTGTAAACATGGAAGGGAAAACAATAAAAAAACAAGATGTATTTACTGTAGTTTGATGCGTTTCCTCTGTAATTAGGTGTGTGGAACTTGGAATAGTACAGTACACTCCTCTTAAGAGCCACAAATACCAAACATTTTCTGTTGTTTAATATCCAGATGTGGATGGGGGCGGCCTCCACCAATCAGGAGGTCGATCACGACTGCCCCCCCCCAAATTGCTTCCGAGGGCTGTGCCTTCGCTGTGTGAGTGTGTGTGAATGGTTAGTTCCTCTGTACTGATGGGCAGTTAGCTCCTGCTATCAGTGTATGAATGTGTGTGAATGGGGTGAATGTGAAATGTAGTGTGAAAGCGCTTTGAGTAGTCGGAAGACTAGAAAGGCACTCTCCATTTACCATGTGGCACTAAAGGAGTGCCACTGGGAGTCTGGGGTCTCACACCACTCATATTCTCAAATTCCCCATAATTGTTTCCTGCCTTGGGACTAGAGATCGACCGATATGTGTTTTTCTATAGCTGATGCCGATCTTTAGAGGTCAGTGTCAGCCGATGGTCGATTTTTAGGGCCGATATCTTGAATTTTCCCCCTTCATTAGCATGCTAAAATGTCACACTAATAATAAGTGGATGCAGAACATTTCTAAACTTAACTTCATTTATTGAACACTGACTTGAACCATCTCTCGAATCTTAAATTTTGTGCACTGCACGATATTGAAATAAAATGTTTATCCAAAGTTAACCAAACCAAATTAATAACTGACCAAGCATTAAATATATAAAACAGGTAATGTAAAAAAACAACTGTCAATCATTTACTTAAGTTTTTGAGTATTTATTAAGCCGAATTTTTCAAGTTTGTTGGAACATAAATGTAAACTTAAATACACATTTACATTACTAAATAAAAATCAATTAAATTGAAAAATTAAAAAAATGTCAAATAAAATATATAAAAAATAAATAATAGTGCTGCAAACACACTAGCAACCAGCAATATTTGTGTTTGGTATAAATGACACAGAACATCTAAATGCATTCTAACTTTCTGCTTTTTGCAACTCTCTGCATTTTTATACAAAACAAAGTCCTCAACTAACCAACTGTGATTAAAAACGTAAAGGTTTTCGTGCACTTGAGCTAGCAGCATCAAAAATCTCTTTTCATGCACATAACATAGCAGCATACGCCTTATTTTTGAGTGAAGGATTGTTGCTGAATCCAGAGGTTTTGCCTTGGGGTCCTTCATAGCACGTTCCACCGCACCAATAACACAGGGCTGCCCGCAGATGTGCCTGACTTTAAATCGGCGCTACTGTTGTTGTCACTGATGCTGTTGTTTTTGTCACTCAGTCAGTCATTTTCTACCGCTGCTTCCCGTTTAGGGGTCGCAGGGGACTGGAGCCTATCCCAGTGACTTTGGGCATTAGGTGCGGTACACCCTGGACAGTGGCCAACTCGTCGCAGTGTTGTTTTTGTATTTGCAAAAATAATAAATCGGAGCTACTAAAGACGGATGGCGGCCGATGCCGATATATTAAAAAATGACAAATATCAGCCTGATATATCGGCCGACCGATATATCAGGGGACAGCAGGTGGAAAGCAGAGTGTCCGCAACAAGCCCCCAAATTGACCAGCTTATGTAACCAGGCATGAGACCAATAACTGCAGATTGTAATTTGATATCTGTGATTAAATCAGCAGTTTATGTAATCTATCATATTGTTAAGCTGTTTAGACATCTGAGACTTAATGATGTCTAATAATTAAAGTATGGGTTTTCATGCACTTTAGGCTATATCTTATAAACATTGCATGTTGTGAAAATTCCAGAATTCACAAAAACAAAATATATAAGTCAAATGACCAGCGTTTTTCTTTGAATCTAAATCAGTGATTTTAATCCCGACCAGAGTGCATATGTGGGTCATTTTAATAATTCAATAATTACAACAGCAATTATACTATTTTTATGTGAACTCGCTGGTCCTCCTGTAATTTAAATCACGTCTGCAGCGACGATTTTGTATTTTAATGTGTACCCCATAATTTTTTTCAGGCAGCTTTTCTTTCTACAGCTGAGTGTGAAATTTGACTTTTGTCTGAAAATGGAGGAAGTCAAAAATGTTTTTGATATCTGTCGATATTCAGGCATATTTGGGAACCAATACAACAACAGAAAATAATTAAAGCCATAAGGAGAGCAAGAGTTCATCAAATGGGCTGTTGTAATGTTAATGTGGCATTTACATGTATTCATTTAGCAGACACTTTTGTCCAAAGCAATGTACAAATGAGGTACAATCCAATCCACGGTCAAGAAGATGCCAGTTTCAAATTCCTGAGAAATCAGAGCTGGAGTAATAATGAAATATTTGTAAATTCCATATGAATTTTTATTCATTATTAATTTCATCATGAACTGACTGAATTTGCCCTGTACAATATGTTGCATGAAAACTAAAGCACGAGTGAACACTAAAACACTGTTGGGAAAGTAAAACTAAATCAGCTCTGAGTCTGACTGTGATGCTCGGCAACACTATAAATAACATTCTCTGACTTTTGAGCAGCAGTCAAACCAACAGAAGAAAGGTAAAAAAAAAAACGTATTAGCCCATCATTCCTCTCATTGAGAGCACTCTGTGTGAAATCACCAGAGGCTGCATCGGTCTGGGACATCTGGTCAGCCTAAAGTAAAGTTGCTACAGATTGTGATTTTTGACTGAAGAGCCTTACATAATCATAACGTCTGTAATCAAAAGACCGATCTGTTCCTCTGGGTTAATGACAAAACCAGACAGACGTTTGTCTTTTAAGCCTCTGACTTACATATTGTGTAGTTATCGTCAAGTTAATGCATCACCTCCACCGGCTCTAGTGGCTGCACTCTGCAGCACGTGTTGACGCGCTGAGCGAGGCTTGGCTCTAAGCTGTAATCTACTCTCTGTGCACTTCAGCATTGACATGTGGCGAGATTTGACATTGTGTAAATTAGCTTGTGGCGAGCGTGTTAGCTAACTCTCGCAGCTGTTGCTGCAGGTTAGAGCTGAGCTGCTGGGAGGGTAATGGCTCGAGACTTGCGGGCTAATGGTGCGAGAGGTAGCTGAGGTGTAGGCTGCTGTCTGCTACCAGGCGGGGCTAATGCTACCAAGGCACTTCGCTGAGTCACTGACGTATGTGTAGCATGAAATGCACCTGGAATCACTGATATCTGAGCACAGAAGAGTTTCAAAGGGAAGCGAAGTTTTTTAGTCAAGCAAAAAAAGGACATTTAAATTGAAGGTGAACAAATAAAAGAAATAAAAGGACAAATGTCCCCAGAACTGCACTTGTGCCTATTAACTTTACCAGGACAGAGGCTGCAACCTCTGAAGGTAAAAACAGAAGAAGCATTCAGCTGTCACAGAAGCCAACAGCAGGACCAGGGGAAGGAAGGAACAATGGATTTGGCATGTTTCAGCACACCACTTGTCAATGTGTCAAAGTGATGCAGAAACATGCAGCAGCTAAACTCTTTTCATATGACTCACTGTGATGCTCTGGCTCTCTCTTTCTATACAGGTTGACAGTAGGCGGATGACAGTTGACAGGTACTGCGCACCAGGCAATACACCAGCCAGCCATCTTGTTTTTCTGCACAAATAAGTGGAACATCAACAATAATATGAGCTCCTCCTCTGGGGTTTCAGGCGCGCAGTGACTGATTGTGTGCTCATATTCATGTCATCAAGACCAATTTAAAAATCAGTGGAGAGGTGTCCAAAAAAGAGCAACATTAGTCATAATTAGTGCGCATTAAATGCAGTGAGACATTGACATTGACCTAAGCCAACATTGGCAGCAAGGAGAACATGAAAACTATATAAACGTTATCCCCTATGGTGTAAAACAGAAGAAACAATCCCAATTTTTCCCACTCGTTAATATTATCAATTGTTCACATGTTCAATATTTCTACAGTGGGTAGGTTATGATTTTTTTTGTGGAGACTGAGAACAAGTGCTAATTTCAATACGTGCCTGTCCTATGAAAACTATGCATCTCCAAAAGGTCTACTTTTCACGAGGTTAGAAAAACAACCCTTTGTCACAAATCTTTGTGACAATTGTCAGATAAAGCACTGGGCTTTTAAATGGTTTTGATTTAGCTTAAGAAGTAGGAGAATTTTCTGAACACAAAAAATTCAAAATGACCAAATTCGGGGATAGATTGTTTTCACTAAACGGCAACAAAAAGTAGGCACCACCAGTAGGGACCGTTATCTAAGCTCATAAAGAATTGGCCAATCAAGGTTCATAGATTGCATGTCCATAAGCAATGACTTATCACACCTTTTCCAAGTAAAGACTTCATATCTAAAAACAACAAACTGCTTTGTTCTTAGTTTGACAACCATATAAGACAACATATTGTGTCTGTCATCATAGGTGTGTATGTGTAAGGAAAGCAGTAATTATAGTTTTGCAAACACAAACATTGCCGATCCAGAAAGGGGAGGGTTTTATGGGTAAATGGGTCTAAAATCTCAGAAACCTGCAAGAAGACGAGTAACGGCAAAACAGACGTGGACATTTATTCATCCAGACTCGGTCAAACTTGGTCTAATCAGTCATCAAGCTCAAATCATATTTATAATCAGCTCAACAATCATAATGTGTGTCATCGCCTCACAGTCCAGCAAAGAGAAGCATGTTATTTTGTCTCTGACAAGACAAATATTAGACAAACAACCTATCAGTCTCTCTCTTACACACTCTCAACAACAACTGACCATTATAACTGTCTCAAATGTTGCATTTATTGCAGATGTCTTGTGCAGAATTGCATTAGACTGCATAGGTGTTAGTGATATTGTGGTGACCCCCTGTATAATTCTGCCACTCAGACAAGCATCATAGAAAGGCACTGTCTTTCAGCACCACATAGCCATATGTGCTGCTGGTTAATTAGCTGAAGTCACACTCACACACACACACTTCTCAGTTGCTCTTTTAGCCCATCCACAAGCACAAGCAACACAGCATAATTCAGCTTTGGGAGAACCGGCGTGCTCTCTTCCTTAAGTCATTTTCCGGACATAGACAGTCGCAGTTTCTTAGACTTGAACTCGGGTAATCTCACCGACAAATTGAAGATGAATTACAGATGACCTAATTTGGATACAGCTGATAGTTAACTACAGAATTTAAAACAGCTGGTTGTTTTTTTGCAAGCAGTTTATTTCTGAATTATGCCTCCTGTCAATGGAAATAAAACATTTCCCTCTAATTAGTAATTATCATTATTAGTAACTATCAAAAAATGTTTCTAACTTATCTGAATAGGTTTTTATTCCTACAATAATAAAGGATAAGGATGTTTGTAAGATTTGTTTCATGATAAAACAGTGTATTCTTTCTTTGAGGGCATACATTTATATTTTAGGGGATGATTTCTAATCTGTGGATTGCAGAGTATTTTTTCTATTTTCACCTACTGTAGGGGCAAGATATATTTGTGGACGTATAAGACAATGTCATATCTAAGAAATAAAGCTTTGTTTTGAGGGTTAAACAATGTAGCCACTCAATAATCTTGTTCTTGCAAATCACTGCTTACTTTCCTCTACATCGCCCCTTCTCAGTGATATCCTCATTTTCATGGGAGCCAGGGGCTAATGATGCCTCTCACTCTGCTCGTAATACAAATTAAGCCACCAGCGTAGGTTTCAGCAGAGTCAGTGTCAACAGGCCTGAGCACTGAGAACTGCTGTGACAAAGGGTTGGCTGTAGTAGTTTATGTAGATGCTTACTTGTTGAGGGGTTTGTTAGAGTCTCACCTATACAAGTGTCAGTGTGGTTCTCAGTTAAATCAGGGCAGAATTAAAGGGAAAGGGAACTACATATATTAGATTGAGAAGATGAACATGTTACTGCACTTCTGACTGTATACAGCAGTGGTAGAGATTAAAGAGTAATTTACTACCAGGCAAAAAAGCAGTATTTTACCGCAGTCTTTGGTTAGACGTTTTAGGTCTGTTGCACAACAATGAAGGGCAGTGGTGGAAAGTAACTAAGAACATTTACTCAAGTGATGTACTTAAGTACTTTTGACACACAGTACTTGCATTTTAATTGAGTATTTCCATTTTATCCTACTTTACACTTCTACTCTACTACATTTCAGAGGGAAATATTGTACTTTTAACGCCACTACATTAAATCAACAGTTACAGTTACTTTTTGGATTAGCATTTTACATAAAAAATGTGCTTGGTTTATAACATATGATGTATTATTAAAGAGTACACTACTTGACAGTATATGGCGTGGTAAAAATCAGCTGCACCAGCTATAACATTTTAGTACTGCTTACATATTAATACATCAATCATAATGATCCAATAATTTCATAACATAACACAGACAGGGGCAATTCTGCATAATGAGTACTTATTTTTGATGCTTTAAGTACATTTTGTTGCTACTACTTCTAATACTTTTACTTAAGTAACACTTTGCCTTTAACTTGTAAAGGAGTACTTTTAGTCTTGTATTGCTACTTTTACTTAAGTCGGTGATTTTGCTGACGTGGAGAGTGATGTCATGATGAAATGACACGCCCTCGAGTACACTTCTACATCACTGTAGCAAGGTGAGAGGTTAAACCACTAGAGGTCAGCAAAAACAGGAGTTTCTGTAGATAAGTTGCTTTTGAGGTCAGTGCCACTTGCAATTTCTTGTGGTAGAAAAGAAAATGTTGGATTCAGGTTCATGGAAATGATAGTTTGAACAGAACTTATACATACTGTACAAAAGCCTAAAGGACAAAAATACAGAGCAAATGTAGGCATTCTGATACAAACTACTAAAAAAATTTAATTGTAACCAGAGACACCACATCAGGGACTGTGCAGAAGTAGTAGTAGAAGTAGTGAGTCAAGTCAGTAGACAGTCGTTTTTCATCAGTTTTGGCTTCAGTTTCACTGTTTTATTTAGTTTTTTCATCAATGTGAACTATTCTGTTTGTTTTGGCTGCAAGACCTGTCAGTACATCGAGGGCACACTTGTCCCAGCTATAATGGAGCTAGGAGTGTTGGCTTGTGCCATTTTGTGCTTGTTGTGTGCAATGCTCATTTTAGGCAGCAGGAATATGTTCCTGGATGTATGATGGAGTTCAGCATGCCTGTCAAGCTGGGACCATGAGAGACTTAAAAACTGGAGCAGTCCCATAAATTCACGCGGCTCTTTGCTCCGTTTCATTGTCAGCAGCCGCCCTCTACTTCTTCTGGCACTGGAGTGAATATCTGTCTTAGAGCCAGAGCAGATTCAGCTCATACATACAATGTGTATAATATGTCAATGCTCGAGATGTTCGCTTATTTCTATTTGTTAACTCTGGTCACACACCAACCTGATCAGTTCTACACGAGTTCTCCGAAAAGTTCTCACCAGTGATTCTTCCTGGGGACTGGGGTGACTAGCTGGCTTGCAAATTATAAGGGAAATTATAAGTTCATCAAATTAGTGCATATTTCTTAATACTTTAATTACTACTTTGTTATTGTTGTACTTGACCATGCTCCATAACATTCCAGTTTCTCTGTTTTGAGTGTAGCAAATGACCTTATGTAGACAAGTCACTGTGAGTTTATATATACATATATTGGAAATCCACTTTTTACTAGAGCTGAAACAATTAGTTCATTAATCAATTAGTCAATCGACTAAAAGGTTTATCGGCAAATATTTTGACAATCGATTAATGTTTGAAGTAATTTGTCGGGCAAAAATGGGTTCTGTAGTGCTGGTAAAAAAAATGAGATTTTTAGACGTCATGCATGTATTTTCTGACATTTTATAGATCAGACGATCAATAGATGAATTGAGAAAATAATCCGCTAATTAATCGATAATTAAAATAATCACTGGGGTTAATAATTGAATCTTTTTTCAAAGCATGTTGGTTGCTGTTTTCACTTCACATACAGTAAGTGGGCTGGGTTGCTTTGATGGGCGTAGATGGGCTGAATAGTTCATGTAACACTGAAGAGACTTTGATATTGTGCACACGGTCAGGTCAGCCATGGGTCAGATTCTTTTTTGGCCAAAACTGAGTCTTGAAACAGATATTTTTTTTAACACTGTAGATAAATAATATCCACAACACACAAATGACCAAATCCCACAAATCCAGTATGTAAAAAATGTCCAGTAAGGCAAAGACATGTGATAAATCAAACACATGGAACACATGCAAACGCTCTGCAGTAGTGTTGTTAATGAACAGGGCAAAACACAGATGGTTGGAAAGAGGATTTGCCAAAGAGAGTAACAGCAATTTACCCATGTAAAGCATAATCTCCCCGATCACACCGACCAAATCTGTCACTGAAATGAAGTAACATTACAAAAAGCGAAAAGGGAACATTTTAAAAGGGCGTGATCTGGTTAAAGATTTAGGCCTATTATGCATCATGTAATCTGGTTGTGAAATCCATATTGTTTCTCTATGGATGAGTCACCTTCATTCACTGGTTCCAGAGAGATCCTTGACTGATAATGCAGCACTATTTACCACCTACGCCTCACAATGTGCTGAATGAAAAACAGAAAGAGAAGAGCGGGAGAGAGAGAGAAGGAGAGCACTTTTCACTCAAATGCTAATGCGAACATCTCTCTTTGTCTCTCTCTCCCTTCTCCATGTTGTTCTGTGAGTGGATCAAAGCATCTGCCGGACAGATGACGCCATTCGCGCACCGAGGCTGGCATAAGGGTTACCCACAACGAACAGTGAAAAGGGGCAGAGGGAGTGTGTGTGTGTGTGTGTGTGTGTGTACGTGTGTGTGAGTAAGAGAGAAAGTGACAGTGTGTGTGTGCGTGTACGTGTGTGTGAGTAAGAGAGAAAGTGACAGTGTGTGTATCTGAGCCTCAAACCAGTTTCAGAAAATTATGACACCACACTGATTCAGAAGCTGAGGGGGAAAGATGGTAGAGCGTAGATGGATTGATGTTGAGAGGGAGGGATGGATAGGTGAGTCACCTTTGTTCACTCTGAGGCCGATTGATCAATTAATTGACTAATCGTTGCAGGGCTTCATGTGCCATTAAAAAAATAAGTCTGGTGAAATTTCTACATGTTTGTTATTATCAACAAATCCCATGAATGGATCAAAACTAAGAATGAACCGTTGAATTGACACCAAAGCCTGATGTAGCTTATTTTGCCATAGAGCTTCGTTGCTAACCAAAAACTATTAAAAACACATCAATGAGCCACACGGTTGTTCTGGGCAACATGGTCATTCATCACAATGATGAACATGGGCACTGTAGTTATTTTAAGTCAATCCCACACACAGTACATCGCCCTGCTGCCGTTAATACTCAAATACACCAAATCCGCTGCTGACAAAATGTCACCAACAAATGCACTATGTACTCCAGTATGGGTAGACTTTGCTACAAACTACTGTGCCCAGCTGGTTCAGTACCTTTTTAAAAATGTATTTTAAAAGTACATACGATTTTACCGATGGGACCGATGGGACTGAAGGGCCCATTCAGCCCTGCTTGGTGCCAGGAGACAAAGACAGCGTACACTGTAAAAACGACAACTTATATTCTTTTGGGTAAATAAAGACTTTAACTTGTGAAGACATAAATATAAAAAAATTGAGTTTAAAGTAAAAAATGTTGTTGTGGCAACAAACTGAGCCATTCTCTTGCTTGGGTAAAAGTGAATGAGTCCTGACAACTTCTAATTAATTAATTCCCTACATTGTAAGACTTGGCCACAATGACTGAGCATTTTTTTCACAGCGTCTAAGCCAAATGCTACGGAAAAACTTCTGAGTCTGAGATACGTTTTACTGTCATTACTGGTCGTGCTGTTAAAAGTTCATTGCTCTTTAGAAGGGTGCGCTTCCATCATTATGCTGCCATTATGACAGTGGCATAAAATGACAATGATATTGTTTATCGCATTTTTTTCTGGGACAATATTATCGTCCAACAAAAGTAGTTATTGTGACAGGCCTACTTCTAATCTTTACCTGTGATTTATGACAAAGTAAAAAAAGCTCAGTTGACTTGTCTTTTTTAGCTGCAGAGCCATTGTTGATGCACATGTTGACTAAATGACCAGCTGAACTCAACTCATCAAATGAAGTTGTTTAGAAACGTTAGATTATCAGCACACTTCATGCATTGTTTTTGGGCTAAAACTCTCCAGAACTCCAGAATTCTTTTTACTACAACTACTAATATTAATCAGACAAACCACGATGAAGATGTCAGAAAGTACTGACAGATAGACTAACGCACTGTTTGTTCTGGTCTTTATAGGATGTATTGACAATAAGAGAAATATAGAATAACACCAGCCTTATCCTTTTAAACGACTTATCTTTTAGGTTAAAGATTTCTCACCTTTAAGATACTAGACCTGCCTACAATCAATTACCTAACTGTAATGATACATATGCTATATCATTAGCATTGAGGAGCACCAGCACAAATGATAAGATGATTTTGGTTTGCGTGGTGGCATCACAGTTGCCTGTTTGGTCTATAGTTTTTTAAACTAACTATGCTGCATGGAAACGGTTTAATTGAGAAAAGTGTCAAAACATAGACAGGATTAAAGGAAAATAAGTGCTTTGCTTTAAAAAAAATAAAAGACCATGCATGAGCTAGTCCCGTATCATCATTTGGAATTCAAAGAGGTCCATCCCCAAAGGACTGACTTTCTATTCACTGTGTCCCGAAGCCGGTCGCAAGATAATGGGAACAAGAACAGGCAGACCAAAATTCATAATGGGCACTTGAAGCCAGCAATGCAGGTGTGTGTGTGTGTGTGTGTGAGAGAGAGTGATAAAAGGGAGAAAGTGAAAGACCGAGAGAAAGAGTTAGGGAGGAAGATGGTCAGATATAGCTGAGGAGATGGATGGTTGAATAACAAAAAGGTAGAACGGGAGTGATACAGAAAATGAACAATGGGTCTTGGAATGCGAGAGACAAGACTAATGAGTCTTTACAGAGGAAAGCAAGATGAAGAGAAGCCAATATAGAGCGACTGCTTTGATAAAAGTTGATAAAACACGAGGCGTAAAACAAAAGTGCCCTCTTGATTGCCTGGGCTGCAACAGCTTCACTAAACTGCACTGACTTCTTATCTTTTTAAAACACTTTAAAAATGGCTTCTGATGTTTTTTAACGAGGAGAGCTTGAAAATCACAGCGAGACGGCACTGAACAAACAGAGTCTCATCTTTACAGTTCATCAAATGCATAAGACAGTGGCTTCATTAAAGATTTTTATGCTCTTGATTGTGTTGTGCCGTTTGTGTGTGTATGCGTCTTAATTGGCTTAGTAAGGAAACATTCATTAGCAATTGTTTCAGTGTGGTGAAGCTAATGCGTAAGAATGTCAGTGTCTAAGTGAGATGAAGAAAGTACGACAGACAGTACAGGGCCTATCCCGTGCAAATGTCCACAAACTGTATGTTCACACGTGTTACTGGCTTGACAAAGCTTGTTGCTTGTAAGTACAGAGACATCAGTGCAATTCTGTGGCTGTGCTTGACCTCCATCTCTTATCTAATGAAGGACAGATCCTTTTCCTGGCCGGAGGGAGGAGGAGACTGAGGTTCAACTGGTGCAGCAGGGTCACACATGCACTCCAAACAGAGATGGTGCATCCCGAGGGACCACAGAGGTCAGACTTCAACACTGATAAAACGCCACCACCCTGTCCAATGTTACAATGTTATCACGCCCGATGTGTGGAAGCCTACAGTTGCTGATGCAGCCACAGAAAAGTGCTCCACACGACATTTACGGCAGATAGACCGTTGACTTTTACAGCCTGACAAGAAAAATCAGTACGCTGATATATGGCACTACTCCCTCTCATAATGTGTTACTGATACGCTGGGCTTTTGAGTCTTGTAGTCAGGCTGAATGGACTTTCTTGCATTACGTCTGTAAAGATGGTGGAGAGAGGAGAAACAAAATGTGCCAGCTTCAAATTTAATACGACTGATGCGACAACCAAACAAAAAAATAACAACTACGTGGTCTATAAGATCTGTTTCATTGAAATAAAGCAAACAGGTGACAAAATCAACTTGCATATCCACATGTACGTATAGAAGCAAATAATGGCCATAAAGATGTCACTTTATGTTACCGATTTTTTTTTTCCCTTGGTATGCCGGATGTTCAGGTTCGAATTCCACATGTTGACTTTTAGTGTCTGAATTTGTCCAAGCCAATTTGAGCAGCGAGCCAACAGTGGAATTACTGCAACAGTAACAAAGACTGTATACAAGAGGATCCACTAACCTAAATTGGGAACAATGTAATACCAATAAAAAAAGTAGTTCTAGATTTTATAGTAATTTAATATTTTTGGGGATTTTTAGTTTTGACTCGAAAGTTCTTATTTTCTTTTCTATTCTGCTAGTAGCAACCACTACTGGCACAGTTCGATGATAGTTACACTTTAACTGACATTGCTACAGTCGTGCCTCGATAGTAAGCCCTAGATTTGCATTCGAAGTAACTATTAATTTACTTTTTGGCTAACTGTTCTGTATTGTACTCTTTTTACTTTTACTCTCACCAAGTAAACACTCTCAATTAGAATCAGAATCAGGTTTATCAGAATCAGGTTTATTGGCCAGGTATGTGTACACATACAAGGAATTTGACTCCAGTTTTACGTTGCTCTTTATGTACATACACAGAAGTAGACATAAGTGTGACAATTAAGGACAACAATTAAGTGCTTCTTCCTCTTTCTTTTTCTCTCATGGTAGGAGAGTGTGAAGAAATGTATGTTTTTGTAGATTTAGCCCAGGGTTGATCTGATTACTGGTTTGTCCCTCCCATGGAAGCTTAATGGTGATCTTTCACCTGTTGCTTCCTAGTATGAAGGACAATGTAACCAACATGACAGCTTATCTATAATTTTGTGAATCCAGTTTCTTGTTTCTGTACTAATTCATTTTTGCAACACATGTCTAACTCTTGCTTGTCCAATAAAAGTTCACAGTTGCTTCCAGTAAAGACTACAAAGGCCCACTGCGGTCTTCAACTTTTATTGGAAGTGTGTTTAGCTTGCTGCATAGCTGTGCACCTACGCACATAGAGGGCAGAAGAGTTTTAGTTTCCTGTTGAACTTAATTTGCACAGGTTGAGAAGACTTGACTCCCTTTGATTCAGAGGTGTATCTATATTTCACTAGATATTTAAACTCAGCTTCTCTGCTTTTAGCTCAGCCTTTTGGCTTTTCTGTCTCTTTGACATGAATGATGTTTCACTTTTCTTATCAGTTTTCAAAACAACCGTGAAACTGAAACTACTTTGAAACGGTGGAATAAATGCTGCAGAATAATATCAATTCCTACTTTTTGGAAACATATTTTGTCCCTTCAATGATATCTTTTTCTTCTACATTTACAGATTGCATGCTGAACTGTCTTGTAATATATCAAATACCACAAAATGTATGTTATTGTGCGTCTTTGTGTGCAGATAGATGCACTCGGGTATCCGGGTTTTTAGAGAAAAAGCTGAATGGAAGAAAGTGAAATGTCATGCATAAAGTATTAACAACTTACGTCTGTGTCAGGACCCTTGTCGGCTCCGGGACAGGAGAAAGTGACAAACTCATGGCACCGTTTGTGAACCACAAAACAGCACACTGACAGAAGAGAGAGAGAAAGAGAGAAGACAGTTTTACAGTAACAATTTATGACACATCGTGACCTTGTTTTTAAAGGCACATAAAGTGCCTTCAACCACAAAAAATCTGCCTTTTAAGAGAAAAAGACATAAATACACAAGACACACAAAGTATGGTGTTCTTATTCTGTGCTGTTTTATTAAAGTTATCTGACAAATGGTTGGGAGATAGAGGGAGATACAGAAAGAGAAAGGCAGTAAACAAGAGAATATGCAGGGAAATTATCATCAATCAACCTCCAAGTGATTTTGACAAGCCTCTCTTGTATAGACACACAAACAAATGCAGAGAGACAAACAGACTCGTATGCATGTGCGCTCCCACACTCATGCCCACACAAAAAATGTCACTACACGCTCTTCTACAGCCGTCCGCTCTTTACAGTCTGTTGGGTTAATGCTGATTGCATTATCGTCTCCCACTGAACTGGGATCCGCCTCTACCCAAGTGTCACTCAGCGTGACATGGCTGACATGACACCTGACACTGTGCTCACATCAGCGACAGTGGCATTTACATTTGGACGCTGCCGCAGATCAGGAGGGAAAGGCTAAAGCGTGGACATCTGTGACAGCTAGATCACAAGCTGACTCCCTCTCTGACTCTCACTCTGCGTACCCAACTGTATTTTTCCCAGCCATTATTTGAAATTCCTCATTCTCTCTTCTTTTTCGTTCTCACTCAATCTGTCTACTTCGCTCATTGTCAAGCTGCTGGCTTGTTCATGTGCACTTTTGTGCTCTCCCACCACCACATTTGTGTGGTTTTTTTGTCTCTAATTCAGCCAGCTAAGTCGCACTTGCCAGACAATCTGACGCCATTGGTTAAACAACAGAAATCAGTGTCCTGAGAAGTCCAAGAAACAGCAGGGGTTTCGGCTGTCAGTGCAAAAGGCTGTACTGTATCATGATACTCAGTTAATTAGATACATTTCAGATAGATGGCTATCGTCATCATCATTAATATGAGCATTGGTATCATCATCAGTATTTTCAGCATAATGACTGTCTCCATCATCATAATCCTAATCCTAATCCAACCCTACTCACTACAACATGTGTCTGTGTGTATGTGTGTCAGAGATGGATATCCCCTTGCCGCTGGTGTAATGCTGAGCCGATGGCAGGGTACGGTACGAATTCATCTCTTTCAGTAATAAAAAGGAAACGAGGCAGAGAGGGAGAGGAATGATAACCTCAGCAAAATAGTCGCCCAAAGTGATTTATCCGTGCTGTGAAGTTGTCATCTGTGCAATTTGTCATGTTCATAATGTACAGAAGCAGGCTATACACAGGTGTAAATGCAGACGGCGGGAATTTCTAGGACCCAGTCAGTGTTGTTCCACCACTTCGGTCCAGACTGAAATATCTCAGCAACTATTGCCTGAGATTGCCATGAAACCTTCATGGTCCCCAGAGGATGAATCCACCTGACTTTGGTGATCCCCTCACAGTTGTACCTTGAGTTTATGGCTAAATAGCAAGTGTTGGCATAGAAACATGCGAAACTAAGATGGTGAACATGTTAAATATTATATCTGTCATTTTGAGCATGTTAGCATGCTGACGTTAGCATTTAGCTCAAAGCACCACTGTGCCTTTAAGTACAGTCCCACTGCTAGCACGTGTGTAGACTCAGAATCAGGATTTCCAATATTTGGATCAAGTAGTTTGTAAGAAAATAAGGTGTAAAAATAAATATGCTATAGCTATATTTCAGTATGTCAAATACAGAGGTGTCAAATGTATTCACATTCATTACTCAGGTAGACGTACAGATACTAGGGTTTAAAAAGACTTCTGTAGAAGTTGAAGCATCAACTCAAGCTTTTTACTCAAGTAAAAGTGTAAAAGTACTAAGAAAGTAAGTTTCAAAACTACTTAAAGTATAAGTAAAAGTAATGTAAGGGAAAAAATGCCATTAAGGACAACGCTGAGGCTGCACCACAGGGGTCTATAATGCACTACACCACCACCTCAAAAAAACATTTTTCTAAAGGCCATAATGAAAATAATGTTACATTAATATGTTGAAACGCTGTTTCATCAAACAAAAAGTAATTTATATTGAATCTTTGAATATTAGTTATTATTTTTTTGTTACTTTAAACTGTTAACAGTAAAACTTAAGTGGATTCAATAAGGAATATGAAAGGATTTGGTTTTCATAAGCATTTTGTGCTATTGAATACCAACCCGGCCAGCACCATTACATGATATTTCACGGCCTCTTAGGACTCTGAACAGACACAAGATAATAGAATCATTTCTCTGTGCACTCCCAAAAGCAGCCTTTTTAATTATCTTTTAATTAATTCAAAAAGGTGAGTATAAAAACAGACTGAGGAAACCAGTGTTGAAATCACTCATTTCCTGAAAGAGTTTTAGAAAAATCTGATTTTCTATCTGTCACTGCTGAGTATATTAGCAGTTGTTTTGGTATTGAACTCAGAGCATTCATTCCCACTTAATATCCACCTCCGACTCGCCCCGCAGTCAAACTTTCAATCCTCTCAGCCCACATCCTACCCACTCTGTTGTCAACGAAATTAAGAAAACATTTGCTTACATGCAAAGCGGGAGTACAAAACACATGAAATCTGCTGTGTGTATTTATCATCTTCTGCACTACACAGTTTTTCTCAGCAAGATTAATTCTGAGTGCAACCATCAGGTTTCTCTTTTCCTACCCACAGCCTACTTACAATATGTGAATCACAGGCATGATGATGACCATGGTTCTTCCTCTCCCTCTATCCATCAGCACTCCTCACACCCTCAGCCACAAACCCATCGCCCACCTCTGTTTTGTGCTTATCTCAGACAAGCTTGAGTGTCTGCTGGTGCAGCAGTGTAGAGCTGAGCAGACTGGCTTGACACTGATCTCAGTTCAGGGGTGAAGAAGGGCCGTTAAGCTGTGCATAGTGGAAGGGATAAATCTAGCTTTGGACTGTGTGTGTGTGTGTGTGTGTGTGTGTGTGTGTGTGTGTGTGTGTGTGTGTCAGGCAGGCTTACCCAGATTTACACAAGACAGGGACAGTGTTTCTCTGTGACTATAATCCCTGGCGTCGACTTTCATGTGCATGGACACACACACACACACACACATTAATCTAAAAGCTGTTTTAAGAAAGCAGGAGCCAATACGCTGCAGTGGCTGAAACACAGAGGCACTCTGCGAGCTCACGGGGTATAACATGCACCAAATAAATCAGGAGGAGAGCTGTGAAGACACCTCACACACCTTTTCTTTCTACGTTTCTTCACGCACTCCTACGATGAGAGAAAAAGAAAGCGGAAGAAGTATTTTGTGATTTCAGTGCCACCACAATAAATCTTTCGTATGACTCAGGCACAGGGATTCTGACTGGGAAACTCCGTAGTAAGAAGTGTAGTTGTCTCCAGAAGGTTTAGTCCTCTCAGGGAGAGCTGTTTGAAGCAGCAGGAGCAGAGGTGACGCGGTTACATACTGAATCGTCAGGGATATTATGATTAATTACTGTGGGCTTTGTTTCAGCAGCCTAATTGCATAAGCACAGAGATAATGGGCTTTGGCTTTGCAAAGCAGCTTACACAACACAAACGCTTTCTTGTGAGTGTGTGGAAGGTGCATTATACCATATGTTTGTATTCATATTTTGAGTGTGTGTCTCTATAAGTGGGCATGATTTCACACTACCATACACTATGGTGGCATTTCTACACCTTTCCATCCACATCCCTGTCTCTCCACTACTGATCCTTTAAAGTGTGAGTTTAGTTCCGGCTAATCTGGTGAAATTTGTAATCTACCAATGCAATTTCCCCACTGCGGGACAAATAAAGGCTTAACTACCAAGCCACTGTTAATAGAATTATGCTGTGCTGTTGCCCAGATGAAAAGCCCGCAGTGGAGATAAGGGACAGGGATAAGACAGGACGCCTGCAGTGCCAGACCAACTCAATACCTGCCAGACACATTCAATTGATCCGGGCCCCCCAGAGTGCATCCGAACACAACTGAGAACTTAGGCTTTGATCTGAGATCCACAGGAGGAAAAGGGGGAAGCGTGCGAGAGGATGGAGGAGTAGGTGGAGAGAGAGGGAACAAATCCACAGAGTTTTAGGTTTCCTATGACTGTAGAGATGTTTCGAAGGGAGTCAGAAATGTTTGTATCTGCTCAAACAACTACTTATGTCTTAGTCTAAGTCTTAGGTTACAGCTTTGTCATCAAGCTTTGTCAACATTATGCACATACACTTAATATAAACACAGGCAGACAAGCATGTAAACATGCTGTTTCTCCCCTTGTTATGGCTCTGTGGTCTTTCTGCAGATTGTTTGTCATTTCAGGCAAGAAAAATGACAGAGGAGGAGAAGAGAGGAGAGGGGTGGAGAGGGTGAGGGAGGTGTTTTTTTCTCTCGGTTATTTTTAGGCTCCATTCTGGCCAGGGCTGGAACAGTGTGTCCTGAACCCCACTGTGGTGGAGAAGTGAGGGAAGACATTTCCTCTGCACCTCTCTACACCTGGCCAATAAACACTGATACACGCATCCATGTGCAAACACAAAGACATATCTCAGGGAAATGTGCATCTGAGAGAACAGCGATTGATGAGTGAAAAGCTATCCCTGTCACAAGCCTGTGTAAGTGCTGAATGAGAGAGGTGGAACAAGCTGAAAGAAAACCATAGAGAGAAGCATACAATGGGCCAATACTGTAGTGCTGTATACTACACACAGCATAGAGAGATTTTGATAGAGTTTAAAGAGAAACTATATCCGTTTCTTGTATACCATCTTGATCGCTTCCATTAGCCTTCTGGTCTCACACTGGGACATACACGATTTAATCTGGACTTAAAGTAGTAAATCCAGTCAGTAGCACTATTATGTCCATGCTGTGAGCAGATATGCTACTTGTGTGCATGAAAATGTATTGTTCCATGTCAGTATAACTATAGAAGCATAAACCCTACTTCATACATGTTTAATGTTTTTTCCAGAAGTCTGTGACTTCAATAGCGCAACCTCTGAACTCTTTGCAGTGAGTGACAGATCTGAGATTCCCAGAGCCCCCGGTCACATGACCCATAACACCAGCTCTCTCTTGAGACTGGTGTAGATTGATGGCTAGTGACCACAGTCAGAGAGACTCAATGACAGTTAAGACAGCCAGAGATACAGCCAGAATTATATTTTATTTTGGTACCCAGCACAGAGTGCACGGATGGGAGGAGGAGGAGGGGCACAAATAGGTGGGAGGTTCATTCAAATGAGGCAGTGAAAAGCGAGTTTTCGAGAATTTTGGTGCTGAGAATAGACGTCTCAGAACCACATCTGTTTTCCACGTCAACCTGCTGCCAATCTGATGATTTTGTTCACAAGAGCAAACAAAATACTTAAAGCAAATGCACAGCAATGATGAAATAATGCCTATAATGTAAATAAACCATTTAATTAATCACGCTCCAACCAATAGATTTGCATCAGAAATTGACATAAAAAATGTATGTTTAATTTGGTTAAAGCTGAAATGTAAATCAGTCTACATTTATCTATAAATTAATATGAGTAATCCTTACAGTATCTGTTGTGCACGGCTGCTTTATAGTGCGTGGAAAGTTTCTCCTTCAGTTCATTAAATCTCTAAATTCCCTTCAAATTTCTCTATGCAGACTGGTTCACAACACTGTCGCAGATTAAATTGCCTCAGTATATCACACTATAGGTCTCCTATTCCCACCACCCTTGGGAGATGAAGTATGTGTGCTGTATAGTGGCAAGCAGTGTTTACCTGCAGAGGAAGGAAATGAACAGAGCTGCAGCTACAACAAAGGCCTGGAAACTCAATTTCAGCACATACATTCAATTATGCATACCATGGGCACATAGAGGACAAAGACATACAGTAGGGACACAAACACAGAGTTGTGTGTGACCTTGAAAGCACTGATAAAGCGGTTTACAAAGACCACCAATGGACTAAATTACGAGAAAAATTAAAAGAGAAGCAGATAGGGGGATAGGAGAAAGAATCGAACAGACAGGAAGAGATAATATATGATGAGAACAGAAAAGAAGAACATAATAATATGTTCTTTCTCCCTGTGTTTTCTGAAGGGCATAAAAAGTATTACTGAGTTTTAAAAAAACAGTAAAACTTCCCTAAAATTCTGTTTGTGTCAAGCAATTATCTTCATCCCCACAATATCCTGCTGTATGATTATGTGTGTGTTTGCATATTTGATTGTTTGTATATATACATATATAGGGAATATATATGGAATGCTCTGCATGGGAGTGGGGAATTGCATAGAATAGAGTAGAAAAAACCTCACAGGAGACTCAAAACAGTGGGGACGCTGCTCAGTTTTTAACAAAGCAAAACAAAACAAACCTCAAAAAAACCCTGAACTGCTGTGTGTTTATGTTCAGTCACACAGGATAAAATGGGAACCTCATAACATCTGACTGGTTGAGAGAAGGTGGGAGGACTTTGAGTGGAGTTCAAGGTGAATTTGGCCTTGTCAGGTTGCTTCATGGCGCTAATGTTGTCGAAACCCCCACCTCTTCACTCGCCTCCTACACAGCGCTGCAGGTTGACAGGCCATGGTAGTTATCACCTTGGATCCCTGTCCATGGAGATCTGTGTTTGATTATGCACGTCTGGATAGTTTGTTACAGCAGACACAGACAGTGGAGACGATGTCCCTAGGGTGCATGCTGCTTTTTTTTTGTATGTTGTGATTTGTTTAGAGACACTAAACAGCTACACACAAGGCCTGTAAAAACTGTAACACAAATCCAGATTGTGAACACTTGGTGTGTTTCTCATGCTTTTCCCGAGTGGTTCAAGACAACAGCAATAAATCTCTGTTTATAAGCATACGGATCAAATGTTTAACCATGCTAGCGGCATGAGTCTAGGGATGGCAACGTCGGTTGGTACTTCACTTTGGTCTAGATTGAAATCTCTCAAAAACTAGTGGATGGATTGCTATGAAATGTTGTATTGACATTCACATTGCCCAGAATCCTACTGTCTTGATGCCTTGACTTTTCCTTGAGCGCCACCATGAGGTTGACATTTGTGGTTCAGAGTGAAATTTCTCCACAGCTATTGAGTGGATTACCACTGAATTTGGTACAGGTATTCATGGTGCCCCCAAGGTTTAATGACTTTGGTGATCCTCTAGCGCCACCAGCAGGTGAAAGTTTTTACTTGATCAGTACAATATCTCATCTCAACATCTACTTGATGGATCAGCACAATATTTTGTACAGACATTCATGGTTCCCAGAGGATGAATGGTCATAATTTTGATCCCCTGACCTTCTGTCCAGTGCTGTCATCAGGTCAAAATTTAATTTAGTCAAATACTTTAGTTTATGACCAAAATACCTGCAAAAGTAACGACATCCCCATCAGCCTCAGCTGTACTTCGTGTTTAGTGCTAATTAGCAAATGTTAGTGTGCTAACACGCTTAACTAAGATGGTGAACATGGTAAACATTATACCTGCTAAAAAACAGCATATTATTGGGAGCATGATAGCATGCAGACGTTAGCATTTAGCTCAAAGCGCCATTGTCCTAAGTACAGCCTCACAGAGCTGCTAGCATGGATGTAGACTGTTAGTGTTATTTATATAGGAAGTCATTATTTTCCAAACTTTCAGCTTCATGCCATTAGCTGCCGTACACCCATGGAATACATTAAGTATACAGAAAAATGGGCATATATACATGCCAGTTAGACATACACATGAGTTATCAGGTTCAATGCACACAGACACACACACATGCAGCCTGTACTCACACAAATGAACACACTCTTTACAGCACTAATAGTGTTTGTATTAAGGAATGGCCACAGGGGGACTGGATCAATTATTCCAAACTACAGGTGGGAGTGTTTGGCTGGCAGACATCTCTGAGTCACACAGGGGAAATAGTGATACTGCCTCATGAATTAAATATGACTGAACAGCCGAAGACCCACACAAATACACAGGCTTAAGCATATACATACATGCATGTGAATACATATTTATGCTTTTGAGCGTGCACATTTTCGGTCGTGTATTTGCACACACAGACATATGCACACATAAATGCACAGACGCTCATTTAAACTCGCAGACACAAACAACAAACATGCACACATTCATTCACTACTTATGCCTTATATCTCTGTCCGACAAGACACACATACCCGCATGTACACAGGGTGTACACTCACTACATTTGGTTCTCTTGTACCCTCATCTTCTCAGTTACTGGCTCAGAGCCCCCTGTACCTGTGTATCAGGTGTTACAGTGGTAGTAATGTAATGAGGCTGGCTAGCTGTGGTCCATACAGACTCTTAGCTCTCAGGGTGACACTGCTACACGCAGACAGGACCCAATTAGACTGTACAATAGAATGGCAATCAATGGGAGGTGTTAGCATTCATAGACGCAAACCCACCCACATGGTGAAAAACAAGGCACCTCAAACACATATCTCTGTGTGCAGCCTACACAGACAGAGAGCAGGCGGCCAGGCAAAAGGCAAAGGTCACAGCCAAGTCCCAAGTCTGGTGCCTGGGGACAGGCTGATACCACACATCAACATCAGAGCATCTTCTACTCCTCGGGCACTGCATGTCCTAGACTAATTTGTTTGGAACCAGTGAAGTCAAGGCTAAATTTGTCTCAGGACATTTTGAAACATAAATAACACACTTTTTCCCCCCATTAATTCTCTCACAGGTTTTGTTTTTCATCTTTTCTCTGTCTCTTGTCTTTCATGTTGTATCTCAAATACAAAGAGAAAGAGAGACCAAAAACAGTGACCTTGATCAAAACTCGCGTCTGAAGTAGAAAATCTTCCATTAATATAAAAATGTGCTTTATCTTACTCACAAGCATAATGCAGTACAACCCAATACACACTCAACACTACTCAGTGAGTAAACACATTTACATATTTGATTTCAGCCTATGGATTATATAAGATATAAACAACTGGGCTCAATTCTCTACTACTGGCCACGGGTTATCTGAGCTATAGGCAGACATATTGCTGAAGGGCAATTATGCCTGCAGGTGCTATACAGGTGATATGCAGCTGATACAATGTGGCAAATAGACTGGTTGGTACGCTTACTACTCAAATATGAAGGCTTTATTGTGTGCTCCTGACCTTTGTCTTTCCTTGTACTCACTTCACATCAAAACAACGAGCAGAGGCCACTTCTGCAATCCTGCATCACTTTTTTTACTTCACTTAGTACAGTGAGAGGAAGTGGTCGTCCATCTATATACAGTCTATGGCCCAGATGCACATAATTCATACTGCTGCAGCTTTTCTCTGTAACAATCAAATGTTTTTTGTTGTCATGAATCTGTGATATCAACTGATCTTACACAATAAGCTCCTTGGTTCAAACTTGGTTCAAAAGTGTTGTACTGTAACTTTGGAAGTTTCTGTTAACATGGCTAACCCGAACCAAGAACCTGACACTGTCGCACACAATCACCAGCAGTATTTTAGAAGGCTTTGTTCATCAACTGGAATCGCAAAATGTAGACTAAAGGGTCACTTCACATTCACTCTTATAATTGCTCTGTCCACAAAAACATACTCATAGTAGAGCTCCCTTCAGCTGGAACTAAACTAATTGTTTAGGTCGGATCAAAGCCTTGCTTGATATTAATTTCATTCTGAACTTCAAAATGAATATTACAACTGGTAGCTGTTTTCACTAAAAATATCAAAGATCTTCTGTGATCAGAGACTAGCGTATCAGATCTGGTGAATGTGTCAGATGTACAAACATGACACCTGAATCAAACAAGTTTTACAAGCAGCAAAATGGCACAAGACTTCAGCTTTAATAACCGCTACACCTGACCAAATTTTTCCAGCGGTGCTTTGGTCGAGCTGCATGAATCATAGTGAATTTATGTAGTAGTATGAATCATATTTCCACCTCCGTGATGGGAGACTTACACATCCAGCTGAAGTCAGATGAACAAACAATGCCTAAATTAAGATGAATCATCATAGCCTTTTGTGACCATGAACCACTGGATAGAAAATCTCGAACAACAACATTAACAAATTAATTTCACAGTAAATTAGTGGATATACACCCAGATTTTCCATTAGGTGTTAGATTCGATTGGTTTAGTATAAAATTGGATAAGACAGCGGTTCAATGATAACACACTGAGGAGAAAAAAGGAATATGGAGTAAGGGGGTGACAGGAAAGATAAGGAAGGATAGGAAAAACCTGTCTAAGAAAAAGGGGAAAAGAAAGTTGGCCAGGGGGAATAAAGCAGATTTTGTCCACTAATTTTGCTGAGCTAATGAGCTGATCCAGGACCAGTTTAGTCAAGTAGACAACAGCAGACACACACTGACAGATATCCATGGATTTATAAATGCACACTGTACATATACACACACATCCATACAAACACACGTCCTCGTCCAGATACAAATGTACAGATGCTAGGAGAAAACTCATAGATGGACACCTAACACATGCAGACACAGCCTCCTCAAAGATGCAGAGAGCTGAAAAAACACACAACCTCTTGTTCTGTCCCGCTCTTAAGAAGTGTATTTTTGGAGCACAAAAATTTCAGAATCCCAGATAAACGCCGGCATGCTTTATTGAGGTCAAGAGGCTTGAGCCAGAAAACCTGACTATTGTAAGTAGTAAAGCAATCTGTGAACTGTAGTGTTGCTTAAGCCCCTGTATTGCTGATTAATGGCACTCGGCTGAGAAAGGGAGCATGACTCTTCTCAACACTAGGAGACACTGTGCTTGGCTAATTGGCCTAGTTAATCCACATGCCTGCATCCAAGCCTGTGTAGAGCAATTAGTCAGCCTGTCGAGTGCATGGCTCGTAACATTTGGAATCGAATAAGGGAGGAAAATAAACTAAAGGCAGCAGCTGTGGCAAAATGGAATTCTGTGCTTTCTGCAAGATGGTTTCAATTAGCACCTGCTACCTCCCACGCCACTTTGTTCTTTCCTATTCTTTGGGGTTTTTTTCTGTCAACATTTTTTTCTTTGACTTTTTTCTGTTCAGTTTCACCAACAATGATCTGACTATTTCAGGCCTGCTAATGAAAATACTTTAGGGATAGCAAGGTCAGCTAGTTGGTCAGCAGGTCGGTCAGACGACTTCAGCCTTAATGACTGCTAGAAGGGTTTTTTGACACTGTATGCACACATACACAATGACACATCTAAACGCACTTGATAATCACATCACTTTAAAGCGGCCGCTATTGATATTGAAAGGAGTCGCTTGTAGTGATGAACCTACAGTGAATTATCACCTGAATCTGCAGCTCCTCTTGGCTTTACAGAGCTTTGTAGTCATTGTTTAGCTGTCAGACCCTCAACTTTACTATTTTGGTTCACTCTCACTGCTCTCATAGCAGGGAGTGAACCAACAAAGAAGAAAAACTCAGGATAGATAGAGCACTAAATAACTCATGACCTTTTACTGAACAGACAGGACTATCAGTGAAACTGAAAATGCAAGAGGTTGCCATTTAAACCTTTAGCCATTTTTTCCAATTAAAAATTGACCAAAAAGTCCTGTATCTCTTTTATCCTGTCATACAGATTGAATGAATGATTTGATTATATAGCTCAAACATTCTGCCTTTTGATTTCACTTTTTTGATAGGTTTATATGAACAATATTGACAGTCTTTATAAGGTTAAAACAGTAAAGACTTACATTACGAAGATAAGCTTGCAAAGGAACCTTTTCACTGATGAATATGAAGCTAGCAGGGAAATTTGCAATCAACACTGGATTTTGGATATTGAGGCTTAGGTACCGCTGAATACTAATGTCAACATGCTAACATGCTCACACTGACAATGCTAACATGCTGATGTTTAGCAAGTATAGTGTTTATTTTGTTCACCATCTTAGATCAGCATGTTAGCATGCTAAAATTTGCTAATGGTACTAAAGACAAATTACAGCTGAGGTTTTGGTGATAAACCGAAGCATTGGACACATTTTAGTTTTCACTTAATCCAATAGTTGTTGAGATATTTCACACAGAACCTAGTGATGGTGGATCAAGAGGAATATTAAAAGGATCATCAAGCTTCATGGCAATCCATTTAGTAGATATTTCTCTGGATAAGTGAAAACTTTGACCTGATGGTGCAAGAGTAAAAGTTACGGGCTCACCAAAGTCAGTAAGATTCATCCTCTTGGGACCATGGAATGTCTGTACAAAACTTAATGGCGATCCATCAAATAATTGTTGAGATATTGCATACTGTACAAAAGTGGTGGCAAAAGAGACAATAGAACGCTGTAGAGCTTGTAGGAAGAGTGGTTTCGAGCCTCACACCCTTTCTCTTCATTTAAATGTTCTTTGCAGTGGGGTGATTTAGCTGGCCCATTGCATGTGGTTAACCTCACTTTCAGATACAATTACGCCCACCTCTCAGCCACTGTGTTTCTTACCAGCCCCCTGTGGCTCCACGTGAAGAGCTGCTCTTACAGATGGAAGACAAATTTTTCAACAGCTTCCACTGCCACTCTGTTCCAGTAAAATCTGCTCGGTCCATGCAGCCGGCCAGGATCAAAGAGCTGTTGACAGTCTTAACTGACTTGTCAAGGCTACTGAGTCTGTCTGACATTCAGTTTGCATTACCAAGCCTGCAAGAGTGTCGCAGTGATAATGTGCTTTTGTAATATTTGCTAGATGGAAACAGGTGTAGCGTGTCAAAGACACTGCAGGCGATCAGTCTATAGATGTGTGTGTACTGTATGTGAGGAGGTGTGAGCAGTCCTCCTGTGTGTTGCCATATTGGGGTGTGTTTAATTGTATGGCTTACTATTCCTTCTGCATCAGCAACTGCAGAATCTGTTAATACTCACACAAAAAACACGTGTACATACATCAGCAAGACCACATGTTCACGCAAGACAAATACATACTAAAATGCATAGAATTGACACAAATTTTAAGGTACAAGACCAGAGTGAAAACTTTAGTCAACTAATTGATTAATGAATCTACAGTAAATTAACCAGCAATATATCTGATTAAGTGTGAATATTTTCTGGTTTTTAGTGTGTTTAGAATGTGTGTCAGAATAAACAAGCAATTTAAATATGTCAGCTTAGGCTCTTATTTTTTCACTATTTTCTTAAATGTTTTAGCCCTAAGGATTAAGTGATCAATTAAGAAAGTAAGAGGCAGATTAATTGATTATGAAAATAATTGGTAGCTGCCTGGCTAGTTTACATTGCTTTGGTGTTTGAACAGACTGGTCACTTATGGCTGAGGAGGCACTCTGCAGAATCTCCTTTTGGCTCAATTATTCAAATTTGTCTTTCATTTATGGTGCCATCTCATTAGGTGCGTGTCCATCCACCTGTATTTATGCGCATTTTCAATTTGCGCATAAAAGCAGCTGGATGGAAATGACAAAAATAAATAACAAAAAAAATAATAACTCAAAATAGTAGTCTGCTATTAGTCCAAACCCTCCACTGAAGAGACTAAAAATAGCGGATGAAAACATCACATCAGTGTGGCGCGATCCTCAAATTAATACATGAAAACAAATGTGTTATGGTTTTGGGTTGAGTGGGGGGTGTTCTGGGTTTTGTGGAGTTTTATTTTGTAAGTCTGGTTTCTGGGTTGTGTAGAGTTACGGTTTGGAGTATTGCGTTATAGAGTTATTTTATTCTGAAAAAGTCTGCCTTGGGTTTTGGTTTTGTCAGTTCCTGTTTTACTACGTAATTAGGTTTTCCCTCATGTCTGTCAGTTTTGCTTCCCTTCCTGATTACCTGATTGTTTACACCTGTGTCTTTCAGTTCACCTGTGCCTCGTTGGGTCCCCTTCCAAAGTCTATTTAGTCTGTGTGTGTGCTTGTCTCGCTGTCAGTCTGTTGGTATAATCTCCTCTGATGTGTTGGTTCTGTCTGTCTGCGGTTTATCGGCCTGCTTGCTTGCCTACCTGCTGGTAACCGAATTTAAATACTCCACTTACTCTCTAAACTGCCTGCATTTTGGTCCTCCTTCCCTTTTGCCAACAACAGCTCATAACAACCTGCCATATTCCCTATCATGTTTCCTACATTATTTTCCACTGTCTGGGTTTTGAACTGGCACTCTTCTCATTGAGACTTCTCATTGGCCCTCTTCTGCACTCTGATTAATGGTACCTAACCTGAGAATTAACGCATTCTCTTTAACTGATTGTTTGTAAATTTGGTGAAATTTGTGCTAAATTTGGCTGGAAACCTGACTATTGTACGTTTCCTCGTATCAGCAAGAAGCTAATGGACTAATTTTGAGAGTCAACTATACAGCCAAAAACACAAATGAATTGCCTCTTCATGAAGGCTACATTTCAAAAACTATCACTAAGAAAGCGCATTATATAAATTGATTGCTTTTTGTCATTTTTGATGCATCAGGAGGTTCACGCACTTGCTTTGTACACTGTATTGATTAGTTTGTACAAGTCTACAGTATGACCGCACCAGACAAATGTATTTATATGGTAGCTGTTCCAAATATAACTTTTACATTTGTAAAGAGAATCTCTCGTATTTAGGTCATACTTCGCATGCAGAAAAGGAATGCACGGTCAACATATAGATAGGTAAGGTAAAAGGGGACTGATTAGCTTGTCAGATCAGTAACAACAAAGTTCAACAGGGTCTACAGCAGTAAACTGAGCGTCACCTTCTCTTTCACCCTTTTGGGAGGCATGCCAACAACAGTCCTCGTGATCTGTAAGGGCACTTAACTGAGCGCTCTTACTTCAGCATTAGCATTTCCTCCCTCTGGCTTGAATACTGAACTAAAGAGATTTTCTGGGCAGTCATTTTAGCATTTTGCAAATGCATCATGTTTATATTTCTTATAGTTCAAGATACAGACTAATACAAATATGGTGAAGTGACTGGGGAATATAAATGCGTAATGAGCGTTTGCTATATGAATCACTTGTTATTTCTATGCTTTAATTCAAGTAATAGCCAAGATTTGTTGGCCATATTTCTGTTTTCATTAAGTAATTAAAATCCTCAGGCTCTATTGCTACAGTGCATTTGAAATGATGCAACCCCCTCAAAACCAGACATCCTTCCTACACTTAAGGGCAGCAAGGATAACAGTTTTCAGAATGGTTTAATTCATTTAGACATGAGGCATGCCTAATTGATACTGTATTTTTGTCAAATCAAGTAGCATTTCACTAATTAGTCTGTTTCTCTATTTGTAGTGTGAATTGATGTGGAAAAGATCTTTACATCAAAGACACAAGAGTTAAAGAAATCTTAACATTCCTAACTTGGATACACACACAGTGACACAAACAGAAGACAGCGCAGAATCTAAGAAATGCTCATCCTTGTAATTTCATCAGTAGGACCCAAGAGACGATAAACGTGGATCAAAGCATAACATTCCTTCCATTCTACCACACAGATGCCACAAAAAAACATGGTAGCAAAGCGCTGATTTTCCCCTGTGGTGACTGTTGCTATATTTGCCCTGAGGAGCAGGGAGGCTGGGAAAGACGATGAGGCGACACAACTGTGACACCTTCAATTAGAGACTCTGAGTTGACAACCTCAGTCTCCTGTCCTCCGCCACAAGAGCGCACAAGGTAAGGATACTATAGATGATGCCCCTGTGAATTTAGTCAAAACTGAGACAGGAATCTGTGTTTTTGACATTTTACCATAAAAATACCTTAAAAATATGTAATTTTTGCTGGGAAAAACCAGCATGGAAAGTACTAGAAAACAGAGATATAAACCAACTTGCAGCAAGTTCACTCCAGATAACCTTAGCTAAAGCTAATTTGACCATTTTTCCCTTTTTCCTGGTATTGGAAAATCAATTTTGATGCTCCAACATCTTAATAATTGAGGTTGTTTTAAAGCATACATAAGACAGCTAAATCTTAGATCATAAGAGAAAAGAGTAACACCAGATAAAATTGTCTTGCAAAAAATAAACAATCCTAGCTTAGAGTAGCAGTACTGATGTCTATGTGGCCTCTGACTACTGAAATTCACATGATTTCATTTGGATGAGCTATCTTTAAATCACATATTTAAGTGTATCTTAATTAAAGATACATTTATTAAACTAGCTCATCGATTCAAACAGACAAGACAGCAGAATGTTAGTTTGACAAGCAGGAGTAACAGGAATAGGAACCAAATGTAGACAAAGGAGGCAGAACAGATGCAGTTTGACAATTTATTGAATGGGTTTTCATGGACTTCGGGCAGGCAGTGGTTGAAATTCAGGGAAGTAGTCCAACAGATACAACAGGGAGCAGGCAGAATACTGTCCAAAGAAATCAGGCGTATAGCCCAAACAATGAAGTAAATTTAAAAAAAACTTTCATAAGGCCTTGAACATTTGGCACATACAAAGACAAACTGATAAAGAACAAAAGAAAGCACTCAGACTAAATACACTCAGGTGAGGGAAGACAACAAGACACAGGTGCAACTAATCAGCGCAGGGCAAACGGGAAAAACCGGCGGGAAAAGCAAACCAAGACAGGAAGTAAAATTAAAAGACACACGAGGGAAGGAGAATATTTCAATATAAAACAGGAACTAACATGCATAAACCCAAAACAATGACACTGAAGAAGAATCAAAAACACATTCTGTTCTGTAGATGTTTCCCTGTGGCCTTTAGATTGTCCAAGCAAAGTGCAGTATGAAAATGTGTTTTTAGGTTTTAAGTAAGATCTGTGACAAAGATGAATGATCAGCATAAAAGGCCATGAAATTAAGGTTTTACAACTTTTACAGTTTGCCTACAAGCCGTCAACCTTTAAACCCTTTTTTCTTAACCTTACTGTTTCAGAAGTTACTGCTCTCGCACACTACCCTCATTAAAATTTCCAAACACTATCTGCTTAGTGTTTACTGTAACCTTACGTATAGGTACACATTTGCATATTTTAATTTGTTTACAGCAGGGAACCAGTTTCTGGTGGTAAATATGTGGACAGATGGATGGTCAGGTAAAAAGGGAGTGAGGTGTGAGGATGACTAAGAGCTGCGCTGCAGTCTCTTACTGGGTGACCCTCAAACTGCACTACACACACGCACACGCACGCGCACACACGCGCACACACACACGCACGCACGCGCACCACAGGAACAGGAAGAAGGAACACACGCTTCAGAAAACTGGCATACACATTCTCTAACCCTCTGCCTCTCCCTTACTCTCCCTGCCTCCCTGCATCTTTGTCCTTGCACAGAAATAGCAAAAATATTACTAAGCGGCTGGAAAGGTCCCACGTGTCCATCTTAGCCACACACTCCCTGTTTTTCCTCTATTATGTGTCTCTTAGTTACCTTTTATCTGCACCTTTGTCTTTTCTCTTGTCAGTATGATTTTACTTTTTTCAGTACTGTTGAAATATTTAGCTGACACCTTTATCAATAGCCACTTAAAATAACTAGAACAGGAATAATAAGAATAAATAAAGCCAGTACTTCATTAATTAATAAGTCAATTGACAGAAAATTAATTGCCAATTATTTTGATAAATGTTTTGGCTATTTATTTTAAATAAAAAAGCCACACAATCACTAGTTCCAGCTCCTCACGTGTGCAAATGTTCTGCTTTTCAACATAGTAAACTGAATATCTTTGCTGTTTCTGAACTGTTGCTTTTTCAATACATCAGTCAGAATTTATGATCACATTTTCTCAATTTTTTTTTTACATTTTAGATAAGATGAATTGATGACTCGAGAAAATAACAGGCAGATTAATCAATACAGATTAATCTGCCTTAAAGACGAGGAGCCAGAGTGCAATGACAACGAGTGCTACATCATTGATGAAGAAAACTTGTGTTAAACCACTATTGATTATGTTTATCAAAATTCCCAAGATTTTTGGCTTGCCTTCCATTTAATGTTGAAATAGCTGTGGGTGTAATCCCCACAAAATTCCTTAAGTGGAGCTGGAGTGGTGACAAACGTACAGTGGAGGTGAGCAATCCTGCTCTAAATTCCCCATCCAGAATTGACAGTTGAGGGTTGCACACAGAAATACTTTTACTTCACTGATCCATTCATCTTCAGTTTGAGACAGGAACTAATTAAACTCACACCGTGTCAGTCTGTACATAGGTCAAATAATCCGAAGAAAAGTGTAAACCAAGCTATCCCCAAAAAATAAATAATACAAAAACAAACTGACACTTTACCTGGAAGAGACAGCGATTTTGTAACAGATGTGAAACAGTGTGGTGGAAAGTTATCAGCATGTTTGTGGCAACACTCTGAGCCAGACGTTTATTGCATCTTGTCAGAAACCTCTTTTGTTTCTCCTCTTGGTGCCATTTTGGGAAACTACACATATCAAATCAGTGCTGTGACTGCTCCTGTCACTCTCTGTTGTCGTTTATGCACACAGCACAAACAAATGCAGCCACACACAAGTTTTTTGAGGACAGCGTCAAATACATCCTTCTAGTACCTTCATCGTTCTCTGGCTTCTCCCTTCAAGCCCTCTGTGACTGCTCTTTTGCCTTTGTTTGTTAAAACAGAGATTATGAGGGAACAGCATGCCATCTTATTACACTGCATTGTCTCAGCAAAAACACACAGGCAGCTCCCTGACAATTAACTACCCACTCTCAGCTTAGTAATGCTGCAGAGCCTCCAAAAAGACCCCTTTTTAATGTCACCAGATGACATTGTGTTATGCAAGCAAAACACTGACATGATCTGCTGAGACGGTCTGTTAAAATGAAAATATTGTACAAGTGGCCGTCACTGCTGCACAGTCTGTCGTGAAATGGTCTCCTCCCTCCCTGTTTTTTTGCTGCAGGTTGTGAACACCAAGTGCTGCTGGTATGGGATTTCATCACTTTACTCATGTCTTGATTTATACTGCGTTATAAGATCACAAACGTTCCACCCAGACAGGCTCACAAATGCATAGTCATACCAACAGAGGTCCATTTTATTTGTATAAATGGAAGCTGAGAAGGTGATGCCAAGCTCCCCTGTTGAATCATCATTTAAGGATTATTTGGAAGCAAGGGTTGTTTTTGTGTTATGTATTTTATTTTTATGGAAGTGCTCGCCTAGGGTAGTTGGTAGATTGGTAGTTGGGAGATTTGGTAAATCACAGGCAGTGAGGCCAAGCAGTTACCATGGGAACCTTCGGCACACCATGCTGGCATATCTGGCAAGAGTTTACAGTAGCTATTGAGGATGAGGAGAATGATATAGAGAACTTGTGCTGTTAATCTAAATTATTTTGTGTGAGATGACAAAGGACAGGTTTGATGTGTGAAAGGCACCATGGTGAATTTCTAACATTAGCAAGGTGCAAGTTATTTTGTGGGGGTAAAGCCTACATGTGTTTTGTGCCTAAAAAAAGGGGCAATATCTAAATACAGGATCTCTGTATTTTTGTATTTTAAGAGGCACTGTTTTCTGCACTAGACATTCAATGTATTTACATTCTGTATACCTTTCTTTTTATTCGTTTTTCATTGTTAGTGGCGGAGCCCCCCATTGTCTAGCTACACACGATGGATTCACAGGAAACAAGGCATGTATGGGAGTACCATTTTAAAGTTTATCTCACTGATATTAGCCTCACTATTCACTTTCACTCTCCTACAGCCATATCAGAGCTATATTAAGTCGCTCCTATTGCAAAACCAACATTTCCTGCTTCCTGCTGCTTCACATTAAAAGCTTTCAATTGGCAAAATACAGGATGGCTTTTATTGTGGAGAAGTCACAGGAAATGCAATGTATTTGTCTTAGCCATCCTTCATCAAAAAATGCATCTTTGAAGGGGCACTGGCTTGCATTACGGTACTGGACAGTATACAGTACAAGCTGCACGTTTATACCTTAAAATGAGTACCTCAGAATCCAAGACTGTAAACCATCTCCTGCCCTTTCCATGTCCCACCACCCTCATCCATTCCTTCTCGCTCCCAATCCTCTCTCTGCCTACCCTTCATCCCCTCTTTACAGTGAGAGAGCTTTAAATGAGAGCTCTTTGTCTAGCACCCAGACTGTGGCAATCCCCTTATATTATAGGAAGGTCGTGTGTCGCTCTGTCTTTAGGGGTGTTAACTGGCATACAGATCAAAAAGCCTTTTGGGCACCGGCTGTTCTACAGGTTCTACAATTCCATTTGACAAGCCACCAATGCAGAGAAAGAAGAGCGAGAGCCAATATTTCTAGACAGCATGCAACTTTAGTGGCTTTTGAAGCACACAGGCAGGGCTGAGAAAATGCTCAAATAGAAAATAGACAATTTTAGTCTATACTGTGTATACCTGAGATCATGTGTGTGGTTTATATTTGTAGAAAATAAAAAAGAGCTTTGCTACCATCTGAATAAAAATGTAATAGTAATTCTGAGAATAGATTCTATTAGGGCAATTAGACACACAATTTATATATGGTCTTAATAAAAAACATAGCACTATGTCATTGCTAAATACAATATTTAATTTTAATCTGTTTATATACAGTACTAGCTGTGCATGATGCACAAAACAAGGCCAAGGAGCTGTGGATGTGATCTGATAACATAAAACACACATCAAAACTGCCCAGAAAAGCTGTCAACATGATAACAAAATGGAAATGGCCCACTTTGTTGCTACAGTAGTGTTAAGTGAGGAAGGGGAGGGGGCAACACTCAATAGTAAAAAGGGAAATTTTGATTATAGTGCAGAGACAAGCAAAGGCAGAATTACACATACAGTAATTATCCTGGCCAGCTAAGCTTCCACTCTTGGTGTAATGAATGCCATTCAGCTCAGAGGGTTTATAATCGCTGATATATTAAAGAATGTTGCAGTGATTTCTCCACATTCAGCAAGCCTATAGTAATGAGTCCCAAGCAGATACTCCTTTGAGTCTATCCTGAGCTTGATAACTTTCAAGAGATACCCCAAATTAAGTTTGAAGTGAAACTGAAAGGATCATTGCAGGATTTGGATGTCAATCAGGTTAGCTGAAATTTATTTTAGATATTTCAGTTGCCAACTAGTGAAAACTCAGATGTTTTGCTCTTAGTGTACTGCATGTAATTCAAAATACAATGCAGGATTCATCTGTGGAGAAAATGGAAGGATTTCACACTTCCAGGTGCTGATCATTATGCAGGCTGTAAAATCTAATTTGCTTTTGAATTAACATTGGAACTACTGTTTAAATAGTTCATGGTGTGAAATCAAGTGTCAGTCGTATTCAGTTATTTATATTTTTAGTATTTGTTTCCTGGCACTTCACTTTGGCATTCACAATTATCTAACTCATGATATTCCCTACAAATATAGCATGGTAAATGGTCATGTACAGCAGAGAAAACACCCACAATTTTGAGCAGCAGATTCATCATTTTAAAACAACCATCATAAGCAACAAGGCTTAGATCTGTTTTGTAAAATAACCAAAGCAAGATTGAATGAATTGAATATAATGAAACACATCCAGGCCATCTTTACACACAAAGCAGAATGGAGCAGGAGGACCCTTCAGATCTCAACAGCGTCACTTGAGGCGCAGCGCTGCGTGTCAGCCTGCCGTTGTGTAAGATGTTTATTGTTCGGGGCTCCCCATCAGAAGTTGCACAGCTCTCATGTTTCAACGCCCCCGCATTTCTGCTCCTTGATTGGTTAATGAGATCCACTGCTCCACTCAGAGCGGAGGAAGTGACTGGCTCTACACCTACGCTGCCATTAGGGCTTACTGTCAGTCTCGTTGGAGGCACGTGTCAGCCATCGTCATGAGGAACTGACACATACATGATGTTGCCCACAGGGGTTACAAACTATCTAACTGAAGAGCAGCCTACATCCAACGCCCATCTGTGCACATGATAAAGATCTCATCATTATCACTTGACGAGAAGTAAAAAGACACTAGGTTGGCTTTGAGAGTAGGCAAATTGGCTGCATTTGGTTTGCAAATATATTTCAAACACAAAAAACTAGTCTCGTTACAGTTAGAGATGTCACCATGGAAGCAAAGAGCAGACTTTAGTTGAACCACAAACAACATGGAGATGATACATGCCAATAACAGACAGCAAGCATCTTCTCTTCCGAAATGTCCTCGAGCAAAATACTGGACCTATAAGGGAAGTGAGAGGACAATGTTTCTTTTGGGGATCAATCCATAAAATTGTTTTTATGCACTGTGAATGACTACGGCCTCACCTCACTACATTGTCGAGTTCTTAAAGAAATAATGCATTTCCTAAGTTCTACTCCTGTCTCTGTGTTAACTGCGCCGTTATCGCTTGGTATATATGAAAAAACTTTATTTACATTTCCAAAAACAGCATGGTTGTGCTGTAATTTGTTCATGTCTCCATCATCGTCCTCCTGCTGATCTCTCATCACGGGTGCAGGAGATGCACCTCATTGTTTAGCCGTCCGGTCCACAACTTCACTGTTCGCTCTCATAGTGTCACTTTCAGTCACAGCAGGCTGTTTTCAGCAAAAAAGTTCTAAAAACCCACTTTACCTGCTCAGCACCAAACAGCAGACAGACAAAGTTAGCAACTAGCTAGGGAACGTAGTGGAGCATTTAGCAGCCAGATATTTTTCTCATGAGTTGGTAGAGACCAAAAACAGAGCTAAAAGAGAGGGAATATTGAACTTACATTTGCCAGGTTGCCACATACAAGGTTGTCATATCAACTTAAAAGATGATGATATATTAATGTTGTGTTCACAACTAGTTTCTGCTGCCCCCAAGTGGCCATACAACTCAGTTATTGCAGGTTTTAGTCAATCTGATCCATATTCAACTATAAACTATGTTTATGACAATCTGAGCGATTACTACTCGGATGTAACTTGGCCACAGTTTACAATTGGTCTTCACCTAGACATAATATCCACCACTGTTTGCACTCTGCTCACTTTCAGCTGCTCTGAGTAGTCACACTGTTTGCTTTATCTTTGCCAAAACTTTGCAGCAGGAAGCCAGAATGTGTAAAAGGCATCTTTGTCTTAATCATCTTTCTCACCCTCACACTTCTACCCATGCAACTGCAAATCCTCCTGTGTTTATTTAGCCTTGTATGCGTTCACCTTTCCCTTCTTGTGAGCTTCTTTCCACACGGTCTACATTGTTACATCTTCTTCTTTCTCGTCGTCTTCTTCCACTTCCAACCGCTCACTCCCTCCATCTCTGGCCTTACTTCTGTCCAGACTTAGTGCTCTACTCCCAGCCTTGGGGTCTCAACTCTCCAGATGGCACAGTAATTTCCACAGACGCTCAAATTCAAAGGCTTGGGAGGAGGGGAAGGCAAGGGGGAGAGCAGAGCATCCACCACGGTGGCAAGTGATCTAATGCTGAAACACACTCACTCACTCTCACACAACTGGTTTCAATGAGATGATCTGACGTTTGGAGAAAGTTTTTAAGTGTAAACTATGCAACACTGACATTTTGGCAGGAATAGTTTTCCTATAGGGATTAATAATAAGTCTGACCTGAATGTTAACTAATAAAACATATTTTCTGTCATATTTTGATATGACTCACCTTTGTTCATGTGGCATACTTTCTCAAATCAAAAACTGAAGTAAAATTGGAGTTGCAATTTTGACACATGGAGTTGCAAGTGTTGAATGCTTGTCCATCTGTCTGCTCTGTGTAAATGCAAATGAGAGCCTATTACTAATTTCTACATCATTTGATTTCAGTGAATACACTCACATTAGTGAAACGTTAAATTGATCAAGTCACACTAGGGATTTCCTAACAAGTAAGTTGGTTTCCACCTAATTGTTCCATTATGAATAATTCCCATTTTTGCCATTTGGGTAAAGAATCATGAACTCTATTAACATAAAGAATATTTTTTTCATCCATCCATCTTCTTCCGCTTATCTGGGGCCGGATCGCGGGGGCGGCAGTCTAAGCAGGGACGCCCAGAATTCCCTCTCCCCCGACACTTCCTCCAGCTCTTCCGGGGGAATACCGAGGCGTTCCCAGGCCAGCTGAGAGACATAGTCCCTCCAGCGTATCCTAGGTCTTCCCCGGGGCCTCCTCCTGGTTGGACATGCCCGGAAAACCTCCCCAGGGAGGCGTCCAGGAGGCATTCGGGACAGATGCCCGAGCCACCTCAGCTGGCTCCTCTCCATGTGGAGGAGCAGCGGCTCTACTCTGAGCTCCTCCTGAGTGGCTGAGCTTCTCACCCTATCTTTAAGGGAGCGCCCAGCCACCCTGCGGAGGAAACTGATTTTGGCCGCCTGAATCTGGGATCCTCTCCTTTCGGTCATGACTCAAAGCTTTGCAGCTCAGCTCCTTCTTCACCACAACAGACCGATATATCGACCGCATCACTGCGTAAGATACAGCGATCCACCTGTCGATCTCCATCCATCCTTCCCTCACTCGTGAACAAGACCCCAAGATACTTAAACTTGGTGGAGCTCTCCACCAACCTGACAGTTATTTATTTTATTTAAATATTTTTCATATGCTGCTAATTATCTGACTTGTGTAATCTAGTGGGTGCAAATGATGTTTTCCATACATTTGTAAGAAGTTTCTGAGTCGATTCTGCAGTAGCAGAGGGTACATATAAGAACAATGTGTTAACTATTTTATATACTTAACCATAAAACAAAGATGTTTTTTCTGAGGGAGGCACATTTCTACTAAACTAATAAGATCTTTTAAATCAAATTTTAAAATGTTCATGTCGAACTTTCTGAAGTTTAAATTGAGGGTTAATGGGGTTTATATTTGGGCTTTAAATATGATATTATTTAAAATTGAATATACAGTATGATAAACCGACTTCTCTCACTGGAATAGTGTAAGTCCAGATTTTACATTTTGCTACAAGTGTTTGTCTTTGACACAATACATTTATTATTGGGAGTATAGGATATAACTCAGCAGGTCCCTATGACAGCATGCATTGCTGTAGCAGATCCTCCACAGTAGACCACGTCACAGCCAACGAGATAACCAAGCACTTCTCTAAAATGTACATTAAATACACCAACTAATGTACTGTACAGTCAATTGTAAGGTGGGATTTTTGAAAGCCAAGGTTTTTTTAATTCTACTGAGGTGAGTGACATCTTGTAGAGTTCCTATGGTGACAGGAAATAAAGTAGGTTACAGTGGAATGTACAACAATCCTTGGTTTTTCAAAATAATGCCAGTAAATATGAGGCTGCTGAACAAAAAGGACATTATGCATGATCTTGGTTATTAAGTGATTCATTCGTCTGTAATTCTATAACATACGGCCTACATCCCTAACCAAGGAGAACCTTTGTTACCTTTAACAATAAAAAGGTAGACTAGTCACCAACCTGGGAGCAGCAGGGGATCAGTCCTCCACCCACGCAGAGATCCTTTAGTAATAAAGACGTTTCCACTGCCATGACACTCCACTCCACTGCCTGCTATTATGTGTGTGTGTGTGTGTGTGTGTGGGGGGGGGTGGGGGGGTGATCACAGGAGAATAAAAACAAAAAGCTGCTATCTTGCTTTTCAATGCACAGCAGGAAGCCCTTTATCTACCCACGCCTTAGAAACCAGAAACTGATATCTGCCATGCAGACAAATGGGTAAAGATTTATCACCTTGCTAAATAACTTCTAGAAGCCACATATTCTGCTGGTGAGCTGTACCTCACACATGCAGCATGGTCACCTTTAGCAGCATGGATACGAGTATCACAATCAATGTCGGTGTCACCAAGGCACTGACAAGTATTTGTCTTTCCATGCCTGCCTCAAAAAAATAAAGTTCTTAGATGTTCATTTCTTGAGATTTATGCGTGAATAATAAGCTACGTTTGCATTCACAGAAGGAAATATATGCTTTGATTTAGTCTCATAGTAATAAATGTTTGAGCTAAACTCTCTCTGTACCGTCTGTCTTACAGTCCCATGTCTACATAGCGTTATCAACAATTACCAAACCTGTAATGCATCCATCACATGAAGAAAAGAGAGAGGTCTATTCATCAAGGCCTCTGGGGATTATCCCATTATATGGTTCTCAAAAAAGCAATGCATTCCTTATGGACACTCAGGAAAAGGCACTGTTTACATCCAGGAACATGCGTCTGTCAGCAAAGACAAACTGTGACTTTCTAAATCTGGTGTTAAAGCTTTGATTAAAACATGTAGGTCACAGGGTAGACACTGTTTCAGCAGAGAGTTAATTAAAGCCACAGATCTTCTCACTGCAGCGTCACTATCCAGGATGACACTTGTTGGCATGAGAAGACGCACATGCCAGTAACTTTGGTACAAAGATAGGTAAAGTGGGAGCGAGATGGGTGCACAATGCAGGTCCATTGTCCCTATGTTGTGAGTTTATCATCATGGCAGTGCAATCAGCCCCAGGATTGATCAGACCATGAAATCATTCCCCATTCACTGGACAGTAAGACACTATACTTTCATGTCGATGGTCAGAGCCATCCACTGCTATACCCACACATTCATCTATACATGGTTGGCTCTCATATTCTAAACTTTTTGAGGAGGTGCACAACTAATTGTATAAGCTTGAGGTTGCCACCTCCTAAATGCACAGCTACTCTACAGTCAACCAAGCCTTCTTCAATGTCTAACAGATCACACTTTAAGCTCAATCGCAAAGCGTGCGGTAACAGAGTTGCTGTGCCACGCATATATTTGTGTACTTGCCCATTATGCAAATGGTGGAGCGGCGCCACAATCAGAATGTAACATATCAAACTTACTGGTGATCTAACCATAACTTGACCCCAGTAAGAACTTTTCATTTTTGTCTCCCTCACTCCTCGCCCTTTCCCTTGTCATTCTCCCGTTTAGCTGCCACAGTATCAGATGTCTAGAGAGAAATGTTACACTGGCAAAGACGACGGCAACAGGGTGTTGATTTCAGGGTATATGTGGCACCCTGACTCCATTTAGAAGCTTTAAGTGAAAATCTACTACAGCCTTTTTACTGTTAAGTAAAAAGGTGTTCAGTGATCTTCAAATAAACAAAATCAGAAAATATTTTAGTATAAACACACATTGAGCATGTTGGCAAGGATGACTTTCACGCTGAAACACTGGGTGGTGTTGTCCAGCTGTCACACCTGTTAACAATTTGGCCACTAATTACTCTGTGAGCAGCTGCTGCTAATGGTCTAAGACCTGCAGGGCCGATATAAAGGCGACACAAAGGGATTTGTAATAAAGTCAGAGGTTAAGCGCAAGTCTAGTTAGTCCCAGTGAGCTGCTTGGCTCATATCATAGGCTCTGAGGAGTACAGGGTACTGCTTCTCAACTAACAGCCATGTCTCTTGGACTCCTTTTGCAGTAAGTTTTATTCATGTTTTGAGTTTCTGAACACTATTTGTTGCAAATACCTCTTAACAGAGTGACTTTAATCAGATGTTTGTTTTTTACCACCCCCTTGCAGGGTTTCCTGTACTTGTTTTTTGCTATTTAATGGCAATACTGGTTTACCAACTATAAAAGGTAATGACTTTTTTCTTAATTACCACCATAGGCCTCAGAGATATATATATATATATATATATATATATATATATATATATCATAATTGTTATTTTTACAGGATATAGGTATCTATATATGGATAACCTACGGAACATAGGTGCTAGTGAAGATGAAGTGCTGACCATGCCAACCTTGGATCAGAGTAACTGGCAAGATTCAATTAATCAACAGAGTCCCTGCTACATCCTCCACCTCTCAGCACGCAAAGTCTTCTAGTTTTGAGTCATGGCAACCTAAGCCAGCTAGCAGTGCTTATGATGTGGCGGACTTCAACACTGACTCCAGAACAGCTGGAGGTGACTCGAGTAACATTCCCCATCTTGTCTACGAGAACATCTTTCAATATCCCTCTGTGAATGCTGGGCCTCCTCAAAGTTCTGGCGCTATCTCCAACACAGGAGGGGCTGGTCACATGAGCAAAGAGTCTTCAAATGGATATGCCACCACACTAGAGGAACGGTCACTCTCCAGATATCCTACTCCGTCATTTGGGATGGGAAGCTCCTCTGGCGGAAAGAAGCTCAACTTTGGTCAAACAGACCAGCCGCGTGACGAGAGAAGCGCTTGGCATACACCCAAACCTATGGCCATAATGCAAAAATTTGTGGTTTCTTATAGACTGAGTGACCCCATCCTTCATCCTTGAAGCTATAGTGTCCAGTCCAGACATGGCTACCAGCGACGCAGGTTTCTCTCCAACAAATCCAGGTACCCTCCAGAGGTTCCCCCTCAAATGCCTGTAAGCTCGACAGGTGTTAAAGGTTCTGTACCTAGTCAACAAACTGCCCCCAACGGTGCAAATAACCCTTCTAGGTATGTCTACTACCTAAAAACTAAATCTTTAAATGTGTTTATAATTTTTTTTTTCATAGAAATGATGTCTAATCAATAAGGCTTGTCTTCCAGAGCCAAGTGGTAGACAAGGTGGATGTTATGTGAAAGTTGCAGGTAAATGTTTCAATTTTCTTTACATTTCAAAGTAAGGGTCCTGCAAATATTAATCTGTTTTCTTGCTTGCAGAATGATGTGCCTGCTGGAGAAATTAAAACTCAATTTTCTGTGTAGGCTTTATTTCCCTTTGTACGACTCAGTCTGCAACCACACACAGTCACTGCTCATGGAGCCACTTACTTGCAAAATTCCCTAATGGAGGTTTAGCTAGAGTGTTTAAGGATAGCATTAAGTGCTTAATGAACAAGCAGGACTCAACTCTCTCACGTTAAGGCATCGAGCTCTAGCTACAGGAGATGTGTTGAGCTGGGCATCAGTTACTTGGGTCAAATGATGATGTCAAGTGCCTCTGCCACTAACAAATGCACCACTAGATACACATGCAAGTGGTTTACCTTGGCATTGAAATCCTTGTTTCCCAAATCCCCTGCAACAAAAAGTAAGTGTTAGTGTTGCTTTATTCTGACAGTGTAATAACAATGAGACTAACTTGCATAGTCTGAGCGCACTAAGATTTTGCAGCGCTATTGAAAACAACTTGAGAGAAATAGGCAAGGCTCTATAACTACTGAGCTTGCAAACATAACTTACTGCAGGAACACAAGCATTGCGAAGAGCTGCAGTTGAAAATCATTCTGCTATAAAAACTGACTTTGAAAGTGAGGCTGCAGTAGCAGGTTTGCATAAGGGAGGCTTACCATATGAAGTCTGTACAATGGCTGCAGAACGTCGGCTGCTTGAAAAATCGTGCAGTAAATTTGTGGTTCTTCACTTCATGCACATTTTTCTGCCGCAAAGCACCTTTGCGGGCGAATCGGTTCCCGACCCCCGCGGAGTCATTATAATGTAAAAGATGGTCCGCCATAATAGGAAAACAAAACTACACAGCCACAACTTGGTGTTTGTCCCAACCGATGTCTGAGGTCCTTGTCTCTTCTAAGCTACTGACCAGTGGCCACTGGTGGTATTTCTGCTGGGCGCTCCTGACTGACCGCACACCTCCCCTCTGCCCGCGCCACAGCTGAGCGCTTCTTTTTCATTCAAAGTGACGTCGGCGAGGTCTGCCTTCACGTGCTGTGGGAATATTTCACTTCGCTTTCAGAGCAAGACTGAAAAACACGACATTGTTCATCAGTGTTTCGAAAGGGGGACAAACACATGGAAGTGCGTCCATTAATGTTCTGTGTGTTTATTTTAAGTGTTTTCAAATACATCAACATTTTGAGTTTCACTGATAGAAGCGACATGTTCCTCCGTCCGTTGCTGACCATCCCACAAACAGGTGGTGGGCGACATCTTGTGGACGTAAATTACATTACAGGCTTTGATTAACCTGAGACTCATGCCAGGCATCAGTGAGACTGGTCCAAATATCGCAAAACAAAGGCGTTTTTCATTCCTGACTCTCACTTTCGATTGTAGCAACTAGCCCATCTAAAATGTTTCACCCTCTACATTTAATGTTAATAAAAGCACATAGTGTGCAGGTGTAAAAGCAGTGAATAGTGTAATTAGGCTGAATATTTTTCCTAAAACAAACGGCAAGTACAGTCCATTACTCGGCTGAGGAAAGCGATGTGCAGTTTCTATGGCAACATGCAGACGCTGCGTCGCCACGAAAACCGGATGTGGCGTAGAGTGAGGACGCTGAAGTTTTGAACCATTTTGAGCGGCGGAATTAGTGCTCAAGGTATGTCGTCCTTATTTTACATTTCCATCATCATTGTGCCCTTTTGGCTTGTTGTAAGAAGTCTGAAAGAAACCATAACACCGCGAGCGCTGTAACGTTACTGGTCCGCTTTAGCTCGTTTGCTAATGCCTTAATTGCGCTCAGTCCTTCAAACATCTAACGTTAGGGTGAGCTATCAACCAAAACATTACATGTTATAGTTTATGAGGTAACGTTAGTTAGTTGTTATGCGTAACTGTTACATTACGTGACACGATGTTATCCTACATGTCTCTTATAAGTAGACCTCCACTCTTTTTTGAAAGTGAGTGAACAGGTCAGCTATTAGCACTCCTTGTAACGTTAGCTAGCTAACACAGGCAACGCTAGCCAATAGTAACGTTAACTTCTTTGGTATTTATAGTTGTGACAATTTATCCCCCCCCCCTCAGGACACAATGAGCAAACACGAGGACTCATGGGATAGGCTGGACACTGAGTTTGACCGTTTTCTACTGGACATGAAGCCGTATGTCCTTAAACACCCCAAAAAGACAGGTGAGATTTCATTCCATCTCTATTCACCTCACTAAACAGAGTGTAAACATCACTGATGTACGTTAGCGAACCTAACTGCAGGCTCTGTTTTGTGCTTTCTTAGACAACTCCTAGAAATTAACTGAATGTATAATACACTCATATACTTCATTAGCTGGTACATATTTTCCCTGTCCCTCTCTCTTCCTTTGACCTCAGAGCGCCAGCGATGTGCCTTATGGATAAAGAAGCTGTGTGACCCGGCCACATGTGGTTCAGGTCTGATAGGCCGTAAGAACCGCAACATGTATGCCCGTTTGCTTCTTCACATGCTCAAAAGAGGGGTCCTGGAGTTGCCTTTCACCAGCAAACCAGAGCCTGGCACCCTCAAGACACTCCCTACCTACATGGTAAGAATGATGGCTTCATCGAATCACAAATACTGCTATATTTCCATCTATTAGTGACACAACTTAGCAGTCTAAAACTCCTGTTGTGCATTAATGTGTAATGAACTGCTTAAAAATGCTCTCATTTAAGTTTAAATTATGAGACCTTTTTTAGAGGCAACATACTCAAGGTCAGTTACAAAAAAACCCGATTGTAGCTTAAATCTAATGCAATTGAGTTACAGCTCCATTAAATATCATTGCAATGGATATCCTTTACTAATAGGCTTAATGAACCTATATACCTTTATCTCCTGTCTTTGAATTTTCATTTTTAGTCCATCTACTTCGATGAGCCACTGACTGGTCGGTCTGTAGAGCACACCAATGTAGGTCTGCCTGACTGGGTGACAGGAGAGCTGGGTGGCTATACTGATGACAGTTTGACTTTCGGTCTGCTCAAGGAAAGAACCAGTTCCTCACCTAGTGCAGCTATTCGCAGGTACTATTCCACTGTACATTACCCCAGTTAAATACATGTAGCTTTACATTTAAAAATGTACCTAAATAAAATTTGTAAATGACAATTAATCATCTGGCTTTTTTTTCTTTTTGAAACCTGCATGCATAAATGTGGTAACATGGTCAGGATCTCAGATTTATAGATCAGATTATTATTATGCACTGGTGCATGGTAATGCGTATTATGTACGAACAAAAAACTGACCAGGAATCAGATTTTTAGGTACGAAATATATGGGTCTGCAAGGCGGAAATTTGGCACTCCGAAGTGCATTGTTATAAATAGGCATATAATTTCCCATTCAATTACACCTATTAAGCTTTGATACTGTTTTCAAAATCTTCTTCTTTTCCTTTCGGCTGTTCCCTTTCAGGGGTCGCCACAGCGAATCATGTGCCTCCATCTAACCCTGTCCTCTGCATCCTCTTCACACACACCAATTAACTTCATGTCCTCTCTCACTACATTCATAAATCTCCTTTTTGGTCTTCCTTTAGACCTCCTGCCTGGCAGCTCCTTCTACCAATATATTCACACTGTTTTCAGAATATATCACAAAAATAGTATTTGTTGGACATGCCATTTTTTCACTCGTACATTGGTTGTATGCCTAATGCAGCTTGATTTACATCTTCTTGGCCACAGTCCATCGCTTAACGCTGGATGAGATGTGGACTTCTTAAATATTTCTTTTCCTCTGACCTCTCACATCAGCTAGGAGTTTTATTCCAATGGTCACACCATGTTCAGTATCACTTATACCCCATGGTGTCGCTACCATGAATGGAGATAAATTCAATGATACAAACGTTTTAAAAGGCTATGTATAACGCAGATAAAGATTTATCCAAGCATTCTGTTTCGATGTTCTTTTATCAGATTGAAAACATAGAACTTGGCTGTGCAGCTGGATATTCACGGCTTTCGTGAATATCGCCCATCATATTTGCTCAGCAGCACTGTCTGAAAAGCCAAAGACATTGCTAAGTTGTTGCATCAGTCTGCATGAGCAGTCCATTCTGAGTTTTGAAAGATATGCACTTGAAAACAGCTTTAGAGGATGAGGAACCTTTTGTATTCTCCATCCAGCTTTCTGTTATTCTACTCTTTACACGTTTCTATTTGTTGAACCTGAGGTCTAACCCCCAAAGAGGAAAGCAGATAATAAGGATTTATAGCTCATTACCTTGTTCTGTTTGATTTCTATTATTGTGAGCATCAGCTCACTAAAACATAAATCTTTACATTTTTATACACTTACAGGTATTTTGGATTTAGAAATGTGCTGCTTGATTAAAACGACTTGACCTAAAGCTCATGTCAGATACACATGTGCATGTGTGAACTCTTTCAACATGTCTCACTAAATCTTCAGTAGTCCCAGTTTGCTCTGACTCCTGACTCCTGACTCCAGGCAGTTCAGGGGTTTGACACAGTGATGTTAGTAATGGCTCAGAGTTTTTCATTCCAGTTATGAAGGGAGGGAAAGGCACATCAGAGCCCAGTGGCTTGATATGCTCATTAGCATAATAAAAAGAGAGAACTGTAAGTGTAGTAAAGGGAGCTTAATATCCACCAGGGCACTGTGTAAGAGAGTGCAGCCCCTCTGCTGCCATATTTAATTTTACTGACAGGGTAATATTTGATTAATAGAAAATGATCATTAGGACTTGTCTTTTAAATATTTGACACACTTTAACTTTCATTATCTAGCCTGTGTCCTACTAGCAGGAACATATTTTAATTCTTTATTTTGAGTACGTGTGTTAACACTGGAAAATGACAAAATGAAGTACATTTTAAAATGCCAGCATACTTAAATCATTTCCTCCTTCAGTGTGGAGGGAATGGCCACGATTGTGTTGCAATACAATTCTTTTATTTAGTTTAATGATTATTTTTTTCATAAATATATTCGAATCAGTTAATTAACTTCCACATATCCTGACTGACTTTATTTTATTTGACTTGATGTCTAGCAGTGAGGTATTTTTACATTATTATTGACTTGTTTGAATGACTAAAAGGCTGCATCTGTTTTCATAATGGATGCCATAGCTAACGTTACAAGTGATTCAGTAGTGTGGCTACAGCCGCTTCCTCCCCTCTGCATTAGAGGGTGTGGATAGAGGTTTTGTGGCGAGCAGACTGCTGAGTACCATAGTGTCTGATTGGGATAAGACCATGAAAGACACTCAGATCACATGATAACATCCTGATGGAGAAAATTAGCGGGGCCAAGAGTCCTTTTATGTGTCGCTCTCGTTTAGATAAGATTAAATCGAAGAAACTCGTCTGACTCCCTCCCTGTGATGTGGCAACGTTTGATCTGTCTCACTCGCCATTAGTCAGGTGATGGCCAGGGCTTCTTTTAGCTTGTGAAACTGTTGGGTCCAATTCAAGTTTCAAGATCTAAATGCACAGTTGGGATGATTTTCTGATGTTTTGAGATGTTACTTATGTTTCACGCAGATGTGGATGTGCTTTAATGTGTGTTGTTTAACATAATCTAACCTCATTAGTCCAAAATGCCCAGAGCAAATTCAACTGTGCGTTACACTTTTGCAGTGCTAATCCTCATTTAGCCACAAGATGGAGCCACTGCTTTGTCTATACCACTTATTTAGGCAAATGAATGCTGTGGGGAAAGTACGTGCAGTCAGCGAGGGTCGAGAGATCAGACATAACAGCTTTTGTGATTAGTTTAGATTGTGATTGATGTGTTTAAAGGAGACCGATAATTATAAAGACATAAGGGAGAAAATAGTGGGTTGGTTCTGACATGTTAATTTGGTAATCGGCACAGCTGGTGTCAGGTTCACTGCTAAAGTTTAGTTTTGGCTTTATCTCTTTGTACGTGACTACTCTCCATTTTCAGCAGCCTCTCTTTTAGGGCTTATTATTTTCTCTTCCTCTGACATCTGTGCGCTTTTTATCCACATATGAAAAAACTTTCAACCCCCCTTTCCCCTCTCCTTCCTCTCCTTTTTTTTTGGGGGGGGGGGGCAAATGCGACACTGACATTGTCTTCACAGTTGCAGTAGTCAGCCGCTGATGCTGGTGTAACCGCCTCGCGTCTCTCGATCACAGGCCAGAGTGTTTCCACTGAGCTTGCCTCCAGGTGGTGTTGTGTTATGGTGGAGGGTGTGCAGGGGTAGAAGGATGTTTGTGTCCCAAGGTCAGACTTCTTTCCTGAGGGTGCCCGAGGCGGAGACCTGGCCCCGCTGGCTCTGCACCTGGAGGTCAGGCTGGGGTATGGATGTCAGGCTGCTTTAATCAGCCAAGCTGCAGCTTCTGAGGCTCTACATGGTGTTCTCATTTTCTTCTGTGTGTGTGTGTGTGTGTGTGTGTGTTGCTCTGGCCTGACTTGCCACTGCTTTGATCTCTGGGCCTCAGACTCCAGACACATCTGATTCAATTATCCTCATCCACCTGTTGACTTAGAGGCCCAAGATTTTAAAGCTTGGCCCCCTTATCCAAGTTTCATGGCTGCATGTGTTTGTGTGTGCGCGCATGCACAGACCAACCAGTATGGGAGGGGAGTGTGTGAGTAAATGAAAGCTGATGTCTGCAGGGTTTCATTAAAAGTTGTTGATCATAATTATAAATTAGTGAGAAAATATTTAATCCCTCCTATTGTAACTGATGTAAAAACAAGTGCATAACAATGATTGAGCCATCCTTCTATTCTTTAGTTTGTGCTGTGAAATAGCTACTAGGTAGACTACCTATATAAATTGTGATAATATTTACTCTGTCATAAAAAAAACAGAATTGCAACAAGTATTAATATTGTGTTGGTGTCGTATGCCCGTTCCTTAACTTAGGGCTATTTGAGGTAAAGATACAAATTACAAAGGTGACTCTGCCTGTTATCTTTCCTTTTCAGCAGTCTTTCCAGAAACCTCACAGCGATAGTGCTTTCCTCCATGAGATAACACTGCCTGTGACAAATGAAATTCAAACTGCTCAATACCAGGAATGCTTAAAAAAAAATTACATGGGAGGAAAAGAACGCCCATAGGCTCGAAGTGTGAAACGGTGCCCTCTAGAACGCAATTTGAAGTCTTTATTAGATGACAGCGATTTTATTTATTTATTTTCTCTTCTCCATTGTTGAACTACATCTTCCTGTCTTCTCTAACATCTTCATTCAATTAGCATTAGTGGGCCATTAGTGCCTCATGTGCTTGCGCTTAATGAGATAGTGAGCTCAGTCATGCCTTTGTGTGTTTGTGCGTGCGAGCGAGCGAGAGAGCGTAGTAAGAATGAGACGTGTTTGTGTGCCAATGAATTTAAGCAGTTTCCCTGTTAAGCTCCTTGTTTAAACCATGATGGGCATGATGAGAGACAATGATTGAGGTGTATGATTAGAAAAGGATTGTACAAGCCGTAGACTGGTGCCCTGTGGGCTGTCCATGGAAACAAACCGATGTATAGCCGAGACGTTTATTGTTCAGATGGGATGAAATGCAGACCACAAACCATGCAACCAATGCCAGATGTTGATCTGTGTAAATAGCGAGGCAGGCTGCATACGCAAGCACACTCGTATGCAAACAGAGGGACAAGATCAGACTCTACACACACACACACACACAGACTGTACGTTAACCTCTCACACTGCTCTTTCTGTTTCTCTCTTCCAGGAGAAGGCTATATGAGGAAAAGACCCCATCACGACCCATGTCCTCCAGTCCACTCAAACAGTCACCCAGACATGATGCCAGGATGGTTAGTTCATCACCGTATTTCAGACTGTCAACCATACCTCTGGACTTCCCTGGCATACTGTACTTGTTTTCAGATTTATAGATCGCTGCAAGGTAGCTGTGATGACACATTGAAATATTAACAGTGAACCAGCTGGTGCCAGTACAAAGAGTAGCCACAATGGTTCGCTTTCTTATTTAATGTGAACCAATTTGGAAATTCCTGAATTAATTTCCCCATGAAGTCGGAGGAATTTACCTAAACTCATAAGTTGCTGGTTGAAGCAACTGATATTGAATTGAACTAATGGTTGTGATCACAATACATTTACCAGTAACAAACACTGCTGAAAATGTATTGGTGGCTCATAGCATCATAACTTACCCTCATGAAGGTTATGATGTTCAGTTTTTGTTGAAACTGTTTGAGAGGTACGGAGCCCCAGAAGGGATGTAGAGGAAAGTTAACACAAGCGGTCCGTTGTTTATTATTATTATTGCCAGTCAATGTGTATTTGCTTTGCTGTGGGGCTTAAAGTAAGGAAAATAGGAGTGACAGAACAGATTTTTAAATGTATTTTTTAGATTAATTTATTTATAAGAGGACAATGCAATTTCATAAAAACACATGAACAAACATGGTAAAAAAGCCAGAATTAGCCCAGAGATCTGTCGTCCCCTGTTAACATTAGATATTACACTTCTCTAAGCCCTTCTCCTCCCTCTAAGCAGTACTCTCTATATACATTTATCTCGTGGCCACAAGTTAATTAAAATGTGGGAACGAATTGTATCTCGTGGGCAAGCGATAGCATTTTGTGGCCTCAAAATACATCTTTTTTTTCAATCTATGTACGTCCCGGGCTCTGTAGAGAGGTGTTGATTCAGCTTTATGGTCATTTAGGAGGCTGTAGTTTGTGGTGCTTTTGAATTGCACTGCATTATACTGAGGTGATTCTGGTATTTTGTCTTATTGATATAAGTGGGGTAAACAATATATTGAAAACACCTCTCAGTAGAACAGAACACAATACTACAGCCTTCAAAGTGATCATAAAGTTGAATCAGTACCCCTCTAAAACCAGTTTAAACATTAGAATCTTTGAAGGCAGGACTTACACCAAAGTATGTGACATAATTATTTTCCAATGTAGCCCCACCACTTCAAAGCAGTGAGAAGAATGCAGAAACAAAGCACAAATAGAAATCTATCATGTAAAATAACTAAAACTGTTCTAACTTTGGCAGGAAATTGTGTGTTAGAAGCTGATTGAGAAATATGTTTTCAGGGTGTTTGTTGTGGAGTTCATCAAACCATGAATCTCTGTATGTGTTCATGGTACAAGTCAATGTACAGTTCATTGGCACAGCTGCTGCTACGTCTGTGGCCAAAACCATTTGAAACAATTCTTACTAATCAGTGTTTTAGCACAATGCGCTGAATTCCTGGTGCGATAGTGAGACCGTTTTGAACAGCCAGTGACCCGCATACTCAGCGTTCCTAGATATAGAATTGAAACATTTGCTCTGTTTGTTTGAGGGTGAGGCTCTGGGACCTTAATGCCTTTTTAATCAGAAGGGGCATTTAATCCTGAGCTATTCCATTCAGCGATTTCTCTGTCGGTGCAGTTCCGCTGAGGTACACCCAAGGTCCACACTCCACCAGATCCTAATCAAATTCAACAACATCTCTCCTTTCCCTATCGCTCTCTCAACTTCATTAGATATTTCCCTTATTTCAACCTTGCTGCCCAACCTCGACTTGAGTAAACTGATCTTGTATCAACAGAACCCCTGGAAGCATTCGAATTATACTGTATAAAACAAATCCGGAGGCCCATTGTAACAAAAGGCTGAGGAAAACAAGAATGACAGGCAGTGTAGCTGCATATGCCCCTCTTGTGGAATTTACTGCGTGACGGAAATGATGTGGAACTGCCAAACATCTGGAGTGTTGTATGTGTGAGGGAGGAGAATGAGGGAGCAAAGGGTGGAGAGATGGAGATAACGAGGGAGTAGAGTGCTGTTAGTATGGGAGGAGAACACATGTGGGTGTACTGTATATCTGTAAGCTTTTAAAGAATCCTTTTGTTGTTGCCAAGAGAGGAATTATGTTGTGTCAAAATAAAAACCTTCATCACTGTCTGCTGTTTGCTTTCGCAGGCCAAACTGCCAATCAAAGAAATCATTTAAATTCCCTCCTAATTTATAGCCCCCCCCCCCCAATTTCCATTTTGTTTCTTCTTCCTGCTCTCTTTCACTCCCCTTCTTCGTTCTCAGGTGGATGGGGGGCTGAAGGCAGATATGTCTCCCGATGACAGTGACCTGGAGGCCCGTCTCAACAGCTGGAACCTGGGGGTGAGTGCCTTAAGCTTCTTGGTTACACACAGGGGCGTTTATTGGAGTTGACACATTCTGGGGCTGAGGACTGGGAGTGTGTGCACACCGAAACCTTTTTGGGTCGTCCCTGATGTTCTGCCTGGAACACTACTGCCTGAATTTCATTTAATTTTTCTGCATTGTACGACTACTCCTGTTTGCTGTGTTGGATGCCTGTTCTCTTGTGTTGAACAGATACTAACATTAATAATGAAATGTATTATCTCAAGATCTAGAGTCTGCTCTTGACTACAGTTAGTGTAGTCTACTTATTGTTGTGCTATTTAATTTGCACTATATTTTGTGGTGGTCAATGACAGAATGAACAAACAAAACTTGTATTAGTACACTTACCTAAGACCATTTTCTAAAGCTAGCACAACATCTATGCTATACTGTATACACACTACAGATATGGTAATTACAGGACAGGGGAACTGTTACCAAACGCTCTGTTGCGTGCGGACACGATGAAGTGTGCGCTGAAGAAAGGAAATATTCTTACACCGGTTTTATTTTAAACAGAAAAATACAACCATAACGTTTCACCTCCTGAATTCAAGTTTCTCTCTTTCAGCAAACTAAGACGAGCTTAATTGCCTCGTTAACTCATTGTAAAACACACTTCATTCAAACTCGACAGAAAAAAAATAAAACTCACGGCTTGGTTGGTCTTTCCACTGTTGGGCCGTTGCTGGCCTCTTTGTGCTCGCTGAATGGGCCTGGCATTCGACGCTCACATGCAGCTGTCAACATGCTGCAGCTCATCTACAGTGACGGTAAAATGCCTGAGCTCATGAGTAGAGCTAAATTAATAGTGCAATGATGCAGAGTTCACCGCATTGCTTACACACACACACACACACACACACACACACTGAACAAAGGGTGTAAAAACCCTTTTCACCTATGTCCTCTTGAAACCACTTCCTTTAGGCAGCTGACTGCTATTGTGGACGTGAGGGTTGGATGAGGAGTGGGAGACGGGTTGTGTAAACTGAGCATTTGAAGATGTGCACCTCTCTTATCTTCTCTGTCTGGAGTGCACCAGGCTAGGGCTCGATAAGCACTCAGCCCTCATGTCTTTTATTCCCTTTTTTATTCGCTATCTCCTCACCTGCATGACCGTGAGAGTTTCTTTTTTTTCGTTTGCTTGTCGCCTCTGCCCTTTTACCCACATTACTCACACTGATGTTTTCTACAGAACAGCCTCTCTTTTTGTAGTTTTTCTACTTTCTCTAACTGTTTCTCTCCGTTCTACCATCCTATCTTTTGCTCTCTGGCACTTTCTCACTCTTTCTGTCTGTCCATCTGTCTTTCTCTGACTCTCCTTTTTACTCTTCCACTCTCTTTCAATAGTAGGTAATCTGAGGTATCTATCGGCAGACTTGAAGCCGTGCACTGCTCTGCTGTGCACTCCTCTGTGTTGAGATGCTGATAAGAGGCATTGCTTGGCAACGCTCCCCCCAAGCCTGCATCTTTCAAATCAACAGATGTTTCCACACACACACAAACCCCCTTCAAGTTTACAGAAGTTTTATAGATGCACTGCTTCAAAGTGCCCAGCTCCTACGAAATTTCATTGCAGCTGGCGTTACTCTATCTAGAATATCTTTAGCTTTGCTTCAGATGTTCTGAAGCAGTCCATATCAGTTTGTTCATTTCACCTCGAATGTAATAAAGTCTGTGTAGTCAGCATGTTGGCCCTACTGGGCAGTAGACCGCAGATTGCTTCAGTCTCAGATAGGAAGCCTTTAAGAGTCACAAGAGTCAGCTGGACCAACATCTGTAACATCTTTCAGTTACTCTGTAGCTTGTGCACTAGAGCAACAGAGTTACAGCAGAGTTAGGTGCACCATATACTGACCTGCTTTTAGAGAAAAAGAAGCAAGCAAACTAGAGAAAATTGCATACAAACCTGGCCTATTTTTTTTTTTTTTTCACACAATACAGAATTCAATGGTACTGCCACTTGGCTTTCCCATTGTCTGTGGTTAGGTGGGTGTGCTGATGGCTTGCTCAACGCTAGTCCGAAACTAGGAAGCCATCAATCACCATGTGTTTGTTTGGCTGGAGAGCAAGGCCCTGTGATGTGGAGTGTTGTTCCTCTTCTGCGTCCGTCCATCCATCCACGTCAGGTTCCAATGACACAGGACTCCGCGCCAGCTGTGAGGCTGGACAAACATGTGCACACAGGAGCATGTGTGTGGGCACGCAGAAAAGGAGTGTGCTCACAGGCATACGTGTGCTCCAAGTTTAGTATCACACTGTGCCAGCCTTACACCACAGCATTTAGTCTACATGTCTTCCTTACCCTGTGGGCTGTGCTCAATCAAATCTGATGACTGGCTGTCTCTGGGTATAAAAATAAATCACATTCTTGTTTTCAGCCTGGGCACTAGTTTAGAAGGGTATTGATTGATCCATCACTTTGTAAATATGGATTTACTTTTTATTTAGTCAATGCCAAATTTAAGTAGCAATTCATCACACATCATGGCACGCACCATTGATGCTGCTCTGCACTGACTATATTGAGTGGTCTGTTCTTGTGCATTCTTGTCTTTCTGTGAGTGCATGGATTAGTTTATAAACCTGATTGTTGTCAAGCCAGTTGTCTCCTTTTGTTTAGGGCTTACTGTATGTCAGCTAATGAAATGTCTAACCTCTTTTTACCTACATCATGCAGACTTAGTCGAGAGGCAGAGCTACTTTCATCTATTTCACCTGTCACTGGCTCATCCTGAAGCAACAGTTCGTGACGTTATCCTCATACAGTAGCTGTAACTATTTTAGTCCCAGCCTCTGAGGTGCTTTCAGGTCCTCTTCTCACATCCCATTCATTCTGGATTTTCTACGTGTGGGTTGTGCTACCTGTACCACTGAATGAATCCTACACTACCCTCCTCCAACTCTTCCTCCTTCTTCATCCCCATGAAGAGATAAGCAACAGAAATGTTTACTGGGCGTCATTGCTGTCATCTCCAAAGTCAGCTGTACTGCTTTGAAAGGCCGTGATCTTCCCGCTAGCTGGCAGCCCCTACAGACAGCCTCAGTGCATGAGAGAGAAACTCTGTATGATATTGTGAGTTCACAAGAAAATAATTAGGTCATAAACAAACGTCAAATAGTGGAAGGAAAATAACAAGTTGTCAACACACGTTTTGTTTTGTTTTTGCTGTTTGTGTCACAGTTAGTGAGCTGTTTTGATGTAATGCTGCAGAGTCACTTGGACTGTGGCCCTTTTATGTTCAGGTAGTTTAGTGGCTCACTTTTTTTTCCGTCTCTTGTTTCACATTGTAATCAAAGAACATGCCGTGTCAGTGTTTGGCAAGGATATATACACATTTGGTTCCATCTGACGGTAAACGGACCAGGGATAGCTTACAGATTAGTGGTCCTGAGTGTTGACAAAAGGGCCGTGTCCGGACAGCAAAGAGGGGTTGGGAGCGGAAACCGAGTCGGCCACACACACAATGCCTTGATGTAGCCAACAGATTCTGTCTTTCTAAACAGACAAGATTTGAGGGAAAAGACTAACAGCACTAAGCTTTTGATGTGCTCTCTGCATTGTTTATGACAAACTGATGGTGGAGGTTATATTCTGTTAGTGGTAAGGGTTTGGTAGGAGAGGAAGAAGAGAAAGAGGGGTCTAAAGTTTTTTTTTTTCTGTTTACTCTTTCAGGTTGAAAACCCCAGGTATTTGCGAGAGAAGCCCATTCCCTTGTCTCCGGTGAGTTGTCAAGGGGTCCTTTGTGGTTCATTAATTCACTTCATCACCTAATCTCGCTCCTCTTCACCTCTGTAGATTTTCAAGTCAAGCTTTGGGAGGAACAGCACCTTGGCCAATGATCATGGCCCACAGCTTGTACAAAGCAAGGACATATGCACCACAGTAAGAGCCCTTAGCAAACCTTAACAGTACCTAAGCACCATTCTATGTGATAAATATCATAATTCTGATGCCATCTTTGATATTTAAGAGACTGCCCTTTACGGTATATGCATTTCTGTAAGCCTAAATCATTGTTACTCACTATTCAGTACACTCAGCATTTGTATAGAAGCATGCTCCCTTGACTGCTTTATGGCATTAGACGGCCTCACAGCCATGTACATACAGTACATCTTTGTGCATAGTTTGTTTTGTTGAAATGGCCGAGGCGAGCGTTCCTCTCAGAAGACAAAAATAATGCCAGTCCCAGTGATGACAGTTTTTTCCTTATGTGGATTTAAGCTGAAAATCCCATAAGAAAGCATGCTTTGAAGTCCCCTCTGCCCCTCCCCACCTCCCCTCCGGAACCACCACTCCGCCACCCCCCCAGTATCCGCCTTTACTTGCACTGTTAAATATAAAACTGAACATGACTTGGCTGAATAGCCATGGCTTTTCATGTCTGCTCGGGGAAAGCGCTTCAGTCAGTAAGATCGGCTTCACCAGGAGAGGGCGGAGAATGGAGGGGGAAAGGCCAGAGAGAAAGGGAAAGGAAGAAACACACAGATACATGATGGACAAGAATTGTCTCGCTTCTTGACCTATCATATTAAAGATCTGTTTGTGACTGCTTAAAGAGGATTCACATGCGTGGACACATGCACTCACCCATCCACATCCACCCAGTCGGTCGGGCGACCTGTGGGCTGATATTGAATGTAGCAACACCAATACGAAAATATTAAAGCAACGTCCCATGCTGTTTGATCCTGCCTCAGACTAGCTGACTGGCTACATACAGCTGTGTGTGTTGGGAATATAAATGCATCTCCGAAGACCATATCAAACCTCCACACCAACTTTACTTTGATATATACAGAGTTGCCAACTCATTATGTACACCAGTACAATCTAAAGTAATGCAATCCAATTCAATAGCCCTGCAATAAATGTTATTGTGTGAAGCCTAGAATGTTCAGTTTATGCTAACATTGAGTCTGTTGATTCAACTCTACGGCCATTTTTGAAGCTGTAGTTAATGGTATTTTTATATTGATGGTTGATTCTAATATTTCGTCCACCTCTTTTTTTTTTTTTTTTTTTTTTTTTTTTTTTTTTTTATATTTTTTTTTTTTTTTTTATATATATATAAGTTGTAGTAAGTATGGTGGACAAAATAACTTTCAGATTCAGTTTGTATGTGGCCTTGCACAAGAGCATACATTTGTAGGAGAGAAGCTGTAGGAAACTGAACGGGCATATCATTTCCATTGAGGCCAGAATGCTCTCAATATGGGAACCAGTTCAGGAAAGTCCCAGACAAACATTGGGAGGGACACATTGGGAAATGAGAGTAAATGGGGCAGAACTGGAGTTTCTTCCCCGTGGTGGTTAGGTTTGTGCTCTTTGCCAACTGTTGCTGATCTATTGCAGACTATTGAAAGATATGTACGTTTTGTAGCCTTACCTTCTATTCTTCCAAGGCGTATAAAAGGCACTGCCAACAAACGGTTATTATGCTTTTTTGCGGCAAAATGGGACAGCAGTGTCAGTCGGTTATTTGGTCCTCCACTGTGGTCCTGACTGAAATCTCTCAACAACTACTGGATGGATTTTCACGACATTTGGGACAAACATTCATGGTTCCCTGAGGATGACTCCTAATGACTTTGATGATCCCCTGACTTTTTCTCTAGTGGCATCATGCGGTTGACATATGTGTTTTTTGTGAAATGCTGTAAAAATTGTTGCATGGAGTGCCATAGAATTTGCTACACACATTCATGTGCTCCCATGGATGAATTGTAATCACTGTGGTGATTAACTTCTCATCTAGCGCCATCATCAGGTCAAAATTTCAATTTGTCCAGTACTTTGGTTTATGACCTGCAAATCTAATAACCTTTTCATCAGCCTCGGCTTTACTTTTGTTGTTCTTTTTTTTTTTTGTGCAAATGTTAGCATGCTAACATGCTAAACTCAGATGCTGAACATGGTCAACATTATTACTTCTAAACATCAGCATGTTAGCATGCCACTTTTAGCATTCAACCCAAAGCACCACTGTGCTTGTTGTGCCAAAAGCCAACAAGGTCTGTGGATCACCTTGAGTAACTAGATCATCATTTCTGGAAAGAGACATTGCTGTTGAGTTTTTCAAATGTATTTTTTGGTGCATTGAGCACCACAAGCCAAGTGCCATATTGTCCCATTATATTAAAAAAATACATCCATCTTTATGGCCGATTTCTCCAAAACTAGATGGATAAGTAGCACTACAGGTAAAAGGATATGTATTCTTGATTTTGGGGTGAACTGTCCCTGAAGTTCCTCCCAAATCTGTCAATACACTGCAGACACACAGCAGCTGACAGACAGAGGCAACGAGATGTTGATCTTTCAAGTTTCATCAGGCACATCATGTTTAAAAAGGAAAGTAGTTGAACACACAAGGGCAACTATTTACTTCAAAGTGAGTACAATTAGCTGATAATTACCATCAGTAATCAATACAAACACACACAGACTATAAACCATTAAATCAAACCAATAAGTAACTGCAATCACCGTCAGACAACCTTATACTTGAGCAGTTACCTAGTGTTTCGGTAGTGGTGACAAAACGTTGCTTAAAATTTAACAGAAGCTCCCTGGGCGCTCCAGGGAAAATGCCCTTTAAGAAATATGACATATTAACAATTCCTTACGTGTCTGCAAAAACACTTAACTCTAGAAACACAAGATAAAAGGCGTCATATGCCGACAGTCTTTTGTGAAATCGGCATCAATAATCCTTTTGGATGCTGCTAGCATCCGTTATTTAGCTGCCCTATTTTAGTTGGAGAAGTCAGACTGTGGGAATGAGAGGCGAACCTTTTAAAAAATGAACATTTCTCACTAAAATAAGTCCTGGTTGGTGAATCAGATACGCACCGAATTAAACACCGACTCATAACACTGTTAATTCCCCATCTATCGCGTTTGGTAACGGCCGAAAAAACTCCTCAAATACCGTCACAAAGTAACTACCCAGTTTTTTGTTTTTTTTCTCAGTGAAGTTTAGTTTCTTTTTGTCGACGATTTTAAACGGATTTGTTGTTCACTTTGTGCCATTATTAGGTAATAAATATGGTGCGTCCCCTGGACACGTCAATAGTGAGTTTACTGCGTCCTTCCAGATTGTAATGCATCAGAGACGCAGGACGCGTAACTAGCAGCATCACTGTAGCCTCACACTCATTATGACTGACTCCTAGCCTTGTTCATGCTGTTTAGCAGGAGACTTTCGGTCCAGGCCGTGTTTTTCTGCCCTGTTATGTAGAACCTTCTCTTGAACTCTGCTGCATTGTCGCAACGCATCTCAGATTCCTATTGTAAGGTTCTGGGAATTCCCTTTTGACTATGAGATCTGCATTTTAGTAAAAGGGGAATCCTAATCGGCCTGTGGTGTATGACATGCTATTGTAAAGCCCCTATTTATTTTAGTTTTTATTATTTAAGATGCCCTCACTGATCATAGTCACTGTCTCTAGTCACCATTAGTAATTAAACGAGGATTTGGATGTGGATTTCAGGAACTCTGAAACCCACAGGATACAGCTGTGACCACACACACACATTTCCCTATAGGAGTGACTCGTCACCAATCCCACCTTAACCATATTGTCCTCAATAGCCACATTAAACTTTCCAGAAGGACCATAGAAGCCTTGTCCAACCCTGCTATTGCGTGGCTGTCTAGGCCCAGTCTAGAAAATCACAGTGACATCACTTCCCTTTAATCCCCAAAGCCTAGTTGAAAATTTACCCAGGTTTAAAGAGTTATACACGCCACATGTCATTAAGCTGGCAACAGCTTAACGAACATCTCAGCTTTCACACAAAGCTCATTCTCCCGCTAAGCTTGTGACTGCATTGATAAGAATGCTGACTTCTCTTTTCCTTTGGAACAATAAGTGGCAGCTGAGAAACTTCACCACAAGCTGACATTGCTTTGAGTCACTTAGTTTATACGGTGTGTTTGCTTATGGGTGAGTTGTGGAAAATGTCTTGCAAAGGAGCAGCAAAGTCCTGCTAATCCTTCAGCACACCCTAGCAGTGCTCAAAAGCATTATGAGGGCTGGGTCTTTCTTTGGAAATTCAATTAAATGGTGACTGATGATTCAGGTTTAGCCATAGGCCCGAGTCATGTGATTACAGAGGGACATACTGACAGGCTGATTAAAGCATCCCATCTTTCTTTTAAAGTTTGTCAATGTGTGCATGCTGTCTTCAAACTAACCCCTTGGTACCTGACCTGAGAGATTGTTGGCAGCAGGCACAGCATGGTAGATGAATGTGTTCATGTCAAGCAGTCACACTCTAATGGTCACAAGCCCCTGGGATCAGGCCCTTTTGCTTTCCGTTGCCATAATGATGCAGTCTCTCTAATCAAAGGATCCTCTGGGATGGAGCTTGAGCTCTAGGCTTGTGATTTAGAGGGCCATAGCCTGTCTTATCTGAACGTTTTTCAAAGCTAAAACAGAGCAAGCTAGTGAACTTTAGTAGTTTAAAGGGGACTAGTTCTGTGGTTTGGTTTTCAAGATGGAACTTCAGGCTGGGAGACACAAGGGTCCAACAGTGTTCCATAATGATAAAGTTACTATTTCAAGCATTTCTGAGTAATAATCTGTTTACATACTGTGTTTGGAACTACCCGCCTCTAAAACTATGAGTCATTTTTTTCTCGTCAGATTTAAGTTTAACCAAAGTTTTTATCCAACCTTACCATCTGGACAGACTACACTAAATTAACTTCTTGTCAGAGTGTGGAAATGGCATCTAGCTGCTCCTCAGTAGATAGCAGAACACTGCATACTGGCTATCGTAGAGCATCTGTGTTTACTGAGGATGAAAGACACCAGGACATTGTACATCTCAGGGAAGATGAAGGAGATGCACAAACGCAACCTTGCTTTGTGGAGCCCAAACAGTTAGCAGATGATTTGTGAACACATCCCCCTGAGGAAAAAGGCCTTGACCCCGCGCTGGTTTTTTAGAGCAGAAAAAGATACTGTTTCCGTCTTCTCCTCGCATTCTCTGTCTCATACCCCCTTCCACCCCTCTTCTTCCCTCTCATCCTTTCAAGAGTGAAGTGTCAAAAAACATGGCATCTTACAATGCTCACTACAACTCTGAAGAAGAGAAGAGCCAAAAAAGCTGTACCACCCAGTCGGGCTGATTGAAGGCATCTCAGACGCCTTAGGTGTACGACATTCCTCCTCCTCCTTCCTTCACTGACGCTTTTATAAACAAGTTTCAAACACCCCTGATCTAGTTTGACAAACTTTCTCCAAAGAGCATTTGAAGAGAGGATGAGAAAGTGACACCCCCATATGTGCTTTTTCTTCTTTTTCTTTTTTTTTGGGCACCAGCAGAATCAGGTCTCCACTTACTTTCAATCACTGCCATCTCTCTCTTTCTCTCACTTTCTTTTGCTTTTTCCTTTCTACTCTGACAGGTCTCCTGTGGTCCCCTCAATTGCACAAGAAATGGTGGTAAATCAAGAAAAAAGACACAGAAGAAAGAGATGGAATACTTAACCTAGCTTTGTCAAGGATACAGTGTATAAATGTAGTGCAATAATGAGGAGACAAATCTAGAAGGCACTTTTGGACTTTTATTTTTAATGGTGCTCAAAATGATCATCCAAGGTGAAGTGATGACATCTTTACAAAATCTAAGCTCCTTGGGTTTTATAGATTCCACCATTTAAATCCCAAAGCATAATATAATAATAATAATAACAATAACAACAACAATAATAATAATAATAATAATAATAATAATAATAATGTTATTTGGTTGAGACAATGCATGCTAATGAACATACATGAAACATCAGGTCATGATTGTAAGCATGCCGGATTATAGCCTCAGGCTGGTTCCCATCCGTTGTCCCACAGGATAAAAGCAAATACAATACAAATTACTGTAAAAAATACATGTATGCAATATAGTTCACATACCTGTCATTGATCTAAAAACATCTGTAAAACACATGCACACAACACACCAAACGATGCACACAATAGCTTACTGCACAGCCTACACGGTCACAACCTGCTCATACACGTACATCCAAAACATACAATAAATGGGTTTCATACTGGAATACATGCACAATAAGCATGGATACATACTTTCACTCTAACATCCGGTATGCTGTTGACGTCTGTATTGTATCAATATTTATAAACTTAAACCGTACTGTAACTGAATCTTTTTTTTTTTTTTTTTCAAGCCATCATCACAGCTGCTTCCCTTTTGATTTGTACCAAGAAGAAGGTCTAATGTGGTTTGACTGTGCAAAGTAATGTTGTGGGAATTTTCTACTTAATTGTTTTGATGGCTAAAACAAACGAGCTAGCCTCGGGATGTTGTTAACCACTGACATCCACACAACCACACTTTCAAAGGAAGAACATTGTCACCCTGCTCCAGGGTTGATTAACACACCAGAGCAGACAGTGACTAAACATGAGTAGTGACATCAAAGCAAATGGACAGTCATGTGTCTGTCAAAGGTTCTCTTTGTATTAACATGTGTTGAGTGTTTGTGAGCGGAAACATCTCACATGTAATTACTAACAAACTAACAGGAAAAATAGATCACCTTTTAATAAGCAAATGTGATTTATAAAATAACAAGTCAAAATACAAAATATAGCAAAAAAAATGCCATTTAAAATTAGCAGGAAATGTTATATGTAAATTGTGAAAGATACTAAGTGTATTTTAAGGGTGTTTTGTTTTTTTAAATAGAAGGTTATTTGAAAGATGAACGTGCAGGCCAGAAAAAAGGGACTGCCATGCAAATCTCTAAACACTTTCATACTTACCAGAGGATAAACCACTTTTATTTTACATAACATGTTCTTGTTTTCTGGCACGCCCTCGAACAAAAGTTTGCTTCTTTTGCCCCACCAGTGGTAAGGCGGTGAGAATTTTTTCAGCACCAAAACATTCGTTTTCTACTGTGTAAGGAGCATTACAGCCTCACTGGGCTGCTATGGTTGTTCTTAGCTGACTGTTAGTCACAGGATCAATGACTTCATAATTTTTTTATTATTGTCTTTCAGCAGACATGCAAAGGGAACGCCTTATAAAGCCATATTTGTGTCTTGCCAGAGACATGATAATTATTTTCCAATAATGTTGAATGACTAATAGGTCATTTTGTATAAAAAGAATATAGAAGATGAAAAATGGATCGAAATTTTCTTAGTCAATTACAGTAGGTGAGGAATAGGTCATTAGAGTTTTAGTTGGCTAACTCTGGGAAGCTCTCTGGCTTTGGGAGATCTGTTCTAACATGCACATGAAAACTGCCGCTCGCTTCATGATCAACTACGGTGTATGCAGAAGTACACACACACAACCCACAGGCTTTCACGTTGTTGTGCTTACTATGGACTGACAGAAGGTTTTGTTGCAAGCATGTCGACACACACGCACAGATGAGTACATCTAAACTCCACACTGGTTTTTGAAGCTCTGCGCATGGATAAATGTTTTTAAATGTTAATGTGGTTTATTTCATCATCAGCTATGCTTGTGTGCAAGACAGGACACACTATCGTCTTTCATCCAGATTTATGTTATCCTGTCACTCTATATGTTGTTTTTTTCCCCCAAGGCATGTCTAAAAAAAGTTAGGACACAGAGCTCAATGTTTTACTTCCTAGAATAAAATGTGTTGCTCGTGTTGCCTGGTAATAAATATTTCATCACACAAGCAGATGTTGTTTTGCTTACCAACTTCATTTCATGTATGGAATTAAAAACTGATTCACTAGAGTTAAAAGTGCTCTAGAAGTCCTTAGTGTTATGTGACATTTTGGTTTTCTGTGTTTCCAGACTGAGATGAAGATCAAAGTTCTGGAGGCCAAGCACCAGGAGGAGAAACTTAAGATGCAGCAGAGACATGATGCAGATGTTGAGAAAGTAAGAATCAAAACTGAAAGGTAGTGAATCCTAGCATAACCCTAAACACAGACAATCAATTTGACCATCTGCTGTTGGGAAATGACAATGTCTGAAATCAAGCTTGAAGTTGTTCATTCTTTGTATTCGGCATTTACTTTTGGCCATGGAATCCTCTCTTATAATCCATAAACCCCCCGTAAACCATGTTAAATCAGTTAGCCTACCACAGGTACCGTATGACGCACAACCAAGGTCCTATAGTGCTATAGTCTTTAGTGCATGACCAGCCGTTGAGTTGGTCGTAGTTTGACTGTTTGTCTTTGCAAAGAATTTTCTTCTGGAGTAAGAGGTCCAGTCAAGAGTCTACAAGGAAAGGGCGTAGTCTGACCATGACTGAATCCCATTCTGGATGTCTACTGCTTTGCTTTGGTTGTGATTGGCATGAAATAATTACCCCTTTTCATTCACTGCATCTCGTCAGACCATGATTTCAGACCATAAACAGAGCTTTTAGCGGTAGAATATTCACTATATAACTGAAAATTGTTTGCAGGATTATCATAGTTTCAGTTTATATTGTGAAATAACACATAAGAGCTTCAAATAACTCGATCATTTCGTCTGGGGAAACCGGCTTGAGTAACTTGAGTGCTCATGAAAACTAGTTAACCTGCATCACAATGCCCATCATTGACTCTTGATTCAATTTGGTGGCTAATGAAAAGGAAAACAACGAGCCCCCCCTCTTTTCGTCACCCCATACTGCAAATAATCAGCTCTTCAAAAGCTCTTTGTCATCTGGTGAAAATAGCAGTAAAGCTGTTTTATTTCACACTAGGTGCCCATCAGTTAGGCTGCAGATCAAGCACCTGGGATCAGTCACGTCCTCTGTATGACTTGCCTTTGCTGACACAGAAGCTTTTAATAAAACCAAAAAAACCACTCCATTTTCTCTCCACTTTAAGATGCCCAATTGCTTCTTTGTGTTTGACAAGAGACAGGATGACAGCTAGCTCTCTCTCCCTCTCTTTAATTACATACAGATTGCGAGTTATGTCCGATTTAATTTCTTTAGACTTTTCCCCAGTATCCCCTCTAATGGCTTCAAAGGGGAGTGATTCAGGGGTGCACTCTTACGAGCCTGATGGAAGGTTTAGTTTTAATTAGTATCCTTATGAATAATGTATAGACTACTGAAAGGCTACTGGTCATTGTCCCCCTGCTTGAAATGGAGAGGGTAATGAGAGAACAGGCCTGAGCGTCGTATGCTAATGGTTGTGGATCAGTACTATGTGTAGTTCTAAAATATTTAATACCCTCAGGTGAAGAAGCACATCCTTATGTTAACATCAGATTAACAGTTGACCACAGCGTACACCCGAAAACAATAGATGGTCATTCATAATTTTAATTGTTTTAAATGCCATTGGGAGTAAATTACATTTGTGTTTTTTGTTGTGAAATTTGTATCTATTTCTCTGTATGTACAGAAAGTATACTCATGGTCTAACTCCAGATTTAGGAGGTGTGGTTTCTTTTCCAATTCAGTTACTCCATGCACTGATATTGGTTAAAATCATTGACAGCCAGGCTGGATTCCCCTTGCATTAAGTTGTATTACAAAAGCCTAAAATGGATACCCTAAAAGCTGTCATTTCCCACCGTCTAGTGCACTCTCCCTGGACCTGACACTGTCATCGTCTTGCTTGGTGGACCCCTAAAAAGACAACAATCCCTCTGGGTTGGTGAAATGGAAAAAATTGGGTATCCCTAAACGTTCTGTGAACTTTGCTCCAGCCCCATCCTCCTTTCATCTCCCCCAAAACATTAACACAAAGGATGACAGGCTTGGCAACTAAGTGCACTTGGATAGAACAAAATGCTAGAGAGATAAAGTCTTATGGGCTTTGGGACAGTTCTTGACAGAAAAATAAGCACTCTTATGTTCTGCCATTTCAGCCATAAAATCATAGCATCATCTGTTGTTGGTCTAGTCTGTTTTGTTCTGTCTTGTTAATTCGATGGGTCAGTTATGCTTAAAAAAGGGTTCAGATGAACATTTTAAGTAGATGATTTGATTTCATTGTAAGAGCAGAATTTGGTAAAGTCACATTAGGACAGTTGACTGTGGATTCATAGTAGCTATATAGAACATGAAGGCCTCAGTGTACCATCGTTTTACAAGAAACTGGGCAGAAAACAATCCTTGTGAATTTGCTTAGAAGCTGTTAGAAAATGTGCCTTCTACCACACTGGGCAGTAGACACAACCTGAGACCAACTGCATAATGTATATGTGCATTATGCAGTTGAGCCAGGACACCGTCATCCTTGACATGGAGAGTGGCAGACTGTCCTTTTTTTTTATACTTGAGCTCCAGCTATCCATAGCCTAATTTAACTAAATACTCACAGATGGCAGCAGCAAGCAGATGTTGTTACCTCATCACACCTCAGCACAGGTGGTTCTCTCAGATGCCATTCACTCAGTTAATCCGTAGCCTCCTTTAGGATCAGATCGGCATGTGGAGTCCTGTCAGGTCAAAAAGTGAATTGTGTACAAAATGTTTTATGTCCCTATAAATAACCTATAATAATCTATTTTGTTTTTTGTCAATTTACATTGATTGAGAATAACGGGCTGTTTTGTTGCGGTGTTCACTTACATTACTAATGTAAATAATCCTTTAACATAATCAGAAAACATTGATTATTTAGATTTAGTTGTCAGTTGTACTATTAGTGTCTTTTTATTAGACCTGTTACTCAATTTCCAGGTGCCCTGTGGAGTTTTCTTGTAAACAAACAAAGGTTTCTGTTTACGTTAGGTATTTTTCATGTAAACACGTGTATATCCTTGAGGCCCGTAGAAATGTGCTTAATCCGTTTTGTTGGTTGTTGTCCCTATTATTTATATATTGGGACAAGACCAATCATAATGTATGCAAGATAGTCATTGTCTCAGCAGTAAAAAAAAAAAAGTAGTGTATGTTTTTTAAAACAAATTTCCATGTCCCTCTTTAGATTCTTGACCGAAAGAATGGTGAGATTGAGGAGATGAAGAGTGCGTACCGGGCCAAGCAGAAGGAATCGGAGGAGATGATCCGTAAGATGGAGAAGAAAGGTGAGAGGTCACAGGATTGCAGGGTTAACTGGAAGGATGTTTATACTAGTGTCTCTGAACACTCAGTGTAAAAAGCCCCAAAAGATACAATTCCACAAGCGACTGCACTGGTGTGGAGTGAGGTCCTGCAGCTGTGCTGCTCAATCTAAAGTTTAATCGCATAATGTGGGCCTTCATGCTTAATTTTGTCGGCTAAATTGCTCCTCTCTCTTCTCTCACCCCTCTCTGGTCTGCTCTTTCATCGGTCTCTAAAAGCATTTCATGAGAAACATATAAACTTGGCAAAGACAAGTGTTACTGGCCATTTGATAGAAGCAATATCTTTATTGACATTGAAGCAATATCTTTATTGACATTGATTTACTGACAGCGCATCAATGAGCATGAGTGTGTGTTTGTGTGTCCATCTGTGTACATACCCTGAGGCAGGGCCTGACTGCTCTTTGAGTGCTTGCGTATGTGCTCTGCAACAGTTCAAAGTGTACTGCGGGAATCCCAGGTCATCTGCGAAAGCAAAGAGAAGCAGATTGCTGAGCTGAAGAAGATGTCGGATCAGAGCACCGACTCCCTGAAAAACGAGTGGGAGAAGAAGGTATGAGGAAAAGTTGAAGGCCTTGGATATTCTGCAGCCCAACCCCCTGTAAGCAGCCCTGGGCCAGAGGAAGACTGTTTGATAGCATGAGACTAGCAGACTTTGCAGGCTCTGCTATACTGCTAAAAAAAAATCTTTATACTTTCATGCTGTGCTTAAGTAAGTGTGGGTTTTTTTAGTGATGCAAAATTAATGCTCTCTGCCCGGGGGAGATTGTGTTTTCACTCCTGATAGCTCTAGCTAACCGAGCTGTTGGGGCTCAGTAAGATCTTCATGAAATTTCCACTCATCTCTGTTGGATCACTTAGTGTGTAATGAGCAACCATGTGGAACAATGTATCTGAGATGTAATAATAAAAAACAAAAACGACTTAGGCATATAGGTGATATTTATTCCCATTGAATAAGCGAGACATTCCGTGCCTAAAGAAATGGATTTTCTTAAACAAGACATTATAAAAGAAACACTGACAAAAGAAATAAAGCTAAGTAGTCATGGAAATTCAGGGAGAAAGATCTGTGACTGATATGTAGTTGTTCTGTGCCCTTCCAGCTGCATGCTGCTGTGACAGACATGGAGCAGGAGAAGTTTGAATTGCAGAAGAAACACACTGAGAACATCCAGGAGCTTCTGGAGGACACAAACCTCAGGCTGGCTAAGATGGAAGCTGAGTATAATGCTCGCTCACAGACAACTGTGAGTACAGGAACAGGAAGTTGGTGATGTGTGTTTAGGATTTAGATATTGATCAAGCTGAAGGATACTATATTATTTACAGCCATTGTCCTGTATGACCTCATGTAACATGACTAAACTTGGATTGGTATACTCATGTCTATTCCCTACTATGATCACTTTATACCAAACGGAATGAGCATGCGTGCAGCTTTAGTCAGTGCATTCGCTTGCTGCTGTTTCGGAGATTTATCTTAAAGGGCAGCGAAGAATCAGGTGTTCAGACACTTCATGTGGACAGATTATTTTTGCATAAAACTCTCGCCTTGTGTACTCTAAGGAAAGTGTATACATCTGTCATACCTCTAATTTTTGAACAGTGACCTATGCTACTTCATGGCTCAAATAAAGGGAGACATCCTGTAACCTCTGGGCGAGAATGACTCTCATATCATCTTTATAAAGGTCTTTGATCCATGTATGTATTAAATCTTAAGTGTGGCGATGGTTTTGCTTGGAGATGTGCATGCACACATACATTCACACACCTCCCAAAGCAACAGTTTCTTTGATATCACATGAAAGGACTTTGCTTTTAAGTGGGATCGTCCACATTTTATTACTGGGGATCATAAACACCAGAGGCCAGTCGAACACACTGCTTCATAAATAATATTGTTATCAGTATCGACATTCATGGGCTGTCATATGTATCACACATACATACATACACACACACACACTGCTTCTGGCTTTAATCTGTCAGCAGGCCCACATTTAAGAGGCATCAAACACTGGACAGTGCAGGACCAGTGGTAAGGCCCCTCTTTTAATAATTAAGGATGGACATGGCCCCAGAGAATGAAAAGAGCCCTCTGTCACTGTGAATTAGCTGCTGTCTTGCTGTAAGTTTGGGCTGACCTACACACACACACACGGTGTAGGATGTGCAAAGTGGACTTTATCTCAGGCGAGTTCTTAGAGCACTCTTGTATCGTGGCTGGTGTCGCTAAGCTTAATCCTTTAGAGTCAATGTTTTCTTGTGAAAAGGTCTGTCTTGCACTGTTGATGTGTTGCGGCTAGTTATATTCGTATAAAACCTTCAAGATATCAGTCAGAAGACCTGAGTTTATCCAATATGCAGACATTTTGTGCTTTAGAATATTCAGTCCTCCACGACTTTGACCCAGTAGGAGCTTCAGCGGGTTTGAGCATGTGGTTTGTACAGTAAATTATACTACATGCCTATCTGTTTCAGGCTACTACTACTCCTCTGCTTACTATGAGGGGGAGATGTAGCTGCTAATAAAAGTTCATACCCAGGACACGATGTGAAAAGTTCGCTTAGTTCACATGAAAAGTATGCAAGCCAAGACAAACTCAGCTTGATGATTCATGCTCATTCAAATACAGCATACTGGATCTGGTTTAATAACAGAGAAATAAAGAATGTTCATCTGCCTATCGCTACCTGGTTGGATTTCTATCCAATGCTGATCAAAGATCTCACAAGGGGCTTAATATGTCAGATGTTGTTATTTTTGGATGTTATCTATGTACAGGGCAGAGCAGATAGAGTGACTAAGTAGGTGTTTGAAAATGAAGACAAGCCGGTATCTGCCGAGTTATTGCACCAGCCAAACTCTTGACTGTAGTCCATCCATGTCCATATTCGAATGACTGATAATCATCCCTTTCTAGCTAGTATTTAGTTATTTTTTGTTTGTATGAATGTGTGTAACATAACTGTGAAATTGATTTTTTTTTCTTATGTTTTTGTGTATGAACACCAAAATTACTTTAAGTCAGCATTATCTTACACAAAGACATAATTGTATTGTATGGTGGTATCGGCCTTAGAAAAGCTATATCTGTTCACCTTCAGTGATAGTCATAGTGAAATAGGAGTAAACAAACTTGCAGGAGCATTTGTTTGACACCCATTCCACAAGTCCACAGTCTACTCCCTCCCTTCTTGCAGATGTTCTCCTCCACCTGCTGCTCATCCTCTAACACTAGAGTTTGAAGCACAACATGCATGCATACCCACAGCCTGACAAGCCTCAGGAAATGAGTGTTGAAGGCTATCTTCCAGTTGCTGGCTTTAGTTCTGATGCAAAAACTATAAAAGGTCATCCATCACCCCTTATGACTTTTTTTGTTACAAATTACATGGGCTTTTTTTTTT
>CM022470.1:12478042-12562648 GCA_011952105.1 Coreoperca whiteheadi
TTTTTTTTTTTTTTTTTACATCTTCAAAGATTTTATCACTTCTAAGTCTCTGAAGGGGAGTAGAGCTCATAACTTAGCTTATGTAGTCTGCACTTCACACTTTGTAATTCTCTTCTAAAACACCTAATTAGGGGACATAATTTGCTCCCGCTGAGTGTGTCCAGGTGTGCCCAGTCCAGCCTCAGTATGGAGATGTGCTTCTTCTCATCTCCTGCCAGAGAGCTAAGTGTCAGCACGCGTCCCAGCACAACACAGGCGCCTTGTTCCTTTTCTTAGCACCCTACACTGTTAACACAAAGACAAAAAATCTCTCTCACCAGCCTTGCCGGGCATTGCTCTTGTACTCTTTTCAAACACACCGCTCCCTCCTCTCCCATCATTCCACCTCCTGTCATCGCCAGCCTCTGTCATCGTCTAGATGGACTAGCATGCTCCATCTTTAATCAGCGCCCCATCATCACCCTTATCAGCCTTCACACACTGCATTCCTGTCACAAGCGAGCGCGTGCACACACACAGACACACATGCACATGCTGCAGGACCGTATGCAGAGAGGCAACGTTTCTTTCCATCAAATCGGTGCTGGAAGAAGCTGTCTGCATCAGCTGGACTTTGATATTGTCTTTGATAAGAATCCCAATTGAGCTTTTGACATTTGCCACTGAAATAACTCACCAATGTTGGTGTAGCGTGGACTAATAAAATTTAAGCCTTAACACACCTAGGATAAATTTGTTCAGATGTTTGGAACAGAAGTTAAAGCAACACAAGGAGAAGTTTATGTGTATTAAAATCTTCTCAATACTACTGTGTTTTTTATGTGGAACACAAAAGATTTACTGACCACGGAGGCCACCAAGTTGCAATGCCATGTTTCTAAAGTAGTGTAGATCGGACACACTGTTTAGTATTTTGTTTGATAGTTAGGGCCTTTCATGTTTTTGCGAGTTTCGCAGCCACTGCAGTTTATCCAACACCCTTGGAACAGGAGCGTGAGACGGTGAGGTTCAAGCTGTTTGGTTTAGTGGTTTCTGTGTATGCTTGTGGTCCAGGAGCAAACAGTGCGTGAGCTGGAGCTGCGGGTGAAACAGCAGTCAGTGGAGGTGGAGAAGGGCAACGCGCTGCGTCAGAAGGTGACACAGGAGAAGGCCCAGTTGGAGATCCACATTGCATCTATCAGCGCCGAACTACAGGAGGCCAACAGACGGTCTGTGAAATAGGGAGCAATAAAGGAGGGAGAAATGTTGAGTGGTGAAAAGAGGATACTATTTAAAAATATGTATGTGCCAACTCTTCATAATTAGGTTGTCAGAATGTACTCTTATTGTAAAGCTTGAGGTCTTAATGAATTATCAAATAACATCTTACTATCAAGGGGCATGTAAGGTGCCAAGAAATCCTTTAAATGTGCTTAGAGAAACCTATAGCAACGCGGAAGCAAAGTGACTCGTAATTATTTAATTGGTGACGTTGGAATAGGAACAGGTCAGTGCATGTATTAACCACCCTGTCATGCTTTTAACTGTCCACAGAAGTATGATTCTGCAGAGGGAGAAGGAGCAGCTGAGTGAGCAGCACAAGCAGACTGTGCAGAAGCTCCAAGGCAAACATGAGACTGACATCAGCCACTTACATCAGGAGCATGCTCTGTCTGCTGCTAAGGTCCACATTACCACAACCTCCACATGGCTCTCCCTACCAGCCTGCTAATAGTACTGTTTTTTAATGCAAAATACAAAATTGAACCAAATTTAACAATATTTGTTTGTTTTTTTTCTCTTCCAGGCCACTGCGGTGATTGAAGACTTAGAGAAAACTGTAGCTCAGCTCAAACAGCAGCTCCTGGACAGTGAACATCGAAGACACCAACAAGTCAGGGTATGATTTCGGTGATGACATGGATGTGTGCACATTTTAATGTATATTTACATTTAGTCATTTAGCAGATGCTTTTATCCAAAGCGACTAAATATGAGGAAGACAATGGAAGCAATTATAACAACACAAGGTAACAGAATGCATAAGTGCACCAGAAACTAGTCTGTTAAAGCCCAGCAGCACAGGATACAAAGCTAAGGATCTCTGTTTTTTTAAGAGATAGAAAGGACGTAGAAGTTAGTGATTGTCGGTTAGGTGGTGACAGAAGAGATGCGTTTTCAGGTGCTTTTTAAAGGTGGCTACAGAATCTGCTGATCTTGATGCTGTAAGATGAGTACAGATGACTTGGATGTCGCCTTTGCCAGTCTCAGGGCTTCGACGACTGAGAGCAGTGTGGTCTCCGTGGAATGGCCGCTCTTGAAACCAGGCTGGTTGCGGTCCAGGAGATTGTTCTGTGTGAGAAAGGAGGAGAGCTGGTTAAACACAACTCGCTCCAGAGCTTTGGCAATGAAGGGAAGGAGGGAAACCGGTCTTTAGTTTTCTAATAGTGTGGGATTGAGAGTGGCTTTCTTCAGTAGCGGTGTGATGCGGGGTTCTTTGAAAGCTGTGGGGAACGACCCAGTGGTGAGAGATGAGTTGTATATATGTGCACATGCCTGTACATGCATATGTAACTCATCTTAACCCAAATGGCATGCAATTTTTCTATTTGCCACTGTAGTAATACCAGCTATGAAAATGCATAAGATTACAATGGGCTTGTCTTTGTGTGATGTGTCACAATATCGCCTCTGCCACATACTATCATTTCAACTGTATTTCCTTTCAGGATCAAGGGATAAAGTTTCAACAGGAAAAAGATGAACTGCAGATCAACTGTGAGAAAAAGGTAGTGTGCACTCGCTCCTTCAGGAGAACGGCTCCATAGCTTCTGTCGTTGCATTAAAACAACCCTGGACAAAGTTATTACGGTCAAGTGGAGATCAAAGCCTGGAGTCACATGTTCCTTTTGGTTCCCCTCACTTTTAGATTTTATGTCTGGTCTCATAAAATCAGAGCCATGATTAACCGGTTGATGTAGACTGGACAGAGAAAAGAGAGGATGGAAAATGTATAATTTAGCATAAGAGTTATCAAGCAATGGGAGTTTTAAGCATATCCAAATAAACTTGTAGAATCACTTCAAAAGAGGACATTCAAAAGGGACATTTTTCTGTCTGAAGTATGCACTGTCAGTGTACTCAGGCCTACACTTAATTGCCTCTTCACCCAGGTCTTTACTTTTGAGAGACCCTCTTCAAAGCCATAGAGCAGCTGTAAACCATAGAGTGAGGTGACCATTGTTAATGATCTAGGCTGGACCAGACCAGACTTCTTAGGTGAAAATCAGGTTTTAAAGACCTACTGCACCTGGGTCATCTTCAAAGTGCCACAGTTTTAATATGTGTGCTGGTGGCAGGCTGGCATACCCAGAGACGGGGCCCCTCTGGCTGATACACCTGCAAGAACTTAGCAGGCCTCTGTGCACTTTATTCAGATTCAGGGAGAATTTCAATTAAGCGTCTCTAAAAGAAAGTCAGTAGTTTGGTTTTGATGTCTTTGTGTTTTACTCAAATACAGACCTTTTTTTCTGTCCTTGTAATCAACCTATATCTTTTTTTCCACCCATCTTTTTTTCCCCCATGTCCCTTCTGCAAGGTGGCAGGAGATCGAAACAATGAAAGAAAGACGAGTTAGTTGTTATTTTTCCTTTCTGTTTCCCCTGGAAAGATTCCTCTTTCCTCTTCTCAAGAGTGGTAAGAGACACATGAAGAAGGCCAGAGTGTACAGTATCTGGACAAGAAGGGCCCATATGGCCCTCTATGCAGAGGCTCAGATGGTACTTTTGATGATGGGGTGATAGAGAGAAGAGACGAGTCCAGATGCACAAGGTCACAGACAGGAGAGTTTTGTTGAGTGATGTTTGATGATCTCTCTCCCTCTCCCTCTCTCTCTCTCTCTCTCTCTCCCCCTCTCTCTCCCTCCCTCCCTCAGGTTTTAGCAATCCACAGTGAGGCAGAGAAAGAGACAACAGAGGCCAAGAGGAAGATAGCCAAACTAGAAGATGCTCTCAGGTACAATGAGAAACACCAAACCAAAAGTACTATGTGTTGCAATAATACATTTGAGTATCACAGTGAATGATTCTTAAAATTGCACAATATCCGTGTAAAATCTGAATTAGCAAAACATTTTTATTTATTACTCAATACAGAGTTAGTATCCAAAATACTGTACTTTAGAACACTGCTTGTTGCTCTATTCATAGTATTAAACTGTAGGTCTAATGCTAAAGTTGTACATTTACTAACATTGGGTAAGACTTCATTGATATTTACCATGGCTAAACCTTTATCCTGTGTTTTCGATGGGACCGATGCAACAACCAGCTGACCATTGCATTTTTCAATACCCATTGTTAGGATTCATATACTGTATAGCCCAAATGCAAACACAAATAGCTTCACCCATATTCACTTTACAGTTTATTTTATGTTATGTTAGAAGAAACAATAACATTAGTGAGCTCTACAATCTGTGTATTAGTGTGTCTGTGTGTGGTCCTCCACCTCCCCTCTTGGCCAAGTGTTTGACATAATGGTCTATGGCACACCATCAGCATGTCAGCCAGTCAGTGTCTGTAAATGTGTGTGTGTGTTTTGCAGATGTGTGCTGTTGACATTGTGAGCTGCAGCAATGACTCCCACAGATAATAGAATGGAATAGAGTCAGGGAGACTTTTAGGTGAGTGTGTGTTCAAACACACCACTGCACAAACCCAATAAGTATCGAAGAATATCATTAAAACACAAACACAGTGATTGTGCCGGGGTTATTGGACAGGTATATGGACATATTTATTACTGTTTTTACTAAATTGTTTCCTTTGGTCATGAAATTTCCTGCATATATAAGTCTGGTGGAACATTTATTTTACAATTATTATTATCACCCGTTTGAGCCTTGACTTTGTGGGTTCAAACTTTATTAGAGAGTTGTTTATGTGTACTGACATGAGTCTTTGATCACAAGAACAGTGTGTATGAATTCTGATGTAAGGTGGAGTTTGGCTTTAACAAGCCAACCTTTGCACACTCTCTTTGATCTTTTTTTATAACTGAGTAGTACGGTTAGAGTTAAGAGCCTGGAAACTGATGAGAAGCCATACAGATAAGAGCTTCACTTGTGATAGGCATTTGTGTTTTCTTGAAGAAAACTAGCAAACCTAATCCCACTGAATAAATCAAACACACTCTACACTAATAAACTGATAACCATATGAGGCGGTGCAAGACATCATAAAGAAAAAGAACACGACAGTCAGTTGGTATGAATTCAATATTTAGAAAGAAAGAACCATCAATACTTGCTGTAGAAATATTTTTAAAGAATTAATCGTATGCATTTGGTAAAATAATTCAAAATATGTTAAAGCCACTCTAATTAGTATTTTATAGAAGCAATTGGTCATATGACTGTGTAACGTGAAAATGATCGCTCTCAGTGATGAACTCTTAGACAAATACCGAAGGCACAGCTTCTGGAGCAATTTTTGCGGTTCAGTACTTCAGTAAGGATGCTTTGACACATGGCTGGGGGAAGCCGGTATCGAACCGCCGACCTTCTGATGGTAGACGAGCACACTGCCAGCTGCCTCACTTATAATAATATAATAATAAGGAGATAAGTTTTCATTAGTGTATAATCAGCTGAAAATAAAAATAGTTGTGTTTTCATTACCGTTTAGAATAAGACGTTTTTATCCTCAAAGGAGCGGGTGCCCTTCCACGGATGTCGCCATGTTGCACTGCCATGTTTCTACAGTAGCCCAGAAAAGACGAACTGAACACTGGCTCTAGATAGGGCTGTTCGTGTTTTTCGGGAGTTTCGCAGCCACTGTAGGTTCTCCTACATGCTTGTAAGGGAAGGGTGACCCGAGCAGTATTCAAATGGTTGCAAACGGCAATTGATGCCACTAAATCCTATACACGGGACCTTTTATGGTCAATTTATAACCCTCTTTCACACCAGAAGTTTCTTGTCATAGCAGACAAAGCACAGGTGTTACTAATGACAGTAAAAATGGATCAATTCCATTAAATGTTCTAGTAAGACATTCTGGTGAGCCGGCATGCAAAATTTCAGGACTCTGAAACTGGCTTACCTAAATGCAATGTAGCCATTACTAATAAATGTTATTAATTACACCTGTACGTCTTACAGAAACATTATACAGGGATTGAAATTATTCGTGAGTATGAGTCAAAGTCATGCTTCAGATTATCATAATTCTGCCTCTGTTTTCAAACTTTAGAACCCATCTTGCCGTAATTATTAACATTAACTGCCCTAAAAGCAGAGATCCAGTTTTGTTCCCCCATCACTCTTTTCCTCCACCTCGGCTTCCTACTCTCACCCTTTAGCTCGGTCACTCCCTTCCCTCCAGAACTACACACTCTGCTGACAGCCTGGACTTCAACAGACTCCAGCCAATCAGCCAACCAACTAGGCAGCCAGTCAGTACATTCCACTGGGTAATTAATCCCATGCAGGACCACATCACTTGGTCACAAGCAGATTACAGTTTCCCTGGCGAAACTAGAATGCGTTCTGCACAATTAAGCACAACGCCCATTCAACAACCCCAGCTTCAGTTGCAGCTATACATGGCCAAGGCCAGTCACAGTGCCATCACCCCCCTTCAGAGGTTTTGAACTGTTTGTCACAATATAATAGCAACCTAGAGGCAGTGGATTTAAAAACAATGGGTTGAGTGTGGCTGTATTTGCTTTTTTCTTTAGCTAAGACACTTGGGCCATTGATGAGCACCAAACACTTTTTAAATGGCCTCTAAAACCAAGGATAAGTCTTTTTCATGAATAAGAAATTGTATTAAGCTGTAGGACATGGTTATTATTACTGTTACTTTGTGTGTCTCTCAATGTAAAACGACATGAAAACAAATTTAGCGGCAAGTTTTGTGGCACTAGTATGCAGTGTAAAGAGCCCAAAGGGACATTGATGGTTGGTTGTGCCTGTTTTTGTTTGTGCTTGTCATTGTTAGCCCAGCAACAGAGGACAAGCTTAAACACAGCAGACAGATCCGATTGTGAATAAATTATCCTTGTTGTTAGTATCAGTAACGAGCCAGTCATTCCCTCGTTTAGTGTTAAACACAGAGAAACGGCAAGTGGCCCATTGGACTCTTGGCTAATTAAGTACTCAGGCTTCTCTCTCTCTCTCTCACACACACACACACACACACTAAGCAGTCTGATGTCTGTTACCTGCCTGCTGTCGTGGCAACACTGACGGCCTTTAAAGGCGATCCAGCAGAACTTCAAAGACAAAGCAAGACCGCACACAGGAGTGTGTGTGTGTGTGTGTGTGTGTGTGTGTGAAGATGGGAGGATGGATGATGAAATTAAACAAGTAGAACTGCTCAACATGCTTTCCATGTGCCAGTTACTGTGTGGTATGTGCGCTGTTATGTGTTTCATGTGTTTGTTGATCCACACAATCTACTCTTAAAAATATCCGCATCGACCTATTAATGACAACCTTTATTTTATTTCATCTTTGTTGGCAGTTCTGATTATCGATGTTTGTATGTAGCATATATAGCTGTTTTCCGCACCCTGTTCTTTCCATGGTTTACACCCACTCTTTCTTTCCAGCATAAAAAGAAAAATCACCCTGTCCTGCCATGCAAATAAGCATTGCTGCGTCAATTTGAGTTCCAGGTCTGTTACTATAGCAACAACAACAGAAAGCACTACAAAGCTGTGCATAGAACAAGTTTCTCTGCTCTTCTTTCATCCCATCGTGCCTCAGATCATTACAGTGCATTAGCATAGAGATGGAGAGATGCACCATGGGGGGGGCTCATCTGGAGAACAGCTTGCCTGCTTTTGCAACAATGACCTCCAAATCACAATTTAAAAACATTGGAAAATCACCTGAATGTTTAAAGATGGGTCAAAGAAAAACAGCTGCTCTGTTTCTAGATTACGGTATTTCTCTCCTCCATACCATTCCAGTCCTCCTTCCTGCCGCTTGGCACCCAACCGGATTTATCAAAACCATGTGCCTGCTGAGGTGTGGCGCAGGGTTGTTGCAATTCTCACTGTGTCTCAGCAGTAACTTCTGCTCAGTTTGATCATCCACGGTTTGGAGTGGCAGAGGCAGCATCTACTTTAGGCAGCTGGAGGGAAAGTGTGCTTGCCTTTATGAGAGGCTAACACACTGGCTTTGTGAGCGCCTGTCCAAACTCACACCGTCATGGATGGCATGTGTCATGGTGTTTACAATTTACACCAACTCTTTTATTCAGTCATAATCCTTTTGAAGTTTCTTGCTTTTCTACTATTTCAGTTTAATAATTTTTGCTCACATCACACCACCAAGCTACTCTTTGGTTTTATAATCAGCTCTTGAGAAATGAAAACAGTTTTTTGGCCGGGTTTTAAAGGTGTGGTATGAGATTCTGGAGAAATCCAATACCATGATATAGAGAGAACAACACAGCAGGTAATGCAACTAACTTTTTAGCTTGGTTGTGGGTTTGCAAACTGTCCCTACAGTTGCTGCTGCTGCAAAGCTAACAGCCTGAGGGGATGAGAAGTTTCCCAGAGCCATCAGACAGCGATACTCACAGCTCTCCTGCCACTATACCTAACATCACGACAACAGCATATCGTGGCAAACTAGAAAGTAAGCTGACGTTGTCATTTAACGTTGCCTGAGGTAAAAATCATGGCGGGAATATAGTTGTGTGGCTCAGTCCAAGCCAATTTGTTTATTTCCTATTTATTGAGCCAGGGCTCTGTATAAACACAAAAAAAAAATTCAGTGCATACACTTAATGGACAGCTAACGGACTGTGAGGAGATATTCGCTGAATTTGACAAAGACGTGTATTGGGTTAGAATTGCATACCCCACTTTTAACTAAGTGTGTGTCATGGTTTGTGTCTTTTTTAGTGTTTATGCATGCATGCCCACATGCTTGCATGAGATAGTGCCCCTCTACTGTTAAAGGTGTAGGATGCAGTATGTTCTTTCATGGTGTTGTGTGTGTGTGTGTGTGTGTGTGTGTGTGTGTGTGTCTTTGAAGTGGTCTTATCTTTCTCAGCATTCCTCTCCCATGACAGGAGGGGTGGAGGAAAGCAGGGGTGGTGGTCCGGAGAGGGACCAGAGGTAGTCAAGCAGAGGCTATGCAGCCTGCAACCCCAGTTAGTGTTGAGGTGCAGGAGCAGGTGGAGGTATGGATCCTGAATATTGAAGAGCTTCACCAGGGCTCAATATTTACTCCCATGGCAGCTGCATTGAAAGGGGAGGATGGAGATGGGTTAAGTGCCAGTTCGATACCACATACCTGACAAAAGGAAATTTGTAAAGCGCTCTTTACCTGGGTGATATAGCCAAGCTTCTCTGCGTTAAAGGACAATTACATTCTCAGATAAACTTGCAATATACTTTGTTGTTATTATTACATTGATTTGCAGACATGACCTTAATGCAAAAGGCCATTTCTGTGTTTTATATTAATTAAATTCTTAAGTAAGTATTTAAAGCCCCCCCCCCCCCAACTAAATATCAACAAGAAAAGCAGTTTGTTGTTTTAGTATTGGGACTCAAAGTTAATAAGGGTGTAAGGCTAAACTTACCATCTGGTATCACTGCAGGAATGTGTAATGGAGCAGGTCTAGGCAGTGTTTCTTTTGTCTTTTTGAATATTGAATTAAATGGATGGATAATGAGGCAGATCATTTTCTTCTCTGGAAAAAAATGTACTAGTTATCCTAGCTATCAATTTATCTGATCATTTCAGTATCTCACATCACTTAATATGTGCCCTTGATTGATATTGTGAAATTTTCATGGTGCATTGATGTTAAATGCCTTGCCTTGCCTACATGATTATCACACATAACCTTATTTGACATTTTTACATTAAGATAGCTCACTTACAAATGTGCACTGACTGTATGAATTATTTCCAAAGCAGGCTCAGTTAATTCATGCACTGAAACAACTCAATCTCGATAGATTGTCTTTAGGGCTTTCGTTGTTTCATTAAAAACCTTCCAGCTTCATTTTCCATTGTATAATGTTTGGGATATGTAAATACAGTATGTTTACATTAGGGACTCTTGCCTAGTTGATTTAGCATATTATGCTGTAGTCTGCATAATTCATGAAGCCAAATAGCATCTAAATGCGCAGAGAAGGCAAGAAAACCCTCTGCCAAACCATGTCATGAGTAGGATCTTCTCTTCTTCAACTCTAAACAGTTTTAATAATAACATCATACCATCTGGTGCATTTTGCTTTTTTACACTCTTCAGCATATCTGACTTATACTGAAGCAGTATAGAGATTAGAAAACTCTTAAATATTTCTGTGGTAAAACTAACTGAACTCCAGAGCCATTTTGAAGCATGAGACAGACAATCTAGTATGTGTTTTTGTTCTGTCCCACCCACATGTTTATCCACCCACACAGGGGTACTGTCAGCCTGGGCTGCACCAGATTCCTCTTCATCCGCTTCTCTCTCCTTAGTGTGTTTAGTTGGCTTTGACACACTGACTAGTGTGAGGGAAAGTCACTGGTTCCAGCCCCAGTGTTGATGGGAGTGCACAAGCTTCAAAGGAAACCGTTTGCATAGATTAATTGAAATGTCATCTGTCATGTGCACCAACAGCAAGGCACTAAGCCCCTTCCTTTCTGCAATGTCCAGTGATCTGCAGCTAATGCTATTCTTGACCCTTCTTTGAAATGAATATATATATAGGGCTGTAACTAACAATTAATTTCATTATTTATGGTCCAAACAATAGTGAAAAATGTCCATCTCAGTCACCCAGAGTTCAAGGTGATGTCTTCATGTGTCTTGTTTTGTCTGACCAACATTTCAAATCTCAACATTTTCAGTTTGCTGTCATAGAAATGCATAAATATTCACATTTATAACTAGAAAGAAATGCTGCAGCCAATGAATTTTTGGCAATTTGCTTAAAAAATTACTTCGATTATCAAAATATTTACAGATGAATTGTTTCAGCTCTAAATCTATGGGACTGGTATAAATACTGAAGAAGTAGAACCAAGTACAGGGAGGTTGAAGCTTAATTTAAGAGTTAGCAATTGTTTAATGCTGCCTTATTCTCAGAGAGGCTGGTAGCAACACTAGTGAGGCGACTGCTCTCTCCGAGCACCCACATGAGCCGTGTGTACTGATGCTACTGTGGGAGACGGATAATAATGATGCTTCATCCTTTCTACGTATGTGGCTATTTTGTTTCATATCTTGATGTGAAATGCTTTTTATAAACAGGCCACATTTGTAGGCAGTTTGAAAGCCATCAAGCTCAATGATTCTCTGTTTTCTACTCACTCTTTTTAACTCTTTCTCTCTGTGTCTTTAATATTTTCTTTCCCTTGTGCTGTCTCTTTTGTGTTGACTTATTTGTGGTCTGTCTTTTATTCTGTCTATTTTTTCTCTCTCCCTTTCTCTTTCTCTGGGGGATGCGGATGAAAACCAAGCCTGTTTTATTTTTTCTTCAGAGGGCGCTGAATATTTCAGTTTTGCATTTTCTCTCTCTTTATTTTGTGCTCCCTCTTTTTTCCCAGGTCCCTTTGATGTGTCTGTGGATTCGTTATCATTCCGTTTGGATGAGCTCACAGACGCAGATGCACTTGCGCGCACACACGCACTACATGTACACACACTCTCCCTCTCTGTGTCTTTTTTATACTAGAAAGCAGAGGCATCCACATGCAAGTGTGCATTCTAGTCTGTTTGTCAGTCTTTTCCATGCGCTGCTCCACCCACATCACAGCCCATACAATTCTTAAATACTTCTGCTTACATGAAAATAATATTCGCATAAGCAATTACAGTTGGCACTGCGTGCATTCACTTTAATGTGTACTCTTGTATTAACTCTACGTGTATGTAAATGTTTATATACAGTCCTTGTGTCTGTATATCCAGCATGTGGTGCACACACAAGGCAGCACGTGGCATTGTGTGGTTAGGGCAGTCCGGAAAATGCCGGCATCCCTGCACCCCTCCTGTCTGCCAGGCGGCTGGATGGCGGAAGCTCTTTCACCCTTTTCTAGCACAAACACTCCTCTCTCCTAGCCTCCCTCTCTTCCTCCCCTTTAAACAGCCGTTTAGGATTGAGGGATGAGAGGACTTCCTCTTTAGAGAAGGCACATCTTTAATTTGAGCCTCCTCTCCTTCCACTTTTCTGACCAGAGATCCATTTAAAGCCAAAGGGCCGCCCTGGTGCTGGCACCCCTCTCCTTCCTTACCCTCTATGTTTCTCCCTGCCAGGCCTCCCTGACTCTTTTTCTCTGTCCTCTCATCTCACCCTCATTGCTCTGTTATTGATGGTGACATGCTGTCTACCGCTGTAGTGACCACACGCAATCTCTCTCTCTCACACACACACACACACGCAGTTATTCTCAGAGGAATCACTGGAGTTGCCATGTGTTCACCTGCTCTTCTCAGCTTTAGAGCGTAATATGTTTCAGTCTGTCACATACTTGAAGTTAGCTGGAGTGAATTTTTCGGTGTATCCTCAGAGGTATAGGCCCAGCAGCCGGCTCCAACTTAGTCGTAGTGCATTCCTTGAGTAGAGTTGTCAGTCACACACACAGTTTGGGACTGTGGCTCATGAACAAAGGCACATATGCATGCACGGGCGCACACGTGCACGCCCCATCGTCTCTCAAGCGAGACAGACACCCAATTCATTTCTGCTCTGCCTTGGAAGTTTAAAAAAGTTGCTATTTCTGTGACATCCTCTTTTCCATCTTCCTCTCTCTTCCCTCTTTATTTCATTTTCCATCGTAGTCTCTCCACATGCCCTTTGTGTCTGTCTGAGCCCGGAAGGCAGTCATGCAACGAGACTGATTTAATAATTACAGAGTACACAAAATTGGGAGAGAAAAAAAAAACAATTTCTTTGTCGTTTGATGTCCGACATGAGAGAGACCAAAATTACAAAGAGACAGAACACTATAAAGAGGAGCGAAAGCTTGCACATTCCTTCTTCAATCCTCTGCTTCTTTTTTATCGCCTTTTCATTTAGCCATTTTTGTCTCCTGTTTCTCTTTTCTCATTGATTGTTCTCTCTTTATAAACAAAGTTGTTGCTTTGATTATGTGAAGTGATTAATCACTTAACAAAAATGTAAACTTTGAGTGCGTGTGCAGACAATGACTATAGCTTTCTCTTTAGTTTGTTTTCTTAAGAGCTGCGTTTTTTGTAAGCGTATGTGAACAAATGTTTTGTGTTCATAGTGCTACCTGCTATGCTTTCATGGCTGTGTTAATGGACCCCATCCTTTATGATTTGTAACACGTACACTCTTGACTGTCGTCCTGCGTTGTGAAATACAGATAAATGTGTGGAGAACAGTGTCTTAGTACTCCCCCATCACCCATTTGTGTACCTGTTGTAATTTTGTAATAGTTGTACCTCTAATTGGTTTAAAGTCTCACCCACTGGCCAAAAATTAATTCTTCCCTCTGCTTGTCTATCCACGGGGAGTAATTAACCAACCAATGTTAGACAGTTCATTTACAACGGAGCAGGAGAAAAGCGACACACACAGTTCTGTACTCACCACACACATTAATCAGAAGAAGGGTTTTGGAAGGTTTCAGTAGCTGCTGTGGTGAACTGGAAGCTGCATAGCAGTTGTGTCTTTTCTGAAAAATTGCTTGAGTTCAAAGTTGAACAGTTGCACATTCAGTGTGAACGTTTGTGGAGTTGATTCAATATTTTCAGTGAGGGTCACCCGTAACATTATTACCATATGCCACACATGAATAGCAGGCACAGGAGTGCAAAACATTCAAGCCTGTTTTTTATTTGTACTTGGTCTAAAAACATGCATTTTTATCCAGCAACCCTAGTTTCATAAACCTAGCAAGGCATTTTTAATAATCTTGAAATATTTATCACAAGACATTCATTGTATTTGACTTGAATTGTGGTTGGATCCTAGTCTGTGCTCTTGGAGAGAACATACAAATATTTATTTGTTTTAAAAACCTGACAACGTAATTGGAACTTATTTATTCAGACTATACGTAGGAGTATGTGATACAAACATGTTCGATGCAGAAGGGCTATACATTTACAATGTCATTAAAATAATCATTTATGTATCTGAATCACTTTTCTATGTTACGTTTTGTAGCAGCTTTTACTGATATGTTAAAAGGAAATGATACATGAAAAATGAGAACACTAAATGATATCCAGTAAACATTTGATGACCGAAAATATTATCCAGATTTTTTTATTGCATTTCGGCAACACGTTCTCTTCAAGAACGCACATGTAATGGATTTAAGAGCCTTTCCAACTTCTTACACTCCAAATCCAACTTGAATCATGCGACAAACACTTGGAGCTGATAAAACGTGTCAGATGTGAGCGTGTGTTGACATGAATGTTCATAGTCAAGTCTGTGTCCAAGTCAGAAACAAATCCTGTGTGTCATTATGCAAGACTGCAGAGTTTGCTCATTAGTTACGAATGTAAAAGGGCATTATCGTAAGTGATATGATCTCACCTGCCAGACATGGTCTTTTTTCAGGTCTTTCGTGTGACATACACGTTTGTAAATCTTTATGGTGAAATTCGGTTTAGGTCGTGATCACGGTCTGACCATGAATTTCAAAATGCAAATTCTCAGGCTGTTTACAAAAATAACCCTTCCAGCTTTGTTGTTCTTTCTACCCTCTTTCCATCCACCCCAACACACACTCCTGCCCCCATACACCCTCCGTGGGATAGGCTTGACAGCTGCTTGGTATTGCTGTATATGATGCTGTGGCTGGGCCTCCTGGCTGGGCGCTGACAGCTCTCAGTATGAGGCTGTCCCTCTTAGTGTGCCTGTCAATCCACTCAACCTGCAACTCCATGACCTGACATTTTCCAGCAATAGCAGCAGTATACCTGCATGGAAGACATGCATACATACGCACGCACACACACACACACACACACACACACACACTAAGGTACATGAGGTGATTGATGTGGTAGAACTGTATGCTAAAATGACTTTCCTAGAAAATAGGCACTGTGTTCAGCTCCTTCATTTAGACATAAGTTTCTTCATCCATCTTTCTATTTTCTCTCTCGCTTCTCTTAAAATCACTTTGTAACTACTGTTTTGAAAAGTGCTATAAAAACAGGTCACTTACTTTCTTAACAAAGTATTTCTGGTCTGCAATTGCATTTCTATGGCTTCATATATTCATTTCTGTGTGTATGTGTGTGTCTTTTGTGTGTGTTTGGTTTGAAGGGAGATGGAGAGCCAGCTGGACAGAGCCAGGGAGAGCCAAAGGCAGCAGATCCAGCAGGCAGATATGGCACTGGAGCAGTTCAAGAAACAGGTGGAGCTCAGCTCTGAGAAGGCCTATGCTGACATGAAACTCCAGGTTGGAAACACACACACACACACACACACACACATATTATATATATATATATATATATATATATATTTATTTTGTAGTTGCAGAGACACAGCCTGACCACAGATGCAACAGCACGCCACACAGGCTGCGCTTAAATTTTCTCTGTATGTCTTTCTTTCTCCAACTCTCTCACTCCCCTTCAACTGCTTCTATAGTGGAAAAATAAGTGAGAACCAAGGACATCATCATCCCCAGGCCATTTTTACTCATTTTTTCCAAATGAAAGAAATGATTTTATATTCTGATCATTAAGCAGGTGCACTCATTTCTCTGCCGTCACACATTGACCTCACTTCCTCTCAGTCGGCGAGGCGTGGGATGGTTGGGTTTGGATGAAGAACAGGTCATGCGCATTAAGCAGCCAGACTGATTAGTACGTCAGGCCAGCCTCACGATCAGCTCTCCACTCTGCGTGGGCTGCTGCTTATTGGGAGAGTCCTCCGATCGATGTGCACTCAGCCGTAAACTGATGTTGTCTTACAAGTCCGTTTGGCTATAGGCGTTTTTGTCAAGCATTTTTGGCTATACTGTGTGTGTGCTTTATTGACGAGGCAGCACTGAGTGTGGTCCTGAATGTTATAAAGGGCTGCATGTTTGGGAGATTAGCAAGTTTTAGTCGCTGATTAGTGAAGTTTTTTTGGCAAATCAGGAAGGTGGGGGCACATGTGTAAGAAAACGAGAGAGTTTGTGTGGGAGTCAAATGTACACATGGATGTTTGTGGGCACACAGATCATCCTTTATTCCCCCAGACTGAATTTAAAATGTTTGTCGTATTGACAGAAGAGCTAAATTGTGCTGCTTGCATCCAAACCCTAAAGAAGGCAGAGAAAGCACCCAAAAAACTGAGATGTCCTTTGACAGTCAAGTGAAAAAACACTACATTCAACATTGTAGAGAATACAAAAAGAAACTATTTTCTCTAATCTGAATAGTTCTTTGTGAATATGCATAGGATGCTTCTTTGGATTTTAGGCACTACAGTCTACTACTAGAGCTGTTTGTGCTGGCAGACAGAGAACTTTGGTTTGCTTTCTAGCTTGTTCCTGCTTCTTGAATACAAGGCTACACGTGTTGTCTTTTTTTACTGGGATGGGAAGTGACGTTAGTCTTTTCCCGATTGCTTGGAAAATGTCTGTATTTTTCCTCTTCTTCCTCCTACTCTTTTCTCCTGTTCTCATCCTTCCATCTCATGCTCCGTTCCTTCTTTTCCCATTGAGCCCCTGGTATCCCAATCTCCAATCTGACTTTATCCTCGGCCCACATCAAAGCCACAGGAGAGACGGGCAGGCTCTTCTGCATCCCTGTCATCCTCCCTCCCTCCTTTCCTCTCCCCACTCCACTTGTGAATCGCTCCATAACGTTCTCCTGCTAAGGCTTTTAATGTTGCAGAAAGAACTTCAAAAGAAGTTTGGTTTTTTTTCATCCCTCCATTTTTCCTCTCATCATATTCTTCCTCTCTCTCGGTCTACAGATGGTGTTATATCTAAATGGATTATCTGTATATCTCTCTTCCTCTCTCTGTCTTTCTCTCATTTTAAAATCAGCATCCCACTATAAGGCTGCACTTAAAGGAGAGAGTCTGCCCTATTTTGGTTAGGAATAAAAAGAAGCACCATACGGAATCCAATCTCAGTTGCGTGCATAGTTCAAAGGAGGCTTCAGCATTTTTAAACGGATTAATCAAAACACTAAACACATTTAGCATTTCCGGAGAGTTACACACGACATAGCCGAGATACATTTACATTTACATTTACATTTAGTCATTTAGCAGACGCTTTTATCCAAAGCGACTTACATTTGAGGAAGACAATGGAAGCAATATAACAACACAGATACAGAGATACAGAGGTGTTTCAGTAAATTACATTTCCAATTGTTTTGATTATGAGCAGAAAATTTGAAAGTGGTAGGCTTCGAGGAAGTTGAGTTAAGATAAATAGCGTAAATGTTGTCAAATCCCTTTTTTCCTTCATTATTTCTAACTGCGTCTCTTTTACTTGAGTCCTCGAGTTGAAGCTACTTTCATGCATCTGTGAACATGTGAATTTTGATGGGAACTACTGGTATTACATCTTTAATGTTAATGATAATATTATACTTTGATAAATAGGTTCATGTATGTGTTATGACAATAGCAGTACGATATGATCTCTCATAATGTGATGAATATATATCTTCCCAATGGCAGTTTTAAATTTAAATCAAAAGAAAAATGTTAAACAGCATCACCCTGCTGCAGATGCATGGTGTTATTTTGCAAGGTCTGCATGTATTAGATTCGTTGTACTGATGCTGTGATTATGCATGCATCAGTGAGAACTGAAAAAATATTGAGCAGCATTCTGAACAAAAATTGATGTCCAAGCTTCTGAAACATGAGAGTGTGAGTTGGATATTGCGTATAGTTTTCAGCAACACAAACGAATTCCAGATTGTGAACCCAGCCTAAATGGTTTTCCACAAGCATTTTGTAATGTGTGTTTGACTGTTGATTATTGTCAGTCACTCAGTATATGTAAACTTTTAATTAGTTTTTTTTCTCATGCCTACAGATGGAGAAGGTAGAGGAGGACCTGATCCGCTCCAAGACCCTCAGGGAGAACCAGGCCAAAGAGTTCTCCCAGCAGCTTGATGCACTCAGACAGAAATATGAGCAACAGGTCTGTATTACTGTCTACCTGTATCTCTACGTGTGAAGAGGTTTCTTGCTTCTGTGCTCATGATGTAGTCAGGGGAAAGAATTCTCCTCTTGCTTCCATCATCATCACTTTATCTTTGCTCTATTATCAGTGAACACTTGGCCCTCTGGAACCAGCCATGGGGGACTGACATCCAGTCTTGTTATTCCTCCCCATCTGTTCCACCTGATTAATTTCTCATGATAAGGGACACGCTTGAGATTAAGCTTGGATTGCGTCTCAATGAATATCTTAAATGTTGCCAATTGAATCTAATGCAATGTGCATAGCAGATGCGCTGTCCTCTTATCATCGCATCTCTGTCACTCTTCTACGATTAGGAGTCTAGAAGCCATTTTCACAACTCATTGAAATCTAGCTTCCTGATAGGATGACATCTCTCATAGAGAATCAGATTCAATTAAACCCCAAAAATGGATATTATCGGAGGCAGGCAGTCTCATTGTAGGAGGAGCAGCATACTATATAGTTCTACTACTTACATTTCACTTTAACCTCACCAGCCTACAAGGGGGATTTTTATATTTAGGTATCTCACCTCTTTAGACAATGACATGTTTTCAGTTACCTTTTGTTTTTTTTCTTTCATGCAATATATGTGCAACTATAGTGGACTAGTGCTCAAACAGATATTTAGTTCACTAGTTCACAATTCCCAAATTGATATTACAATGGTATACAAGATGCTGCTTAAAATGGGTTCACAATCTGGTGTACTTTTTGTGATAAATAATGAGTTCAACATCAGGCAGAATAATCAGGATTGTTATTTTAGGCATAATCATGCTTCCCTGCATAGCAACTAAGAGACATTTACATTCATATATCCCTAGATTGCCGTTAAATAATAAATAAAAAATTCTTTAATTCTTCCTTCGAATTGATGTTAAAAAGGGTATACAGCACCAACAGGTGTAGCATCTCTATTTCCCATCTGTATCCACAACATGGTTGATTTCCAGCCATAAAACTAGCACTCAACCTGATGGTTAATAAGCATGTTAACACTCATTTCCAGGCCAGATGGAGTTTACACCGTGTGTAATTTTCTGTAGATAGTTGTAAGTGGAGGATATAAGGCCAGTGTTATTTCCAAGGAGTGGAGAAATGGTTCTCCGTTATTGATTTGCTCCGTGGCTGAACACTTGTGTTTGTTATTATAATGACGTTTATGCGGAAAAATCACACTTTCAAAAGATTTAAATAGGATGTATGATGTATTCATTATATTTGAATATTTTTATGTCTAGAAACAAGTTTAGCTAGGGAAAGTGGGCATCTTTTTAGTTCTTGCTTGAAGGGTATATTGTCATAGAAAGCAGACAATGCCATTTAAACCGTTAAACAGATTGTATGTATATCCAAAAGACATTTTCATCCCTGTATAATGATCCGGTAACCGTGGCAGTTTATCTGTGTTTTGAGTGCCAACTACTTTATATTGTTCTAAGGAATCATAAATTCCATCTCATGTGAAAAACAGGTAAGCAATCAAAGCGTTAGGGAAAATATTCTAGAGATGATTATCATTTGCTGCTACAGGGAGTGGGGGGACAGTTGACAGTTGAAGCAAACTTCATAGGGTTAGCAGCGCATCAGGAAGGCTTTTGTCATGAAGATAAAAACATAAGAAGACGAAGGGCCTGTCTTTGTGATGATGTTGAAATGAGTGCTGGTGACATTAGCTACACAGTTAGAAGGGTGGAGAAAGAAAGAGAGGAAATGAAGATGTGTGATTATTCATGAGTTACTGTGAGCGCAGTTGTTTCATGTTGTGTGTACATTCTGTATACACACACACAAGTGTGACCACAAGTACTTTGTGTGTGCCCGGTCTCCCAGGCCTGCATGCTAGTGTGCATTATGACTCCACTCCAGAGAGATTGGTGTCAGAAAATTGCAGGGGTCAAGTTTGTCCATTCAGATGCTCACAAAAGAACATTCCCCCAAGGGCAGCTTCAGTGAGACTTTAAAAGGGGAACTATGTATGAAGGAGTTGTTTTCCAGCTGACCCTCCTGGCAGCTGGACGTCATGGTGTCCTGACAGAGCTCTGCCTCTTGACATCAGAGTGATGCAGTGATATCAAATGGCTGGTTTGGAGTCACGACCTTGACAGTTAAGGGAAATCTCTACAGCCTCACTCTTCAGATGTTAAATTTCGACAATAAATCATAAAGGAATGTGGTTTATAGACATGCAAATGTGTGGCCATACTGTATACACTGACAAATATGCACTCATAACCATTCTCAGCCATCTTCAGTTCAAACCCTGCAGTAAGGAATAAGGGGTTTGTCTTCCTTCCATCTCTCCCTCCTCACCCCAGCCTCCCCTGCTGAGACCGTTACGGGGCTTCTGTTCTACTCTCCTCTGCACCCTCCTCTTTCCCAAACACTTAAGATCCCCCCCCTCCAAGCTTGAATGAAGCCCATTACCTCACTGTCCTGTCTCAATGTGTGCAATGCGCGCACACACACACGCAACCATGTCAGGCTAGGCTGACAGGAGTCGTGCTGTGCAGTAACACCCGACCCACTCTGTATCTGTGGCACCAAGCTGTGCTGTAGCCGACTCAGTCTTCCCTCATAAACACCACGCCGGTCCCTTTAAGAACCGCAGCACCCAGCATCCTCCACTGTACACTGGCGCTACGTGATGTCACAACCAGGCTCCTTGCTGGGTCTGCTCTGTCATCTCCTCTTCGTGTTTTTCTTTAGCTCTTTTTCTCACAATGGATCTATCTTACCATTTCTTCATCCTCGTTTCACCTCAGATCCCCTCTTTCCTCCAAAACCCCCATTGCCAGAGACTCTAAACAGGAGCGAACAGTAAGCCTCGATGTCTTCCCCCAGTTTCTGTTACCGCATGTCCTGCTGCCTTGCTGGGGAGTTCTCTCAGCAATCGTCTGCTTATCAATCTGTCAGCTGTAACTTGTACTGCTGTATGAATCTGACTATCCCTGTGGGACAACGTATTCGCCTGTTGATCTGATTTGTGTCCATTCTCTCCTTGTGTGGAAAATGAAAGCAGTGCAAATTTGTCTTTCTGTGGAATGCACCGTAGACAACATCAGCATCACCAGTGGCAGCATGTGGAAGATGTTGCCACATCCTGAATAGTGTTTGTCTAAGGGAGCTATGTGGTGTTCTGTTCTCTACTGGGAAAATGGCATGTGTGAGGTACCTTGAGGGTGTGCTGTATGTGTGTGTGTGTGTGTGTGTGTGTGTGTGTGTGTGTGTGTGTGTGTGTGTGTGTGTGTGTCTGCCATGCCATTAACTAAGCCACAGACATAAAATAATTTTTTATCCAGCTATAATTCCTCCCATTGCCATTTATAGAGGGCATTTAGCAAAGCTTTCCAAAAGCTGAAGGGTAAATTCTTGGCTGCCAAAATGAAGTGTCTTTTGTGGCCTTCCTCTCAGTGCCAGGGACGGAATCCGGCTTCCTGTAGATAGCCCCTCATTCATCACCTGCTCTGAATAGCACACAACGTTCGAAGATAGGGATGTGGATAGAGCAGGCACCGGGCATAGAGGCTGTGGATGTCTGCTTCTCTGGCAGGCCAGGTAGGGTGCCGTCAAGCACAATGTGCAGGGGATTAGCTTCAAAGCAGGGAGGCGAATGGGCCCCAGGCTCCTGCTGTCCTTTCATGGCTCCGGCTGGGGCTGCACGGCAGGATGGTGTGGGGGTCACTGGTCCCCCCACCATGGGGGAGTGGGAACGGAACAGAGCCTGGGAAAGGCTTGGGGGCTTGGGCCTGGGAGCTCTGCTGGCAAGGCTCACCTCTCAGCAGGTGACTACGCTCACAGTCGTGCTGGGATACAGACTTGCTTCAGATGACAGGATGATTAAGCCCTGAAAAATTGGGGCTTTGTGTCCCATTAAGTGTTTTATTTCCCTCTACTGTATTGTGTGTAGCTGTTTGTAACTCCAGTGAGATTGAAGTCTACTATATGTCTATACCATAACCAAGCCGCCTTGTTGATTGGTGCATACAGGTCCTTGCTGTACTCTGACTTCAGATATCCTTCATTAGCAACATAAACCCCAGTGATAGCAGCCTAGTAATTGCTGCTTGAGCATAATCCCATTAATTATGAAAACATGGAAACTGATGTTGATTAATAACCGGAATTAATGGATTTGAAATTAGTTAAATTAATTCTGAGGAAATAAAAGCAGTAGCAAGAATTGTTTAGCATCGTCTTCTCATTTCTCCTCAAAGTTTCTGCTGTCTTGCCTCCCTCTCCAGGTTTTTTTTTCTGATTTTGGTTTATAATGATCATCATAGTCATCGCCTAAGCCGAATTTCACATGCTGTCAGGCGCATAGCATGGGGCATTGGGTAGTTACTGGAGCCAGATGGCTAACCCCTACCAGCTTGCATGCATAGCCCAAACTAACTGCTCTTTTATATGCCGATCTCAGAATAGGACAAGGGGGACAGATCTGAAGAAAGAGAGGAGTGGGACATTGAGGGCCCGTCTGTACAATTGGCAGGAGAGGTGGGAGGGCGGGGGAGCTAGTCAGATGTAAACACATCATCACATCATGTCATCCTCTGACATTGTGAGGAAGCGGAGAAAGTTTTCTCGCTAACCCCCCCCGTCTTCCTACCAATTTCACCAAATTAGTTGGGCACATGGGTGTTCTAGGTGGAGGGAAGGGGTAGAAGGAATGGTTGAATGGATCAGTGGATGGACAAGTTGTCATGACGACAGGGTTGCTCTGAGTATGTGTTGGCTGATGAAGTCTCTCTTTGCCTGCTTGTCCAATCAGATGGCTGAGCAGCGCATGCAGCACGAGCAGGAGAGGACGCGGCTACAGCAGCAGCACAACGCGGAAAAGGACAGCCTGGTCCAGGAGCGCCAGCGGGAGGTGAGCAGCCTGGAGAGGCAGGCCAGGGCCACCTTGCAACAGCACCAACAGCACACCCAGGAGTGGAGGAAGCGCGATGCCCAGGTAGGGGGTCTCCACTGATCCACGTTTGCACACACCCACACACACACATGCTGACCCACCGCTCTCCCGTGGACAACCATTTTGTATTTTGCCCATTGACGTTTTCCTGGGGTTTCAAAAGCACAGCGGGTTAAGCCACTTTTTTTTACTTGAACCAAGACAGATATTGATATTGGGTGTGATTCATTTTATAGATTTCTGTATATTTGGTGTAAGCATACTAAAGAATTTAGATAATAAAAAAATAAACTTTATTTGGGTAAAAACAATGGTGCGCGTAACAAAGTTTTTTTTTTTTTTTTTTGAAGTAATAAACAAAACAACAATCCCATCGTCCCAACTTCTAACATTATTCTGATGGGGGTTTTTTTAATCGCTGCAGGGTTTCGTGATAGAAGTGTAAAGACTTGAAATCCAGAAACCACAGGTAGCGAGATGAAGGAGAAGAAATCTGTTCCGTTGAGCGCCAAGCTTTTATTCCAAACCCCTGGGTTGAATTTCTTTTATTTTCCGCTGTACGGTTGTGGACCAGCGTCATGCGCCCTGTACTCCCTCCGAAGTGTATCTCTGCAAGGCATTCTCCTCTCACCGCAGGTAGCCATCTCCCTCCGGAAAACAGTGGTTATTCTCTTATTTCAGTATTGACGGCCACAATGAGTGTTTGACATTTGTGTCTATATTAATGGGCATCCCTGACACTGAGAGGCTATTCTGTTACAATTTAGCCAAACCAGCAGCAGATCTTCATCTCAAACCCCTCGCTCTTTCTTCGCCTCTCTCCAGCCTGGGCTAGTTTGGAGCCCTGTGGGAAGCCATTTGACAAACAAGCCCCCAACTGGGGATGTGTTTGACTCTTCAGGCTTCCTGATAAAATGGACATTGTCAGCATGCAGAGAGTTTAGTTTATTGGCCATTAGCTGGAGATAGCGATCCAGTCAGTTATATGTTGTTTAGTGGACAAAATGGGCTCACGCCAAATGTGGGCACAGATGGTGCCAGACACTGAATGAATGGCAACAAAATAGTACTTACCGTGAACTATTTTATGCTGTATTTTTTCATCACTAAGTACAGTAATTTATTAGGGACATTTAAGAGATCATTTACATTTACTTCTAGTAACTCCAGTTGCAATTTGTATTTGAAAAGGTGTTTACCTGCACTGTATCGAAGGTGAATGCCTGTTTTTTCTTGTGAAATGCAACAATATTTGATGCCTTAAGAGACTCCCCAATTTGTCAATTTGCAATCATTTTGTTTTCCGTGTTTAATTTTTTTGTTAATGCTTGCATTATAGGTGTTAACAAGGAAACTAGAAGGGATGCGCCCACTAAGGTTCAAAATGGCCCCCTGTTGCTAGCTCAAATGTAAAAAATATTCTGTTATTTGTAAACCTTTGTGACACATTAAGGCAATTACTTTATAAACCACTAGAAGTCATCTTACACCGCCATACTACAATTCTGGTTGGCTTGCGTCACAGCAGTTTAAAATGTCTTTAAAACGCAGGAAGCTGTATAACACGAAGTATTGTTTTTTTCCTTTCATTCCCTCTCTAATGATCCCTTGTCTAATATTTTTGGGACATGTCTTTCACAGCACCGATGGCACCAGCTAGTATGTTATTTAGTTTTCTGGAGATGCCATCACAACAGGACATTTCTGCTGATAACATGCCGTCCTCCTCGTGTCAAAACGACGTGTCGTTTGACAAATCTTAGGATCTCAGGAGGTGACAGAAAACAAACTTCACCAGTACTCATCTCATATTGTCAGTTCCTGTTTTCTCGTGCAGCATTTTGAGTAGAGATCAGACGCTTGCCTAATGTCGCATGTTAAAGCGGCAGATATCAAGATTTTCACTCAGGCCTTGGAAAGATGGAGGACAGGATTGTGAGGTTTGTGAAACTTGTGGGGATGTGAGCTGGTTTGACTTCCTGTGTGAGCACCGTTGCATGGCTGTGCTGTTAAAATGACAAGACGCTGACACACCAGCAGCAGATATGTATTAAACATGAGCTTTTTTACATTGAGCAAAGCCACTTAATATTAAACACTTTTGCATTACCGAAGTTGTTTACCCCCTGAGGACTCACACTGATAGCAATGCGGCCCTCACATTGCTGCCTTTCTAAACGTATAATACAGGGCTGTGAAAGTTGTGAAAAAATGAATTGAATTTCGGAAAAAAAAGGTATTTTTGTTGACGCATACAGAAAACATAGAGCACTTCCTGTAAAGCAGATGCTACAGCTTCTTTTCTTTTATTTCTCTTGTGCTTCTGGGGGTCTCAGGATTTTTTCCAGCCCATCAACCAACACACTCCCACCACATGGTTCAGACGGACAATGATATTATCATTAAGTGACATGTCCGTTACAGACAACCCAAAAGCCTGCCTCATTATTTCTGCCTCACTCTCCTCACACTTTTTCTCAGTCTTCCTGGAATCAGTGGAAGGCAGGTAAGACGTTGGCTAAGGGAAAGGCAAATGTCAGTCACACACTCATAGGATGAGTAATACCCACTCATCCCCTTGATGTGGCGGGACACTAATAAATAGCATTCCTCACTCTTGCCTTGTGTTTGAGAAGGAGAGCCAATGACTCGTAGCAGCAATTGGAGGAAAGAGCTAAAAACAACTCACACAGGGGCACGTTGTCGTCATCCCACCAGACTTTTTTTATTCAGGAAACCCTGGCTCGACCCACTGTGTAGCCGCTACATATTATAAAGACTTTTTGACCCATCTGTTGTGTACATGGTACATCTTTTGTGTTGAATATTTCTCAGCATTCACACTTAAACTTATCTCTCCATTTCATTTGCTGTGATATCTCTAATGAAAGAATTAGACTTCAGCCGGTGGATTCAAGGCCTGGTGTGTAGCTGGCATCCCGCTGACTCAGGGGATTAACTCACAATTTCCAGCCTTGTGGACCTGAATGTTGCTGTTCTCTTAAAATTATTTCTCTAATTATTTTTTTGACCTGTCTTGCTGGTAAAACATGTTTGCCTGCATCCAGTTCTGTTAGCTGATCAATGCCCCCCAGAGGACAAAGGGGCTTTGTAGACTGTTTTTGGGGAGTATAGCCTCTTAACACGCCCACATCCTGATGTAGCGGCCCTTCTTTTTTGCCTCCCTTCTAGAGATATTGTGATGATAAACATATGGCCTGTGCAAATCCACCCGTGGAGTGTTACACATATGTTTAACCTAGTATTGGGTAACTGTTTCACACTAGACAAGAAATTTTCAACTTCAATCTTATCTTCTTTTTGGAGAATGTAAAGATTTTATTATATGATAAAACAATTTCATATATTTCACCGTTGCTATTGTTCTCAATAAACTCATTCATATTTTCCCCACCAGCTCCTCCTCAAAACTCATTTTATGGGTATTATTTTCCTGAATAATTGTCTTTTTTTGAAAGGAACATACCCGCCATCTGGACTTCAAACAGCATGGGAGAGTGCTTCTGAGGTCTTTCTTCTGGGCCGTGATGGACTAAATAATGATGCTGTCAATTTTTCAAAGCATCTCAATACCGAATACGTGATTAAGATGAGTCAAATGAAAAGGGTGATGACAGACTAAGTCAAAGCTAAGAAGATGTCTGATGAAGAGAGCAAGGCAGACAGCTAAACCAGTGTGCACATTGATTGTCTCAGTACTTGTGTTTTGTCATTTACCAAATGATTGGTCCCTGAAATCTGGTATCGTCAAGTGGATCTTAATGTTTACTCAATGATTTCAAGTAGCAGATGAGTATCCCACTGAGCCATCATTTCACTGTTTGTGGTTCTTTAAATGATTTTGTCACGCCATGGAAAAAAAAAATAGATTTAAATTCTTCTGGCTGACAACAGTAAAACATTCATTACGACACTCTTACCTATGTTTTCTATGCTTAGCTCAGTCAAATAATACATATGTATTGCATATATCTATATATATAATATATAATAACACATTATTTATCTTTCGAGGGTGAAATTGTCAGGTTATTTTATTGGTTATTATTTGTCAGCTATATGAGAGGCATTCTGGCCCTCTCACATACATACATTCTCATTTTACAAACACATATTTTTGCTCTCATATTTATATATATTAACACACACAATGTACATTCATACATTTGCTTTCATGCACATGCAGTGAATGTATATTGTATATGTATTTAATACATATATTATATCTGTATGTCTGTCTGTCTGAAGAATGTATGCATGTGTGAGACATAGTGGAAACAGAAGGAGTATAACGGAGAAGGAAGCCATCTCATTTATCGCGCTGTGATTGGCTGAGAAGCTCGAGCTCAGGTCTGAGGGGGGAGGCGCACAAGGAAAACATAATTTACATCAGAATGTCATTCTTCCTAACCAGACGTCTTCTTGTCCATTCTGAAGCCTCTGGCATCACCGCAAACCTACGGCAAAGGCTTCCATGAACTCTCCGGGAACTCTCACACAGCATTTAAGTCGGTTTCTCTCTGCCGATGTTTTCGCACATAGAACCGGCTGGTTAAAGTTAACTTTTTAACTGACATGCTGGCCTGGCAGAAGCCTGCTGGAACTAGCGCTAGCCACGTGACAGCTAATGTTAGGCTCTATGTGAACAAACAACGGCAGAGCGAAACAAGACTTAACTGCGGTTTGGGAGTTCCAGATGAACTCGTGAAAGCCATAGTCGTAGATATGCGGTCATGTCAGAGGATTACTCCGATAGCTAGCGTTCCATCCTTTTCCTATCTCTCTTCTATTGTTCTGCCAGTCTTTTGTCTTAGCTGACGTGATTTGACCCAATATATTTCATTTGACACTCTCCCATTATCACTAAGAGCTGCTTCGTCACAAAGCTCCACATCAGCGTGCTAACATGTGCCCTGTTGAAGCGGCTCTGCTCAATCACTTCCAAAGGAAACGTGCTCTTTTGGCCTGTTAAGTTTCTGAAGTGTCATAGCCAATGCCTCTGTTCTGGAAGATTATATTCTAACTTATTAAAGGATTTTTTTGGGAGACGGATCATCCATATTTGTTAAAGAGAGAATTATACATTAAAGACTCTTCAGGGCTCAGATCTAATACCCTTCAAGGCACAAGCAGTGCAGTGAGACTGGTCATGTTGTGAGACAGGGGAGTGGGACCGAGATAGAGGACTGCTTGTGTTTGTTTGTTGTTTTTTTTACCTAAATTTCTCTCAGAATGTGTTGCATGCCACTGTATGTGTGACAGCTAGACACACATGTGGCTGTGTGTGTGTGTGTGTGTGTGTGTGTGTGTGTGTGTGTGTGTGTGTGTGTGTGTGTGTGTGTGTGTGTGTGTGTGTGTGTGTGTGTGTGTGTGTGTGTGTGTGTGTGTGCGCGTGCGCGCCAGTGTAGGGGGGAGTATAAAACAGAGCCACAGCATCTGCCTGTTTCTGTGACACTCCTTTGAAGTCTCTTTGATTCTCCCCAGTGCCCACTAAAAAAGACTTCAGACACTTTCTGTCTGATTGCCTTAACATGGCGTTGTCCTGGGATGCCCAGGCTTTTGAGGAAAGAGAGGAGGGCAGGAGGTTGAGCACACAGTGCAAACCAAAGAAATGAACAAGGAGAGTAATGAGGATGGGCAACAGCTGGTGCAATATACATAGGGAAGTGTGGAACACCGGAACTGCAATGCCACCTACACCTCACTACAATGCTTTATTCATTGCTTGTTGTAAATTGTAGGGAATGATCATATCCTACTGATTAATGTAATACATGTGGTGTTACTTACTGAACCTTGTAGTTTGAAATCATGCGAAATGTACATTAAGAAAAATATTCTTTCACTTTCTAGGCCCTTGTTTCACAAAAAATCTTTATCATGCCAGCTAAGTGATGCAGTTTTGATAGAACAGTAAGCTTATCTTTTCCTTTTCCACATTTCCCAAACTTTTGAAATATAGCTTCATCACACGTGTCAGTCCATTATTATTTCTGGTGTTTCAGAGGCCGTGGGGTTGTGCTTATTAGCATTCCTACTATGTAATGTTGACTCTCACTGGCAGCACAATTAAAGGGCTCTTCTGGGCAAAGCCAAGGCTGAGCAGTTCAAAAAGAGAGAGGTCAAGAGAGGGGTCAAGCCATCGCAGCAGCCTCCACACAAACACCCAGAGGAAAACAGAAACATTTAAGCATGTTGGTGAAACTTTCCTACACTTAGTTAAACTGTAGAGGCACTCTTTCACACTTAGATACTGTGTCTTACTCTCTCTGCAGCAGTCTCTTTACTCAAATCTTCATACCTATCTATATACAGTGTATTGACATTTCTTCATAGCATCTCCCATTGCGCTGAATGCAAGTAAGGATGTAATCTGGAGATATTTGTTCTATTCTATATTTTCACCCTACAGGACACAGAATCTCTGTTTCTCACCGTCACTCACATATTTGTCCGAGAACTTGTCCCTGTCTGTGATCCAGCCAGACCATTCACAGGGCATTTGTCACTGCCCGAAATGTACAGATAGGAATATGGGTGGATGTTATGAAAAGTTATTTTCATTGGTACATTAATTAAACACATTTAGACATAAATCCACCTAGAGGGATACACAATGAACATAAAATAAATGATAAATACTGTTCACTCCATTGGAATTTGACTACTGGAAAGTAGCCTACATCGTACAGTATATCAAGTGTAGACGTACATTTCTGCGTACCAATAATGGGAATATCAGGAAATCTTAACCTCAGAGGCACACAATATCTGCAGAATAATGGTTAATAACACTTACCTAAATCCACTATACATCTCTATATCTGTCTCTTTCCAGACGATTTCAGATTTGGAAGCTGAGTTGTCAAGTCTACATGAAGAACTTCAGAGTGCCCATGCACAACATAAGCAACAGTTGGCTGAGATGGCATTACTCTGTGAGGAAGAAAAACAAAGGGCGTTCCTGGACAAAGAGACAGCCCTGGACCGGCTCCGCTCTGACATGGAGCGCATCCGCAGCGACATTGAGAGAAGCTACCAGCAGGAGAAGGATGCTGCTCAAGAGAAGGTGGGTGAAGGGCAGGAGGCAAAAGATGGGATATGGTCGTTTCCAATAGGATGCTGTTACATCACTCTCTATTGCCTATGCAGATGAATGCCTGTTTAGATTAAGGTTGCATACAAAGTTTTTAGAAACCTTGTGTGAGTAAAGACAATTTTCAGGCTGTGGTTGTTAGATCTTATCGTTCTTATTCAGGCAATAAAGCTTTTTATCTTTTGCATGTATTGCTTACCTTCTCTCCCACTGTCTGTCTGGATGTCTGCCTCTGTCTGTCTAAGTCTCCTTCTCCCATAGACATTTGTCAAAGAACGTGTGAAGAATGTCTTTAACAAGCTATTGCTTTTCATCAGTGTTGACAGTGAGAACAGATTGCGTTTGTGTGTCTGTGTGTGGGACTGGGACTAGTTACATGGCGCATTTATCCAAAGCCTTTTACAATTTGCCTCTGATTCACCCATTTACACACACACTCCCACAGCGATGACAGCACTTTACAATGCAAGGCGCTGGCCTGACCATCAGCAGCAATGGGAGTTCAGTGGCTCAAGGGCACTTAGACATGTGGACAGGAGGAGCTGGGGATCAAACCGCCACCTGCGATTAGTGGACGACCTGCTGAGCCCCCAGGGGCGGAAGGCTTAAGGGTCAGTCTTAGAGGGGAAACCACAGCATTTCAGTACTCATTATCCAGCTTTGCTTTTTTGCTATCTTATTGAACCAGGAAGTACTTAAATTAGAACTTCTGAAGCTCTCTCTTTCTGTCTCATATTCGCTCCCCTCGCCACTAGAGAAACTGGACCCACAGCTGGGAAATCACCCATAATCTTGTGCTGGTCTAGCAGGAAGCTGACCTAAGGTGGTGTTGATCAGAACCTAATCCCTCACCAGGACCCATCAAAGACAGCATTTTTCATTAGATACCATCCCACACCAGCTGCGCAGCATTAGAGCCGGAATGCAGGGACCTCTAGAGCACCCAGACAGCCATTTTGACTACATATGGCACACAGAACCAGGGCTACTGAAAGGAGAGAGATCCGAGGAAACGTGTGTTTATTACCGGGTAATCCTCATTTGAAGAAATCAAGCTATTTCCTATCGGTCCCTTTTTTTCCTTTTTGGATATGTGAAGGCTGTTTTGCAGCCAAAAGTTATTTTATCTTTTTGGCAAACTTAATTCCTCTCTCTTCCCTCTTTTTTCTGTACACGGGGAAAAAATGACCCACAGTTGTCGGGGAATCTGGAGCGGATTCAAAGCAGTGAGGCTGAATGTTGAACTTAAACTGATAATACTATAAATGATGTGCTAGTTTCACTTTTTATGAAAGAATTAATGATTTCTCCGTCCTTTTTTGTCAGCTAAAAGTGCATGCTTCTAAAAAAAAAAAAAAAACCTCACCAAAGGTTGAACATCTTACTTCCCCCTTTTTTATACTTTCTAATCTGTCTCCAAGTTTAACTTCGTAGTGGGCAGGGAGAAGTTTCACTACTTCGTTGTGCCCTGTTTTTTTCACATGGGATTGAAGTCAGCCAGCTCTCAGATCCATATTGACTCGTTCGCCCTGTTTTGTAAGCTGAAAATTTCTCAGTCTTTTGATGCAGACAGAAATGCTGTCCTCTGCAGTCCACCATGCTCTTGGAAGCAGAGCCTGGGCAGGCCGGCTTTTTATTATATATATATATATATAATGTTTTTTTTTGAACACATTTCCCAGATCCTGGAAAAAAGGCCAGAGAAATCCATTAAATCCATGAATGGATTCCCATCAAAGACGCATGCATTTAAGGGAGAGACAGAGAAGGGAGAGAGAGGGATACAGGGGGATGGGGGGGGATGTTTGGGGAGTAGACAGTCGAGGCTGTTGGAATAAAATAATGAGAAACAGAATATCAGAGGAGATAAGATCAGACGTTAAGATAGTTCCATACATTTGAGCTGCATCAAAAAGAAAGGAGGAGCGAAGGAAAAGTGATGGAGGTAGGCTCAGTTGAAGGTATGGGGGGTGGTTAGTCTGGTTGCTATTGAAGTTTATCTTTGTAAGTGTGTGTGTGTGCTTGTGTGTTCATGGGTGAGACTGCAAACACACAACCCCAGACCTCCCAATCTTCGTTCTCCACTGAGGGGCCTGTGAAGCTGCCTCTGTGCCAGATAAAGACGCCTCATCTCTGGGCTACAGTGAGCACGAATCCTGCCTCTCACCCACACCACCTCCTTATCTAACTTTCTTATTCTCCTCCACACCTCTACCACCCCCACCTCCCACCCCCCACCCCCTTCAAGTTGTGGCAAAACCCAGAACATTAGGGCTTTCTAGAAAGAGATGGCCTTACCAGAAATCGGGGCTGGGCTTTGAGGAAGTGTGGGAACACAGTTTCTTACCACACGTACATGCACACACACACACACAATCCTCTGTATGATCCCTGGCATATCAAACACAGGTTATATTTGCAATTAGGACTTAATAAGCATTACTTATTTAAGCTGAAAGTTTGGTTAGTGGAGAGTTCTTTTGTGTTGGACCTCTTCACCTCCCACAGCTGTGTCCCACTCACTCCCTGCTTGTCAATACTAGAGAGATCTGAGATACTGTGAAACAAAAGATCAGGAGGCCTCAGGTTTGATGGGAAATGAATAACCTTAAACCTTAAATTCATATTTTCTCTTAGTCTGGAGAGCTTGGCTCTTTGAACTGCTAGAGGAGATTAGATGTGCGAATGTTGTCTGATATGTTTGTGTGGACCTGGGTGTTTGTGTGTGAGTGTAAGAGAGCGAGCACACACTTATGTACTGTGAATGTTTGCATATTGCACATGTACTGCATACACTATGTTTAAGTGCACACATTCTTGTGGATTTTAATTGCTGGTTTAAATTTCACCACATGTGATTTAAAACGTGTGTTTTCACTAAATACATGCAGTGACAGAGGACAGGGTGAAGCCCACGCTTTTTCTGATGATTCCTCAGGCAAGTAGTAAAAAAGGAAAGTGTGTGTAGTTGTAGTACTTTCGTATGTGTGTGTGTGTACACACACATACATGCCTACTTTAACTTCAGATCAAAGGGACAGGCCATTTCATCAAACACTAACCAAGTGTGACAAAACCACCTGGAGGCAAACATCAGCCAATGAGAAAGCAGCTTTTTGGCATGCAGTTGCCAATCCCTGCTCCCTGTGTCACAGCACCAGTGTCCTCCTGGCCATGACCCACGTGCCTCCCTTGACATGAAACACAAACACACAGGTTGAGCATTAGAAAGCTGACGTATGAAGGCCTCTGTCTTGAAATTAGTCTTTTTTTCCTGCATGTAATTTTTCTTGCTCCAAGGAAGTAGTCTATGCACATCCAAAAACTTGAGAGGTTCTTGCTCTAAAAGTTAGGTTGGCTCAGACACAGTGTATGGGATTAAGTCCCCGAGCTGGAGCTGGAGCTTGCTTTTGTGTATCTCCACTCAACTGACACTGCAGTTGTAAAGGACTTTCAGATGACAACACAGTCTGTTTGACAGCCAGTGATACTGCTGATGTTCTTTGGTATCATTTGCTGCAAGCAGCTTTTACTAAACATAGAAATTAACTACAAAATCTAATTAACTTAGTTAATGTATTTGTATGTCTTAAAAGTGACTAGTTCCCTGCTAATACATCAGATCAAATGTAAGTTTTGGTAGGATAAAATTGTTGGCTAATATTTGCTGAGCATCGCTTCCCTTCTGTAGATCTTAATATCTTGTATTCAGATATTCCTTTGCATCTTGATTCCGTCATGATGGCTCATGGATCATTTGTGAGCAGATTTTGTCTCCCCAGTCACATATGATTTAATCTGTGAGAAACTGGAACAAAAAAATACTTGTTTGTGATCAGTCATACAACTGGAGAAAAGGATTGCAGTGGCAGTTTGGTACCTCAGCTCGGGCACAGACTTCAAACCCTCATAAGTTGTTTGGCAAAAGAAAATCATCTGTATATAACTGTTTGTTGCGCTTTGCACAAAGCTGACGATGCAATCTTTTAATGTGGCCGGAGATGCATCTGCTTTCACACTGACACATGCGTTCCCTGACCATCGTTAAATGTGGTTTGACTGATTGGATCTTAATGTGACTTCAATATGTTCTTGTTGCATTCACATCCATATTTGGAGATGTGCACTTGTGAACAGACCACCCAAGATGTTTTTTAGTGCAAAACATGGACACAGATTTTCCAAATATTCACTGAAGTAACAACTCCAACACGGTGCCAGCCTTGGTTGCTTTGTGCCTTTTTTTTCATTGACAAAAGAAGAATGTCCACAAGCAGTTAGGATACAGTATTAATAAAGAACCAGTATGTCATCCTAAAACTACAGAGAGGTTTTAACGTTAAACTCAGAATGCAGGAAGTTAAACCAGGGAGATTTGGCAGTTAATACAAATTTTCTTGTGCATGCGTTAACATTTTATCCATCCATTCACACTATGTTTGGATCCTGGCCCTCTAAGACTGGGCACTGTTCTATCAGCCAGAAGATGGTGGTACGAGGTTGTTGTCATAGCCACGTCTCTCTTGCCCCCATCACTGCCGACTTATTAGGTTGGTCCTCTGCTATTTGGAGAAACACCAAATCACATTGTTCATTCGGTCATGGATTAGATGAGAAGGAAAGAAACAGGCTGAGGGATGATCAAAGAGGGCCCACACTCACCTCACACTAACAGAGTAACTGGAAGAGCGAAGGATCGGATTTTAGGGGAGATATAGGTAAGGTTTAGGGTGTTTGGTGTAGGGCATTCAGATTATTGGACCTATGTGTCTGAATTTGTGTTTGTATATGATTACATCATAGCTGCTGCGCAAAACACACATTAAAGCGTTTTCATGCGCTCGAGATTGTGATCTCGTGTTTGTGGATGAACATATGTTAAGTGTTTGCGTGCGAGTACGCATGCCCAGACCTATCTGAGCTCCTCGTTCCCTCAGTGCACCATCAGGCCCGGCGGCGGAGAGAGAGTGAGTGAGTGAGTCACCCAGCAGATGAAAGAGTCAAAGTAAAGGCTCTGCTGTCCCAAAAAAACATCACACAGCTCCCTTGCTCACTTTTTGAAGTCATCCAAGAGGAGGGAGGGAAGCGACACACTTTCTCAATCGCATTAAAACATGGCGTCAGGCAGCTCCCATCTTGTTGCACGCTATAGATTACACTTTAGTTTGAAGTGGAGTTTTAAGTGGGACACCATAATATTGGGCTGTGTTTTTTGGGTTAAGTTCCTAATTCAACTCGGAAATCATCCTGCATCTGAACATCAGGCAGACTTATTGATCAAAGGAGGGATGTAGGCATAAATAGATAGGAAGTGAGGTCTACCTGGGCAGAAAACTAGAACGACAGACATAATTTAATCACAGTACTATCAAAGTTCAATTGGAAAAAACTTCTTACATCTCCTTTAGCAGAATCGTTGCTGACATAGCTTAACAGTCACCTTAAGTTAAGACCTTTGCCTATGTAATAGTTAACACAAATCTGTACACAGAAAACATGAGCCACTTTTCTTTGGTTTTAAACTCTGTTCACCTGCTTATTTTAAAACAATCTGTGATTCTAAAGGCGACTCCACCCATTAATCATTCACAGCCTCACACCAACGTTTTTTCTTGACCTTACCATGTGGGTTAGATGTTAAGCCCACTCACACTGATGCTAATGGATGTAATTGGTTTTCTGATACCAAGAACAGGCTGGTTGAGTGTGTAATCACTGAGCATTTGGTATGTTGTGTGTGTGTGTGATGCATTATTTCGGTGTACTGTGTGTCTGATGCAGCATTGACAGTGAACAGCAGGGATTAAGAGAATCACTACTGACAGGCAGTGATGGCAAACTGTGAAATGGAAATAAAGCCTCTTGTCATTACAGCACCATCTCTCTCTCTCTCGCACACGCAGATACACAGGCAAGCACAGCAAGACAGCAATGATTACAGACAAACGAGCAAATAACAGCTCCCAGCTCTCCCCTCGCTGGCAGATTGAACTCAAATTGTTATGAGAGACATGCGTAGTGAACAGAGGATTGTTTTGAATGCTTACAAATGCTGCTGCCACTAAAACCGAAGGCTTCGTGGAGCCTTTTTTTTTTTTTTTCGAGAAATGAACCCCACAAATCAGCTCCCTAGTGTGCAATATGCAGCATGCTGTGTACAGGGTGAAACTACCAACAACCATTAAAAGGTATGTTTTCTGACTTATTGTCACCATAAAAACACCCTTGCCCTTCACCTAACCACCTGTTACTCAGTCGTCACATTGTGCCCTTTCTGTGTGTGGAGGGATATCATCCCTGCGTCAGTAGTTTTATATCTTTTGTCAGACTTCAGCTTTAGGACGATGCTGAAAACCGTAATTGCTCTTTAGTAATGTGAGATGATTGGAAACTTATCAGAGAAAAATGCCATATGGAGGCAATATCCTGTCCAGGACTACAGAGTGCACTGAACAAATCCTGAAAATACTGGAAACAGACACACACTTGACTTGAACACACACACACACAGAGAAGTTATCATGTGTTAGCGGGATTACTCCATCGAGAAATGTTTTATTTGGTTTCTTCCTCCTTTAGCAACGATACAACGGTCCAGTTCAAACGATTGGACGGCACACCTTAAGCAAATTTTACTTCCACGGAGCTATAGATCAAACACTTGGATATGTGTTTGGCCGTCATGCATTCTGTTTGTCCTTAGTCTGTGTTTGAATAAGTGTGACATGTGTGCATATCTTTGTTTAAGTGTGTGTCAGAGAAAGTTGTCACCCTGTTTTCTGCTGCTCCCATCAGTCCCTTTTTTTCTTTTTTTTTTTTGCATACGCAAGTGTGTGTATGTGTGTGTGTGCATGTGTGTGTGTGTGTTTGGCCTGGTTCCCACTGCAGATTATTAATTAAATTCTGGTAAGCGGTGCATGCCTTGCCTTCAGATCCACTTCCACTCTCTTTAACACACACACACACACACACACACACACACAAGTACCCGTACGCACACACAAACACGTACACACTTCAAAGCAGCCGCACTCCATACAGCTAGGATTAGGAGGCGATTGAAGAGCCTGATACAGCCTCAAAGTGCCTTCAGCACAAAAATGCCTTTGGCAGGGCACAGGTAGTCTCTTTGAAAGTGCTTACACACACACACACACACACATACATATATATATATATATATATATATAGCTGGGCTTTTAATTTAGATCTGATTTTCCCTTTGTATTTGTCACAGTCCTGTTGGGCTACTTTTCCTTGCATGTAATATCTATATCTTCGTCTATTTCCAGCCATTTGTAATGTGTGTCTAGATGGTTGAGCTGTATAATGTATGATGTTGTAATGCTTCCTGGTGAATTCCCCTGAGTGGCTGTAGGTAAAAGGAATAGGCTAGTAGCAAGCACTTTTGTTTTTTGAAACAAACATAAAGAAAAAGGACTCCATTTGCTCCCCTCTCCCACATACAGTTTTTCCTCTTGCCTCTCTCTTTTCTACATCCTTCTTTGTCTAACTCTCTCTCATCAGCTGCTATAGGGCCCCTAGGGACTAGCGGGCTGCCACTCAAAGAGTCCTGGCGCAGGCGGACAGGCCGGTATCCTTGGTGATGGCTCTGCTTCTGTGGTGACAGGTGTGTCCGCTCAGAGCAGGGCGGCAGTGTTTGTCAGGAAGTGTTGGGATGTGGTGCAGTGTCCAAAGCTCAGGTGTTGATGGGTGCACGGGATGCCTTCAATGAAACAGTGTTTGTTAGTGAGTCGTCTGTCTGTCAGTGGCTGTCAGGACAGTCATGCCTGTATGTGTGTGTGTGCACGTGCATGCATGTGTGCCTCATGGGTGTTTTTATGTATACATCAGGTTTACTGCATTTTTAAATCATTTTGTAAATACATTTCTGAATGGCTGGTGTTTGTATAGGTATTTTTATATTTCCTACGTTCATTAAACAGGACATTTTCATCTATAAAATGGAACTTCTGTAACACCTGTGGGGAAATTAATTAGATTACAACAAAGACTAACTGGCATATGGTGATGCAAAATAGAAGAGCACATTGATGTTGTAAGTTAGACAACTGGAATGTGCAGAGTTATGAATGTGAGATTACATGTTGATTTCTGCATTATGAGTTTTCAAAATAATAGCAGAAGATTCTGAACAATATCAGTACTTTATACATTCAGATGTGAGTTTAAAACTTGAAAAGACTTGCCTGCCTTTCAAATATTGACCTATATACCCCATTAATTTGAGCCTTAGTCTTTCTCCAGTACTTGTGTAGACCTTGTCAACGTGCGTACAGGCAGCCATTGACATTCCTATCGAATTCCAGCACTTCACAGCTAATTATCTCACTCCACTGTTCAGCCTCTCATTGAAACGCTGGCATCACAATACAACTAGCCAAATGGAGACAGATCTTGTATTAGACACTCACAGTCCTTGCTTCCAGCTGGCTAGCTTCCCATAGAGAAACAACCAATAACAAAGAGACAAGCGCCGCTCAATAAACTCCCAACAACAATCTCCATTCACTCCTATTTTGTCTCCACCATGTTGTGTCTCCCAGCTACTCCAGATCATCCCTCTTTTTTTTTTTTCTCCCTATAGCTAATTGGCAGCAACGTTTTAATTCCCCCCCTGCCCCACTTCTTGTTAAGTGATGAATTGTTGGAAAGGGATCAAAGGGGAGCGGTGCCCACTGTGCACCATGCCCGTCACTACCTGCTGGCACACATGAACGTTGAGACTGGTGCTGTGCCAAGGGGCCACAGGCCTGCGCTGCAGGGACACACTGCCAAGAGGCAGAGGTCAACATGAGTGTGTGTGTGTGTGAGAGCATGGATACATTAGGAGGGTGGTGTGTGCACTTCCGAAGAGAAGATTCAATTTCACAACTCTCTCTCTCTCTCTCTTTGTATCGCTCTATCTGTGTGTCTGCATATCTCTTTCTCACACACCCCTCTCCCTTCTTGTTGCAGACCAACAGCAGGTTGAAGCAGATTGAGAAGGAGTACAGTCAGAAGCTCGCCAAGTCTGCCCAGGTAATCAGTTTTCTCTTCTACCCTTTTTTGCTCTCTTTCATTTTATAGTCCTCTCTTTCCACTGAACCGCTTGAAAGATTGGACAAATGTACTGATGGGAGAGGTGAGGAAGCACACATGAAAACACACACACACACACGAACACACATCAAGCCTCCCTGCCCTTTACCCTTAAGCAGATATGCACACAAACACAAGTGCACAAGCAGGTGCACACACTCATCCCGTATCTGGCATGAGGCTTGTGCCGAGCTCAGACAAATAAATCTACACAAGTTTGTATTACGTACAGAATATTTAAAGCTCTACTGTCCGGCTTTTCTCTTGACTTTTCCTATTCCCTCTTTCATCTCTGTGTCCAAAGGTGTTAGAGGTGACTGCTTGAAAAGCTGTCCTTTGCAGCTCGAACAGAATCGTGTGAAGTTGGGAAAAGTTATCAGGTTTCATACCTAAGGGCAACTCTTCTCTGCAAATTATGCTGTACTGATAGATAATGCAAATGTTTTCCCTTTAAAGCTGCACTAATCAATATTTTTATATAACAGTGAATCAAATACCTACTTGTAATGTGAAATGGGTCGCATAGAGTGAGTTATGAGAGTAAATATTAGACTTGCATTCCTCAGGTGGCCGGAAATACGACTGAAAATGAATACTAACGTTGCTCAGTGTCTCCTAAATGTGTTAATAGGCACCTGTTTGCTAACATTAAGTTTATATACAGTATATACGCGTGTGTGTGAGTGTATTGTGTTTACAGGTTGTTCAGCTGCCCCCATGTGGCTGAAAATCAATTCATACTACTTTAAAATCCACACGTTGCTTGATCTACCGTTTATTGGCCACTTTGTAGTACCCACTTGTTCTGTGATAGGTTGAAGTTGGACTGCTGTGTGCTATATATTTATGCTTCTCCGTTGAGTAATCTGCTGTGTTGAAATTGATTTATAGTTTTTACAGCATTTTGTTTAGCCCTTTGATGATCGTAGCACCACCCCAACACTAGAGGAATTTGTCATATATTATCAGTCCCAGTGTTGTGGATCAATTGTATACATTTTTTCATTCATTTAGGGATTAAGGGAAGGTTTGCGCTGGAAATGGCTTTGCTAGCTAGATCACAAAATGAAAAGTGGTCTAACTACTCCAAAGGACAAATTTCTTTAACTCTTGCTCTCACATTGTCTTTACTATCAGCAATCCCTAAGATCATCAGACACATACAGCCTAGGTCTCCATGAATATATCATGTATCATTAGGATTTTATCAATACGATTACTCTCATCAATACTCTTATCTGTTCTTTTCCATTACTAAATTGCTTTTTAAAAACTGTTATTTTAGAAAAGAATAAATTCAGAAAATGATTAAAATGTAATATTTTGAATATCATTAAATGTTGTTTTTAAAGCAGCAACAGTAAAGTTTACAACACCAAAGTCATTACATATCTCACTGGAAACAAATGTAAATGTTGTCTGTGTTCTTCACTCTTTCTAAACTTCAGTCAGTGTCAGTCCTTCCTCCTGTCCTCTGTCCTCCTTCCTCTGCTCCTCATGTAATCCACCTGCAGGTACATCTGGTAGAGGGAGGGGGGGCTGGTTTGTCTCAGACAGCAGCAAGTTTACAAGAATTTGTCAAATTTTAAGATTCGTGGCAAACTAAGCTAAACAGTTACAGTCAGCTTTATTTTAGCTTGTTTGTAACAATTTGCAATTAGCCGAGTGAGGTCACTGTGCTTGTGTAAACATAAGAGCGGCGGATAAGAGACCTCAGACAGAGCAGATTCAAATATTCTTTTCTACATGTTAATGCTTGTTGAATGCAACCGCAGGGGGGCACAAGCCAGTGTCTTCATGTGCCAGTCCCAAGTCTGGATAAATGCAGAGGGTTGTGTCAGGAAGGGCATCCGACGTAAAACACATGCCAAACTAAAAATGCGAATCATGACAATGACTTCCATACCGGATCGGTCGGGGCCCGGGTTAACAACGACCGCCACCGGTGCTGTTGACCTACAGGGTACCGGTGGAAATTGGATTACTGTTGGTCGAAGACGAAGAAGGAGAGGAGGAAGGTGTGTTCGTAGGCAGAGAGAGAAGAGGAAAGCTAAGAATGTAGGACTGACAGTAGGGACTTTGAATGTTGGAACTATGACAGGGAAGGCTAGAGAGCTGATTGACATGATGCAGAGAAGGAAGGTGGACATACTGTGTGTCCAGGAGACCAGGTGGAAAGGTAGCAAGGCTAGAAGCTTAGGAGCAGGGTTCAAGTTGTTCTACCATGGGTCGGATAGGAAGAGAAACGGAGTAGGAGTTATCCTGAAAGAGGAGTTTGTGAGGAATGTTCTTGAGGTGAAAAGAGTGTCAGACAGGTTGATGAGCCTGAAGCTGGAAATTGAAGGGGTGATGTTCAATGTTGTGAGTGGTTATGCCCCACAGGTAGGATGTGAGTTAGAAGAGAAGGAGAAATTCTGGAGTGAGTTAGATGAAGTGATGCAGAGCATCCCCAGAGGTGAGAGAGTGGTGATTGGTGCAGATTTCAACGGGCATGTAGGTGAAGGGAACAGAGGTGATGAGAATGTGATGGGCAGGTTTGGTCTTCAGGACAGGAACGCAGAAGGACAGATGGTGGTAGACTTTGCAAAGAGGATGGAAATGGCTGTCGTGAACACTTTCTTCCAGAAGAGGCAGGAACATAGGGTGACCTATAAGAGCGGAGGGAGAAGCACTCAGGTGGACTACATCTTGTGTAGACGTTGTAATCTGAAAGAGACCAGTGACTGTAAAGTAGTGGTAGGGGAGAGTGTAGCCAGACAACACAGGATGCTAGTGTGTAAAATGACTCTGGTGGTGAGGAAGATGAAGAGGACAAAGGCAGAGCAGAGGACGAAGTGGTGGAAGTTGAAAAAGGAAGAATGTTGTTTAGCTTTCAGGGAGGAGCTGAGACAGACTCTGGGTGGTCAGGAAGTGCTCCCAGATGACTGGACCACTACAGCTAATGTGATCAGGGAGACAGGTAGGAGGGTACTCGGTGTGTCATCTGGAAAGAGGAAAGTGGACAAGGAGACTTGGTGGTGGAACCAGGAAGTTCAGGAGTGTATACAGAGAAAGAGGTTAGCAAAGAAGAAGTGGGACACTGAGAGGACTGAAGAGAGTAGACAGGAGTACAGGGAGATGCAGCGTAAGGTGAAGGTAGAGGTGGCAAAGGCCAAACAAAGAGCATATGAGGACTTGTATGCTAGGTTGGACACTAAAGAGGGAGAGGTGGATTTGTACAGGTTGGCCAGACAAAGAGATAGAGATGGGAAGGATGTGCAGCAGGTTAGGGTGATTAAAGATAAGGATGGAAATGTATTGACAGGTGCCAGGAGTGTGATGGGAAGATGGAAGGAGTACTTTGAAGAGTTGATGAATGAGGAAAATGAAAGGGAACGAAGAGTAGAAGAGGTGACTGGGGTGGAGCAGGAAGTGGCAAAGATTAGCAAGAGTGAAGTGAGGAGGACGTTGAAGAGGATGAAGAGTGGAAAGGCAGTTGGTCCTGATGACATACCTGTGGAGGTATGGAAGTGTCTAGGAGAGGTGGCAGTAGAGTTTCTGACTAGTTTGTTTAACAAGATCTTGGAGAGTGAGAGGATGCCCGAGGAATGGAGGAGAAGTGTACTGGTGCCAATTTTCAAGAACAAGGGAGATGTGCAGAGCTGTGGCAACTACAGAGGAATAAAGCTGATGAGTCATACAATGAAGTTGTGGGAAAGAGTAGTGGAAGCTAGGCTAAGGGCAGAGGTGAGCATTTGTGAGCAGCAATATGGTTTCATGCCTAGAAAGAGCACAACAGATGCAGTGTTTGCTTTGAGGATGCTGATGGAGAAGTACAGAGAAGGTCATAAGGAGTTGCATTGTGTCTTTGTAGATTTAGAGAAAGCGTATGACAGGGTGCCGAGAGAGGAGCTGTGGTATTGCATGAGGAAGTCTGGAGTGGCAGAGAAGTATGTTAGAATGGTGCAGGACATGTATGAGAGCTGTAAGACCGTGGTGAGGTGTGCTGTAGGTGTGACAGAGGAGTTCAAGGTGGAGGTGGGTCTGCATCAAGGATCGGCTCTGAGCCCCTTCTTGTTTGCTCTGGTGATGGACAGGCTGACGGATGAGGTTAGACAGGAATCTCCATGGACTATGATGTTTGCGGATGACATTGTGATTTGTAGTGAGAGCAGGGAGCAGGTGGAGGAGAATCTAGAGAGATGGAGGTCTGCTTTGGAAAACAGAGGAATGAAGCTTAGCCGCAGTAAGACAGAATACATGTGTGTCAATGAGAGGGACCCAGGTGGAACGGTGAAGTTACAGGGAGCAGAGGTGAAGAAGGTGCAGGACTTTAAGTACTTAGGGTCAACGGTTCAGAGCAACGGAGACTGTGGAAAAGAGGTGAAGAGGCGAGTGCAAGCAGGTTGGAACGGGTGGAGAAAAGTGTCAGGGGTGTTGTGTGATAAAAGAGTATCAGCAAGAATGAAAGGAAAGGTGTTCAAGACGGTGGTGAGACCAGCGATGTTGTACAGCTTAGAGACAGTGGCACTGAAGAAAAGACAAGAGGCAGAGCTGGAGGTGGCAGAGCTTAAGATGCTGAGGTTCTCTTTGGGAGTGACGAGGACGGACAGGATCAGGAACGAGTACATCAGAGGGACAGCTCATGTTAGATGTTTCGGAGATAAAGCCAGAGAGGCCAGACTGAGGTGGTTTGGACATGTTCAGAGGAGAGACTGTGAATATATTGGTAGAAGGATGCTGAGGTTGGAGCTGCCAGGCAGGAGGTCTAGAGGAAGACCAAAGAGGAGATTTATGGATGTAGTGAGAGAGGACATGAAGTTAATTGGTGTGAGTGAAGAGGATGCAGAGGACAGGGTTAGATGGAGGCGCATGATTCGCTGTGGCGACCCCTGAAAGGGAACAGCCGAAAGGAAAAGAAGAAGACATGTTAATGCTTGTTGAACAGATTTATTGAAAAAGTGTCCGCATTTTACTCGCAAAGGTTTTATTGCACTTTCAGTAACAAGCGTAGTTGTCGCCAACTCAAGTAATCCCCACCACCTTTCTGCTCTCGTGTATGTGGAGGACCACAGCTCTGTCCCCAACACAGAGTAAGGGAGGCTGCGAACTGATAATAAATGACACCAAAATGTTAAAAAGTACTGATGAGAGGACCAATAATGTCAAAGCATATCAATACTACGGTCTTTAACAATTTAGCACCGGTGCCCGTTTAATACTGGGTTTCAGTACCCATCTGAAGACTACTGTAGTTCTTTCATGGGAGCCTCTGCAGCTTCTTGGAGCAGAGGTATAACCTTAAAAGTTCAGTTAAAGTCCCTAATTATATTTCACACACTTACACTGTTACGTTTGTCCCCTGTCCGTTCACTTGCACTAGTATTCTCCTCTTCTCCATTCTCGCTCGTCTGCCCTCTAATATGTCTTTTTTTTTATCTCCATACCGGTTTCTCTTTCCCCTGTCATGGCATCGCACGGCCACACTTCCAGTCAAGGGCCACATGTTTAACATTACTGCTTGTCTCCTCAGACTCACCGCCATTTAAAACTGAGGTAATTCTTCTCTCCAACCAGGTATATACAACTTCCCAGGACACACCATGTCATTCAGCAAAATGTCTCTGACAGTTCAGGCAGCTTTTAACTCACCAGTTTAAGACCCAAAACACCCTAAGTAGTGTTTACATTACAAAAGAAAAGAGTTTTCTTCTTGATTTTCTTGCAGGGTAAAATATCACAATTATTTGGCCGTAATTGCATCTCGTTACCCAAAGAGGCGATTCAAAGAGGGGATTTTGTTGTTTTTCTTTCTTTCTTCTCTTCTTTAAATCCCCCCATTTTGGGTTGGCTGGCAAAGGCACAGAGTTGAAAGCAGGGTTGACAAGCAGATGTGAGAAAACGGTAGCTTATTAGGTTACACAATGCTCGACTTCAAAAGAAGTCGGATGCTGTGCGAAAGTTCAGCCATGTTTGCCCGCTTTGGCGGTGCGGTACGCCACCGCAGACAAAGCAACAAGTGATTAATCCTCTGTTTTGGGGACACAAAGCTGGCACAGGTTCAACGAACAACTCTCTCTGACATAAAGGAAAAGTCTCTGTGCGCAGAATTCAACACCTTTGTTGAAGTGTGCTGTTATACAGAGGGTTATGCTGAAGGTGTGGGGGTTTTGCGCAAACATTAATATGCGTGATTATTTGTCATGGGCTTGGGCGGTTTTGTTTTAAAAGGTAAAGGTGGAACCCCCCTTGGGCCAACTCAGTCAAATGTAAACAAGAGGCCTTTGAACCTCAAAGGCTAACCCCAGTTGTTAACCCCTCAGTGTCTTACAGGGGGCATCGCTCTTGAGCTCAACTGCATGGCTAATAGCCCAATTAAAAACATACCACACCATACATTATCCTGAGGAGACTGGAGACGCACCACGAAACGGTATATGTTTACGTGCAAGCACACACATCCCTATCTCTTACACATTACCTCTTTTCTTTTCTCTCTCTTTCTCATTCTCTCACACACACACACACACACACACACACACACACACACACACTCACTCAGACTCTCCTAATTAGTGTCTCTCCAGTCCTGTGTGTAAAGCGTCTAGCTGTGAGTGGTCCTTCTAGGTGACCTGTGAACTGAACAGGGCTGTGCTCTCTTCCCCCACTTAATGATCAGGCTACCGTGGGTGGTAGCTGTGGTACTGGTGGGAGATCATTACTTTATCTCTGACTGTCCACTGGGGGAGTAGGTAGGAGGTGGAGGGAATTTGCCATGGCAGGCACAGTGCATGTGAAGTACCATGTTCTGGAAGAAAGAGGTTCACTCCATATGCAAATGTACTCGTTTATTTCCACACTATACTGGTTAAGTTCCACAAGCAGTGACCTTATCACTCATACGTGACCTCTTAGGCATGTATTAACCAAATAAATTCTGTTAAACTGTTTATCTTTTTTGACGCATTCTCTTAAAATATACTTTAAAACAGTAATGTAACTTCACTGTATATATTTCAGGTTATTATCTGTATTGATAATTGTTAAAGTTTCAGTAATCAATATTTTTATATTAACAATGGTTTAAATGTCCATGTGTTATGTGAACAGGGGTTGAACCCACAGAATCATCACCCAACTCTACAGCTCTCCTCAGCTTTACAGTTGCATTTTTATTTAATTTTTTTATTGTCTTTATCATCACTTTGTTTTGGTTTTATGGCCTGCAGCGGTACTGTTTTGGTTCACTCTCACCGCTCATCAGTGTCGTTTCCAGACGTAGCAGACAGCTGTTTTCAGTGAAAAAGCTCTGTACCGTACCTGCCCAACATCAAATAGCAGACAGGCAAAGTTAACAACTAGCTGCTGGACATGACAGAGCTTTTAGCCTCTAAAGAGCCAGACATTTACCTCAGGAGTTGGTGGAGACCAAAACAGAGCATCAAAAACACAACTCTAAATTAATTCTAGTGTTGCTCCAACTTTAAAAAGGTGATGATCTGTTTGCAGCTTGTTGTGTGCTGCCCCCAAGTGGCCAATAAATCAGTGAATGCAGGTTTAAGTAAAAGTTCACGTGTATGTGTTGTATGCGCTGTTATTGACGTAAACTATAAAGTCACTCATCACTGGGAGTAAAACCATGCAATAATTTACCTTCTTAATAATTTAACAATAAGTGATTTTTGGTAGATTAATCTGCAAGTTACTTCTTTGAATAATCAATTATATACAAAATGTCTAAAAAATGTCAATGAAAATGTTGCACATTAGTTTTCTGTTGATTAACTAATTGATTAATTGACTTATTTCAGCTCCAGTGTTTTGTTGTATGACACTTTTGGAAGTGTCTACAGCATTTTTCTGTCTCTTGCCATTTTGTTTTCACCTCACTATTTGCGCTTTGAGTGTTCGGAAGGCTAGAAAGGTGCTATGCAAGTACAGTCCATTTACTGTATCTAAATCACTAATCAAATCAGAGGTGTGTGCAGTTTTTAACAGGTCTTGAACTTGGCTGCACTATTTCAACATCAGGCAACAAGTTTTATTTAATGTAACATCGCAACCTTTTCTATGGTGGCCATCATTTTATAGTTATTAGTTATTCACCTTTCTGTTTACAGACAGGTGAATAAACACCAGACCTGCTCATTTCTCCGCCTTTTTTACCTCAGGTTCACGGAGAGGTAAGCCTGCCTTTGGCCCTAAACAGAGATGCTAGCAGGCTGGGGAAACAGACAAGTCTCACCAGACCAATTACAGACTTAAAAAGGCCTGGCTGGCTATCAGACAGAGAAAAGGGTGCTGTGGTGTATACATATACAGGAATAACAAGACAGACAGCTGAGTTCACTGCTTTAGAGTGCCGCCACTGCCTGGGGCTGACGACCAGCAGATACAGGGAATCCATATTGCGAAATAATTATTACGCCCAGAAATGATGTTCCCATAATAATGTGCCATTTGTTGCTTTCATGTGGCTTTCCCACTGACAAAATAAGCCTAATCTCCCTCTCATCTCTCTCCATCTCTCTCTCTCTCTCTCTCTCTGTGGTCGACCCGCACCACTCTAACTCCCATACTCCCACACAATGTGCAGATTCCAGCAGGGCTAGTCCTCCAGAGTTTGAACATGGTAAACAATTATCTGCCTAGCCCAAAGCTAGGAGCAGCACTGCACCACACACACACACACACACACCTCTTTCTCTTTCCCCCTCTCTTTCACTTTCTCTCATCTTTCCTCTGCCTTTCCCTGACAGTGGCTTAAATAGAATGTTAATTTTGACTGGAGGATTTCAAAGCCTAGGCAGTTCCTTTTCATCTTGGTGCGCACCGCAAGTTCACCAACACAAAGTCAATCTGCTCTTCAAAACGGAAGTTGTTTTTTCCTTCCTGTCTATTTTATTCCTCCTTCTCTGTGTCTTCTGTCTTGTCTCAAAAAGACACAAGACATGAGATTCTGGCAAAAGCTATGATTGTTACTGCCATAAGAATCCATGATAAATGTGATATACATTTTCCATCTGACACAAGTTATTTTATGGGACCAGTGAAATGAAACAAATCAGCATTTTTTTAGTGAACATGTTTTGCATTTTCAGCTTTTCTCCTCACTTTGTTTTTCTGTGTCACATGTTTCAAACATCACATGTTTTCTGACAGTCCTGGACACACATCAATTTAAATCAAACATAAATAATTTTTTTCTCACCTATAGTTAATTGCGGAGCTACAGACATCTGTATGTGACTCAAAGGAGGAGGCTGTTCATCTGCAGCAGGCAATGGAGAAGCAGCTGGAGGAGACCAATGCTCGATGGGATGAGGAGAGGAGGACAATAACTCGCCACGCCGATCACGCAAACAAGGTCAGATTTGGAGACCTAACTTAATTACACTTAATAATTGCATCGATCAACATTAATTATGTGACAAATAAAATTACTATCCTGTACTTTTCCATTTCATATGAACTAAGAAAGTATACAAGGTGTTGCAAAATGCCACTCCTCTACACATCATATGGAACTTTTTACTGAACTTATTAGGTGTGGGGTCCAAAGCAATATTACTGCCTGATCAGAGTTTGCCACAGAATATTATGGCCAATGCACTATACCTGAAATAAAGACCACCCCCACTAACAGAAGAAATAATTTAGCTTTTAGGAAATATAACATTAACATTTCGGGCAAAGAGCAAAGGTGCTATGCAGTGTCACATAGCAAGGGCCATAGCAAGAGTGAGGCATCATCTTGTAACTTGCATGCATCAGTATCTGTCTGATTCAGCTCAACAGTTGACAATGATTGATTAATCACAATTTATGCTGATTTGCAGTAATCAATCAGAGCAGCCTGTCACAATTTTGTAAAAAAAAAATTAATAACTTTTCTGACTTTTTACAAGTTGGTAAAAGCACAAAATCAGTCACAATCATGTGGGATGTATTCCGTATTGGGAAAAATGCTGCAGAAGTGTTTCACCCACTTTTGTCTGCAGTGAGTTGACGTTAGATATTATCAGACTTGACTCTATTTTTAACATCAGTGGGATTGTGACATTTGCATCAATGAATCTGATCAGAGAGTTAGGGCGTCAGTAAACTGCATCCTCAAAGAAGCCTCGTCTGGATTTGACTTTTATAGAGTAGACATTACACGGGTTGCTTTTCTTTTGTTAAAGCACAGTCATTTTTATGGCTAGTTGCAAACTCCGTAGTGTCTTTAAGTGGCTTGTGTGCTCTGTGTCTGGTTGAAGCTTATAAATCTGTCAGCCCCACTTCTTAAGTCAGAGCCTCTTTATATCACTGTATAGTACGGTCATGTTCTTTTACATTTACACACAGGCTTCTGTGTTGTTACCAATAACCCTTTTCATCCTCACTGTGCTAACAAAACTTCACGTGTAGAACAATATTAGTTGATAAAATTTAGAAATTAGACATGAAAAATGTCTCTTTGCCAATGTTTGACTTTGAATAATTGAAACACTAGGGGTGCTTTCACACCTGCGTCATTTAGTTTGGTTTAATTGTGCTAGAGTTAGTTTTCCCCTTTGGTGCGGTTCCTTTGTGAAAGCAGCAATCGCACTCGGGTGCGCACCAAAAGCAGACCAAACAAGCATACAGAGACCTCCTTGAAGAGGTGGTCTCGGTACGCTTTCAAACGGACTCTGGAGCGGTTCGTTTGTGGCGAGAACATGATCCGACCTCAAACAGACGATCATTTTTGGACTAAACCAGCTGCCGTAGTATATTTTGTAATATTTTCAGAAGATGAGCACGTCAGAGTTAAGAGGATTAATGCGCGCCTCCGCTTGAAGTGACAAGCGATTGCATTAGAACGTTGTTTTCAAGCCGCATCCGCGCGTCATTATAGAAATGTATTGTTTGCATATTTTGGTGTGTACAACCAATGTAATAGATTCTGGCCAGGGACAAAACCAGCCCTTGCAGTCATCTCTCCATAGCTGTTGTCTCCGTGTTGTTTGCTGGCTTTTCCTCTTCTGTTTGAATTTTCCCGCACGTAAATTCTGACCAAAAGAAAAGCAGTTTAGGAAATACGCCATGGCCAATGAGTGATGTGGATATTGTCATGTGACTGCATTTTTTTTTTCATTTCAACTGGTTCGGACCAAAGCAATCAGTGTGGTGTGAAAAGGAACCAAAAAAGCTGGAAAAATGCTACAATGTAGAATTGTTTGCCCTTGGTTCGGACCAAACGAACCGAACTAGAGATGTGAAAGCACCCTAGATTAGTAAAAGTGCTAAGTAATTTAACATGCCATAGGTAGCTCAGGACAACTGAAGTAAGCTATCAAACACTGTTGTCATGCCTTTGAATTAAATACAGCGCAAACTTTTTAAATGTGTAGATAAAACAATATTTAGTTCATTTTGTTCATTCTTCCCCTGACTTTTGGACTCACAGGATCTTTTATTCTGCCTCTTGCCCTAGCAACCAGACTCGGGCACAGTGGCAGTTGATTGGGTGTGGCTCACTAAATAAAGAGTTGTTGTGTCTGGGATCAGGACATGTTTCCAAACACAACCTTGTCTGTTTGTGGTTGCAGTTGCCTCATATAGTAAGGAGGCAGGTCTGTGAACCTCCCTTTAGCTCTCCTCTCCTTCCAGGCCCTGGTAGCCCAGCCCCCGCTTGCTCAGACCTGACTTTTCTCCTAAAGCGGCCAGTTTGCTCTGAATTGGCTAGCCCTAGCCTCACACCAAGAATGGCATGAAATGTCAGGTTTTCTGTTGCTATCCATACATAATTTAAAGTAAAGGCTGATGGTAGTTCTGTGATCCAAATCATTCATACCAGATCCTTCACAAAATAGTTTTTCTGATCCAGACAGTGCTTATAATAAACTTCAAATCCTTTCAGAATCCTTCTATTACTCATTCATAAACTAACGGATTCTCTGTGACACTGTGTTTAGATTATGATCAAGAAAGCTGCAGGAAGTCATTTTCAGTGAAACTACACGCATGCAACACACTGTAAAGCTGCTGACTTTTTTTATGCTTAAGTGACACAATGAAGTCACCCAGTCATGAAAAATGTATTTAATATATGTTCTAGTCTTGTTTCACTGAAGGGAGTAGTTACCTATTCAAAAGCTTTGCTTGCGGTCTAAATGGAGGACAAAAACAACAGAAACATTATTCTAATAATGCAGTTACATATACTTAGATACACATTACACCCGAAGTCGTCCCTTTTTACTATAATGTCCTTGTAATGTTTGTCATTATGTCATGGTGTCCCATGGGCACTTGAGTGTCCTGAGATTTGGTGACACTGACTCTGGCTACACGTGTACCATGATACAATACACATGCACACACGCACGCACACACACACACACACACACACACACAGTCTCCCTTGCTGTAGGCTGTGTTTCAAGACACAGGTCTTAGCATCTGTGTTGGGTGCAGACAAAGGCTTTCTGTTTCTGTGTCCTCATTATTATGATCCCCCCTGTATTATCCACCCACTAATGAGACTCTAATTAATGGTTGGATTGCTTATTAAAGGCCAGACATAAGGGGAAAAAGACAATCAATGAGGGAGAGGAAGGTAAAATTGGTAAAACAGTAAATAAAGAGACAGAAAATAAAGAAATAACATAAAGAGTTGGTGTAAACTTGAAAAGAGAGGGAGGGAGAAGTGTTGCTATGGTAAACAATAAAGGGGAAGAAAGGGAGGGAGAACCAACAAAAGAATGGAGGAAGTGTGAGGATTGAGATAGCAAACAGAAGGACAACGGAAGAAAGGGGGGAAAAGAAAGAAAGAAATGGCAGAGAGCTGTTAGTTGGCCATTGGAGGGAGTGTGTCGCCTGCTGACATTGTTTCCATGCTGCTCACTTCAAAGGGCTTGGATTATGAAGAGAGCGAGGGGCTTCAGACAATAGGAGGGAAAGAAAATAACATCAAAGTTAGCCACACATTTGAATCGGGATAATCCCAAAACAGTTGTTCTGACTGCACACTGCACAGGATCAGATGTCCCTTTCCCCCCCCCCCGCCAGCCCCTTTCTGCTGTTTCTAGCCCGAATTTAGCTCCCTCTGTGGCTCTACTGTACTTGTGACTTCTTAAATGTCAGTGTTAACTCCAGGGACCTTTGTATCTCGTAAACCCCTTTTTTTAGAACAACGGTAGTACAGTTAAGTATGCTCATTATCTGGGTGTTTTTTTTGCATAAGTGACATTTAGGTGGACGAGTACTTTTGTGCGGTGTGTGGGAGGATGTCGTGTGTGTGTGTGTGTGTGTGTGTGTGTGTGTGTGTGTGTGTGTACACATATACAGTAGGCATGAGCGTTTGAATGTGTGCCCGCTTGGCGTGTGTTGTCACAGACGGAGATACTGGCATGGCATTGCTGGCCCTACTCCGTTTGTATAGCAAATGGACAAAATATCAAAGTGAGTGTTGTAAACTGCACAGGCTGTTTAGTGCGATCCTGTCCAGATTAATGAGTAGACACACTGATGGGGCACTTAGTAGCCCTGCTGTTTTGGCTTTCTGATATGAAGCTCAATTACAGTTTCTTTTTTATATTAAGAATGAAAGAAATTACTCTTTTTTTTTAAGGGCTTATTTTACTGTTAAACCCAACTCTGCAGGTTTGATCCACTTTGAGCTCATTGTTTTAGTTTACAGGTTCATACATAGATTGTATGGTTTGTAAGATTAGTGGACTAAACATAAACATGTCCATCCATCAGGAACAGGAAGTTGCAGCGTCACACACTGGATAGTAAATAAAGAGAAGCAGAGGTTTTGTAAATTCCCCTTCCAATGTTTCACCATACTTCCTGCCTTTGTTTCCCATGAATGATCTCTCATGGAGTTGTAGTAGCAAGTTATATTTACGTTGTCAATTATCTCATAACTGTGTAAGGCAGGAGTGGGCAGTTTTAATGCATTGGAAGCGGGGCGGTGTCAAAGGACTGTGGAAGGTGAAAGCAAGATGAAAGCGTTGTATTTGCTTTCATCGGTCCTGTCTATTCATATCAGGTAAGGGGAATGGGAACCAATATAGAGGAAGCTAGTGTAGCGCATTGGGACATAGCCAGCATCTGGGTTAGAGGATTATTCACTTCCTCATGTCATCTGTTTCTCTACATGGTATCTTGGTAAAGTGTCTCCATTTGCGGATGGATTTTGTCTTTGATGAGACACAGGGGTTTGAGGTGAATGTGAAGTTTATAGTGAGGTTATTGGGATTACTTGAGTACGTGATGTGTTTGTGTGGCCATGTGCACAGGCACTGTCTGTGTGCGCGAGTGTGTGTGCCTGAAATGTGCAGCTGCCAAATCTGACAGAACTCAAGCCCACATTAGTCTGCCAAGAAAAAGGTACAAAGACACACACACACACACACACACACACACATTTTCTCTTCTCTCTCACACACACACTATCTTTCCAACTCTGGATCTTCGAACTCTTTCTGTCTCAAACGCTCTGTCTCCACACACACATACGCGAGCACACATGCTCACCTCGCCCTGCCAAAAGGGAGAGGTGGCTGGTGAATAAACAATGGCACTCCGCCCATAGTGTCACCTGCCTGGGCTTTGATCAGCACCGCTGTTCCTGCTCCCCACAGCAGTGCTTCCTGTCTTTCTGCCTGCCGAATGCTGCCATGCACGCACACACACATGCACGCACACACACACCCTATAAATCAGTCTTTCTTATACATGAGCCTAGATATACTAACTCTCCCATTTTCTCCTCACTAAGTCTTTATCTGCATATTTCTATCCCTCAAACTCACACAATGAACATAGCTTTGAGTTAGTGCCCTTGTCTCTACATCTTTCAATAGTGTTGCATTGTCTAACATACACCCACATATCCTCAGTGTTTTCACACACACACACAGACAGGGATACACACCTTTGATCCAGGCCCATCCAGCAGTAACTTCTAATGCTAGTCAAAGAGAAGGTCCTGTTGTAGTGTCCTCTGGGTGATGTGACAGCAGACACATTACATAATGCAACAGTGACCATTGTCTCACTCTGTTTGAGGGTGAGAGTGAATATTTGAGGTGCACTGTTATTTGTACACCAGACAGTGTGGGGTGTACATTTCTTTGTCATATTTAGATGGAGTCCATGTGATCTAGTTGCTTTGCTTTTTATACATGAGTACCAGTAACGAGGGACAAGGCTCCTGTGCACACGCACAGCCACACAAACGTGCAAATATTCGAGGGGGCTAGTTGTAGCAGCAGCAGTTTGTCTGTAGTTCTTTAGTTATATATGCATTAGTTTCTGAGGGGGTTGAAAGGATGACTTTGCCTGTGGGAAGGAATGGCAGCACTGGATCAAGGACAGGTGTGCTGGATACCCTCTGTGGCAGAGGCAAAGAGCTGCTTCAGTCATTGTAAGTGCATTTGTCTTCTCTGTTTGTGTGTCTGTCGATGTCTTTTAATACATGTCCATGTTCTTCGTGTCAACCTTGATTTGCGCATTTGTTTACTTGAAGTTTGTTAAGCCATCTGTTTTTCTGTGCGTGGGAATGAATACGTCTTTCACAACTTTCTTTTTTTATTTAAAGGTGTTTTCAAGAAGTATTTCCAATATTAACATTAGCACTAAATCAAATAGGGCTGGGTTTAAAAAATCGATTTTCCAATTTAAATGTATCTTCATTTGAATTATCTATCAATTCATAAAATCTGAAACCGATCTTTTAATATTTGCCTTTTCCCGTTGATGCATGAAGTTTTAATCCCATTAGGGCTTTAAATTAAACGCGTTAGCATTTTTTCCTCTTGTTCAGTTATAGATAAAATTATAACTATTTTGTAGAATCCTGGGTACAGTCCTGTATGGCGTTTAATTAGTCTCTAAACCCGCACCCATAAAAACCAGGTGCGTGCATTTGATGTGAGCAGAAAAGCATCCCTACGAGGGAGCATTTCTCCTCCACATTTCTTCTCGCGAACTAGTGCTGTCAACGAATATATATTCGAATAGTTTTTAAAAAACGAATTTCGAAGGTGAAAATTTATATTTGAATTAAAAAAATAATAATAATTTGGAAAAAAACACCCACGGTAGTAGAGGCGTGGCTGAGGGTTCATGCACAGGTCACAGGAGTCTCACTGTCTGGCACAGCGTCACTGCTGAAAGTTGATGCATCTTGCATGGAAGATAGCAGAAAGTGCAGAGCCCAACTCGACCGCAGCAGAGAAAGCAGTTTTAACCCCCCAAAATCTAAAAAGCCATGTCTGGAAGTACTTTGGATTTTGGTCAGTAGGAGGTAAAATTGTTGAGCCTCGAGATAAAGTTGTATGCAAGCTATGTAAGATACAGCTAGCGCGTGGTGGGAGTAGTTATGTCTCGTTTGTGTTAATTGGTCCTGTTATTGACGCAATGCGCGTCATTTGCAAAATGCGAAACCAGATGTTCGAATAGTTCGAATATTCGTGTTTTTTTAGAGGGAATATACGAACGTCATTTTTGAGCAATTTTGACAGCCCTACCGCCAACACAGGGGCTGCTTAACGCTCCCTCGTCAAGTTGAATTTTGAGAGTTTGGAGGCGGGTATAGAATAGACAGTGGCTGATTTCTCCCCTCCTTTGATTGGTCAACACCCACAGTCTCCTGCCTGTCTCGGACCCTTTTTGGCGACAGAATCAACAAGAAGATGATGTCGGCGATAAGAGGTAAAGTGAGACAGACACTTCTACAATGCCCATAACACAAGTAAATTGTGCAAGACCAAAATGTAACATAGGCTATTTTTGTCGACAGCAGCGCCATATATGATCCATGTAGCAGGACTCAACAGTAATGGTTCCCAGTATCTTAATTACTCAAAATCTAAGGTGACTAAAAATGGCATATTTTCAGTTTCTGCAACCAAAAGCTGATGCCTTGTTGCCAACCTGGCAACCACTTTTAAAAGTTAGTGCTGAGCCCTGCGTAGACGTCGCGTTTACAGTTGCTTTTATAAAAATATAGACCCAATGCATAAGTTATTTAAGGTCAGTGCTAGCAAATACCTGTCTTCGACTGTGTCAGTGATCAAACCAAACTACCAATCAAAGGTTATGGTCAGTACTTAAAGTGACCAATCAAAGGAGCAGAGACATCAGCCACTGTCTAGTCCATGCCCACCTCCAAAGTCTCAAAAGTCAACTTGAGGAGCAAGCAAGTGTTGAGCAATGGAAACTAATTAAACACCATGGTCCTGCCCCTTGTGTGGCTACTGTGCTCTTAAATCTTAAAAGGAGTGAGGAGAATGTAGTGCTGTCAGCAAGGCTGCACTCCAACTTCTAGTTCAGGCCTGTTTTGGCCTTTATATTAGCATTGGTGTCAGCTAGAAATGTCTCATCTTGGATCTGTACATGTATGTGTGAAGGCTCTTTCTTTCACTCTTTGACTCTTTATGTATCTGTGTCAGCACCCATGTGCCTTCATGTCCATGTATATGTTTGTGTGTGTGTGCGTGCGACTCGACATGTGTGCCTGGTGTTGACTGATTGATGACTTTTCCAGCTGTCTGCAGATTCCTGGCAGTGTTTGATCCACATATCAGAGGAGGTGGAAGTAGGAGAGAGATAACATTCCAGGATGCAACTAGGAACGTGGGAAGTAGAACAGCTCATAGAGACCCTACTCCATTCATGGACAACAAACGGAAATTACTCATTAAACCACAAGCCTACTGCTAAGTACAAAGAAACCATGGCAGCCTAATGTCTTGTGCTTTCCTTTTTGAAGAAACCTATGTATAGATGAATCCGGGGTGTAGGCAGAAGTAGACAAGCCGCAATGATTGTGGTGCCACCTCACTTGTAAACCTGTGTTGAAAGGATTTCATTTTTAATTGAATTTGCCAATAAATCTGTCCACAGATCCTGTGGAACCAGTTATATGTTGAAAATATAGTGATCAAATGCCATTTAAAATAAAAGGTTTTAATATTCAGAATTTGTCAAAAAAAATGTTGTCCAGTTTTAACAGGTTGCCAGACAACTTTTCTGAGCTGTACTATCAGCTGCTCCAACAACAAACTGAGGCTTTGGGGAAAAAAATTTAAACCATTAAATTAAAGTCACAAGGCTGTGCTCCATGAAATCAATTTTACTTTCTTAAATCTCCATTATTATTAAATGTTTTATTCGCATTCTGAGCAGCTAGCTGACATGATACCGTCTGCACACTGCTAAAGACAGAGCGGTCTATCTACACGGGGCCAATGGCTCGTGCTTAGTAACTTAATTACCTTATCATTATTCTTATCAAGTTTCTAAGTGCTAGGTGTCACCTGGTACATACCGACAGTTTGATATTGGGACTTAATGAGAGCTGTGAGACTCAACAGTCTATTTAAGGGTGGCTAGAAAACACAAATAATGAACTAAAACGGCTCAAATCTGTACAGAGCTGCAAAGTTGGGTTCAGTAGTACAAGTGACACCTTAAAATTGACAAGTTAGAAGAAATTTAGTAAAATACTCTCAGCTAGATGTATATAGAAACATTGTTGACTGCTAATATATGTCGCAACTTGTGCGGCATCAGTGACTGCTTTTCTGGTAAGAACTTTCAGTCCTGAGTTAAAACAGTGATCCATGTTTTATTTTTATATTTTAAGACATTGTCAAAAGTTTTTAGGCTGCAAGTTTTGCTAAACTTAACATCCATTTAATGATATACTATTTGATAAACAGAAAATATGTATGTAAGCCCACACACAAACATAAACACACACACACACACACACAGGGCATATGGCGCATATTTCAGAGTTGTTTCCAATTCTCTTTCTACTGTAGCTCACAGCAGCTGAAAGAGACGGAGACGAAAAGCTAGAGAACAGTGTGTTCCCCCTGTGGGCATAGCTCAGTTGCAACATGTCTTCATTACCACAGCAATTGTCTTACTATTTTCATCAGTACTAGGAAAGGCGCCTCCATAACTGTGCCAACATGTGTGCGTATAGCAGTAGACGAGGTAACCGTTTTATTTGCTGTTCAGGAGAGGTTGCTACTGCCGCCATCACTGTATCTTCTCACCTCAGTTCGAAATCAACTCATGGAAAAGGGCTGAAAAGCATCAATGCACCGAAAGCAGGGCAATTCATACCAATATCAGTTATATCTTTCAGAGGGGCTGTCCTGGTCGACTTGCTAAACCACATCTTTTTATTCCTACAGACAGCAAAGCAAAAGCAAAAGTTTCACTTCTCTAACACCTCAGGAGGGAGACCTCTCTCCTCCTCCTCCTCCTACAGCTTCTTTACCTTTCCCACAATCCTTTGATAAAAGTGCAGATAAAAGAGAGTCTGTGCTCATCTCTCTGGCCATCCACCTCTCCTTGAGGTTAACCCCTCCTTTATTATTTACTATTAGATCAGTAGACATACATACACACTGCCTTGTTCTACTAAAACTGGTGTGTGTGTGTGTGTGTGTGTGTGGGCGCAGTACATACTGTGTCTTTGCTTATCTACGTCTGTGTGCTTTGTGCCCCTTGTGTATGTATCTGTTCTTACCCTTTTGCTTGTCTGGGTGTGTGTGTGTGTGTGTGTGTGTGTGTCTGTCCTTGGCTGGAGGCGGTGCAGTGTGAGGTTTTTGCTGCCGCCTGAAGTCGTCCAGCCTCAGTGTCATTAGAGGATCTCTTTAATCCAGACTTTGGGAGAAACTTCTGACAGCACGCTGCAAATAGAAGGCCCCGCCGCACATGAAGAGCAGCTCGGCTCCTAACAAAACACCAAGTTTAAAGAGGCCCCTGGCCTTTTTTCCTCCTCTCACTATTCCCTCCCTTCTTTCTTCTGTTTTTTTTTTCCTGCCCTCTGTTGCTTTTACTTCACCCTAGGGAAACATGCTTTCCTTATCTGCGCAGAAGGACCACCCAGGAAAGATGACTCAGCCATTGGTGTGTCTGTGCGCCTGTGTGTGTATGTTTGTGTGCATACAACACTGGAATTGCACACTTATTTGAGTGTAGCACTCACATTTTTAGAACTTTTGCTGTTAATATTAATGCATGCCTATACCTGCATGGATCGCTCTGAGCGGTGTGTTTGTTGGTGCTTGTGAGCGCGTGTGCCTCGCTAATCCTTTGAGCCAAAGTTTGGAATGAAAGGCAGAGTCACATTGCTGATGGAGAGGTGAGAGAGGCCTTCAAGCTCCCGACTGAGAGATTGTGCTGCAGAGGTACACCACTGCCCCGTCTCTTCGCTCCGGCCACGTGTTTCTCTCCTTCATGTGCCTCCCCTCTTCCTCAGTATCTTCTCTCATTCTCTCCTGTCTGAACTGATCTTGTCACATTCTGTCTTATCTTCCCAGGCTTTTTGCTTTGCATTTTGTTTACTTTTCACCTTTCTCTTTCATCCCCCACCCCTTGACCTAAGGAAATCTGATGTCCCCCTCTTCCTGGCCTGTTAACAATGATCCCAGTCTGCATGGCTGATAAAGACCATATCGCCCTGAGCATCTGGAGACACTTACGCTGGATCCTCTACACACAGTCATTCACACACTTTGACACACTATAGAAACAAACACACCAGTACAGTTTGTGTGTCTGCAATACTTGTGTGTGTCTATTTGTGCATATATTTACATTTACATTACATTTAGTAGACGCTTACATCCAAAGCGACTTACACATTCACATACCGAAGGCGCAGCTTCGGGACCTATTTGGGGTTCAGTATCTTGCTCAAGAAGACACATGGCACGGGGAAGCCGGGATCGAACCGCCAACCTTCCGATTGGTGGACGACCACTCTGCCAGCAAGCCACAGCCGCCCCCATATTTATGTTTATATATGTATGTACAGATTGAAGACAGAGAGGAAGTTAGAGTGAGAAAATAAGGGATCAATGACAGACAAACCTGCAGTACCTGGGAGTATCAAGTCATCTTCAGACTTTGTGTGTCGTTTCTCATTTTTACCCATGAACAACTGTTATTATTGGCCATATAATTTGCCAATTCATTTCAGATGTTTGCCCCTCCCGGGCTGCCACTGGATTAACGTCAATGTCAGACACTAGTATCAGTAGTCTTTTCTTGAAGGAATATCTGTGGGCATCGCAGTTAGTGTGATATCTGTTGCTCTATCCCTAAACAGACGTCAAAACCCTATAATACGACCATCCTGTCTGAAGTGATAATGACTAAATATTTCTGAGGCTCTGTCTGACTCACAAAGCACTTTTATTCATCAGCGGAATCATCCCATATGATTCTATTAACAAAGTGACAACTGTTGAACTTCTACACTCAGTTGTTTTGAGCACATCAGATACAGAACCCACATGAAAGAGACGAACACGTCACCAGTCAGGCCCACTAGTCAGCCTTACTTCCCAGAAGACCTGGTCCAGAAATGCTGTGTCACAGTGTGGGGAATCAGAAGTGGGTTTGGGGGGGTCAGCGTCTCTCATCTTCTTTGTTAGCCGTTCTACTGCCTAAAAGGATAGATGGAGGCCAGACATACACTTCTACATACAGTAGCTTTTGTGTGCTAAAATACACTGCTCATTAAATTTTACTCATATTGCCCAAAATCTGAAATTGGTTTTTACAATCTATACGACACATTCTGTGACACTCTCTCCATTTGACCTTCGATAAGGAAGAACTCCAAAAGAAAAAGGTAGAAACCTCACACTCACATGCCTCGGTCACTGCCATCAGAAAACGTGTGGGGAAATGATGTCAACTCCACTAAGAATGCTTTTCTAGTGTCGTTGAGCCTTTGATTCACCAATAAACAAAATTAAATGATGAAATCGAAGGCAAGGGGGTTGCACTGGAAGGAGATGTGGGCTGTGATGGGATCGTGACTGGCTAAGAAATACCCTGATTAATAGGATCAACACACTGGAAACCAGCTGCCTTTTCATGCTACAAAGCTAAAACTGACCTCAACATGCTCCATAGTCGTAATAGTCTTGTACTGTGTGTTGATCTGGCAGTGGCCTGAATTAGCCACTGTACATTATAATTTATTTACCAGATTTACCAGCATCTATGCAGTTAAGGTACGGGTTCACACTGTGGTGCAGTCTTGATGTTTCAGATAGTTAAAAGAAAATGATTACATTTAAAAAAAAAAATTACTTTCAGCCACTGTGGGATTATCTGTACCTAACTGACATAAAGGTTTGTATTGCACCTTCCTTCCTTTTTAGTCAGTCATTCTCAGAAAATAGTTACCCAGAAGTTCAATGTGGCCCTGAAGCCTAACAGTCTGTGTGTGATTTATGTCAGTGTAGTGGGTTGAAGATCAGGCCGGTCATGGCTATCACCTGGACCAATCACCGGGTGTTTCCCTCAGCTCTGAGAATCGACGAGGCAACACCTGGCTCACTCACTCAACTCCACTGAGGATATTGATGCTAACCAGTGCCCCATACACTTGTTGGAGGCTGTGTGTGTGTGTGTGTGTGTGTGTGTGTGTGTGTCTGTGCTTTTATGTCAAGGTGTGTGTGCGTGAACATATCATTCCCTCTGCTTTTCATGCAGACTAATCAAAGACGAAGTGTCCACATGTGCACTCAAAACATCTGGTTCTGTGTTGCATGCAGGAACTGCGCCTTTCTTTCCATTGCTATCACTTACAGCCAGAGAAAGAAAAAAATGGCCAACACACATGCACGCGCAAACGGTGCATTTTCGTTCTTTTTTCTTTCTTTCTTTCTTGCCGGAATCGTACAAAGCATAATAGATACAATTCTTTATTATGCCCTATGGGGACATTTTATCAACTCAGGTACTGGAGTACATGTGAGAGGCGTCCTTATCCGCTAAGTGATACAGTATATCTCTTATTACCGCCAAAGAAATAATTATCCTGGAAGGAATGCAACTTTACAAAAGCCTAGAAAGTTTGCTAAATCCCTGAATGAGCAAGTCTCTCTCTCTGTATGCCCTTGTCTAGAAATGAGTTTGGGCTTAATGAGGCCAGCTTGCCAGTAATTGCTGTTGTGACTTTATTATTAGCCTTTGAACACTCAAAGACTAATCGCAGGCTGCATCTCTCTTCACTGTCCTTCTGTCTACCTTTCTGTGTCTTGAATATTCTCTCATTGGCTGTGTTCGTCTTGGTCGCTCTTGTCTTCTCAGTTGCACTCCTCATTCAGATTCAGCATGTGTCTCACCCAGCTCAAATGTAACTGTAGATTAATGTATATCACTGTGCAGTTACACATTTCACCACACAGATCTCGAGATGCTTTTCTTCTTCCATCAGTCAGCCAACAACACTGACTGTCTCTCCCTCCCCCCAGGCGCTGCAGGAAAAGGTGGAAAGTCTACAGAGGAAGCTGCACTGCTCAGAGAAGAAGCTGCTTAGCAAAGAGCTGGAGACTGAAGAGAAGGTAATACACTCACTTTTTCCTCTCCATCTCTCACGGTCGCTTTTTCATGCTCGTCAGGCATGTACAAGAGTCTCTTACTCAAACTCATTTGCTCCTCAAAATTACTGTTGCATCACTCTCGCTGTCCGACATTAATTTCTTTCAACCTGCTGCCCTCAGCCTTTTCGTCACACTCCTGTTTGCTTCTTGCCAGCATATAACCTCGATTTGACTTCTTCTTATTACTAATGTGATCCTTTTTCGGTTTCTTGAATCCCTTTACTGACCCTCAACACCCATCTCTGTTCCCCCATCGCCTGATGTCCCTAGCCCTGCACCCTTCAGTTGCCATCCTTACTAGACCCTCCAGGGGGCCACAAAAGACAAAAAAGTGACTTCTTCCTTCCTTTCTGCCCTCCCCTCATCACTCTACCATCTCTCATTTTCCTGTTCAGAACCAGAGATATGCCCCCTCGCACATTTCCCAAATTCCTTGAGATTTGGCTTTAAGAGCCAGTGCCTAGGGCCAGGAATGCCACCACTGCCTGTGTTCAGAGGGAAGCCTCTGTGTGCACACACTTGCTCACACACACTCCCCATGGCTCTCCAGAATGCTCTGTAATCAGGCTCTGTTTTGACCTTGACACGCAGAGAAGAAAGCAATAATGACTACACTCACACAGGAGGCAGTTCTTTGTACGCTGGTATGTACACCAAAGGCATTCATTCTCTTGTGTCCCCTCTGATCCGCCTGCTGACCCTTGTACACACTTCACACACTCCTCACACACCTCAGTGTCTCGCCATCATAAATCTGCAGGAAGGGGTCAGTGGTCTTTAGGATCTGCTGGTCACTGACCCAGTCCCAGAGGCGCTGCACGTTGTTTCCAATAACTTAGGAGGAGCTGACCCCTGAACCTGCCTGCTGTTATGTCAGATCATTTCATCTGGATAAGGTTTGGGGAACTCTTTTTTTTTTTTTTTTTAGCTTTTCATTTATGTGGGGGTTTTTTTTGTTATTTACTGTGTGATCCATCATTAAAGACACAATCAATTGATTTATTGGTGAAATGTTTTCCCAAAGATTGGCAAAATCCCTTCATTTGATAAAATTTTACTTTCTCAAGGTGAAGAATAAATCTTTTTATGTTTCTAAAAATTAAACAAGTTCCCTTGCAACCACTATGGCATATTGTTTACATATGTTATAACCTCTTACCGTTAATAAGCAGGTGACACGAAGTAAGAGAGACGTCAATATTTTTCAAGATTACTTTCCGCATCTTGCACATTCCCTCAGATACTGAGTGTCTTCCTGTATTAGCAGTGAAAGTGTTTAATTCTCCAGAGCATCAAGCCATGAAGTATACTTCAAGTAGATGAGGTTCAGTCGAAGGTTGGCCCACTGCTTTGGAGATGCTAACACATTATTGTGTTCCACTGTGCAAAGTTTCATGACATTTTGTCTAAAAAGAAAACGATCGTGGACATAATTTCTATCAATGATAAAGTTCAATGTATTATTTATGCTTTCATTTCATTAAGCACATTAAAACACTCAACACCCACTTATTGCTTGTGATAAAATACTGATGCCCTTAAGAAACACGAATTTTGGTACTGATACCAAATATGCTGCTCTCTGGTATAAAATCAGAAACATCATGATTTAAATCATGCAATATGTTGAAGCAAAGAATGAGTAAACAAGACTAAGAATCTAACTAAGCATTTGGTACCAATTTTAGGTACTTGAGTTCTTGATTCTCTGCCACAAACACATTTCACTAATTTATCGCAGATTGTTTTGCAATGTCAAAGTTGGCAACCAAGACACAAACAGGAAGTGTGCCATGTCGAATAAGAATGAAGGAATCTCAGCGCATCAGCCAACTCGGAGCTAAAACCGATGCCTCAACAGGTAGGGACAGCTGAGCCAGGATCTGGAACGATCACATCTGAAGCACCCGTTTATAGTAAGAGCTTTTTAATAAGGTGCAGCAGCTAATTGTTTGACATAAAGCATGTCCTCATCAGAGTAAGCAGAGACAGATGCTGTGTTGACGATAGCTCTCTTATAGGATGGGTATGGCATTACTTATGCCTAGCCAATGCCATATTGTCATAGTGTGTGTGTGTATATATATATATGCTGTGTATATATATATATGTGTGTGTGTATGTATATATGTTTTCTAGGAAATACATCATAAACACATTTTACAAATCATCAAATTTCCTAGAAAACAACATAGAAACATAATAGAAAAGAACAGATTTATCTCTTTCAACATTATAGATAAATTATAGAAAAAAGATTAATTTCTTAATTTAGTCCATATGGTTCAATTGTATTCAATTTATACGCCCAGTACGTTTCCCTGCAGTTTGTCCAGGAAGTAAACCATATCTACTCAATGCTCTTTAGTCTTCAATAATCAATCAAAGTTGCTCAGTGGATAGACAAGTCCTCAGTGTAAATATGTGCAATGAACTCCAATTGGTGCTCTTTTTGTTGGCCGCTAGAATTTTCTTTTTGCAGTGATAAATGAGCGTTGTTTCGGTAGTACCTCTATGTAGTGAGTTTTTTCTGTTGATGTTGTTGTACCTGTTCAGTTGTTTCTGAGTCCCCAACATCGTCCTTCTCCTGCCATTGCACCCTTACTCTCTCCCATTGTCACTGTGCCTTGGTTGAGACCAGCAGGTTTACAGTGTCTTGCACAGAGCTAAACATATGCATGTGTAGGTGTGTATGGCACCCCTTTCTTTTGACAGCTAGTCACAGTTCTGCTCCCTGTGTGGGGAGAGAGACTGAATCATATTTACTCCCACCCTGCTCTCACCTAAGGTCAGGTTCGTGTGTTCGTGTGTGCATGGTGTCAGTAGGAAAACAGCCCCCTGCTGTATGTTTTTTGATTGTTTGCACTAGTGTACATCATTTGTGCACCTCGGATCATGTGTACATTGTTTTTTGCGTATGTTAATAAACCTCCACTCTGTCTCCTCCAACTGATATTGCCCTAGTTTATCTGCCAAGACATGTCTTTGTAATCTGATCCCTCACATGCAAAAACAGTCTTTCTTCCCAGACTTCACACAGATGTTCCTTGCCTTACACTTGCAGGGCCCTCACAGGCTCCCCGACTCTAAAATGGCGGATCAGCAGCTCACTGTGGTTCAATTCTCCTTAAAGAGAGGAGCAGAATGTTGAAGAGTACAGTTCTTTGTATAAATACATAACGATACAGTGGGCACGGTGAACTGTACAAGTTTCAGAGATGTATTCTCCTGCAACATGGGAGCTTGGTAAAATAAAAAATAAATCATTTCTGTAGTTGTTTTCATTATTGATGCAGACATAAAAATGCAGAGGAGTTGAACTTAAGTTCTGTAGGCTCAGTCATTTTCCTGTGTGCTGTTTTTGTTGAGGTACATTACATCAGCAGCTAGAATCCATTACATAGTTCTAACAACTTCACAAAGATCTGTAGCCACTTCTAATCTCCTGCCTTTTCCTTTTTTTTCACTTTTGTGAAGTGATTTTTTATTTTTTTATTTTTTTCCCCCTCTTGCAGCAAAGCGTTTTTGAATTCAAATCGCTCCTTGGTGAACTCTCTGAATGCCAACTCAGTGGCTGTGGAGGTGCAAACTTTGTGAGTGGCGTCATTTTTGATGTACCCCCTTGTTCCTGACAAGGATTTTGTCACTTTGGAACAAGGGGGTATATCAAAAATGTCTTTCCAGCAGCTATTCATCCCCCCAACCCGTCCCACGCAAGCCTGTACACACACACACCCCAACTCCATTAGCATACATCAAGCTTCCCAAAGATGTGACAAACTTCATTTGAACGTTGAAAGTGTTGAGGGCTTGTTCCTTTCTGCTGGCAGCTGTCAAAAACCACGCCATGTGACAGTACCAAACGCAAGGGAAAGTCAAAACCACAATCTAAAGACTATATATAGATGAAATGTTGTCATTTTAAGATGACTGGGAGGGGAAAATGACTGCTGCTCCTTGCAGTCTTCAAAACTAGAGAATCACACTTCATCAGGAACAAACAAAATCTCATTTTAAAAAGAGCTGTGTAGATGAAACTTGATTTTTCTCCAAAAAGTCAAAGTCCCTTTTCTTTGCTTTGGGAAATAGAGGCACACTTTTTTTCTCCCCTGAGTGTCCCTTCCTCTCTTTTCTTTCCTGCTCACTCTCCTCTGGAGTCCATCAATGACCAAAACCTCATGGAAGGTTTGATCAGCAGTATTGTTCAAAGGCACCTGACATCTGTTCTAATGGTGAGGAGGTTTTTTGTTGTTGTTTTTTTCAGATGCCGTCACGTGCCTCCTGCCACCTGTCAGAAAAACAAACATGCCATTGCTGTAAAAAGATGTTGAAAGAGGAGAAAAATGTGTGTTGGCGTAAAGGAAAATAGAGATGTGAGAGGAGGGACCTTGGAAGAGGCGAGACGATGGAACAATGTCTCCTAGTCAGACATATTTGGGGAGTTTGAGAGATGCTCCTGTTTTGAATTTGAACGTCATTGAGAGAAACAGTGAAGTGAGAAATTTGAATTGGTACTTTTACCTATCCATGTCTGCTTTTTTTCTGTATCTGTTAGCCTAGCATGGAACAGAGGTGTTATAAGAAAGGCTGCTGCTTCCACCCCCACCCATTGCATAGTAAACTATGGCTAAGCTTTAGTTAGACATGCTGTGGAAAGAAGTGATTGCAAATGCCTTTGGTCTGCTTCTTTTCAGCAAGAGCAGAAATCTGTATCCTACGCGTTCAGGTTAATGTAGATATACAGCATATATTTACGAAAATTGTATGAAGAGAACAATACAACTTACTATATAACCGTAAAAAATAATGCTATTTTACTTTTCTGTCTGTCTCACAACAACGGCCACACCAGCCATTCAGTGCAGTTGACCACGAAGTCATTAGGACAGATGCCAGCTACAAAACCTAATTGTATCACATAATCAGTTCTAGTTTGGACTTCCCTCTGTCGCTGTTGCTAAAGCAAACATTGATGGCTTGTCTAGTTTGATCAGCCTTACGGCTGTGTGTACAGTATCCAGTCGCCCTTGTTGCTTTCTGTGAGTCCTGGTGAATATGCTGTTGTAGCTGTGCCCATTCTAATGTATGGGAAGGAAAGTGGAGACAGCATCGCCACAAAGGAGCTTGTAATTTAGTCAGAGCGGATCTCTCATTGCTGCGGTGACTGCACCATACATGAACCAAGAATGCAAAACTAAGGAGCTTGGCTTTTGAAGAATCTAGACTTATATTCAGATTGGTTGGTAAGGGATGTGTTTATTCAACCATTGTTTATTGCTTTGGTCGGAGGTAGTGGAGTGTGTTTTGTCTTGGCTTGCCATTTTGTTATGACTACAGAAGCTGCTATAGATAGTTTTTGAAAATCCGCACTCCCGTAGCTTCAGCTGATTTTTTTTTAACTCCTGGACATTCAAATGAAAGCTTCTGAAACCAGTCACTCTCAAATTATCCTTGACTTCATTCTCACACAGAGAGAAAAAAATACATATTTCTTTTAAACTGAGGGACTCTTGACCCAATATTATTGTCCCAACACTTTAAAATGAATAGGGCTGAAGGAGCCTGAAAAATTTGGCTAAAGTTGTGGCAGACTAATCTACTGCACACTGCCGAGACAAAGTGAGCTGCTTCATGTTGGGATCATTTATACTGGAGGTTGCTTTGAAGTGCTTCCCAGTCCCTTTCATTGTGCCCAGGAAGATTAATTAGCCAAAGCCAGAACTATCCGTTAAATCCACAACAGGAAAATTATTTTAGGAAAACCAATCTTTTTCCCTCCCCCTCACCTCATTCACGCTCCCTTCACTTGAAAGACCGGACTGATGAGAGGAGAGGTGGGGAGCTTGGTGGATATTCTTAATGTTAGCTGGACCTTGGCACTGTCAAAGACATTATGGTCAGTTGAAATGCTCAGACTCTCCCCTGGTTACACCTTGAAATATGTGGCTGAAAACTGTTGCTTTTCACAGCCCCTGTTGATTCCTCAAGCTCTGTTAAACTATTCATCAAGCTCCAAATTAATTGATTCAGCAACTCTTTTCAAAATGCTTTTACAGTTCTTTAAAAGCTCTGTGTGTGTATGTGTGTGCATCCATTCATGTGTGTTTGTGGGTAAGGGGGGGGGTTTGCGCTAACCAAACCCTTTTCAACTTCTATAATCAGACTCTGGTTTAGTGGAGTGTAATTTAGCCCCAGACAGACTTCCTCCAGTTCTCCCCAGTGGAGCTAGCTAGCTAGCAAGCTCTTGAGCTGCTGATGCGTTTGATGTGTTCTGCCCTCCACCACGGCCCCGTCCTCTTCCAAACCCAGCTGTGTAACAGGCCCCATAAATGCATTGTGTCAGATCTGGCTGTAGTCATCAGCAGCCAGTAGGGGGTGTTGTGCAGAGCGAGGCATGCCAGTCTGCAGACCCCCTGTGGAGATGTGAAAGAGCTGGGAAGAGGGAATACTCTGAGCCATGAATAAAGAGGGGATACCCACCGTCTGTGTGTCTGTGTGTGTGTGTGCACCTTCTCCAAGGGAGTTGTTCACGTTGTCGCCGTGTCTGGAAGTGCATGCATGCAAGTGTGTATGTGAATGGACAGCAGAAGCACTTATTCAGCAATGATTATAATTGATTAATAGTATTAATTTGCTTGATAATGAGCCTCTTTCTCATTGTTGAGCAGTATTTAATTGTGTCAGAGTCAAGATAAATGGTTTACTGTCTGTGCAGGTGTTGGTGTGTGTGCGAGGATAATGCATACGTATTCATTTGATGGTTGGATAACTAATGTGGATTTATTAATTTATGCGTTTGGGTTGCTCCTTCGAAGTTAACTGACACTGGTCGTCCTTCGTCCGTCTTCTCAGGTGACTGTGGTGCGTCAGGAGTATGAGGAGAAGATCAAAGGATTGATGCCAGCAGAGCTCAGACAGGAACTGGAGGACACCATCACCTCTCTAAAAGCTCAGGTGAGAACTGGCTGTTTGCCAGATACAGGCAGGACTAGAACAAACATGCTGACACATTCAATCTGGTGACTTTAGTTTCACATTATCTGGGGGCCCATGTTGTTATTTTCAACCTACATAATATTCCTCCTGTCTTTTTCTTTCATTAATCCATACCTTTTATAAAAACATCTTCTGTCTTTTTACATACTTCCACATTTTTTCAACATCAGGAATCCTAGGTTTGCCAAAACACTGACCATTTACTTATACGCCACATGCGCATAGTCTATTTCCCCAATGTTTCTTTGTATTTTCATTGTCTTTTTTATAAAGTTATGTTTAATAAAAGCACCGGTCAATGTGTATAAGGCTGCAGTATGAAAAAACCCAGCCCTCTCATTCATTTGAATGGAGCCAGTCCGTTGGCACAGTGAGGGTACCAACACAGGGGCTCTAGCAAAACAAACGCAGGATAGTCCAGTAAAAAAAGTTGAACCTGGCTCGACTTTTGCTGCAACGCAACGTGACATCATCTGGTAAGGCGCTGCATTGGCCAATCACATACGTGTGCACATTACTGGTGAATTACTTGTGGCGTATTTTTCCTGTTGTGCAGTGTTTTGGCATCTGAAAAGCCTTAAAACACATTAATCTGGACTTCCTGGATGAGATGTCATTGTCTACCCGGAACCTTAAACAACGTGCCCACACAAACGCAGCCTCACAGGGCTTTTTCTGTCTTAATCCCCGTGCTACAACTTGTAAATTAGGGTATGATAAATTAGACTAGGAATTAAGGGGCAGTGGGGTGAGTGTGCAGACCGCCTATAGTCCTGGATATTATACTGTACTGGACAGGCTGTCAAATTAACAGTTTGTGGCCATGCAAAGTATATATTATTTCCTTTTTGTCTTTCACTTTCCCTTGCTATTAATCAATCAAAACTATCTGAAACATAACCCAAACATTCTGTATGAAAATGCATTGAAGAGCAGATCACACAAGCACCCCTCATATAACCACATTCATATAGCCATGTTGTTCCTCTGAGCCGTGTCTCTTACTAATATCTATAACTAATGATGATAGGACCGTGCAGTACAAGTTTTTGTAAAAGGGGCTCATCGTAAACCCCTGCCTTGTTCAAATAGGCCTACCAAGATCCCATTTCAGTGCACTGACCACAGCTCTGTGATCGGATATGTTTATAAGATGTCATTCGTGACCAGAGCAATCTCTCCTCTCATTGACAATGTCTTGGGTTTTGCACATTAAAGAGCATTATTTTTACATAGTGGAAAAAAAGGTGGGGAGAGTTTTCGTGTCTCTGGAGGCATCCGACCACATTTCGGTGGGGTTTTGCATATACTTCACCACTGCGAAGTGCCAAATGAAATGCTAGAGCTTTCCTGAGGTCTCCCCCACAGAAAGGAATGTACCCTCGGCTTCAGTACGGTAGTCCCAGAACAATACAGATTCTTTCGCAGCCGTGATTATTCTGCCAGGCTCTAGATGCCGTGTAAATGTAGATGGGGTTTATTTTCACTTCAGCCAAAGACACTTCATAAATAAACTCACACTTTGTAGCCGAACAAAAGAATGGCGCTGCCTCCTCTCGCAGCGTACTAACCTCAACTAACCTGGGTCATAATCTTCCCTCTGTCCCTATGTGCCTTAACCCCACTGCCCTAATCTCATGACCCCCAACCCCTGCTGTCCTGACTCCTGGACTCAACAATCAAGCCTTTCTTCCACTTCCCCTACTTAGCTAACCCCCTCCACCCAAAAGCAAAATTGACCCAAAGCCATCACACCTTCTCCACTTCAAGTTTCTGTATTTTGATGCAGTGGTTTCCTATTTCCCTCATTCTGATTACACAACTAATCAGAGTACATTTTTGAAGATTACTCAGTGCCAAATGTTGCATTGTCTGTCTGTGTTGCAGGTTAACTTCCTTCAGAAGAGGGCCTCTTTGCTACAGGAAGACCTGGATGCCTGTCACAGCAGGAGGTTAGCACGAGTGTTTAGATTGTATAGAAACGTGTGTGCATATGTGCCTGTATGTAGTTCATGTGGAAGTTTGTACCTCTGTACAGTACATGTATGTATGTATGTATGTGCCTTTATTTTTACACCAGCATGAACATCCAAAATTGCTCACAGGCTTGCAGTATACTTTGTAATGCACTATTAATGTGGCAGATACATTACATGACGTCTTTGACTATGACAGCTTCCATTCCTGAAGGCTTTCATTTGCTTCCCATCCATCATACTATGAAAAGCATCTATACATATGCAGTGATAAGCGTCAAACAACGCTGCCATTCACATCTGTGCAAACATCTCATGCACATCACAATAAATAACCCGTTATTTCACTGTACTCTACCTCATTTCACTTCAAGTGAAAAAGACATTTAGAATGTCAAAGGAACAGTCAATCAGAGAGAGCTAGTTTAACTTTGTTTCCATAATGGTATTCTTTAATATCGATGCACATGTATTATAATGTTGGTTTATATAACCAAAATCTTTCTGTACAGGTAACCTTGGGAGAACCACAGCCTGAGCCTGTGCTGGGAAGGATAAGACGTCCAATCAGATTGTGAGCATTATTGACTGTTACAAGTATTTTACACAGCTGTCATGCCACAGGACCAGTCATCTTTTAGTTTGTTGTGCTGTTGTCTCTCATAATTTTACTAACATTTAAGCTATTTATTCATTGTCTGATTTAGTTTTGCTTTCTCTTGTTGGAAAATATATATATATTTATGTTCACAACTAGTTACAATTTTATCTTTTATATTTTTTGATAACTTGATATTACTGTTATTGATATTTGATAGAAATTTGATATCCATACCAAAATCCATCATTTTTAATAAAAGACAAGACTTTTCATCACTCTGTTGTCATGCTTTTTTTGTTTCTGAGCATGTTTTTCATCTTCTTCAAACACCTCATAATTAATCCCTCAATTAGGCAAAGTCATGCTGCTGCCCTTGTTTTTATATGACCACAACATCCATGTTAACCAAGATTAGCTCTGTAACTTTACACTAAAGTCAAAAACCTTGAATTCCCATATCCCCCATTACTATTTAGCATTGCCTTTCTGTTCAAGCCCCCATTTGAACTGTAAAGAGAAATTGGGGGTTTGTGGTTGGTTCAGATAAAGAGCACTGCAAGACGATTGTTTGAACCTCACGCCAAATGCTACAGTCCTTGGACTCACTGTTTCTGCCTCCGCCACCACTTTGTGTTTTACCAACGGCTCCACTCAAACCCAACCTAAGTGGCTCAGACGTGAAATGGCCGCCATGTCTCCAAGTCTCCTCCAAAGTGTGGAGGTTTTATGATGATAATAACATTTGGTGGACCAAGGATGGGCTTTATAATGAGCCCCCATCCATTGGTATTTTGTGTCTCTGGTAGGTGAGGAATGCATTGGCTTGAATACTGATCATTTTAAAAGAATCCATTTTTTTCCTGGAAAACCGTTTAGAGGAATTGTTAAATTCCAAAATCGGATTTGATTTCAAAGAGGGCCCCTACACTTATTTGCATTGGAATTGCTTTCTTTTTACACCCACAGTCCACGCACTTCCATGTGTTCCCATTGTCCGTGACCTGTTCTGCTGTCTCCAAACGAAACACTATACCCCTCTCTGTATTTATTTGATGTTCTGATTCTGCTGCCCAGGCAGAGAGAGAAAAAGAAGAAACAAAAAAAAGAGAGACGAAAGGAGAGAGGACTGTCAGACCGACATCTGAGAAACAGGAATTTAGTCTTTCAGCACGAATCCTTTGTAGAGTCTGTTGTTTCTGGAAGATGTGCACAGAGGATTCATAACTATTGCAACATAGCAATAGTGCATAGCATACATGCATGTGCACTTGTTTGCATGTAAGGAAGTATGTGTGATTGCATTTGTTTCAGTAATGACCTCATGCTTCAAACAAAGTACAACGTAAAAGTGTATAAACCTGTTCTGAATGGCCATCTAACTTCATCCCACTGCCTCCATCACATTCCCTGATCATTCTCCAGTAAGTGTGTCTTGCATGTCTTAGTCTTGACCCTATCAGTCGTACAAATGGGGATAAAGGGTAGTGTTACTCCAAAAGAGGGTTCAGTTTTAAGTGACTGAATTTATTTAACTTTCTTAAACAGACGATTCAACAGTCATGCCGACCTTGGCATTGGCCAGGTGTGTGGAGGTGAGAAAGTTTTGAACTTCTCTCTCAATCTCTTTCATTCAGTCACACAAATACTACATGCCTCAGAGGAGAGGCCACATGAAATGTGCGCTGCTATCCCCATTTGTACGATTCATCGTGTCTTACCCCTCTCTATGACGGCAGGCGTTTTCCACCACCTTCAAGCATGGCCGTTTGTAGCAGTTATGAACACCGCAGACGGGGTCAGACGACACGTAAGAACTAGTTCATTTCCCTCATACTCTTCACAGAAATTGTCAGACGCAGCCCCACCCTATTCTCCGGTAGGAAAGGGGGTTTCAGATCCTGTTAGATGATCATTCATTTAAAGCATACTGAGTCCTTAAAGAGTATGATACTGTAGATATAAAGGTTAATGTGTCCTCAGTCCTGTTTAGCAGACCCATGTTTTGCTTATTTACACCCAAACAGGCTCCAGCTATATAACCTCTCCTTTAATCTCTGTTATTACTCTGACATAGTTTCACTCTAATTGATTGTCTACCACCAAAATAAACCTCCGTAATTGTGCCTGTGTAAATACAAGCCATGAATGTCATTTCCACACAGCCGACACGGCCCCATTAAGGATCAAAGCCCTCGCTTCCTCTCCGTTATCTCCACATCAGACTGCGGACTGTTGTGTGACATCAGTAAAGGGCAGTCCAGGAGCTCCCAAGGTTTCCACTCATCCATCATATTCTCGCCTTCATGCCAGTGCTCACAGCTGCTGTACTGTATGACGCTTGTTAATGTGAAACTTCGTTTTCATGACATGATGCCCGTTTAAAAATCATTGCGCACTCTCAAAATGCACACAAGATAAAAACTCCCTTGTGACACTGAGTCAGAAATGTTGAGCAACTGCAAACACGGTTTCTCTTGCAGTTGCCGTACAAAGGAACATTAAACCAGTTTTTGTTTTGATTCCTGTATAATATCAGAGAGGTTATTTGAGGACATGAATTTAAAGACCAGCTGTAATTTCTAATCGAATGCAGAACAGGGTGATTTGAGGTCATTCAGTGCCCCTGTTCTCTGCCTCTTACTAGACTTACACATTTTACTGAGTGTGCTTGTGACAGGCCTCTGGGATTGACTGTACATCAGTGTGTGATTGACAATGTCATTGTACGTGTGTGTGAGCCGTGTGTTACTGGAGCTTTTTATAGCGCTGTATTCTGAGTCAGACCCTAGGAGGCCTGTGTTTGGCTGCTGTACGCTGCTTGCATAAATAAACCTGTTTATCGCCAACACTTCTCACACACACTGATGTCTTCCATCATGTTTGCAGCCTTCTCTGCCTTTGTCTCTCTTCCTAGCTTGTACCATTCTTCTCTTTGTTGATACGGTATTTATGGCAGTGATTTTCCCTTTTTTCCCGGCCCTGTCACTCAAAAGCAACAAGAGCTATGAAAAGGATATGCAGTTGTGTGATTTGAGAACAAGAGGGTTAGAAGCTATACAGCCTTAGTGAAGAAGGCACAGCAGGTTGTGTTTGTGTGATTGTGGCATGGAATTTGACGTCTGGGCTGATAGTGTGGGCAGAGCACAGGGACAGAAGACCATGCACTCAACACAGTGTGGGAGGTTTGTCTGTCTCGCTTGCCCTATGTCTCTGTCTGGTATCGCTGTCTCGCTCTTTCCATTTATCTCTCTCAGCCTCTTTTATTATTATACACAAATTCTTGCGCCAGAGTGGTAATTGGTAACTAGAGTGTGGCCACATCCACACTGATGCAGATAAAGTTGGAAATGCATCTTTCTTTTCCCTTTTTTGATCTTCCATTCATTAACTTTAAAAAAAAAAACATTCTCCAAAGTGGATCATTTTAAATGTTTTATTACTGTGGACAAGGATAGGGTATGGAGACTTTTGTGTTTGTTTTACACAAATCTAACTGCTGTAGTGTTTGCAGTGTTTCTCATTATTTTCTTCAACTCGCTCTGACGTTTTAGTTTGCGCTCGCCCAGAGGGAATTTGCATCTATTTGTGCCCACTCGTTCCTTTGCATTGACTTTACATACAATCGTGCCGGCGCTAAAATTCACTTTGCATTCAATCTATACGCCCCAAAAAACTTTAAAAAAATATACAGGATTTCACATTTTATTCATACATTGAACTTTTCAGATGTGTTTTATTTACATTTCTATCGCACAACATTATGGTTTAAATGCTGTTTGAAAGCCTATGCAATTTTGGTGGTGAACACTAAATCCCCTTAATTTTTCTGCCTAAAACAGTTCAATCTTAAGATATTTAGTCCAAACAAATACCTAAAGAAACTTTAAAAACCCATCTGTTTGACCACAGAATGTAGATTCCTCCTGAGGTCATGAAACCCCCCAAAATTCCCAGAAATATTATAGGACATAACCTCTTTGTGCTCAGTGGTAGCTGCTGTACTGAAAAAGGTGGTCTAAATGTGACATACAGGACGACTGTCACATAATTTCAAGGATCTGATTGTCACATGATCTATTTTGGAGAATCCATGAATAAACACTTTAAAAATTGTCCGAAGCTGCAGTTTAATGCAAAGCATCTGACGTGTAAGTGGCATTTGTGCGGACATGTTGCATGTTGTAATGTGACACTGAACACAACTGAAAATCTTCTTGTCAGGCGAGACAGTGTATGGGCTGTCTGCCCTCATCAGAGCATATGTCTGTTGCCATGGTGCTCACCCTGTTGAAGCGTCACATCCCTCTAATGGAGGAACAGGAAGCGGGGAAAGAGATAAAAATCTGGCATCTGTTGAATGGACGAGCAAGTTAATCACCTTACCAGTCTGGGAAACCTTGAGCTCCCGAGTCAGAAAAGAGGAAGATGGGGTTAAAGTGATGGATTAAGGATGAGTGAGGGAGCCCAGGGTTCAGGTTAAGACTGAATCGGAGATGGATCGCTGTCCTGTCAAGCATGGCAGAACAGTGGCGTCCGGCCTGTGAAGTGTCTGCATGGTGCTTCAGTGCGAGCGGCAGAGGAAATGAAAGTCATTACTGTCAGTGTGGAGTGAGCTTCATGGCCCAAACGGGATTAGACAGTGCATCCGACATTGTTTCTATACATTGGTAGACTTAAAAGTCAAGCGCAAAATGAGATTAAAACGAGGGGGAAAAAACCAATAAATAACCTTCAACAGCCCCCACCCCTCTCTCTTTTTGCCTCTTTTATTTCCTCGCTGCCTTCCTTCACCACCAATTCCCTACCTATTTCATGTCTCATTCTTTCTTCATAGTCTTTTTTTTTTTCTTCTTTCACCTGTCTCCCTCCCTATTCCACTCTCTCTGACACATCTCTCTTTCCCTTCTTCTATCTTTCACACACTCATCCCCATCATCAAAATGCACAGGTAGGCGCCGACTCCCACTCGCACTTTACATTCTCTGTTTTGCAAAGAAAAAAAACATCCTTCTGGGGCCAATTGGTGCTTGAAATCCAACTTCATTCCCCTCAAACTGAACCCTTTCAAAAACAAACCCTCCCACCACTCGCTCTCTTTTTTTTCCTCCTCTTCCTCTTTCAAAACAGCCCCATAACAAACTGCAGAATTGTTGCCCTTCCTTAACTTTTAAGGGTATTATGCACCATGTCCAACTTCAAAGCCTGTCTTAACTCCACACTTTAATTGTATCTTCCCCAGCTCTCTGCGTGCCATTTGATTCTGCTGACAACAGCACTTCTCCATCCGTTCTCCTCCATCCTCCTACTCCCATCCTCTTCTGCCACTCTTTGGTCCTCGCTTATGTTGTGTTTTGACCCCCTGCACCACCACCACCACCACCACAGCTCCTCTCATGAGCTCCTTGCTCCCTTCAGAGGCCATTGTCCCCCTGTTGTCACCTACTTTGAAGAGGTAGCCTCCATTTCCTCTCTCGGCAGTCGGTTGTTGCCTGGGGTGTGTACACACCAAACAAACTTGAAACAGTAACCCTCTGTCCTACATTGGCTGTCTCCTGCACTCTTTATCTGCTCTCTCTCTCTGTGTGTGTCTGTGTGAGCTGACTTCCTCCTCATGGCCCTGGTTGATAATTGCCATAAGCTTCCCTCTTGGTTTCATTTTCCATTGTCCTCCCCTAAATTCTTGGCTCTGGCTTGAGATAAAGGGATGAGTACTTCAAAGGGGTCTGCAAAGAGTTTAACCCCATGCCGAAAGGAACAGCACACAATACTGTAATTGAGAGCAGTTACTGATCACAGAGCTGCAGCACAGAGAGGATAGCACCGATAGACGCACACACACACACACTCACTGAGTGTTTGTGATTACAACCGAGGTGGCCGGTAGCAGTTACGACAGGCCAAGGCTGTTCAGGAGACCATATAACACAGTCATAAAAACCTCTTTAGTTGTTAGATAGGATGCGTATTTCATCAAATAGGACATTAGATACCATAGCGAATTAAGCTGCTTTGTGTATTTTGTGCACATGCAAAAGAAGAAGGTGCCAACATTAAAGAACTGATTGGGCCAACGGGTGATTTGTGCCCTTTCGTCTTTATTTATAGGGCTCTTTGTAGTCAGGCTGAATTTGACCTGTCCCTGTAATAATATCTTCCCAGATAGAGAGATAGTTACACCCAATAACCTCACCCCCTGAAGCCCTCTTTCAAGAGTCTTTTTATAGGGCCAGGAGCCGAGGACACCCTTGGTCTCAGGCCAGTTACAGACTTGGGGTCAGCTTCTGAGGGGCAGCAGGGAAGCCCCGACCTATGGGGACCTCCAATGAACCATAGAGAGGGTTGACAAGGCAGGACATGAGGGCCCAACTGGCCCCTAGTACTGGCAGGGGGTTCACACCATTGCCATGGTGATGGTTTCCACCCTGGTGTGTTTACTGTCAGAGGTCAGTCTCAGCCCTCCAAAGTTAACAAAGGCTGATATTGTCGAGGTAGCACTCTGTATATTAGCCAGATGACCTGTATACCTACAGAAAGAGCTAGACTGTGTAGATGAGCTTTTATGAGATGAGAAATTGTGTTTGTACAGACTTGTTTTAACTCCTGAGTCATGTGTCACATCTGGCATGGTTCCAGATGTCAGATATTCTGTACATCAGTGGTTCCCAACCTTTTTTTGTCAGATGTACCCACACGGCTCTGTCAGATGAACTCAAGTACTCCTCCATCTACACCACCATTTATTTCAACTCTTTATCCATATTTCTCCACCAACCACTTTTTGCTAACTGTATTAACTTCACTGCTCGCTTGCTAGCTAGTTTTCACGCTCTCTCAGCACCTGGTGTTCAGGTGTTTCATCTAACTCAATAAGCTGATTTTTGTTCAAATTCAGATTGTGATTTCAATCTTTTCAAAATAGTTCAGCTAGTACACACACCCTCCACATACCCCCAAGAAACTGCCGACGTATCACTGCTGTTCATCTTTTGCTGGGACAGGGAGTTTGATGGAGACACATTGGGAATATTTTTGTGCAGGATGTGAGTGCGCAGAATTTGAAGGCGATAAAAAGTGGCCTTTGACTGATGAGTAATCCCTTAGTCATCATGGCCTCTTCAAGAACAATTTCCTCTTTTATTATCCTTGATGGGAAGCGAGGCATCAAGGGAGAAAGTTTCACAGCACCTTTAGCAAACAGGCTGATCAAAGTGTTTGCCGTCTTTGTACTGTACTTTTTGAATCTCTGTCCACTGAGACAACAAGGACACACAGACACCTACTGTCTCCTTTCAAGAATATAGCCATCTTGTACAGAGGGTCTCCTGTGGTGGCTCATTTGAACACTAAAGACCTATCCAAAACACTATTGACTCTGTTCTATAAACACTATCACCATCACTGCCTGTAGCTAGTCCAGTGCGAATAAAGAAAATGTAGTGTCCACTAGTGCCTGTATCCAAACAACTCCTCTCAGTCAGAAATGGCTGTATATTGTCGATGGGATTTTCACTCTTTTTCATGTTATCTATGCTGCATTTAAGGGGCATACACAAAGCAGAGAGAGCTGTACTGTCAGAGCTGCAGAGGAGTCATTCTCCCCTTTTATCCTCAGCGAACAGATGTTTAAATCTGGTGCGTATGCATGCACCATGTACCCTTATTGCCACTGGTAGGAGCTGTGGAGTGATAACAGCACTACGATTTGAGTTCCTATTGCAACATGTTGTATCTAAATGACATAGATTCATGTGAATTGTTAGTGACTTTGTTTAAAATGCCTGGGTTTAAGCCTAACGTAGAAAACTTTTGTCCTGTGCTGGGGGGGGGGGCACATCTGTGTCTCTATCCTTTCCAAATAGTGCCTTAAAGGGATTAAAATTAATAGTTTCATTATTCTACTTGGCCTATTGTCTTTTTGTTATGTGACAAAAAATTCATGAGGATATGAACGTGCTATTTGATACACGCCAGTGCATGTATTGTGCATCCCCAGGACTCCAATGGATTAATCTGAAAAACTATGCGGGTCTTGAAAAGAAAATATCCCTGCGTCTTTAAAGTTTATGTAGCAACAGTGGGATTGTAGCGATAATGCCATTGGGGCGGCAGATCAGTTACTTCTGACGCTCCAAAGCCTCGGGGAGTTGGCTCAAGATTGCTTGTCTTTGATAAGGTCCTCACTATGTAGATGCAACTTCGTGGTCTGGGAAAAGATTGTTAAAACGTGGGCAAAAAGCTCCCAAGTCAGGAAATAAACCGAGCAACCTCTAAACTAGGTTGCATCCGGGGTGACTGCAACGTATCTGGGCCGCTCCGGCACTTGTTCTCTTTTTTTTTCGGAGGCGTCAGGCTGCAATTGTTTTTATGCAGCTGTCGGGACCCGGCGGTCGGCTCCTCGCTTTGAAGTGCGCCGCTCCAGCCTGTCGGCTCACTTGGTGTTGGAGTCGCCTGCAGGAGAGACCTACCGTGCGGCATGGCAGCCTGAAACCGTAGGGAGGAGAAAAGGAGGAGGGAGAAAAGCGATATTTTTTCCTCTCGACTGCATTTTTCTCTCCGTAAACCGACTCAAAGCTGAACGGACTGTATGTGGACGCGTCGTGGAGACGAGTACTTTGGATTACACGCGCTTTTTGCGGATAAAACAACAACTGGAGTTTAATTTGAGGCGAGAACTCGTGGATCGATGGTAAGTTACAAGAGTGTGTGCCTCCTCAAACTGGCCCCCATTGGAGTTCCCTTTGATGTGCTGTTGGCTCGCCTTTGAAGTAATGTTCTGGGGGAAATGAAGCGCATTTCTAACGTTTAAAGACCAAAAAACGCGTCGAATCGTTTTTGTATCATTCACGTCGTTTTCTTTTCGATATATTTTTGATTTCATATTTAAACTTAAAGTAGAAAATTGTAATAAGTACTAATTTATTTTGGTGGAATTCCTCCCCCAGAGACGTTGCTGTAACGTTAGCCTACTTGGGATTGGTTGTTAGAGAGGGGTTGTTTTCTCGCCTTAAATTTAACATTAAAGAAACTTTGTGACTCCGGTGGGGTTGTGACGTAGGTCTCATGGAATATCATCAAAAAGAGTTAGGCTGCTTATTTTTAGGAGAAGTAACCTATGGTGTTGGTATAGTTTAGGACGATTTTGAGATGTTGCTGTGTGCGGGGCTGGTCTCTGACAAGTTTAACACTTGAGCAATGTAACCGTGCGTCAGTGATACAAAGTTACACTGTATCAGCGGCTCATCTGCAATGATGCACTGTAACATTGACCCTTTGGGGTGTAGAGGCGATCATCTGCAACAAACTGCCCATAATCTCTGAGATAATGGAACAACAGATAGCTGGATGTTTAAAACATTAGAGCATGTTAAAGCTCCGTGAGTAGTTCACCAAACCCAGCAGCAGCCAGTTAACTATTTTGGTCACGTTTTTCGATCTCTTCGAGTTCGTCCCACCTCAGTGTCCTACGGGTACGCACTGGGAGGCTCAATTTGACGTGATTTAGCCGCTTGTGATGAGATGTAGAGGCGCAGAAACGACTGCCCAGAAATGAGAAAGTGACAGGGGTGATAGGAGGCCATGTGCTTGCATTCTGCAGCAGGCGGCCGGGCTATAACTCTGACATCAGGCGTGATGGATCCGGAAGCGTTAATAAAGCCTTGTCCGCGCGTAATGCGCTGGCATTTTGAAGGATTAATGACTTATTTATGGTGCTCAGGTCATAGCCCCGCTTGGCACACGCGTGATGACTACTTCTTGTGTTCTTATTGAAAAGAAAAACGATTTAGATTCAGTTCAGGCACTCGACAGTGCATGTGCGAAATCACAGTTAAATTCGTGTTAATTTTCGCCGTCAACCGCCTCGGTAGAAATCACATTCCAGGTTAAGATATGAAGAAATGCTGTTTTATGTAATGCTGCTCTGCCGCGTTTTCTCAGATTGGTCTGAGAACTAGCTTTTCTTCTTCTGTGAAAGTCAGTGAGGGTCTGAAAAGACTCTTGCTGCGTCTCTCCCTTTGAAGTTGGGGCGGATCTGGTTTTGATTAGATCAATACTTTGTGTTTCAGAGAGAAGACGGGCAGCCAGAGAGAAGCTCCCCCGCTGACATAAGAGAGTGAGGAGATTACAGTAGGAGCTCAGAGGAGAGGCGCACAACACACAGGCTCTCTCCTGCTGCCTTCAGAGCCATGAGCCGGGCGCTTATGCACCATATCGCCAGTAGTTTCCGAGAAGATGCTCCGCGACCCCCGGTGCCGGGGGAGGAGGGCGAGGCGCCCTGCTACCCCGGCAAACTCGCAATGATTAAACCCCAGGCTCCCCCCAAATCGGTTCTGCTCCGCTCTCCGGGCTCCTCGGCGAGGAGGAACGAGGATGGTCTTGGGGAGCCAGAGGGAAGTGCCTCCCCGGATTCACCGCTTTCCCGGTGGACAAAGTCTTTGCACTCTCTCCTCGGGGACCAGGACGGTGCTCTTCTTTTTAGGACATTCCTGGAGCGAGAGAAATGTGTCGATACTTTAGACTTTTGGTTCGCCTGCAATGGCTTCAGGCAAATGGACCTCAAGGATACCAAAACGCAGAGAGTTGCCAAAGCAATTTACAAGCGCTACATCGAAAACAACAGCATTGTCGCCAAACAGCTCAAACCCGCGACTAAAACCTTCATACGGGATAATATCAAGAAGCAACACATAGACTCTGCAATGTTCGACCAGGCGCAGACCGAGATCCAAACCAACATGGAGGAGAACGCGTACCAGATGTTTCTGACCTCTGACATTTACCTCGAGTATGTGAGGACTGGGGGAGAAATCCCTAATCACGCAAACTCAAACGGGTTGGGCGACCTGAAAGTTGTATGTGGATACCTGCCCACGCTCAATGAAGAGGAGGAGTGGAGTTGTGATTTCAAAGCCAAAGCGCTGGTTGGACTGTCTGCCAAGGCGCAGAGGGCCACCGTGTCCATGAGGGCGGTGGAGGTCATGGAAAGGGGATACAGGTATGGCTGCTACACCTTTTAAACAGTATTTAGCTTTAGAACCAGAATCTGTGCTGTACAGGAGTATAATCCACATTATAGGCAGCTGGAAACATTTTCTCATGCGTAAAAGTGCAACACATGTTTTCGCTCACTGCAGGGTTTCTTTTAAGTTTGTAGAACACTCTGTCTGTCTTTCACTCCCTGGCTCTCTGGCCCCTCTCGCCATCTCAGCAGCCCTCTGCTGGCGCTCGCCTGGATTTCCGGGGCTTTGAAATAGTTCAGCAGAATGAAGGATCGTCTTCCACGGGGAAATTTCACAGAGCACACGGCTGGCTCTGGCCACAGCCAGCAAATAATAGATGATGACATTGCTATGCTATGCCTCCTCCTGTACCACACTGCCCTCAAATCAAAGTTCACATTGAAATTGCATCCCAAACAAATGCATGCTTTTCATGAGGAGTTTATATTCCCTGAAAAATGTTGGTGTATGTACTGGGACATCCTGTTGTTAATGGGAATTTCAAGTTAGATCTTAACTTTCACAAGGAGTGTGACAGGCTAAGCAAGCCTTCCGCTACCTGCTTTGGACAACATGGGCTGACAGCTTGTGTGTTGGTAGTTAGTGAGATGCTTGTTTTCCAAAGTGAGAGGATAGTCCTCTTTTGACATGAAGCCCTGGTCCCATTGTCACCCTTACAGACTCAAAACATGTGGAACTCGTTTCTCCTTTTTCCACTTCCACTGCTCTATTCACCTCTTCTCATCTGACTTTCTTTTTTTAAAAACAAACCCTGAACAGCAGCAGCTACGGTACAGAAACAGCTCCTCCCCACCCCAGCCCTTTCACTCTCTTCTTTCCTCTTTTTTTTGTTTGCGTCAATTCTCCTCTGATTCCCTCCTTTGCTGCCCCCCCGCCCCCCACCTTCTCCACTTTTATCTTTTTTCCTTTTGAAATCTCAGGGATGGGGACTACGAGGCATGCTTTTTGAGCAAAAGTGAGGGGAAAGAGAGCGGAAAGGAGACAGAGAGATGCGGGGGGGGGGGTTGCACATCATGAAAGAAAGGGAGGGAAGATAAAGGATAAATGAGGGGGTGAGAGAGAGGCAGGGAGGGAAGAATGCAAGGCCAGCTGTGTTAAATACCTGACTCTTTGCAAGCCCCTCTGAAGGTCAGCCTGGAGTTGGGGGCCTACAGCTTTAGTCCTGCTGGGTCTCTCCCTCCTCATGAAGACCCCAATTTTTTTCCTCTCCCCTTTCTTTCCTTCTTTGACACACTCTCATGCTTCCGCGCTATAACCGACCCACCCCCCCCCCCCCTCCCACACACCCCCCCCCTCTCCCCCCCCCCCCACGTGCCACTGAACTACTCACACCTAGCCACATATCGATGAGG
>CM022470.1:12562673-12579896 GCA_011952105.1 Coreoperca whiteheadi
CCCCCCCTTTAGTCACTCCCCCTGTCCTCCGCCTCCTGTACCATGGCAAGAATGCATGCACAGCGGGAGATGAATACTCAGGAAAGAGTGAGTGTGAATGAGAGAAATGGAAAGAGAGAAATTGTGGGCTGTTTAGGAAGGCATAAAAAGGGCATAAGGAGAAAACCACAGCTTTCCGAGTGCAGATTAACTTGTATTTGAGGGGTGGAGGTTACCATGCCCCAGAGTAGCAGGCCACATTCATTCATTGTAGTGTGTAGTTGTTATTTGTATCAGACAAGTTAGTATTCACACATGCACCCTTGCTCATTTAATCTCTCTTAGTGTCATTAAAACTTCAGAAGAAACAACCTGTCTTGATCGTAGATCCTCAACATAAGTGAACAGATTACCCACAAAGTAGAAATTAAACGTCACCCACCTGTCGGGTACTGTTTCATAGTGCTGTATTAGCATTAATATAATTTGTGTTGTTGTAACCTCCCCAGATTATACAAGAGAGGAGAGTCACTCAACCCCTGCCATGTCGGCTCTTTTGCCCCCGTCAGCAGCACCAATGACAGCGAGGTGTCCAGTGACGCCTTGACCGACGATGCCATGTCCGTGACTGACAGCAGCGTGTAAGTGAATATTAACCAAACATGCGTGTGTGTGTGTGTGAGAGAGAGGGAATGCCAGCTCATGAGGGTATTTCAGGAATGTGAAATGAGGTGCAGTGGAAATAAAAAAAAAAAAGAAGATTAAGTGACACCTTCCTTCAGCTGGCCGTTGGAAGTCATAGCCAGACTGGAAGAAAGGGTATGCTGTAGTGGGAATATTGGTGAATTGTGGCACCTTCTTAAAGATACACAGGAGCAGTCAGGAGGTGGCATGGGTCAGTGCCAAGCGCCATCCTTGTATTCTAAAACCTCTTTTTGGGGGGGTATTTTGTGACATTATACTGTGACTTTGTGATTTGACAAATGGGAATCAGTATAGAGGCTTAACATTTAGTGCATCAATTGACATGGACACTGTTGGTCACGAAGGTGTGAAAAATTCATGTTCCGAGAGCCCATGCTAACTTGTTTTGTCAATAACCTAAAATGACAAAATGTTTGGCACTTTTGCCTGCTAAATGACATAAACGATTGGTCATTAAAACTGTTGATGTTGATTAACACCTATAGATTGACTAATCAAGGAACCGGCTAATTGTTTCAGCACAAAAAAAGTGCATAAGTGTTATGCCTCTGTCTACATGTGGTTTGTGATTATCTGTGTACGTGCCTAGGGCCCCGTTCTTCTAAAGGATTACTTGGCATAATCACGTGTCTCTTAAGTGACAAGGTACTATGAAGTCATTGCATGGTGCACAGCTCAAGGCCAAGAGCGCTCGGGTCAGCTGGTTTCGGGACAGAAATCAGAAAAATCTTGGTTCAAATTCTTCTTTACCTCATCTCACATGGGAGGCGTCAAGGCCTGCATGGATGATGTCACTGAAGCAGCAAGGTTTACCATGACCAAGCTAAAGATACTTACAGATATATTGCAACCAGAGGGCTGGGCTACACACAAATTTGGCAGCTATAGAGAGTTTTTTTTGTTTGTTTGTTTGTTTGTTGTTGTTTTTTTTACAACAGCAAGCCCACTGCTCTGGCATATCTCTAGACAGCCCTGCTTCAAAGAGGCCGGGGCCCATATAGTTCTATTCTGCTGTACTTTGCCCAGTGCAGTGACAAAGCCCTGTGACCCCCCCGCCCATTCAGAATATCTGCCCGTCTTTAGGTCAGTTGAAAGGACCCATAAACATTTGAATCTCATTGACTGATAAAGAAAATAATAGAAGGGGGGGGAGCAACAGGGGAGGAGGCAGTTGGGTGGGAAGAGAAAGAGAGTGGTGGAGGGGGGATTTTTGCTTATATCTTATTTATGGATTTGCTTGGACGCTGGGGAATGCAGCTGCGCAGACTTCAAACATTACCTTATCTTACAAACCAGCCTTTTGATGTGCGGAGATCAGAGGCTGCAGCGCTTGCCAAATGAAGATTGGGGAGGGCGGTGGGGGGGGGGGTTACTTATGCACATGACTCTGGCATTTCAAAGCAAAAATGGAAAAGTGCTCCTCAGTTAGGCTAGGTCACCAGAAAACTGCTGTTTAGCATGGAGAAAAGACACTATTTTACTCTGTCAAGTGCTTCAGTTTGAAGCTTGAGCTTTGCTGTTGGTTAATTTCATTTTTAAGCCAGTCAGCCATTCAGTCCCAGATAGATTTAACCAGGTTAGCTACTACCCTTGGGTCCTGTCCTGCAGTATCTCTTTGAATAAGTATAATGATTAGCTAATACTAACAGTGTCCTCAGCTCAATATAAAAGTCAGTAGGGGAATGCTAATGCTGACACTAGATCTGGCCAGTAAAGCAGAGCGCACTGTGACTGCAGAGTATGTTTGTGTGTTGTGTTGAAAGGAAATGGCCAGCAGGGTTCCCAGTGCTGTGCTGGAGCCAGAGCTGAAATTGAGTGTCATTTCTAGGGCAAACAAAATCCTCCAACCACCTCCATCAGAGCCATGTAACCGGTCTGCTTTGACACAAACAAGACTGGAAATGCTGGCTTGATTTACCTCTGAGCATCTTCTTTGTTCTCGAATTAAGGCTGAAAGATGAAAAAAAAAATGGATGGGAGAATTAAGAAATTAGATGTATTCTTACTTGAACTGCGTTTGATCTACACAGCCGTCTAACAAAATTCTTCCTGAATGGCTGTCTGGTCTTAAATTATATGTCTGATTGGGTAATTGACATTTTGTGATCTGTCTCAACACCCACAGAGATGGCATCCCTCCGTATAAACTGGGCTCCAAGAAACAGCTACAGAGAGAGATGCAGCGCAACATGAGGATGAACAGCCAAGTCTCTCTGCCTGCTTTTCCTGTAAGTACACAAGCACACATACACACACGTTCAGAAGTCTTTTTGAACCTGGGTCCCACAGTGTAATTTCCATACCACCCCCTGTTCCGCGTCTCTCTTGGCTCTATGAATAGTACCGCACAAACTGTATTCGGCATTCTCAATTCAACAATACCAGCGAAGATCTGAAGAGGAACGTCAGCGATCCAGCCTCCCACTCCCACTCACGCACACATACAAACACGAGCCCCCTCACTACCTTTGGTGTCACCTACACCCCCATTATGGTTCCTTGAAGTCTGCGGGAGACGTCGAGGTCTCTAAGCTGTTTATCGCCGCAGCACTGGGAACACACCAGGGTTTTTTTCCCTACCGATGCTGTAAATATGGAGAATAGGGGAGATGAGGAAGATCTCTGCCGCTTTATCCCAAGGGCTCTGAAATCAGCCCAGTTCCCAACAAAAACACAAAGATACTCAGACACATTTGCACGCACGCACACGCAGCGCTTTGATCCAAGGATGAATGGAGCAAATGCACAGGGAAGTGACAACTTCCAACAGAGCTGGCCCCCTTTTTTTTCCACAGCACCCCCACCCCCCCTACACACACACACTCAGCCAGCCCCCCCTCCCCTAAAAGTGAGGGATCCTAGGGAAGAGTTTGCGCGTGTCATGTGAGCTCTCAGTGGGTCAGAGGGGAGTTGGTAGCTTAAGGCTTAAGAGAGGCTAACTTCAGGTTGAGAGAACAACAGCAAAGGCGGTCTGAAACAGGGTAGTTGTAACTTAAAATAAACCTGATTTAACTAGCCTTTTTTTCAACATTAAGAGACATACAGCATGCGTTACTTGTATTAAGAAAAGATCCACAGATTGCTTCACGCCACTCTTCTCTCACTGTCCTGCTTTAGCTTTATTTTAGTTTTTATTCTTGTTTTTGTTTCCCGTCTGATTTTTGGCAATGGCTGCCATTCCCATGGTGCACCAGCCCTAGGCTCCATCAGACAACGCCTCTTTTTCTCACTCTTTTCTCCCCTTCATCCCTACTACAAAGGGATGGGAGAAACCAAGAAGAAAAATCAAGAAAGCCCCAGTGCAAAAATGCAAATAATTGTGCGCACACACAGGTTCTCAGTATACTGTACCACAAAGGTGCCCAGTGTGTGACAAGGGGGGAATAAATTACGTCAACCTGTCTGATCTCCCATCCTTTTTTGTCACCTTTATCTCTTTCCTCCATTCCTTCCCTCTCTTCATTTTCTCTTTCTCTCCCCTCCTGCGAGCACACATCTCTGCATCTCAACTTATCCCATTTTTTTTATATCCCTCATCCTTTCCTCCCTGGAGTTCTCTTCCACCCCCTGTCGATATGTGGCTTTTATTCCAAGATGTAAAGCCACTGCTTCCCATTTATCTATCCCTCCATCCCTCCCTCCACCATCCTATTCTCCCCCCACTGAGTGTTTGATATTTGACGAGGAAGCCTTTGAAGTGAGCTGACTTTAAAGAGGCCTGCTGATGATGACAGAGGGAACCAGCCGAGTCCTAGCCCAGCGTGACCATACACCAGGCCTGCCACCCCTTGAAACAACCCCGTAGCCCAGTACCACCAGTGGTGGAGCAGACGCTGGTGGAGAACAATGCAGACATGTAAACAGATGAGGGGATAGATATGTGGACATCTTCGTAGAAGTTGGGGAGGGCTGGGGCTTGGTCATGGAGGGTTGACAGGCATACAGCAGCTAATGTATCTCCTTCTCCCCAAAGCGTACTCGCCGTCCTCTCAAGGAGATGGTCCCAGTGGAGCCGGCAGAGTTTGCAGCCCAGCTCATCTCCCGCTTGGAGGGCCTGAAGAGAAAGCAGGACACCATCAACTCTCTGGAGGAGAAGCTGCAGCAGATTCAGGAGGTTTGTGTGAGATAGTTTTTTTTTTTTTCTTTTTTTAAAATGGAAAAGTAATTTGTAAGGTGTTTTCTTTCTTTTTTTCTTTTTTCTTTTTAAATTCCTCAGTTGATGACTTTGTATGTCTTGTTAACCAGGAGGAGGAAAGAGAAGACACAGAGATCATGGGAAGTGCTCCCCAACTCTCTCCACACCCCTTGACCCTTCTTCCTGGCTCCTCTGACGAGGACCCCCAGGCGATCCTGGATGAACACCTCTCTCGCGTCCTGAAGACCCCTGGCTGCCAGTCCCCCGCAGTCATCCGCCACTCGCCTCGCTCCAGCTCCCCCGAGCACAAGCCCTTCACGCGGGCGGGCTTTGGGCTCAAGGCACTTGTAAGGACGGGGCCCTCCAGTTCCTCTGTCTCCAGTCCTGACCAAGGGGCCATCACTCTGGCCTTGGGCCCCAGCAGGACCCTCGTAAGCAGGCAGAGCACAAAACACATCCACCACCACTACATCCACCATCATGCCAGTCCCAAGACCAAGGAGCAGATTGAAAGGGAGGCAGCCCTCAGGGTGCATGGCCTGTGCTCCAGCAGTGGCGAGTGCCAGCCTTACCAGCGCAGCCGCAGCCTGGGCAGAGAGATGTGTGGGTCCGTCTCAGCAGACAACAGTATTGGGTCAGTTCCAAGTACTTTGAATTCATGTCCTGTTTATTTCCTGTTTTCTCATGTTGATTGTATAAAAACTAACAATACTAATTCTCTCTTTCTCTCTCTCTCTCTCTCCCCCTCTCCCTCTCCCTCTCTCTCTCTCTCTCTCTCTCCCTCTCCCTCCCTCTCCCCCCTCTCAGGCGTTCCAGCTCTCTGTCCAGGCATGTGCTGCGTTCAGGAGCAGAGGAGGGAGTAGCTGAGAGGTGCATGGAGGACTGTGAACCCTTACAGTTGCCCAGCGACACAACAGACCCCACTCAGAATGTGTTGCAGTGGATCCTGGAAAGTAAACGACAAGGCAGGCACAAGTCTCACAGGTGAGCTGTTGCTGGTACCTAGAGTTCTTGGGTTTTTGCATGAGTTTTTCAGTCTAAAATGTCTTTATTTATATCCCACCATTGCATGTTGTTAATGCATGTAGTCTTATTTATTTTCTCCTTTGCAGTAACCAGAGCACCAAGAAATCCTTTGGAGGTTCCTCTACCCAGACGCACACGTGGGGTGGTGGCGGAAGCTGTGGCCACCTACGTAGCCACCAGCCAGCCCAGCCATTCATCCAGGACCCAGCCATGCCTCCCCTGCCCCCTCCCAACACTTTGGCCCAGCTGGAGGAGGCCTGCCGCAGACTGGAGGAGGTCTCCACCAAGACCACCAAGCAAAGGTACATAGAAACTAGAGAGCAGTTGTTGAATATTGCTCTTAGCCTTGGTCTGCTTTATTTTGATTTCTAGTCATCCCAGATTTGTTCTTTGAAATACAGTGAAGGAAATATTAGTGTGTGTTATTTATCCTAGTCATAACATTTCTGCCATATCTCTTTCCAGGCATTCAATGTCCAGCCTCCAGCAAGAGAAGAGCCACCTAGTGCCTGTCCAGGGTGAGGGGTTCGTCCCTCTGTTTCTAGCCAATCCCAGCCCTGCTGGCCTCACAACCAGTCCCGGTCTCCAGTCAGAAGAGTACGATGCCTCTAGCGTCCTGCCCTCCCTCTCCTCTCCTCCTCTCTGCTCCTCTTCCTCCTCCTCTCAGCCATAGCCTCCACCTTTCAGTGTACTTCCACCCTTTTAACTCTTCCTACTTGACACCTGCACTGCACATGTAGGGAGACAGATGTGCAAACCTACGTATGAAACACGTGCACACACCCACATACAGTCACTCAAAAGAGAAGACCCCCTTTTGCAAAGATTATTTTAAGCTTTGTACACAGATGCCTGGCTCTGCCTCTGTTTGCATGAATCTTGTGTATTTGTGCTGTGTGTGGGGAGTGTGTAGTCACTGCACCACCTGACTGAGACATCCCTTTCATATATATGTATCATTTTTATTGGCTGTCCTTCAGTGAGCCGGCAGTCGGCTGGGGCGAGCAGAGCTTAGCAAAGAGAGAGCTCCTCTGAAGTGGGCCTACAAAGCCTTGGACATAGCTGAAGGGGAATTGATAATACTGTGCCCCTTCTCCATGCACACACAAGTACACACTTAGTGATGGCACTGGGTCACTCGCTCACTCACTAGTGTTATTCTTACTGTATTTCTAGTCTACAACTAGTGCTTTCTTCTGTACAATCTCGCTGAAAGTAGTAGATTGTTGAATAGAGTCCCATAGAAGCTTTGCTCTGTTTCTGATTTCTCTTTAGATCTTAACTGTTGTTAATATCATGAGGGTGTCCACTCCTTCTAAAACAGCCTTTCTGTCCCTCTTTGTCTACTTTTAGGATAAAGGAGTGTAAAAGGGGTTTAGGAAGCCACGGGGTGTGCAGTGGCGAGACAGTGGTGACGTATTTCTTCTGTGGTGAGGAAATCCCCTACCGGAGGACCATGAAGAGCCACAGTCTCACCCTGGGCCACTTCAAGGAGCAGCTCCGCAAAAAGGGCAACTACAGGTGTGTGTAGACAGGCGTGTAGAACAGTGTTTGAGAACAGAAAATGACTTTGTTGACTGTTGCCTTCTGGTGTATCAACACAAACCGTCTTGCAGACAGGGAACAGGTCGCAGGCTAAAAGTGAAACTTTAGAAAAGGGTATCTTTATAAGGCACTCTCATTTTTTAAAGTGGCAATCGCATGGGCAGGAAGTGGAGGAACTGGCAGAGGAGTAATTTCAAGTATCTGCAGTGGTATGGGAGCTGTATGGCTTTAGTGTTATCTCAGCATAAGCTGGTGAAATTTAAGACATTGTGAGCAGTCAAAATGGCCACAATCTGACAGGGCAGGATGAAAGGAAACCACAAACTGAAGCAAGAACGTCTAATGTTAGCTAGCTGAGGCTACATGCTACGCTGTCTAGTGGTAAATGTATGTCTTTGAATTGTGGTCTGCCTGTGTGACCTGATAGATTTTCTCCACATTTATTAGTGCTTTATCCATGTCTATGTGGAGCATTGTTATCAGTGTGTGTGTGTGTGTGTGTGTTCTGATTCAGGCCTCTGTGGTTTTTGTGTGTGTGTTGAGGGGGGTGCAATGAAAAGGAAAGGACAAGAGCGAGGGAGGGTGGGTGGTGCGGGGGTTAGTGGAAGAGTTTGAACTGCAGCGATTTGGGTCCCATCTGGTATTGATTTCCATGCTAAGGCACACTTAATACACATGGCTTTGAAGCCCCGGCCCCTTTCATTTCAACCAACAAAGACTCACACAAATGGCCAGCGTGCAAATTCTTTACTGATGCTATCAGGGGCTCTTTTTTTCTGACTGTGTGTGTACACACATGTGTGCACGCATGAATGTGCTTGCGTTGAACGCGCACAATGTTTACACATGTTGTAATCATTTTATGGATGTTTTTGAAAGGCAGATTGTTAAATGCCAGATTCGCTTGTTTGCTGTACTTCAGGGCCCTGACTGAGGCCGCACAGCTTCGGTGTGTGTTTGCGAAGTGAGATTTTACTTTGATTTCTCCTTTCCAGTGGGCATTAAAGGGAAAAGATCAAACATTTATTGTTTAGGCTGCCATGGTCTCCAGGATAAGCATAGGTTATAGAGTATTGTGTTAATACAGGTATCAAACTATTTCTGGAGGAAAAAAAGCAAAAGAACTAACTTAAACTTCTTTCTGTCTAAATGTGTGCAGCATTTTGTTTGGTTTTGGATCAACAAATGTGACATGCACTTAGCCCCAAGTCCTCCACATCTGTCTGTTTGCCCCCCCCGCCCCTCTTCTTTTCTCTCTGGCTCACTTTCTTAGTTCCTGTGTCATACCATCCACATTTTTTTGGAAGGAAACCTGCGCGGTGCTTTAATAGCAGCCAGAGAATGTGTGGAGTTGGGTCATTTCAACATGGCAGCGGTTCAACAAAGAACAGTACTGCTGGGCCCTGCCAGACGATATTGGTGCCAGATGTCAGTGCAAACGGAGAGAGAAGGGAAGAACGGGGGAAAAACAGATCTAGCCACATAAAACATGTTCCAGTGGAAATTCAGGCTCCCTCTGCCTCTGTCGGTCTCTCTCAGCAAAAAAGATCATGGCTCTTTGAAGATTTTTGTAAGAGTAAAATGGATTGACTTTTTCTTTTTTGCCTCCTCCAGATAGGAAAGGAGGATACAATTATTAGGCGTCGTTTTACTCTTTCATCTACTTTGTCTTAGTTACTCACTTTATTTTCCCAAGAGAGACCTCCTGTACTCAGTTTAGTTAAAGCCTTCCCTTATATCAAATGTAGCTGCTTTTTATTAGGGACCACACTCATGCTGATTGACGCATGTGCACTCAGGCACATTTGCAAGGATTTTTTTTTTTTAAAGACTATAGCTTGTATTGCATGTTCGACTTTGTCAGCCTCTAATCTCATTAAAAACAAAATGCTCACAAACATTCCCACATTCCAGTCACCCCACACATGGAGCAAACCGAAGCACTTTTCCATTACTTAGTTAATGAGTGAATTCTGAGACCCCCCCCCCCCCCAAAAAAAAACCAACCCACCCCTGCTGGTTTCTCTTCCTCTAAAATGAGGATGGGGGGTTGCATCATTAATGGCCCAATGAAGTCATGGCTGACGAGAAGCCCCTCCTTTTTAGATTTTTGTTTTTTCGTCCACACACACACACAGAAAGTTGTCAGGCGGCTGCCCTTCCTATAGCACTCAGCGAGAGCTCATGCTATCAACAGGGGTAAGGAAGGACACAGTGTACTGCTCGCTCTTTCTCCTCCCTCACTTTGTCTCTGTTCTTTTCTTTGTCCCTGTAATAATGAAACGGGGATGAGGAGCGAGTGAAAGCCCGTGCATGTGTGTCGTCGAACGTGTGCGCGAGCGGTTGTGTAGGAGTCGAGGGGGTAATGACAGGCAGACTTGCAGGCACCCAAAATTTCAGCCTTTGTTGAAGGACCCCTTCATTTGCACGCTGGCCTAATTGGCCCCTGTTAGCTGGAGCAAAACTCACAGCAACATGATGGAGAAAAAGGAAAGGGAGAAGTAAAGACAGAAGGAATCGAGGGAGGAAGGAAGCCTCTTATTTTAGACCAATACGTTTTAGCAGCAGGTTCCACCCCACCCTGAGAAGTCTGTAGACCCAGCAGGCTTGGTTGAGTGTGTACTAAGTGGCTTTTCATGGATGGCGGAAATACCGCTTGATGTTAAAAAGCTCGAACAAAGGGGGTGGCAACAAGCTGTGTTTTGACTTTTATTTTGTAAGCCTTAATGGATCTTGAATCATGCTTGTTGTGTATGAAAAAGACTTGGAGTGTTTACTCTCTCTTGTCTCTCTGTCGCAGGTACTACTTCAAGAAGGCCAGTGATGAGTTCAAGTGCGGTGCAGTGTTTGAGGAGGTGTCAGACGACAGCTCTTTGCTGCCCACGTACGAGGGCAAGATCCTGGGAAAGGTGGAGAGGATGGAGTGATACCTGCCCATGTTGTGGATTACACTCCTACGGATGCTTCACACCTCCATGGATGTAGTCCTTCATATACGCGCGCTCTCTCTCTCACTCTCACACTCTCACTCTCACTCTCACTCTTACTCTCACACACAAAGTATGTGTCATTTAAGCTAAGACTGTAGGACTGGAGATGTTGTTGAAGGAATGAGGTTTGGGCAGATGGACTGGATGAAAGATGGAGAGGAAAAAGGAAGGAGGACAAATTATCCTTATTACAGGACTATCATGTGAACAGTCCACCTTGAAGTGAAGAAAAGTGTTCCTGGACTGAAACCTCTCCGTGCTTCCAGAAGAGAAAACTCAAGAGACTCTAGGTGAATGACCACTCCTCAAAGAAGCGGGGCGGTGGGTTCAAATGTGAGACTGACAGCCTCCCTGACCCTGCCTGTGCTAGCACACCGCTAATATGTATATGCAGATATACATGTACATTGCATTATATTGTGATGCTCGTATTGCTGTGTAAAGATTTCTATTGCTATTTATTGGAAATATCCCTGCCCCAACCCTATTATTCTTCCATGGACAAGCTGCTTGGAGTTGGAGAAACTTCTCCAATTTTCCACATCCGTGATTTTTTTTTTTCTTTCTTTCCCTTCTGAGCATCAGTTCTCAAGCAAAGGAAATGGGTTTTATTCATTTTCTGCCCCTCATATTGAACTGTAAACTTCAAAAATACCTCTTCAAAACCTCCGCTCCTGTTCCTGGAGATTTAGTGGGACATCGCTGATCTCTTGGCTGGAGAGCTTACTGCTGAAGCTTTGAGAATGGCTCTCTATCACTTCAAGTTAGATAATATATTTACTACTGCAGTGCTATTTGTGGTTGTGTCCCCATCTGCTCTGAAGGGCCCTGAGTGTACTATGAAAAAGGAACAAAAATGCTATTAATGTTTAATTCCCTACTCTGGGACTCTGCCCAGATAGCCTTGATCTGTCGCGTCTTAGTGCCTTTGTTTCAGTGGCGCAGGCATCGCACAAATAGCCTACGTATTTACTAAGAGGAAACTGCCCTGAACAGGTCCTTGAGTCCCCAAAATGTGTTTACACCAATATTAATATTTACCAACAAAAAGCTCTATAATGTGCTCCCCAATGTGCTTACGTATGTGATTGTGTGACTGAGTCGCTTTTGAGTAGGGTTACTCTGTGTGTATTTTAAGCCTGCACTATGAGCTGCAGACGATAATGATGGTGGTGATTTACACTATGACCATAGTGTTTTATTGAGTACAGTAGCTGTGCCTACATGGATTCTTGCCGTGTTTTACCCAGTTTTCAGGGTCCTATTACTCCCTTGGTTTTTACAAGGGGCCTTATGTTGAAAAGATATTTTTATGCCTATTAGTATCAGTTTCATCATGTTTATGTTTTATAATATTTTTCATGGCTTCTTTGGCTCTACTTGTAAACTGTAAATTATGCGTTCTATAGAGCTCGGTTGAAAAGATACCTCGGTACTTTAATTATTGTAATTATGAAGAGATGTAGCCTTTATTAAAATGTTCTATTTTTCAAATTAGTAAATGGCTTCCTATGGTTTTGTGCGTGTGTCCTATGTCTAATTGGGATGGTGGTGTGTGTGTGTGTAGAACAAACTTTATCACGCACACCCTGCTGAGGAGAGTGCAACTCGTTGGATCCGTTGAGAAATCTCCGGCAGATTTGCATCCATTATCAGCCCTTAATTTACTCCATGTTAGAAATTAAAACATGCAGCATTAATTTGGCCACCAGAGTCTTTGTCTGTTTTTAGTGTAAGAAATAGTGAGAGATGGAGAGTATCCAAGTGTGTGTTAATGAGACATTTGGCAAATACATGCCATAAGTACATTTCACCCAGATATTTACATAGTTAACTGTTTCGTGAACTGTGTGAGTGTAATGTGCTCTTTTGCTCGGACTCAATTAGGGTCCCAGTGAATAGATCATGACTCACAGGGTGGCTGAAGACAGACTGCTGCATGAGTATAGGTTAAAGGTATAGGCCATCTGGGAGTGTGAGGAGTAAAATGTTTTAAGATTAAATTCTGTCTTTAAAGGATAGGTTAACAATTTCAAGTCTGTCTTAAAATGATAGTCAGGTGCCTATATGAACATTGGAACAGGTTTTGCTCACTGTAATCATTCCTCCTGTTCATACTGGCCATTAAAAGACCCCTTCATAATTCATAAGTTTTAATGTATGCGGTGGTAAGTGTAACTATCTTTAATTGACCAACACAATTTTTAATATCCACTTTGAAAATGATAAACACAAGTTCAAGCCACCAGTACAAATGTCAGGTATGAACTGACTTGTACGTATAACAAAAAGCTACAAAGTTAATGTGACATTACCTCCCGAATGAAGCCAGAGGCAACAAAGTACCAAAACATGGAGTCATGTCGTTGATGTTTTCGGGGGCTTTTGGCAGGGTTTTGTGAGTTATTGATCATTTATAGTCTGGGTCAGAGAATCCAACATCTACCCTTTAAAGGGTGGTGTTTTCTACAAGTTTCTTATTGTCAACAAGTCTCATGAAAAGACTAAAATTAAAAAAATGTATCAGTCCATCTCTCAATTGACTTCCCTACCCTGTCTGAGGCTCTCAGCCCTACCCCCATTGGTTGCTACTGGAGATGTAAATCTTTAAAAACAGGTCACAAATATAAAGTTTATTTTTTCCTAAAAGGTTCCTAAAACAGCTGAGTTAGGGTGCACTGTACTCTTTAGTAAATGTTTTTCAAACAGGTGTAAATAGAGCATTTATGGGGGACTATTTGCAGCTGCGGATTAATACACATTTGGTATGCGAGTGAGTAGCAACAATGTGGCTCTAATGACACAGAGGATTAATTTGGACCAGGCTTTGGCTACACAGCTAATACTTGTTAGGGATCAGTTCCTTTTCATTGGATTTGTTGACAATAGAAAAAAATAGAATATCCCCACAACACAACAGATAATAAAGTGAATTCTTCCCAGCTTTTGTCAAGCTTTCCCTCAGTGCAGTATCAGATAGGATCATAGAGTACACCAGGCTACCTACATGATAACCTATTTCATTTAAATATGTTATAGCTTCACACACATGCACATTGATATCTTCACACATATTTTGCACACCATGCTCCTCTGCCACCCTCTCTCCTTTTAACTTTCATTGGCTAAGAGTGTTGCTTATGCTGCCTTTCATATTGAAAGGGCATCATGATATTGTTAAAATACCATTTTCAGCCCTTTCATCAGCAAAGGTCAGTGCATACACTTGAAGGCCATCCTTTGGAACTCTTTAGAACTAAGAGGCTCTCACTCAGCGGCGCTCCACTGTCAGAAGGCCTTGTGAGCCCATCTTTTTATAGAGGGCTATTTTAGATGGGGTCATCTTTTTGAAGAGTGCACCGGGTTAGGTTGACTCTAGACTGCTATTCAAACACATTCTTTTTGGGTGGGTATTAAGATTTTGGGGCATTTGAAGGTTGCTTAAAAGTGCTTTGACAAAGAAGAGTATATTTGTATGACTTCAATCTTTTGATAAGGTTACAGAACAATTTTAGCTGGTTCTGTGCTCACTTTTGTGTTGAAGATCATCAATGACTCTCCTCACACTAAGCAGAAGCAGTGTAAAGAAAAACATCCTCCCAAGTCTGTTTCCAGACTTCTGATTTACCGCCCATCTCTCTGTTTTTCTTCAGCGAAGAAGTGAAAAAGAAATCACCAAATTAGTCTGAAAAAATAACCTTAACTCAAGATCCACTTACTAGCTTTTTCCAGAGCTTTTAATTGCATATCACAGTCTTTATCAACATATCCACAGTTTTCATGGCCACCTGTTATCATATGACTGAAGATAAATACTTATGTCACATGATGCATGGCCAGATTAAACTATTTGGGGGCCCTGGTTCTAATTCCTCAACAAATTTGCAAGTAGTCAAATTACCAACTGACATAGTAAACCTGCAGCTTTTGAGGTCCCTGGAGGTCTGGGACCATGGGGGAGTTTCTCACATTGCTCATTAAATCCAGCCTTATTTTAATGAGAAGTGAGTCAACTTCATGACAACTAAACAAACTCCATTTGCTGATAAAAAAAAACAACAAAAAACATGAGAAGCCATTGGAAAAAGCTAGTAAATTGAGTTGACATTTTTCCTGAGAATGAACTTTCAAGCTTAATTCAGTCCGATTTTCAGGCTGTCAGCACCCCAGCATCACCATAATCACATAATGATTTCTAGCTTTATGTCACATCTATACATCCTTGCCGTCAGGATTCACTCATCTTTTACAATGAGTACTGACAACTGTGTGGGCCACTGACTGTTCAGCGCTTTAAGAATTCAGCTGTGTTTGGTAATGACTTGGCACGACTTAGTGCCAACCTGCCACCTTGGCCCCCTCATGTCCACATCTCTGCCTGCTATTGTTTCCCCTGATGATATCCAGCGTCTGCTACCTGTCCCGCCCTTATGAGGCAAGATCAAAGGCTCTGACCATGAACAATGGCACACAGGAACCTAAACAGGAAGTGGAACCAGGATCACACAGATGCGCTTTGCTTGGTGGAGGCAAGGCTTTGACGTCCATATGCAGTCATTACTGTGCTTGTCATTTTCCAAAATGGGTATGTTATAGTACAAAAGAGTTGACCTTGACCCCTTTCAAAGAGAATCCATTACAAAGCAAAGGAGATGCCTTTTTCAGTATGTACATTCTGACGCGAAGCATTTTATCACCAAAAAGACATGGCGATGTAGGTTAATGTAGAGTCTAAAACATCAAACCAGAAGCACAGCTGAGCATAGAGGCCATGGGAATAAAACTCTGCTCACTGTCTGTCACTGCGAACCTCAACTCCATTTAAATACACTCCAATCATTCCACCATAAACGGAAATGAGAGAGCGAGACCCCCAATTTTGGGCCCTGAACCCCTTCATTTGGAACCTGGATCAGCCATGCGAGTTGTTCCACTCAGGCATCGACTCAGACAGCCATGGGACTGTGGTCAACCAGGGGGCCTCGTCTGGAACCTGGCCAGGCGCCACTGCGGTAGCTGATCCCCCTACCATGTGACCAATCACATGACTTTATACTGCCTGATACTCCGCTCTAACCAATGACAGTCTCCAGCATTTCAGTATCAACCAATGCCAAATTCGCTGACATGTTTAGATGACGACTGCTTGGCCAGAAGAACCAGAACCTATCCATCAAAAAGAAATTAACAGGGTTAGTATTGTAGCTTATAGACTGTTCAAATTTAGTAATACTGAAAGAGTGGAATATAAGCTTCACTTAGAAATGCATTATGGAAGAGTGAGGTAATACAAACTACCATTAGAGGAGATATCCTACAAGCTTAGAACAATACATTGGATTGCTCCTGTTTTTAGAAGACAAGCGCCTGGTGACTTAATGACCAACATATGTGACCAAAATATTTGAAGGCTGAAACAAATCTTCCAAAGTAGGCTTTTACGTTAACAAATACTGACAGAGAAAATGGCATTATATTTCCCTCCCTAATCACATGGCAAGAATCTGAAGAGATTTTGTATCACACAAATGCGTTGGGAAATGAAGAAGACAGGGGTTTGACGTTGAGACCCAGAAACCCAATCTGCCACCAGTATAGCGTGGTGGTATCGGATGCTGTGCTGCTAAATGGGCGCTGAGGACGTGAGGTATGATAGCCGACCGAGCCGCACCAGGGGATTCTGTGTGCATCCTCCCTGCAGCTGAAGGAAAGGCATCTTTTGTAAAGAGAGCGAGCACCATTGTCCTCCTTTGGTGTTTACGTTTGTCTTGAATTTCACCTAGTGCTCAGCGCAGCCCCACCAAGCCACAGGATAGTCATTGTTCTGCGCCCGTGCAGGAATGGTAGCCTGCAGTCACCTTTTTTCTGACTGTCGCCATTGTCCCACCACCAACCCCCAAACTTCTTTGTTTTTGCTCCCCACCACAGACAGCTCAGATTGTTGCCTGATGCTGCTTCCTCTTGTCCCATTGTTTCCACGTCTCCTCTTATGTATGACTTTTCTCCTCCTTGTAGGTCGATGTGTGTGTTGGTTGGCTGAGTGGTTGGAGGGGATGGGAGCTTGGGTTTGGGGGTTGGAGGGAGGTTAGGGTACACAGAGTGCATGTGAAGTTTTATGGATAACCACATGTGTTTTTGAATCTTTGAGCTTCCACATTTTTTCCCAGAGTGAGGGGTTGGGAGAGTCTGTAGCATGAGGATAGGGCGGAGAGAGGGAAGCTGGGGTATGAGAGAGAGAGAGAATTAAAGAACCAGGACTGGGACATATGGTTCTTGTTTGAGGCGCTGCATGCAGAGATGGTGGGTCTGGCTTCTCTTTGCTCCAACCTGCATCTACAATCTAAATATCCCACTGATTATTAAACAATATGGACATGCCCTCTCAATAAACACAGCAGGATCACAACAAATCAGCCTCTTTATTTTCAAATCAGAAAGTCAAAATGCAAGCTTTTTCCTTCACTGAAGTACAGACAGAATTCAAAGACACGTTCTCATAATACAAATCATATTTCCTTTTTATTATTCTATATCTCCAATGTCCAAGAACAAGTTTTTTGTTGGTTGTAACTGTGTGGGAGCATATTAGCATGATGCCTCGGGGCTCTATGAATTCACTACAGTATGAAGTAAAGTTAGACTGTGAACCACGTGAACACCAAACCACAGTCTGTTAGATACAAGCAACACCCACATAACTCCAAAGCCCTCTGGGTAATGAACTGTTTTACATGAGCACCCCCCCCCCCCCCCCCCCCCCCCCCCCCACCACCCCCCCCAACCAAACCCACCACACCACAAAAAAAACCACACAAAACCAACACAAAAAAAAACCTAAAAAAA
>CM022470.1:12579921-12658230 GCA_011952105.1 Coreoperca whiteheadi
TGAATTTTTTTTGTTCCTCCCCCCCCCCCCCCCCCCCCCCCCCCAAAAAAAAAATCTCTAAAGGGCACAATGCAATAGCAATGATTTAATGTGATATAATCTTAGACAAAATTAGCCATAACAAAAAGTCAATTTTAAAGTATTTTATCATCTCAGTAATGCTTTATTTTATAGGTTTGCATTTCCTTAATAATATTCTAGGAAGTCACTTGGAAAGAATCATGTCATTTGTTACTGATTATAAGGAAAATGTAGACAGCGGTCGCTTTATACACTTCCAATTAATTAGTCAAAGAACAGCAGGTAAGTTGAAGATGCAAACATGAAATTTGTCTGCAGGCAAGAATACAATTCATTGTATATAGAAAATAACATTTCCAACAATTAATGAAAAATGAATGAATATTGACTGATGTTTAAATGGAGAGGTAATAAAGACATTTTCCCAGTTATTAGTAGCAAATTTTATAATTCTTTCCAGAAAACTTGTACAGACCCGTAAAATAAAGCATTAGTAATTATCACTATAGGTTACCATGATATCCACAGTGACTATATTCCTCTCAGCTGTATCTTTCATTTAATATATCATCTTTAATTGTTGCTCTTCAATTATTACTTGAGGACATTACAAGGGCTTTTGCCCAACATTTCACATTAGTTACTGTTAGAAAGCTCTGGGGGAAAAAACTAGTAAGTGGACCTTGTCAAACTAATGTTTTCAAGGTGGCTGTGGTACCTTGTACACAATCATCACTTCTGGTTATTTGGCTCTCATTACATTATATATCTACATACTCCTGGACTCCCCCTTAATGATGTCATCCCCCCGTCCTCGGACTTACTTTTTGGAAAGAAAAAAGAAGAAAGGGAGGAAGTAGAAAGAGCCAGGGAAGGAGGTGAACTGTGAGCTCCGGGGGGGTCCTCACTCCTGCTGGTCTGCCTGGGAAAGGGACGGACCTGGCTTCACATCACGCACAGCCTGAATCAGAATAAGTGTGAGCATGCATGTGAGTGCATTTGCTTGCAAGGGAGTGCGTATACTTGTGCTTGACTGGAAGAGCGCACAAAGACAGCAGAGAATTAGAAAGGATAACAGGGAACATGTGAGAAGACGGGGAAAAGGAAAATCAAGGAGAGGGTGTGAGTAAAAAAAAAAAACACTTCATAAATGTGATGAAAGAGGTAATGAGGAGTATGACTATGGATGAAGGCTCCACAGGTGCGGGAAAGAAGAAGCAAAAGGAGCAACTGATCGATTACATTTAGATGTGTACAGAAAACGGAGACATACAAAAACCTTGGGTGTCTGCTGAACAAAACTTTTCAGGGGCAAAGAGGGCAGGGGGGACTCATCAGAAGTAGGAATGAGGGAGGGGAGGGAGGAGAGGGCTGTGATCCAGATGAAAAGCAAAAAATGCCAAATGTGGAAAAAGAGCTGCAGTGCTCGCACGTCCCTTGCTGGGCGTGGGTCTGAGCCGGAGTAAACAAACCCACAGCTTAGCACCGTGTTTGATCTGTTCAACTGTGAAACACTGAGTGGAGTAAACAGAAAAATTAGCCTGGGTCAGCTACAGAGGAGGGCTGTGGAGGGGTATATGAGTGTGAGTGTGTGTTTGGTAGAGGGGTGGTACATACACACCAAAACAAGTTAGCCGTTCCAACCCAAAAGCAAACAGACGGGGATTCTCACCACGGTCTGTGATGACCACTTTTCAGCACGCCTGTCATAACTTATTTTGAGTTTCAATGGAACACGGCGCCTCCCAACAAAGTGGGCTTCTGAGTTAGACAAGGATGTTATTCTACCAGGGGAATGAGTTCAACTCATCCTGTAAATACATTCTATATGTTTCTTCTACAATGTGTTTATGGGAATTGTCCTCGTCAGCATTAGTCGTTTGTTCAAACATCTTACCTTACCTTTATGTTACAGTAGCAAAGCAGGAAGTAGTAGGACATTTGTATGCCACCGCAAAAAGTCTTAAGGAGGAGATCAAGGTGAAGGGATGGGCAAACTCTGGAGTTTGACAAATTGTAAACCCCATCAAACTCCAAAGGGGTCAGTATGCTTTACCCAAAGTGGCTGTCAGATGGTCGAACAGCGTCTGAAATCCCCTTCCCCCAAACCTTTTCAATGTCAGAATCTGGAGGGCTGTGTCTGACAACTTTCTCACAACTTTCCGAAACACCACAATTGCCCACCTGTCATAGCAACTAGCAAGGTGTGAGGAAGTAAGAAAGTAGGAAGGGTTTAAACCTCTCTCAAGCTTTTTTCACTAAAAACTGCTGAAATACCATGAATGCCTTTGAAGAAAGTGTGCACCGTTATCTCCATTTGCATGAGTCATTTTGTCTCGGCCCTCTATGACAGCTGGCTTTTTGCCCCACCTTCGAGTGTGGCCATTTGAATCAGCTATGAACACGTTTGCCTTAAGACGGGGTCGGGCATCATGTTGTATGAACGTGCTTGTTTTCAGCATTACCCAGCCTTTAGGAACTTGCGTCTCTTCCATAGACTGTGGTCTCATCTCCTACCAACAGTCAACTTTGGGATCTTTTTAGTTTGAAGATAAAAATCAAAGAAGTTTTAAGCATCATTCCGACCAGAAAGTGGCACTGTGAGATTTCTTCACCTGCCCTACAGATGGTGTTGAAACATAGTGACTACTTGCTGGCCTAACTAGCTCAGTCACTAACTGAAAAAAGCACAGTTCATTCAAGAGATTCATTTGTATGGACTGCTCCCCCACAAATGACTCCAATCCATGCTGCATCTCTACTGTGGAGCAGTTGCTACTGCAGCAGGGTTATATAAAATTAGATGGAGCAACACAGCTTATTTGATAGCATCTTATATTTTAAAATCTCTGGTTCTCGATTTCCTGAAAAGGTCAATAGCACAAACTTAAAGTTCACTAAAGCTGAACTCTACGTAGAGACTTAGTTAGCCTCTGCAAATCCACTGATCATGGCAAGACCATTGAAAATAAGTGATTTTGCTCTGTAATCGCTGTTTTAAATGCAGGTGTGATTGGGGCTTTAGTTGACCAAACTTCCTACCTAAATGTCCTATCAATGAGAGAGCCAAAGCACCAAAACGCTCAAATGTGTCATATTGGTACCGACACAGACAAACAACCTCTGTGCCATTTTGGTTTGAGGACCTTTTGGTTTATGTCTTTAAGAAATTTAAGTCAACAACAAATCAACAAGGTTTTTGTTTTACAAGATTTTGATGATTGTAACCTCATATCGGAATGATTAAGCATGATGAACAAAGGAACCTTTCATTAAAACACTTATCACATTCATTTGTTAGATGTTGTGTGAGGATAATTTCTCCCGATGCTTTGTAATCATGATCATTTTCACAAACATTTAAACGTGACACCCTCAAGATAAAGGCCGATGAGCAAAACCTGTCAAAGGCACAATGCTCCATTTATCATCCTGCTGACACTGAACATCAGAGGCACGGTGTAACTTTGGTGGACCTTGGAACCTTGGAACACTCTTTACTTGGCTAAAAAAGAAGCACGTCAGGCGGAAGAATCTTAACGACACGCCTTTGCCTGTTTTTCCAGCCTCGAAGAAGTTAAAATTAGTCTTTTAAAAGACAGAATTCAAAGCTGAGAGCATGAAAGGGGGGGCAGAATGAAATGTCGGCACTGCAGTGTTAAAAGGGAGATGGGAGATGAGAGATCCTAGTGTCTGACTTTGGTGTGACTTCAAAAGACTGTGTTTAAAGCGGCAGGCCTTAATGCTGGCCTGATAGCAGAACTGTCATGTCTGTGTGACCTCCCACAGCTGGCCAGCCAGGAACACAGGACTCATGCAGTGTGTGTGTGTGTGTTTTTGGTGATTTCTTGATGTGTGCGTATGAGCTTGTTTGCTTTTTGTATATTTTTGTGTCAGCATTCTTGTGGTTCTTGCTGTGTGTGATTGTCTGTGTGCCCTTTAATGTTTATGTTTTGATGTCAGTGTATGTGCTTGCCTCAGCCATGACTTTGTGTGTGTGTGTGTGCGCACAGAGGTTGAAGATCTAAGCCAGGCTCTGCCCTCTCTCCCTATGCACAGGGCCCTTTTTTCCTTCTTGTTAAGATTCAAACACTGATAGGCTTTGAACTGGAGCTGTAGACTCTGCAGTCATTTCGCCACTTTAGCTCAACTAGCTAAAGTTGCCCTTGCGCTGCCTGTCACCCCTATAGGTAGTGCCGTTACAAAGCATCACACCAAAAACATTAACTGCATAGCAGTGCGCAAAGGCATGCAGCATTGTTTTTTAAACCAGGAAATCAGACAACTGGTCTGAACATAATGCATGTGGTAACCAACTTCCAAAATGGATTGCAGAAACGTGTATTCATTTAAACCCTGTTAGCTTTTTTGCCATGCTAGCAGCAAGGCTCTGGATGGTAATGTCAGCTGTCGGTTGGTCCACACTGACATAGCTCAACAACTCTTGATTGCTATTTAATTTGGTACAGCTTGGTTCCCAGCGGATGAATCCCACCAAATTTGGTAGGACTTCCATGAGGTTGACATTTGTGTTTTTTTTAAGTATATTTTTTCGGGCTTTTTCATGCCTTTATTGTGACAGAGAGACAGAGTATAGAGACTTGGAAATGGGTGAGAGAGATGGGGGATGACATGCGGCAAAGGGCCACAGGCTGGAGTCGAACCCGAGCCAACCGCGGGGAGGACTATAACCTCGCACGCGAAGCGGGCGCTCTACCGACTGAGCTAGTTGCGCTTCCATTTGTGGTTTTTAGTGAAATGCCTCAACTACTATTGGACTAACTAACAACATTCCCATTAGCATCAGCTGTATTTTGTGTTTAGTGCTAAGTAGCAAACGCTAGCATGCTAACGCACTAAACTAAGATGGTGCACATTGTAGAAATTCTACCTACTTAGCAAACACCTCTGTGCCTAAGTACAGTCTCACAGAGCCGCTAGCATGGCTGTAAATCTCTAAGCAGCATCTTTGATTTCTCACACTGATTGAACACAAACAGTAATCGTAATTAACATCATGGATTCTAGACAGATTAATGGGTCTGGGCTTTTTAGAACTGTTATCATCTTGCACAGGCTTGTCAGTTTTCTCACTCTTTCTGTCCCTCGTGTTCCTTTTGGTGCGTTTCTGCTTATCTGTTGGAGCTAGCAGGCGAGAAAGGCCAGCAGTCTCTTTCCTGCTCTTTAAAGTCCAACAGGCAGGATACTGCTGAGAGCTGCCTCTCTTCTCCCCCACTTGTTTGTTCTCATTTCATCTATCTTCTCTCAGGAGAGAGTGCAGACCACGAAGATGTTGTGAAAAGACCACTACATAGACACAGCTTTGACAAACCTTCATGTCCATTCCACCTTTATGCTCCACATACAGAGTGGAGCCCATCAGGGAACCTTTCTCTGCATATGCATCCTGCCACGTCCATATCCTTGATTTCTGTTTTGAACTGAGCTGAAGAGAGGCCCTGTATGTGCCAGTATCAGTTGATCAAATAGAAAGTTTCCAGTGGTCACCTCCCGGCTCCTGACTGTGTGTCCGCTCGGGTGACAGCGGGAGAGCGAGGGAAACATCGGGAGACGCTCCTGTCGCACCCCGATCTCTGCTTTGATGAGTCACATCAAACGATGTCCATATCTTAACGTCATCCTCAAAGGAAAAACTGGGGGAGGTGCGTATGTGTGTGGACGATACACCAACAAAAGAAAGAAAGAAAGGAAAACAGCACATAAAGACATATAAACAGACTTTGTTTTACTGTTGATAAGGTTTACTCATGCTTTTGCCAGATGCGAGGATTGCAATTTACTTTAACGTTCTGTGTGTTCGTGTTTTTGTGTTGTGTTTTGTCGAGATGCAAGTTGCCAGGCAGAGATAATAGACTTCTAAAGGAATATTAAGTCTTGGAAGTCTCTCGCTTGGCTATTCACAGGCGGAGATTTAGCCACTATCCTCACTATTGTGGCGAATTTGAAACTCAGGCATTGGAGCAACTGTTTCTGCAGTTTTAGGGTTTATTCCAAGCTGTCCTGTGCTTGCGAGGAGTCTGTGATGATAGCGCACCGCAGAGAGCAAAAAGGAAACATCAAAGACTGATAGACTGATGATGTTACCTAACTGGATTTGGAATTTGATCTACTATTCCTCCTGTTTCCTTGTAGCTGCTGCTCTTATTATCAGTTTTGTGGCTTTTGTTGATTATGTTTTACTTCTCTCTTTACTTGTTCTCATATTTTCTTCCATTGTTTTGTCTTCTGGTTCCTCTTGGCACTGTGTTGAAATTATAGCTGCCAATAATGAGGCTTTTTCCTGTGATGAAGCTTTAACGTGCTTGTCACATGGCACAAATGGCATACGTTTGCCGCTGTTGCTGCTCTTTCGATTTTCAGCCAGAGAGAAGGTAGGAGGCATGCATTTATTCATCATTTCCTAGAGGTTCTGGTACTAGTGTCTTGAACAAATGAACAAATATAGTTAGGCAGCATGTTGGAAATGTTTCAGGGTTGTTTTTGTGTGTGCCGCTCAGTTTTAAACATATAGCCTCCACTCAGGGCGAAATGGCACATTTCTTTCCCTCTCTGTGTTTTTCTTCTTCGCTGCTGAGTTTTCTCACATTTTTCCTTTCCTGCTAGGCTTTACTTAAACTCCAGTGTGTTCCATGCTTTTTGTGCCCAAAGAATGGAGAGGCATGTGTTTGTTTTAGACGGCTCCAAAACAAGTGGGTTAAAGAGTTAAGTTTGCGCAGATCAGGTGCTTCACCCTCCATCTTTTAATAAGAACTTTTCTGAATGCCTCTCAGAGGTCTCAGTTTAATTGAACATGGAGCAATTTCTTAAACAAAATGGGCTTCATCCTGCCTTTACGTCTGCTTGAAGAGGCTTTGAAAGCATGGTTCCAAGGAAAGGAGGAGGAGGAGAGTACTGAGTTACAGAGAGATGTGAAGGTTTACGTCTTTATGCGTTGAAGATGGCAAAAAAAGATGCCGCTGCTGGCGCACAGTTTTCAAGGAAAACTACTGTGTGTGTTGTGACATGTAGTTTAAGTATATATTTATATGTGATTGTGTGTGGCTGCCTGCATGTATGTAGTTTCTTGTACTGGCCTCCATTTGTGCCACCCTCTCGTCCCCGATCTGTGTCATCCTGATGAAAGTGATCATGCATCCTGCGCCAGCACGGGGCCCGGCTCGCTCATTAAAAATGCTAATGCCTCCCGTCGGGTCTTTGATGTGGGACCCAGGCACACAAAGCCAGCCAAGGTTACCAAGGGCCTGTGTAATCCTTTATTCGGGGCCCGACGCAGGGAGACGTCCAGCTGAGAGCCCTGACAGTCACAATCAATCATGTCAGGGATGCCTCACACAGGTCTGCTGACTCCCTGCAGCACGCTCTGCTTTAATTAACTAACGTAGGAGACGCACACAAGAGTGTAGTGCACACACAAATACATGAACAAACATAAAAGTGCACGTATTACATCCTCCTGCTTCTCAAGTGGCTTCAGATAGGCATCAAGCTGTGGATCTCTCAAGCTGTCTAATGTGTGTGACTTAATTACCGTAACATAGGCTACACGTTCAGTGTGTGTGCTGAGATTTATATAGTGTGTATGTGCAAATGGACGTGAGTGTAAGTGTGCGAGGGAGAGAGAGCGCAGACGCATTTGCCATGATCTCTTCTTACAAGCTTCTGATCACTTTTTTCTCCTGACAGCAAAGCAGTGACACTTAAAAGAGAGAGTGAGAGCAAGAAGGATGGAAAGAGAGAGAGAGTGTGAGAGAGAAAAAGATTAAGAGAGAGAAGGAAGAGAGAGAGTGTGTGTGTGTGCGTGCGTGTGTGTGGAGGGTGGAGGGGGGTGGAGGAGAGCAGAGGATTGAGATGGGGGTTGTTTTGAAGATTTCTTGACATCATGTTAACAAAGCTTGCCTAAATCCTCGATGGAAGGCTGGCAGAAGCTGTGATGATGGTGTGTGTGTGTGTGTGTGTGTGTGTGTGTGTGTGTGTTTGGGACACATGCTAAGGTCTCGTCTGACTCTGAACAACAACACATCACCAAATATCGAGCTTTCAGCACAGCATCACACTTCATGATTGAAGGAATAATGCTGCTGTAAATTAACTTTATTTTAATATAAAACAGATAAAACAGTGTTCAATTTCAGATTATTGCTTCCTGTACATGAATATTTAGTGCCATGGAGGATGCTGATGTCATGTCAATTTGCACTAGTTAGCTTAGTGAAAGTTTTGACACCAAACATGGTAGAGTGTGCAGTTTTTGGATGTAAACCGGACCCTGGAGCTTCCTTAAACTATCCACTAACTTTGCGTAATAACAATATGAACACATTGTAACATCGTAGCAGATATTATTGTATGTTTCACAACCACTAATGTTGTGTCAGCCACTGCCAGATACAAGTAAACAAGCTAAAAATCAACAGAAACAAATAAAAGATGCTAACTAAAGGCAAAAAAATAAGTTAGATTAAAAGAGATTTAACATTTCTCCACCAGAATTATTTTCCTGGCCTTTTCTTAGATTTTCTGCTAATCTTTGCTTTTTTCCTTGTGAATTACTTTATCATTTTACCTCTTCAGACCTTTAAAAAGTATTCAAATTAAACAAAGAAAAAAATCACTCTTTGGTTGAAGTGGTCACAAGTGATAGATACATGCATCGGTGACGAGGGGTAAACTTTCCTTTGTTTTAAGGAGTTGCCAGCCAAAAAGCTTGAGCAACATAAAGGATGCTGTACTTCCTGCATTGGCAGCGAACTTTGGCACCAGACATAAATCCTGAGCTGCAGAATCATCCTTTACAAACGTAATTCATAGGGATTGTAGGATGAAATGTACAAAACATATAATACCAGTTAAATGATCAAATATAATGTCTCTAATCAGACATTTCTTGGGGATAATTTGGGGGAATTTGGACTAATGACTTCAGTTTTTCTAAAGTCCTTGCTATGGCCATGGTTATAAATGCTGAGATATTGTGAACATGAATGCTGATAATATTTCACATATCTGCTCACACTGTTTACATAGTATCTGCACAGTTTTACACAGCATTCAGTTTGAATACTATTTGCAGTTTTATGTAGTGTATTTACATACTTAAAGTAGCTGATATTAGAATTCAGTGCAGGCAGGCTGATGTAGAGCTTCCCTCAGGAGCAGAGTTACTTTGCTCTTTGTAACAAACTTCTGAATCCGCTGCACACACAGTAGGCTCGACTCCAAACAATATCGGAGCATACCTTCTTTTGCTGCTGTCATGCTCTGCTTTTATTTTGTATATTCTTGGCTTCCCCAGCCCTGAGCTCTTGGCACAAAGCTTCTGTGTGGCCTCATCATCATCCACTGTACTCAAAAATAGAGTGTTGCTCGCACTTCAGAGCAGGGCAGATTCTTGTTTGCTCTGAGTCCTGACAGCGGTTGGAAGGTGGCTCAAAGGAGGCATTGCAGACCAAGTGTGTGTGCACACGTCTGTGTGTATTTTTTCAACCTTGATGAGAGCAGGTGCCTGCTGGAATGAATGCGATTCGTTTCTGGGAGGGAGCATGGAGGCGATCATTTTGGCATGAAAAAACCTGTTACATCTCCTCCTCCTCCTCCTCTTTCACTTTTTCTGGTGCCACACGTCAAGGGGAGGCAGGAATGCAGGAAAGGGGAAACAACAACAGAGAATGTCCTTCTCCCTGGAGCTATCTGGCAGGGTTGGATTACAAACTGAACACACACAAATGTGGGCACGCACACACACACACACACACACACACACACACACAACTCTTTGTAGTGAATCTACCTCTTGTTTCACCTTTGCCCATTCCTGGTGGCTGAAATGTGAGAATACACTGGCTCGAGGGCTTGGTTCAGACTGGGGCTTGGCACATCCTCCACCTTTAAAAAAATCTACAAATTCTTAAGCCTTTAAGGAAGTATACATTCTGCTCTCAGCTCTCAGCTTCCTACATTGTTGATAGAGGTAAGATGGATGTGTGTGAATAACAATAATCACAGTAATCAGACAGACAGATGCTCAGCCAAGCAAACAGTGGACGCAGAAAAACAGGCAGCCAGATAGACAGAAAGAAGAGTCGGGCAGCTTGTCAGTCAGTCAACTAATCAGTCAGGCAGCCAGACAAACATTTAGTCAGCCTGTCAGTCAACCAGCCAGTCAGCCTTGCCAGCAAACAAGACACTCTGACTGGAAAACATGGAATTGAAAAGACAAGCAAAACCAGAGAGAGTGTCCGGTGGTGGCTCCAACTTTGAGGTGCCAAAGGAAGCGACAGTCTGTCACCCAACACTTTAATTACCTGTGTGTGTGCTGTGTGTGTCTAAAGTTTGTCTCTGTATTTGTGTGCCTATGTGTGTTTTGGTGTGTCTGCCGGAGTGCCAGACCTGTTTGGCCAGATAGGATGACTGTCACCTCTCATCTTCTCAAATTAGTCCCCCTCTCCTCCCACCACCACTTCCTGCTTTGGGCCAGCCCATACCACACCAGCAGCATACTTTTCAACACGTTTCAGTATAGCTTACACAGAGATATTTGGCCCTGATTTTCCTCTGCAGGATTGTATACATATCCTCTTCATCTTTTTAAAAATATTTTCCTGAAACCTGTTTTCATGCTTCATATCTCACAGTGCATGCTTACAGTCCAGCAGTATGTGTTCATGCATGAACTTACACAAAGCCACAATGTCTTGGCTTTAAAGGAAAGGGTCATCCACCTTAGTATTGGTACTCTTTTTGTATTGTGTATTTTACACAATGTTTCAGCAGACAGAACTCTAGCAGGTTTGAATCCTTTTTCATTAAGGGTTGTCAACACATCACAATCACATTCCAGAAAGGAACACAATAGAGTGAAACTGAATTATTGGAGTGTATGATTTTGGCTGCCAAAATGTTCCCAAATTAAATAAAGAACCATTGATAAACAAAGCAAAATACCTCCTTGTGTGTCTCTCTTTTTAGAGTGAAGCTGATTTGTATTTGCCTGTTTTTAACCAATAGGAAGTATTTGGCATTGTTTCCATGATTTGTTACTACAACTCTGTGCCCAGGCACAACGCTGATACTGGACAAGTCTGCAAAACCCCAGATTCCTTTCAATGGCAACATTTTTTATAGTTCAATGCCAGTGATTTTTTAAGGCTAGGGAAAGAATTTGCTTATGGAAAATAATCAACAGTTAAGGTATGGTTAAGGTTAAGCAACTGGAAAGCCAACATTAATTGGAGGTCATTAGTATGCCTGTAAATATGATGCCCTGTGCTACATTTCCTTCTCCTGGCCTGAGGAAAGTTCCCATGGACATAAACATTTCCACTCCTCTCAGTTTCACTTTCTGTACTTTTTTGCACAGGTACGCTCTCAGATTGAACAGCAAGTGTATTTCTAAATATGACTCCTCTGTCAATTTTTATTCCGTGTCCAGGTACTTTTCTTGCAGATCATTATCTTACAAACCTATGCACAAAGGAACATTTTGTGAACAGTCAAGAAGGAAAATATAAAACATGCATTTTTTTATTATGTAATGTGAAAAACCACTGATATTTGCCTTTAAAGGATAATTCTGGTTTCTAAGAACCTGGATCTTATTTTTGTAGGTTTGGCTGCCATTTCTATCAGTTATATTTGTACTCACCATGTTAATTGAGAGACCCTGAAATGTAGTGAAAGTGGTAAAAATAAATCTGACAGGCAAAGAAAAAAAACTAACAATCAGACGATCATACAATTTTAAATAAATACTCAGGTTAGCCAAACTTATTTGAAAGAGAAAATGAACACAAATGGTAAAATTATTATCTACTCCATTGGTTCCACTGATATTCCTGAATCTCCTGATTCCTCCATGCTCTTCCCATCTCCAATTGTTCTCTGAAGGTTTTCTCCAATCACCTGCACATGCTGACTCAGGGTATTCACTTACCTTCCTCGCTTTGCTCCCTTCCCCTCTGCCAAGTACCACTGATATGTACAAACATACACCTGCAGCCAACAATAGGGGCCTTTATTCAGGGTGGGCACACTGCGGATCCAGCCGGCCCTCTATCAAGGACTGTGATCTGGACATGGGTGGCTGCCATGCAAAGACCACAGTCCTGAGAGTTACTTAAAAGTACTCCATTCAGAACAGCACACGATGTTTTGCTTTTATCTGTGGCTTTAACAATGATCTCATCCGCTAAAACAAGGATATTATCCAAAGAGTGTCACAGCTTTGTCGTGTTAACTGTAGAGATGGTTTTCTCCATCACACTCCTCTGAAGAGAAGGGAAGCGATTGGGCGAAAAAAGCTGAACTGAGCAGTTTATGATATAACCGTCTACTGTCGTCATGTTTTGGATGCTAAAGCCAGCTTTAACCATGTCTAAATAGTGTGTTTTCTCCCTTCCGGTGCTGCCCGGCCTCAGACATAACACAACATCCTCGTGACTGTGATATCACTGTCTAAATAACATGCTTGTTAGGAATCTCCCTTGATGTCTGTTGCTGCATAGAGGGATTAAAGCGAGTGAATGAAAGAGAGGGCAAAAGCCATCAGATGCGTCTTTACGAGCAGCCTTTGACTTCAAAGGCAAACCTCAGGCACTGTGACACAGAACAACAGCTGATGACGTCACGGAGGGCAGAGGACATTTAACCAAACCTTCTTACTATCCCAAAGCAATTCTCAAGGCACTAAAGGAGAGGGGAAAACAAAGATGCAGAAGAGGGTTGAGGTTTAATGAGGAAGAGACGGAAAAACAGAGAGACCCAGAGAGCACGAGGGTTCATGGGGTCCGGTGTGTGCACACATCAGGGTGGCAAGTGAGATCAGAGCTATGAGGAGCGTTCCCATGTTTGGGATAGGAGGGAAAGATAAATAAGCCAGGAAGGATGCACAAAGAGAGGCAATGAGGAAATGGGAATGTTGAGATTCTAAAAGGAAAATCTGTGTCTCTCACAATCACACACACAGGTTCAGATGTAGCGAAGTGCTAAACAGATGTATGTGTGTGTGTGTGTGTGTGTGTGTGCATGTGTGTGTTTTGTAACCATGGAACATGAGTTTTAGAAGTTTGTTATGGATTTGTTTTCAAAATGACAGGCTTTCACAACAACTCCCTTCCACTGCCGCATGACAGTAGAGAGCGTATGTTTGACATCATGAATCTTGGTCTGCTGCGTCGCCGTAAAAAATATACTAACAGCAAAGATCTCGCCATACTGTATATCTCTTTGTAACCTTCCTTTCACAGGAATGCTTGGCTTTATCTTACAGTAAAGTCAACTATTCCCAGAAACTGCTGTTATCCTAAGGCTTACGTGTTGTTGAACTCTTCTCTTTATTTCAGTAATTTAACTTAAAAGATGAAACTAAGAAATTATATATACTCATTACATGCAAAGTGAGATAATTCAAGCCTTTATTTGTTATAATTTTGATGATTATGGCTTACAGTTTATGAAAACCCCAGATTTAAAATCTCATAAAATTAGAATATTGTGAAAAGGTTCAGCATTGTAGGCTCAAAGTGTCACAATCTCATCAGCTAATGAATCTAAAACACCTGCAAAGGGTTCCCGAGCCTTTAAATGGTCTCTCAGCTCTGGTTCAGTAGAATTCACAATCATGGGGAAGACTGCTGACCTGACAGTTATGCAGAAATCCATCATTGACACACTCCACAAGGAGGGAAAGCCTCAAAGTGCTGTATCAAAGCACATTAATAGAAAGTTAAGTGGAAGGGAAAAGTGTGGAAGAAAAAGGTGCACAAGCAGCAAGGATGACCACAGTCTGGAGAGGATTGTCAGGAAAAGACCATTCAAATATGGTGCTGGATTGAGGCTGGAGTTACTGCATCAAGAGCCACCACGCATAGACGGATCCAGGACATGGGCTTCAAATGTCGTATTCCTCTTGTTAAGCCGCTCCTGAACAACAAAAAATGTCAGAAGCGTCTTACCTGCTCTAAAGAAAAAAGAACTGGTCTGTTGCTCAGTGGTCCAAAGTCCTCTTTTCTGACTAGAGCAAATTTTGCATCTCATTTGGAAACCAAGGTCCCAGAGTCCAAGATGCTTGAAGTTCAGTGTGAAGTTTCCACAGTCTGTGTTGGTTTGGGGCTGGTGTTGGGCCACTGTGCTTTTTTAAGTCCAGAGTCCATGCAGCTGTCTACCATGACATTTTAGAGCACTTCATGTTTCCTTCAGCAGACAAGCTTTATGGAGATGCTTACTTCACCTGAGCCCCATAGAGAATCTATGATGAGAGACATGAGACCGAACAATGCAGAAGAGCTGAAGGCCGCTATTGAAGCATCCTGGTCTTCCATTACACCTCAGCAGTGCCACAGGCTGATAGCATCCATGCCGCATTGAGGCAGTAATTCATACGAAAGGGGCCCAAACCAAGTATTGAGTACATATGCATGAGGGCCAACATTTCTGTATTTAAAATCCTTTTTTTATTGATTTCATGTAGTCTAATTTTCTGAGATTTTATAGGCTGTAAGCCATAATCATCAAAATTATAACAAATAAAGGCTTGAAATATCTCACTTCTAGAAGGGAACACATGTAATGAGTCTATATAATATATTAGTTTAAACTTTTAAGTTGATTTACTGAAGTTAATGAACTTTTGAACGATATTCAAATATTTCGAGTTTCACCGGTATTTTGGTATAGACTTTGTTTTTGTTCTTTACCATTGTCTTCAATCGTCATTCAGTCCTCCTATTTCCAACAAATCCCAAAATGCCTTGTAACATGCTCTGAGATTGGGATGTTGAGTGTTTGCAGAGCAATAGTGGTAGTGATGGCACAGTAAAAGAAAATGTCTGTGGAGATTTATGATGTTTTCTCATAAGCGGGGCTGGCCAGACCAAACATTTACCATTAATGACTTTTAGAGACATACATTTTTTCCATTTCAGCTTTGATGGAAAAACTATGTACTATTTAGCAAATAGTAAGAAGTTTGTAACTACTTGATGAACCAGAAAGCCAATTAAGATAAGAACATATAAGCTATAATTGTTGTGGTTTTGGGTTGTATAGGGTGTGTTTGAGATTAGGTGGAGTGTTCGATTATTGTCATTATAGTCTGAGTTTTGTATGTTCATGGTTTTGAGTTATTGTCTGTTTAGTCTGTGTTTTAGTTTTGTTCTTAGATTTCCTGTTTTTTTTTTTCTTTTGGTATCTGTATGTTCCCCTCTGTCTGTCCAGTTTACTCCCTGCCCCTGATTCCCTGATCATTTTCACCTGTGTTTGTCCTGCACCTGTGCCTCGTTGTCTTCACCTCCCCTAAGTGTATTTAGTTCGTGTGATTCCCTGTCTTAGTGCTGGATCATTGTTGTACCTCCCTGCGTGTTACCCCTTCTGTACTGGCTTTCCAGTGTGTTTCCCTCACTTTTGGATCAGGATTTGGTGGCTTTTTGGACTTTTGCCTCGCTCTTGGGGTTTTGGACTCTCACTGCCTGATTCCATGTATGTTGTCTGTTGGGACATTTGATAAACCCTCACCTGCTCTACGTAAGCCGTCTGCATTTGGGGTCCTCCTTCCCTTCCACTCATCTCACACACGACAATAATAGTAACGTCCTTAAACTAGGTTTTAACTCGGGGCCCCTGTACAATATGGTACCTCAAGATTATGAGATTACACAATATCTCACTGATCAGAATGATACCTGTCAACATTGCCCTGTGACCTACACTTTGGCACAACGGAAATGAAAAAACTGAACATCATCAGTCAACTAAAACACATTTATTTTTTGTATGGAAAACTGTAAACTAGAACCTGCAGAAACCCCTTGTCCTTAAACTGGGAGCCAGGGAATATAGAGAGGATATTGGCACCACACAATGGCCGTAAAAATCCAAAGTATCCCAAACAAACTTCATCACTCCCCTGCTGGCCTGTCCTCCCCTCTGATCTCTCTCCTCTTTCATCCTCCTCTGGTAAGGCCCCCTCTTCCTCTCTCCTCGTTGTCCCCATTCTCACTCCTTTTTGTCTCTAGGCAACAAGGCAATGGAGGTCTGAGCAGAGAGAGACAGAGACCGGCAGACAGCGAGATAGTGAGCTGCTCTTGAAACTTTGGCGACAGCTATGCCAGGAATGCAGGTGCCTGCTGTGAGGACAACAAAGTGAGGAGGACCTCCGTAGGAGCGCAGCGTGGGCAAGCCGCACGTCGGTGTGAGGAAACCCAGCCCACATTTCAACTCTGCTCGCCTGCTTCTCATGCAAAGCAGTTGTTCAAAGTTGAGTTTCAAAGGTATGTTTGTTACTGTGCGAGGCTCCTCAAGATACTACGTGACAGCTGGTCTGAAATGCCTGAGAAAAAAATGAAATGTGTACTGATTATACAGCTGATTATCCAGCTTTATAAGAACGTGAAATATTTGTTTACCAAACTAATTCATACAGTAAGATAAGAATATTTACTGCAGAAAACATGCTGCTTGAAACTTACCATGACCTCGTCTGACATAGTTGAAGCATTTTTTTCTAACAAAGAATAGCAGGGTCAGCAAAGAAGAGGTAGAAACAGATTTTACCACATAAAAAAAGTCTTGACTTTCTTTTTTCTTGTTCTGTCTGTTTCTTCCACTCTCTACCTCTCTCTTTCTTCTTTAGTCTTTCTGTCTCTTAGCTGTCCACATTTCTCTTTGTCTTTTGTCTAGTCTGTGTTTTATTCAGCAGAAACAGAGATGCCACATCACAGGGAGACCAGAAGGGTTTGAAAAGTAGTACGGAAGAGAGAAGAGAAGAGTTTAAAACAAAGTGTAGGAGAGAGCTTGAGAAAGTGTGTGATGTGGCTGAGTAAAAGGACACAGATGACAGAGAATACTGACAAAGATATAAAAGAACATTCTTTAGTGGTGTTGTGCGTGCGTGTGTGTGTGTACACATCAATCTGTGTGTCCCTGCAAATGTATGAAAGCGAGACAGTGTAAGAAAGGTGTATTGACCTGCGTGTGTTTTTTTTCTGTGTGTCATATATGTGAAAACATGGCCGTATACAGATATGTGCATGAAAGCATTTCTATTTCTGCACTTCTCAGTGCATGTGTCAGAGTAGTGCACACGTGTGTGTGTGTGTGTGTGTGTGTGTGTGTGTGGGTGGGTAGCTGCCCATCTGCCTGGTGGAGTCCCGGGGCCCTGTGCCCCTCACAGCCAACGACTGATGTGATTTAGTGGTGCGGGTCAAAGGTCAAGAGACCCTAGTCTCCATCTGCGCCTGAAGAAAAGGCCATCAGGAAGGGATTAGGCTGGAGTCAGTGGTCCTGGTGACATGCCTGCCACCAGTTCACTTCACACACACACTGTGGTGTTTTTATCACCCTTCATCAGTGGTGTTAGCATTAGCTTAATTTCAATATTTGTATTATTTTAAGCATTAGTTTGAGTACTGCTGTTCACTGTAGTATTAAAATTAGTATAGAAACTAGAATCACAATTATTGTTACCAGTAGCATTAATATGTGTCTGCACATGGGTATTAGCATTATTATGAGTTTTATCTTTGGAGTTTGTGTCAGCATTAACGTAGTAAACTTATTATAATCGAAGCAAAATATCATTTTCAATTCCTACTGAAATGTATTCATTTAACATCTTTAAACAAATAAGCTTGTCAATCACACAGTTAGTTTGGTCTGCTGGCAGTGCATTCCAGCAAAACTCGGTAGCCGTAATACTAGCTCGGCTACCCTCGTCAGTTACCTGACCCTCGCCTTTGATTTGCAAGTCATAGCGTTCTGTCAAGAGTCTCCCATAAACTTTGGACAGTTTGAGTTGTAATCTAACCATTCATCTTTGTTTTCTATTCCAAACACATTTTACTAGCTTGGAGGTTTGTTTGAAACCTGAATGATCACCTGACCGCTCATGTTTGTTGCCCCAAGACCTCAGCAATTACTTTGAAGAGTACAATGTTACCATAACCAAGCCACAAAAAGAAAACCAATGTTGTAATAAACCATAGTTTTGTAGTTTTCCTTTAATCTTATTTTTGGGTGTTAGCAGTTGTATTAGTGGTTCCATATTAGCATTAGCAGACTATGAGCCATATTTCCCAGTTGTCTTTAGCTCGGAGTCCTGAGAATTCAAAAGTAAATTCTTTTAACTTGTACAGAGCTCATTTAATATCCACATTTCAGAAGACAACAGTGGAAACCTGAGGAAAGTGCTATTTATGAGGAGCTGACTGACAGACAGGCCTGCGAAGTCTGAAGACATGTGTTCTTTGATGAAACATGGCAGGAGCCAAATCCCAGTCAGCCCTCTTATTGAACCTACTGAAGGAGGACTATGTTGTGGAAAAGTTCCCCAAAGTGGCTCAGAAGAAGAGTCTCTTTTTCAGCAGGTAAAGGGAAAACTGGCGAGCCAGGGGAATAATGTTTATGTATTAGATTTCAAACACTTCCTGTGAGGAAATCCAGATGTTAAGGAATGTTCTTCTTCCTTTTCTGCCTTTTTTTCAGTCTTCTTAGTGTCATGATGGAGTGACGGAGTTTGGCTCTCCATCATCTCAACACACAGAGGATGTTTGAGCTAAATATGCATGCAGTTTGCTACTGACTGTGTTGCTTGGCATTCTTTCAAAATGTATCATGTGGGCAAAGTGTGTTTTCTCACACCCTCAGGTACCTTTAAGTTTGTGAGGTGGAATATTAAAAAAATATCCACCATTAAAGGCAATATCAGTTAAAGGCGCTCCCTATAGACAAACCTATTTCTGGGCAATTTAAGTGCCTTTAAAGAAAATAGCCTGTTCTATGATGACGACAGAACTTTAATCTTCAAACAAACCTTATCTGGCTCTCGTGGGTTTTTCTCACCGCTCTTATCTTCTTGTGAGCGTTGTTGGCAGAGTGCATTTCTATATATTCTTACTTTCTTTGTCAGCATATAAACAAACCCAAGGCCTTCACAACTACTCACTTCCCTGCTTCCAAAAGTTCGATAAAGTCCTTTTCTTCCTTTCTCCTGCTACTCAGGGAGGCGAAAACGGGTTGTTAGCTCTTTGAGCCGGCTATCAGAAAATCCGGGGGAAATTACGCTGAGCGCAGCAGCCGTACAGCAAACGGTGATTACAAATTCAAATTGATGCTTTTACATCAATGGAAGGCTTTGAAGACCTCTTAATGAGGAGATAGCTGGAGTTAAACATTTGAGGAAGGGCCATCTTCGAAAGAGAAAAGGGGGGAGAGGGAGAGAAAGAGGAGAAGAGGGGGGAGATGGGAAGGGTTTTTGATCCTGGCAGATATCTGCAGGGCAGTGCTGAGCAACTGTCTATCTCGGACTGGTGGTTGTCTTTTGAGAGCTCGCCGTTCAAGGCTCTGTTTGGATATCCAGGGTTAGATGGGGCTCTCTGAACAAACTTGCACCAGGACAGCATCCCCACTGCTGTGTGTAGATCAATGTCTGTCAGAACTGAAAGACCGTATGTGATGAAAGCCGGATTGAGATACAAAGAAGGAGAACGGGAGAACAAGAGGGCTGCAGAGAACCGAATGTACCAAATATTGAAAATAAAATAAGAGAAGGAGACGGGCCAAGAGCAGAAGAAAAGGCATAGAAAAATAAGTTGAAGAGAAGGAGTTGATGCTAAATAAAGTGTGGGGTCTTCTGAAAGAAAAGGGGGATGAAAAATAAAGGAGGGAGGCAATGAAAGAGAGATCGAAGCATGGAAAGAGAGGGTGAAAAGAGAGCAAAGCACAGGATAAACAAACATAGGGAGGGAGAGGGAGACAGAAGTGTTGTTCCTCCATCTCAGCAAAGCAGCGGGAGTCTAGTGAAGCTTTGAACTTGGCCCCCATTAGAGGCCTAAAGATGGTTTGAAGTGAACAGTTGAAAAGAGCCGGAGCATTTTAGATGTTAATTTGTTTTTGTGTGTGTGTGTGTGTGTGTTTTCTCATCCTTTTCAGGGCCTCCGAATCACTCATAGTCACACCCAATTTAACACAGCAGGATAAAATGCTTCCTTTAGCTTTGTTGTTTTCTGCTCTTTTCCTTTTGTCTCATTTTCTTTTTTACCTTTTTTTTTGTTTCAGGATGGAAGGAAAGGATTCATGGTTGTTACAGCAGAACTTGAAGTTGAATTCAACTGTTTTATGTAAAGCAAACATGAATCTGTGGAGACGTTATCTTCATACGGCGCTGTCATGATTTGATTTGATCCTTTCCTCTTGTTTTCTCAATCACTTTTGTGATGCACTGATGGAGAGATACACCTTTCATGTATTAAAGTAGTTGATTGCATTTTAAAACTCAATGCACAAATCATCATTGTGCTCACATTTGACCGTTAACTATGTATTACCACTGGTTTCTTGTCTGACGCTCTGAGAAGTTGGTAAACTTGAAGATGGTAATGATATGAAAGTGTTTTTTGAAAGATGACTCTCTTGCCCATGAAATCACACGATGGTGGTGACATTCAGTGTCAGATTGAGCTCAGTAACCATGTAGGGTTCAATGACTTGACATTCAAATCGTTGTAATCCTGCAACATTAAATCACGTGTGTTGGAGGAGGGCGGCTCAGATGGAGCCAAACTAGAGTAGGCCAACTGACTTTTTTATGGCCTCTTTGACCTCTGACCTCTGGCCGTTTTTCCCATCAGGTCTACGGCAGTAGGTCAGATCACAGAGCCAGTCTGGCACCACCAGCTCCAGGTTGACTCCTAGCCTTTGTCCCTGTGCTTCCCCAGCCAGGGTGACAGGTTCTGGGGGACACGGGAGGAGCAGAGTTGGGGCGGGGGGCTCTGGTTGTGTGTCTGGATGGGTCTGGTGTGTAAACACTGAGCGTCTGTGATCTGGTGACACATGAAAGGGGTCTGCCTGTGGGGTTGCCGGCTCATGAGCTATATGTCGACATCCCCCATCACACACACTCACACACATGCATACACTGACACCAGATTTATGTAATTATGCATTTCGGCGGCACATCTCAAAGGGATATGGCTAGAGGGGGTCGGGAGAGAGTAGAAGGGGAGCGAGGCTGTTTGGTCTGCAGACAGAGACTGATGGGGTGATGGGGGGGTTGGAGGGTGGTCTATAGGTGACAGGAGAGATTGAAGGGCAGGAGAGAGACGAGGGTAAGGAGTGGGAGACATCTGGAGAGCGATGACGCTGATTCATAAGTCTCCTCTCATCTCATCTCATTTTCTTCCGCTTGTTCCCGTTAGGGGTGGCGGGTGACTGGAGCCTATCCCAGTAACTTTGGGCCTTAGGCGGGGTACACCCTGGACAGTGGCCAACTCGTCGCAGGGCCTGATTCATAAGTTACTGCTTCAATTCGTCCAGTGGTGAAAGGTTCCAAACACTCAGCCTGAACTAAAGCATTACTTACAAAAACTAAAAGTATTGAGTCAGATTAAGTGAAATGTCCTCATCATAATTTCATGAGGGTTTTTCATTTTGCACTGAAGCTATTTTGCTCTCTAAAGCTATAACTGTGATTACACTGAAGGAGCTGAATGTTGATATGTGGAGTAGAGCAGGTCATGAGCAAAATCAGGGTGTGTATATCAGTGTATTGGATCATCATCTTGTATATTTAGATCTTTCATCTCTGTGATTAGCAAACTGTATCCTTTAGCCCAAGATTTATTCTATTTTTCTGTACTTTCAAATGGACATCACATCTTAAAATGTTTTAAAAACAAAATGACACCTGTCTGTATGAAAATTGAGCTGTTGATTTAAAAGACTATAGTTCGGTTTAAACAACACTGTGTAGTACTAAAAGTTCAACACTAGAGGGTAGAATTATGTGCCTCCACAGAACACCCAATATTCTGATTATCCACTGTAGAAAGTGGGTAAATTAAAAAAAATCTATTTTACTATTTATTGTTCGTTATTAGCTTGCCAGTCACCTGTAAAGTACCTTAAATTGTACTAACCTGCATGAAATGTGCTATACAAATAAAGTCTGATTGAGTTCACATAAACAATTTTATGTTGATTTTAAAGAGCTGATGTGCCAGACATGATGAGGTTCGTGATTTTGACATTTGTTTACTTTATTTTACGAGTTCTTGCACTAAGAAATTAGGGCAATTACAACAGCAAAGAAAGAGTTTCTCGAGTGGAGAAACAGTGAGAGTTGCCACACTGACTCAAAACACATTTTCAGAATGAATTGCATAGTGGTTAATAAAAGGCTTATGTTGGTGGTGACGTTGGTATTTTGACATTCACTTTGTTATATCTTGATATATCAACAAAAACTGAAAATGGGTCTAGATTTTGTATGGGTGTCTCCTTTAACACAGGAATGAAAACTTAATGGGATTTCATGGGAGTCTACCAGGGGTCAAGATGTTGTTCCAGAGGTGAGAGCATTACACGCGACCATATCATACTCCACCTTCATAATTCATACATTAGCACTCCAATTGACTGCATCATGTTTTTCCCCTTACAAAAATTATCATGTTAAAGGCTCTCTGTTGGGGGTCTGCTATTCCATGACAATTTGAAATGATGCTCTCCAGCACACATTAGAAAAAATCAGTATTATGCAGCTTCAAAGGCCTCACCAGGGCCCCTTGGGTCCTTCTCATCCTTTTTCTCTCGCCATACAATTGTCTGTTGTTCTTGTTTCCTTTTTTTTAGGGTTCTTTTACTGCTTATTCCTGCTGAAATGTTGTGATCCAGTATTGCCTTTTTAATAACATGCTTAATTGTAAGAGAAAAATTATAGCTGATTGGTAATATTCTTGATATTACTGTCTATTTACCAGCATTTTGTTCCCAGTGTGGATTTATAGTTTTAGAATAAAAGTTCCTTCAATCTTTTTCAGTCTCAGGTAATTGTTTAAAGATTATCATAAGATAATTCTAGCAATAATTCCCAGCTAAATTTAACTGAAATAATTCAAGGTCATATCATATTATGTTTTCACAAAATCACAGATGGTATTTTCATCTTAAAAATGAACACAAGAATCATTTCAGTCCCCAGAACAGTCTTTTACTCTTTTCTTGACTGGTGAACAGCTAAGCCTTCAAGAGTAGAGAGAGAGAGGGAGAGAAAAGGATAGAAATAAAGGGGGGATGTCTGGGTAACTTCAATAGCCTCTCTGTGTCCATCTAATATGGAGGGCTAGCATGCTGGGAGTTGGCCCTTTCCATTCAGACAGACCCCAAACTCATAAAGACCTCTTCTATGGCCCCCAACCTGAAACCCACCCACCAAAGCCCTCGCTGGTAGGCCCCTTCCATGGGAACTTGCAATCTGCAACGTAATCCCACTTTGGCCCCTGGAGAAGCCTTTCCAAACAAACCATGTGAGTCCTAATACCCAGGCTTCACAAGTGGCTCCTGGCTAGGCCTGAGCTCCACCACCACCAACAACTTGGCCCTCCTTCTTCTTTTTTTCTCATTCTCTCGCTTTTCTTCTTTCCACGGATAGACGACAAAAGAAAGGGATCTCCTTCTAATTGCTTCGTAGATTGAAAAGCTGAGAGGGGTGGTGGGCGGCTACGGGGCGAAATGAGACCGAGGCTCTGGAGGCAGCGGGGGACTGTCAGTCTGGCTTTGCCCGCCCTGGGTGTGCGGTAGCTGGGATAAAGGAGCTGGCAGAACAGCCTCTGCTGCAGAGCTGGGCTGAGTGGATCAGAGTGGAGGCGGGCGACTCCCAGGGCCCAGCTTTACAACCCTGGCCAAACGGAGGACTATGAGAATGTGGAGGAGCTGAAGCAGCTCTGCTGGAGGCCCTCTTCACTCATGGGAAAGGACGTCTGGTCTTCACAACTGGGATTCAGAAACCATAGGCTTCTGAGAACAGCATGTTCAAGCCAAGAACGAGTATCTGACAGAGAGAAGGCAGAAACCCAGTGTATTGGTAGCCATCCAAACCTTCTGCCCTGTATGAACAGTCCAGCCACTATTCATCAGTGTGGTGGTAGATGATGAAGTGTGTGAACACACAGTTGGGGTGGTCCGTGACCTTTGGATCTGTTGCTATGACATGCATAGTTGCTATTAACACTCATACACACACAAAGACACACACCTTGACCTCTGCATTAAGCCATGCCACAAGTGAACGCCTCTTTCTCTCGCGCTGCCATCACCCAGCAGCAGCAGCTCCTTTGAAGCTCGGTGGAGGAGTTTTGCTCAGCTGTTGGGACAAAAAGGAAAGGAAAGAAGCTGCTTTGGTGATGATGAAAATCAAGATAACATTAGATCATATTTAATTGCCAATACCCTGCCATTCAATACTAGCCCAAAAAAATGATTTTTTTTAAGACAACATGAAAACAAAATTTGAGGGGGAAAAATTACAGAATTTTGTAGCGGTAACACATCATGTTTACGTACAAAGATTGAATAGAAAAGGGCCCACTCCTCTGTATGTGTAGTGACATGAGATCCTAAGGATTTTGGACCTCACTAGCTCCAGAAAGTTCCCTCAGTCTCCCCTCTATGACCTCCTTTCATCCTTCCATCTCTCAGTCTTTCTTTTTTTTAATACAAATCAGCCACTCAATGCCATGCACATGTTTTAGTGTCATTTGAACTCTGGCTCAGAGCTTTCAAAGTGAACAGAGTTTTTCCCTCTCTTCCTCTCTATCTTTTTCTCTTTTTTGAAAGAACACAGCCGCACTTCCAAGTACACCTGATCAGAAGGTCGAGAGATGGGGATTATGATATGCAAATGAGGCTTTATCAGCGTTGACATTCGTTATAAAGCTGAACAGAGGAGAGATAAGATGAAAAGGTGGCAACTCACCCCCCTCTACCCCTTTTAGCATAACCTCCCCTCTCAAACACATTGGCCTACCTAAGCCCCTTTTTTCTCATTTAGATCAAAAGGTTACACACAACAAAGAAAGGCCTGTGTGGAAAAGAAAAAGCACCCTGTACACACTTCTGTGCACTTTTACACAGTCAAGACTATTGATTGGTCAGCTGCCCCAAAGGTGTGTGCACGTCTGTGCAGTGTGTGTGTGTGTGTGTGTGTTGATGTCTGGATTCGACCGTGTCCTGATGAGGTTGTCGTCTCTTATGCTGTTTAGGCATAACGGAGGTCTTTGCAATTACCAAACACTGTAGAAAGGCTTTCATGTCTCTCCCCCGCTGTGACAGGATAAGGACGAGGACACACACACACACACACACATATACACACGAGAGACTGGGTCCTTTCAAATACACACAGAAACATGCATATGGTTGCCCCCCTGTTCAATCTGCGTACGGTTCAGTTCAAAGGAGTCCAAGCGAGGTGGCGGCCTGTGCTACTTTTCCATCTATTAGCCTGGCCCACCATCTGCAGTGATCTAGTGAGGAGTGGGTTTTATGAACTTCATAAAGGGATGGTTATTAGAGCATCAGAGTGGAGATGGGCTGTCGGGCCTTTGAGTTTAGCAGCAGGGGTCCTGAGTGCTTTGATGTGAATCATACTGTTAAATAACTTTTGAGAGGTAGAGAGCGCTACTGAAACCTTACAAAAGGCCAAGCCCCAGTTATATAATTGATAAATGGCCCAGTTTTTGACTTTTTCTTTATTTCCTCTTTTTTCTTTTACACCTCGAGTAAACATCAGCGTGAGACAACAGTGAGACATTTGTGAAAGACATTCTCAGGTACACATTGTGAAACTGCACTCCATATTTCTTCATCACATTGCAAACCAGCTGCCCTCTAAAAATTAAATCAAAACATCCACTCTTTCTCTCAAAGAAAAAAACCCATGCCATGACAGTTGCAAGAACTGTCACAAGGTCAATTTAGCAGGTGTTCTGGGGCTTTCAATCATATCACATGATCACATGATATCACACATCAATTGTCATGGATTGTAAATGGTCAAATTTTCATTTTTTCTTTGCGCTCTAAAGACTTCTCATCTGTGTCAGTGAGGTTCAGAGTTCATGCTTGACCTTGGAAGCAGCAGTTGTGAAAACAATCTCCCCACAAGGTCCATTTAGTAGCTGTTCTGGATTGTTTGATCATATGACTTGATCTTCATCAACAGTTGTCATAAAGTTGAAAAATAAATCTTCAAGATTTATTTCAAAATTCATTATAACATGATGCCTAAATAATGCATGGGGCAGCCTAATTTGATCTTTGGTTATTCATTTCTTCAGCTCAAACAGACACGGTGTTTTGGATAATGTCACCATCCTGGTAAGGGATGAAATAAGAAGTGCTGGTTTTGATTATGGCCTTTTCAAATTTTGAGAACACACCCAAGCTACGGGTGCCATAGCTTTGGAGTTAAGATACCGTGGATGAACTGTAATGTCCCCGGTTTAAAAATGCCCCAAATTGCTTTCAAAAGAAGAACACACACCTAAATAAGTGCAGACTAGAAAATGAAACACAACTCTTTTCCAACATACCATGTTTTTATCCACCAGATGTTTTATTTTGTGAGTGGCTATTTTGCCTTCATTAGTGTATACTGGATAAGATTTGTGTGGCTGGTTTTATTTTGATGGGATCACAGCATTTTTACAACAAGGTGGAGCAAGTGTCCTGTGTGAGGAGAGGATAGAAAGTCTTTGTTCACAACAGCGACAGTGGTGGGAAGATGTGGGAAATCAGGAGAGCATCCTGATTACATCCTGAAGCCTCAGTGGAGGATCAGCACCCAGGTCAGACACAGACAATGTATTGTTAAGCTTCTGACCTGTCAGTGGAATCCCTTTATATCCTTTAATTGCAGGAAAAAAATGTTCGCTCTCCCTTTCTATGGTTTATAAATCACATCTAAGATGTAACAGCTGGCCTTAAGTGCACACTATGGCCTGAAGGTGGTGCTGCTAATCCATATTCCAGTTACCAACGTTATCCCCAATATAAGCAGGATCCTCTAGCAGAAAACTACAGGGAAAATACAGACTTAATCCAACAGTCAAATCATACTAGATCACACTATTCAGACCCTTTGCAATGGATCATACTGCCTGTTTATATATGGATTTCGATATGGTTGAATTTGCAGTCATACAACTGCTTTAAATGAGATTAAATCTTTTGACAAACTACCATAAACTCAACTTTAATGTGTCTAAAGGACACATAATTTATAATAACTATATATTAAATATGAATTATACATATATTTTTTTTACTTCCTTTAAATCTTTAAAGGTATACCTGGCTTGTATTAAGGCCATGTATAGTATTTTGTAAACAGTTGTAATACTGCTCAAATAAAGGGCTTTCATAGGTTTTAACACATTCACTGAAACAAGAACTGATGATGACAAATGAAGGACAAATTTACTTGTTTTGGTAATAGTATACATATCATCATTATCATATATTTTTATTTCATCTTAAAAGTAGCCTCCTCCTTAACACTATGACAGCAAATAGAACTCCACAAACAGACAAATCAAGTGCAGTACAATAAGATGCTGAAAATAAATTATGAGTTAATGTAATAAGACTAGATTCATCTGTATTATAGGGTGCTGATATGTCAGAAAATATGATTGTATCATATGAGAGATTTACTGTGGGCCTATCTGTAGCTGAAGCATCAGTGTCCACTAGATGGATCCCTACACCACTCAGACGGGAGTTCTGCTCTCAAGTTGCTGCTGAGAATCATCTCCGAGTTGAACAAGATTTGTTGATCGATCAAATCTGTAGGATCTGCAAATAATATTTTACAGGTGATGTCAGGTGGGAGAGGATGCGGCTGCGCACAGAGAGAGCCACCTCTCTGTGCTCTCAGTGGAGACTCACGTGGACAGTTTCCCCTGACGTAATCACCTCAGCCCGGTAGGTGGCGGACTGTCCAAGCGAATATAATCAGATAAACGAGCCGAAATTCGGATGAATCTACCGGCTACCAAACATACTGTGCACCTGGTGGATCTGAGCCAGGGCCAGGTTGTGTCTGCAGCTTTTACTTTATAGTTTTACAGAACAATTTAAAGAATTATTTTATTATTGAGCTATTGTGTTTTCACCTGCTGACCACAGTACAGCCAATTAAAGGGTGACAGGGAGCCGTGTGCGGAGGGGATCCGCGTCTTATAGGCATACTGCAACGCCGTGACGCAACTCTCCTGCTGCAACACAATAAAATATGAATCACAGTGCCGACCATGGGACGCTTCTTCTTTGGGTACAAATATCAGTTTAAATGGTGAGAAGGAAGGGGTGTGCCGCTGACCGTCTCCCATTCACCAAAACAATACACATCCAGAGGGCTCGTGCATTTGTGGCGTAAAAAAGAAAAGAAAAAAGACGCTGTGTCGGGGATCAGGTTTGATCACTGTGGCGCTTTCGGCGGTGGACTCTCGCTGGGTGCACAGAGCAGCCAGCCCATCGGCCGCCCGCCGTGCTCCGTCCCTGAAAGCGCTCCACGCAGGGATCCTCCTCGCAATACGCAGACTAAAAGCGCTAAGGTTAGATGCAGAGCGAGACCAAGTGAGGAGCACATGAAGATGCGATAACTACGGTAAGATGAAAGGTGCGTTGGCTTTTTCTTTTCTTTTCTTTTTTGTCGGTTTGCTTTGAGAATCAGCTGTTGGGTCCATGGATGTGTTACATCCGGTTCTCTCAGACATAAACCAGCGCCGAGCTAAAGACAAAATGTGAGGAGGACAAAGGGGCGGATTGAGCTAGCGGAGACGTAGCTTTAGATATTTTTCTATTAGATTATTAGTGTTAATCGAAAAGAAAAGCACTAGCAGAAATGTTCCCTTCCTTTTACAGCAAACACATTAAATAAAGCAGTCAGCATGCTACAGTATAGGGCAGTGTACTCTGGTGTACCTCCCTATTAAAGTACATTGGATCATGTTGTCTATTACAGCTGTGTGGGCTGATTATTTATTCTAGGAAGTGGCACTGTCTGATGCATCTGTGGGGCAAGTGTGGCTCACTATCTATGTAGCCTGCTGTGAACTGTACATGAGCTACTGGATCCTCTCCTCTCCTCACTTTCTGGTTCTCCTTCTAGTTGGCCACAGCATCACAGCCATGCAAAACATCAATTAATCAGAGTTTTATCTCTGTCACCTAATTACGCCAAATCACTGTAGGCCTATGTGACACTGCTTTTCGGATCATTTAGAGGGAGTTTCTGCCCAGTGTCCCCATGTGATAATATGGCTTCTAATAAAAGAGTGTGTGAAAATATGTTTTAAAAAGTGGCTAGATACACAAGTTGTAGAAGTAACTACTGTAAGATCTTGCATTACACTGAGCTTTTATCACTCTGCCATCCTAATGTCCCACTCACATCTGAAGTTGTGGCTGTTTAAAACATCAAGTTTCATGCAAGACACAAGTTCACAACATTAGTATGAGATGTTGTATATGATGGATAACAGCTGTGCGTTACCCATTAAACAAATGCATCTACCTGTCTCTGTGTTTCTAGGCATGTTAGCACCATGTTCCATGGCTGTAAAGTGTTCAGTGTGTCGGTGCAGGTTGTGTTGCATAAGGAGACTGAATGCCTCTAAAATCTCAAGCTAAGACTTTTCCTCTCCTCCTTTGACCTTGTGTGTGTGTGTGTGTGTGTGGGGGGGGGGGCGCTGGAATTGATCCATGGGCTTGAACGGCTGCTCCCTGCCTCACTTTCCTCTCCTTAAATTGTGTCTCCTTCATCTCGGCTTCTCTTCACTCAATCCCAACCCTCATTCACATCCTTAACGTTGTTACACATGCACCTGCCTCCTGTCTGAATGCAAAGATGTGTGTTTGTATATATATTTACATTTTAATTTATATCTCTTTTTTTCACAACATCTGTGTCCCACACTGAAGTGTGTTTGTAGATGAAGGGGGTTTATGTCAGCAAGTCTAAAGGGAATACTAAAAAGCTTCCTTAGACAAACAGTGGCAGCTGAACCATCTGAATAAGGGGGCTGTCAGAAGGTCTTCATTCTGTAACACGGGAGATTCACAGAAAAGCCAAAATACAACAATAACTAAGAAAACATTGATTTGTGTGTGTAAGTATAACGCTGAAGAAGTGGATGTTATTGGATGCGACTATGTGTGTGTGTTCTGCAGGCTGCAAACTTTCAAGTTGAACTGCAGTTCACATTTTGCGCAAAGTTAAAATAATTCAGCTTGAGGGCGTCTTGCGAGCTGGCTCTGAGTCAGCGCTGACCCTGATATTCCCCCTTCATGTGTCAGTGTTTAAGCCCACATGTCTCCACGCTATGCTGGTCAAGGTCAGGACAGTGTACAAGTTTGTATGTGCTTGTGTTGCACGTATTTCAATCTGGGAACCAGTTTTAGTTCTAAAGCTTTTAAGGTGATGTCAACTTTGAGAAGTGAGATCAGTAATACAATAATTTAATTGTATAATGATGACTACATGATGCTGTACATTATATGACATTCAAAGTCATATACTTTGACTACATACTATACCATCAGTATGAGATGGGGAAATAAGAGACATTTGTTACATATCCAATATGTAGAAGAGGAAGGTGCTAGAGGCCACCCACTACATATTAGATTTCTATAATAGTAATCACCAGGAGAATTCCTGCTACTCAGTTTGGATGTCAACTGATACAAAACTGAGCCAGATAAAACAATTTATGTGTGGATATCTTAGAGGACAGAGGATATAGAATAGAAGACTAGAGAACAGAATATGTGTATTGTTCCTGTTAGGAGTTTTGAGAAGTAAAGTTGCATGTCCATGCTTCAGCTCATATTTGTTAGACCCCAACTTCTCCTTTATAAATATCAAAATTAATTTGTAAATACTGTCATACTATGCACTATAGCACTCTGCCGTATAGCATTTCCACTGTCATGTTCTTATTTTGTTCACCAGACATGAGTTTTGTCCTCAAAGGTGCAACTGAATCTAATGTTCCCCTTGTTCTAAGGTTGATAGCAGATCCTTGCATGATAAGATGATGGATGATGCCAGCATGGTGAAGTTAAGTATTAGCCCCCCACAGGTGTTAGTTTGATGACTTTTAACTGCTCTCACTGGGCTGGAGGTACATTTTATACCTTTGCGCTGGGGAAGTTTTTCCGGGTTTTGGGTCCTCTGTGCCAATTTAGTTTCCAATCTTCATGCTATAGCATACAATGATATTTTAGGCAATAGTGTGCTTCCAAAGCACAAAGCAAGGTTCATAAAGTATTGGTGGAAGAACTTGACTGACCCGCACAGAGCCCTTCAACACCTTTGGGATGAGTCTGTAACCCAGACCGTATAGCACAACTTCAACGACACTCTTGTGTCAGAAGTGGTGCAGATTACTGCAGGCAGGTTTCAAAATCTTGTGGATAGCTCATGTACTGTACATGCACATTATCCTACACAACACTCACTGTTTAAATGGAAAAGCCAGTGCAGCAGCCAGCAGCATTTGTCACTAAGACGAGCAGCCACAAGTGTCACAGCTAATGGCTTCTGACGCTGCCGTGCGTGCGTGCGTGTGCACTCTCTGACCAGCTATTCACCAGGATATGAATTTAATAAAAGCATGCTGACAAAGCACATGCTCCCAGCTGAGCTATCCTATAAGCAGTGATTTACTGCAGCTGAAAAAAGAAGTCATTCTGCTGAAGCTACATCTGTTTGTTACACTAAAGAGAAAGAGACAGTAATGGGTGGTGCTTTCCTCTCATTGTGGCAATCTAGCCAAACAAGAAGTTAATGTTAGAGAAAAAGAAGGAAGTCTTTGTTGACTAGATCACAAACAGAGATTTGACCTGCACCCTGAATACACACTTGGTATGCACACACTGCATTCAGCAGGCAGGCCAGTTGTCATATGGTGAACGCAGTGTAGGTTACGTGTAGGTTAACTGATACACGCCTGCACTTCACTCAAACCCAAACCAACTATGAATTCTATGAGTACTGTCTGTGTAGCTAAAGCTTGGTATGTCTTGTTCCGCTGTGCCATAGAGCTCCATTGTTGTTCAAAAACTGTTAAGAACACATTTATTTTGAGTCAGTCTGACACCGACATGCTGCTTCTCCTTTTTGAGTAACGTTTGCTAAAAGCTACATTGCCCAGCTGTTATTTGTGCCCCTTTTTAAAAAAATATTTACATCTTCATTAGGATCCAATACGCTTGTTGGTTTTGGTCTTTTCGTGGGATTTGTTGACAATAACAAAAAATATAAAATAACGCTAGGTTTATCCTTTGAATATGACATTGGTGTGAGCCCTACTTTATCTCCATCAGCCTGTTATTACCACAGTATTCAGATATGATCTATGCATCCTTAGATAATGAATTTATCGTATCTTACAGTCGCACACAGTACACTTGAGGTATGACTCCTAGTTATATGTTAGTTGACTATTTACAGTATTGACCACCTAGCTAAACTACCATTCAGCTAAAGTGTATGCTAACGCAATGCTGTTGCATCTATTTATGTTTTATATAAAGTAAGTGGGCCTTTCAACTTTTACAGGTGGATTTCTGTAAGATTCTTCATGTACAGCCTTATCTTAAATCACCGAAGGCGCCACTATCCGATAACGCATGTTTGTTCTAATTAAGATGGAGACAGGGAGCTTTTCTGTAACTGACATTTCAGAAAAGTGTCGCCCAGCTCTCACTTACCACCCGCGCTGCTGACTTTGAGTGACTGTGTAACTAATATGCTCATTCTGCTCAGTCTCTGTGCTGATGCGTCTATTGTGTGGCACATCACTGTCAAAAATGGGGGGGGAAATGTAAGTGGATTAGATATTTTGAGCTGCTTTCAGTGGCCTAGAATCTTCTAATGATGTAGGTCTGGCTGGCTGTGCTGCCTCTCGAAGTCTAGCAGGAGGTACTTGAGGTAAACACGGTGTACAAACATAAATGTAATTTATGTGAGCACTGTGAGAGCGTGCAACAACCCTACACATTGATCCATGAATACTAATTTCAAATATTATATTTAGGATTCTTCCTTTTTCTTCTCTTATTAGCCACAGGTTATCATCTTCCGGTCCTCATTTTCACAGTCTTGCTTTTATGGCTTTTGATCACTAATCACACTTACTGTATGATTCTGCACTACTAAAAGTAATATCCTGTATGGCCATCAGGAATGGTGCATAACAGCATTTCTAATATTAATATTTGTCTGTAAATACACTCACAGTTGATGTTTTTCTGTCTTTCTCTGTCTCTGCACCCCCACGTCTTCCTCCCTCCATCACTCCATTCATCATGTAATTGGGTGGATTATGACTAATACCAAACCCTCCGGCTGTTTGCGGGCTGTCAAGCAACTTTTACACCGATCATAAATTGCTTAATATATTTGGATGCCTGCATGTTTATGTGTGTGTTCAGTCAGCACAGCGAGTTCAACCACCTTTTGATCTCGAAACTGTCTAAATCGGATTAGGCGGCACCAGACATCGATATTTATCTAAGTGGAGCCCATATGGCACTACTTGAGAAAATCAGCAGCTTGTAATGATGAAAACAAGCATTTATGTCTTGATGCTCACAGGAAAGATCGGAGTCTACTGCTGAAGTTGTCAGGAGAACCTGTATTGATGTTGACAACCATAATTAGAGGTTATTATTTGATCAGGCGCTCTTTCATCTTTTAGACGATGTTCCCCAATACAGCTAAATGATGTACAAACACACACTTTCTTTCTGTCTTTCACCCTTCTCAAAGAGGTAGGCCTAGATCCAAGCTTTTTCCATTCTTTTTTGTGCTTTTGTTTAGCGCCTACACATACCACACACACACACACACACACACTGAGAGCCCTTCACTGAAGATCTTGTGTTAACAAACACTCAACACACTCCTAGGAGACCAAGGTTATACAATAAGGAGGAGCTGCCCTGTCAAACAAAAGGACGTAAGTGCAGAGAAAGATGAAAGCTTCACTGTTGGCATGGCAACCACCAGATGATCTGCACGGCAAGGTTTGACGTGTTGACTGTGGATTCTGGGTTAGAGAGAGAAAGAGAGAGAGAGAGAGGTGAAGAAAACTGGTTTGATCCAGTGCAGCTGCGTGAGTGCTCTTTATCTCCCTGGCTGTTGTTTTATTGTTGTTTTATTCTCCTTTCATTAAGATAGGGCTGCATGATTCAGAGCAGCAATGCTCACCATCAAAACCTCTGCTCAGTGTTTCCTCTGATGCTGCTGGAGCTCTTAATACTGCCAGTCGATGTCTCAGACCCTGGAGCAGCTCTGCACACAGTTTGTGTGCTCACATGTGCATTTGGAGGTTTGAGTGCATGTTTGTTGCTGTTATGCAAATCTATTGTCTAACAGGCATATTGACACATCACACATTCATATTGAGTATCAGGCAGTCAGTGTTGTTCACTGTCAATATGATGGAGGTCCCCAACTGGAACAGCTACATCAAAACAGTCTGTAAAGCCAGAATTAGCTATTTTAATTTTTTTAATTAGTCTGTTTTATTGCGTTTGATAGGAGTCATTCTTTATCAAAGGCCAAATATATTCAGTAGTAGAGTTTCCTATATTAATCTGTAACATTGAATAGGTGTTCTTCAACAGGGCTTTTGAGTAATATGCCATTCGTGCTGTTTCATAGGATGTTTTGCAAACTCTGGAGGAAACATTGCACTATTTGGTCAATATTCAATTATATTGAATCAATCTGGTATGATTAGTCCACTGACAAGTCAATCAACAGAAAATCAATTGGCAACAATTTTATCAACAGAAAATACATTTTAATCAAGAGAAAATTAATTGGCAACAATTAAAAAATGTGATTAATTTTAATTTCTTACAGCAAAAATGCCCAAAATTTACTGGTTCCAGTTCCTCAAATGTAAATATCTCTCTTCTATGTTATTAAAATTCATATTTTTGGGTTTTGGTCAGATAAAACTTGTGTTCTGGGAAATTGTGATTCCCCCCCCCCCACCACTAATTTATGGCATTTTATAGAGTAATCGATTAATGGAAAAACAATTAGTTGCAGCCCTATTATTGAATATTGGCATTATTCTTTGTCTGCAGCTTAATTAAAAAAAAGTTAACACCGTTTTGATCAAACCTTAATAATCACTGACTTATGTGCGGCAGATACTGCTGTGGAGAGAGCAGTCATGCTCAAAATATTTGTGCTTGCATCACTTTTTTGCCTTTTCCTGGAAAGCCAGTCATCTCCCCTCCATCTCCCTTGAGGCTCAGTCCTTTTCTTGTCTTCATGCACACCCCTTTATTCATCTGTCTATCTGTCCTCCAGCAAGAGCTTTAAGTGGCCAGCCCCGGTGTTATGGGACTAACACCTCAACAGCTATTTTAAGAACTGCTGCTTGTGTTGCTTCTTCACTGTCAGGTCAGAGGTTCCTTCTTTGGTAAGTAAAAGAGGGTGTAGTTCGACACGTAGGTCGAACTACAGATGATCTGACAATGAACCTGCCATTGCTTTATCCATGCTAAGTTCTTCTTCTTGTCCCTTGTCTATTTTCCTGTCTTGTCTCATTGTTTTTTAGAAGAAACAATGAAAACAACCAACTTGCCATTTCTCCCCTTATTCCATTGTTGCCTTCCTTTTAATATAAGTGTACAGTACATCTACACATATGTGGGAATGCAGTACTGTATGTGTTGTAACTAGGGTGCTAGTGATGACTGGGACCAGTGGTCCCTGGAGCATGAAAAAAGGCTTGTGGTGTGTTTACCTGTTCTCTGCTGTTACGTGACTGTGACCTGTGCTGGAGGACAAGGGACCCTCCTCAACCTTTGTGTCTTTTTCTATTTCCCTCTTACTAGGTGCTTTAGGTGCTCTCTGCTCATTACCTGACTCAGTACACCCTCCCTTTGTTGTCTCACTTTTGTTTCCATGCGTACACATCCAGGGAACTGCATGCTTCTGTGTATGTGTGTGTGTGTGTGTGTGTGGGCTGTTAGTGTCAACCCGCTGCGCCGCCAGTCTCTCTCTGTGCGTCCCGTGTTCATCGCCGATCTCTCTGTCTCACCCGATCTATCTTCCCGCTGTCACTCTCCCTTTTTAATGCCTCTCCGACTTGGTTCTTACTTGACCTGCTCTCCATTTTCCTCCTGTCCCATTTTTCCACACAGTTATTCGCTCAGTATGCTCCTGACGCCATCCTTTATTTCTTTTCCTCGCTTGACTTTTCTATTTGATCTTTCCTCTGTGGAAATCTAGCATGCTAGCATAAACATCCTTCAGCAGAGGTCGTGTCTGTCTGTCCTCGACACCTGCTGACGCATCCAATCACATTAGCACACTGTTATTTAAAGAGAAGTATTCAGTAGTCTGGGATTTTTATCAAGTGCAACCAAGGAACTACAGTGACAAGAGTCTGGCACAGATTAGGGTGAACTGAAGGAGACAGAATGGTGAAGTTCTTAATTGAACAAACACAGCAATCAAAAATCCAACTGAAATACCCACAAAATATATCATAATGCAAGAAATCCCACTTTCAGCGTGGTTTGCTCAGCTCGCATTCTCCTCGTCATTGCAAGGTTGTGGATGTGTTATTTCCAAATCAGAACACAGGATTGAAAGTGTGTTTTTAAAAGGCAAACTCTCAGCAACTGCTGAAGTAACTGTTGAGTCATTGGTATTGATCCATGACTAACTCCATAACTCCCACAAATACAGATATATTGTGGCCATTTTGTGCTAAGAGACTGTAAAATCTTAAATGTGAAAAAAGGTTGTATAAAGCCAATTGTGGCTCCAGAGGGAGTTGCACAAAGTCTGATAAATTGCCTCAGGTGATGTCACTTGAGTCAGCATCGGTTAATGCTGAAGACTACCTGTTTGAAAATGAAAAAAAATCTGTGTGTGAAGTTAAAGAAAGAAATAAGCTTACCAGACCTTTGTAGCCCACTCCTGAGCTGCTAGCCTCAAGCAGAGATACATTGGCTGCTGCTGGCATAATGCACCCAAGATCTCAGAAAGTTGAGTTGCATTGTGGGTAATGTTGGCCCCTATTTTTATCCCTTTTTGCTGTCCATTTCCTGTGCTCACATACTAATAAAACATTTTCATCTTCATCACATTCTATTTATGTACTGTAAAACTAAAATGTTTAAGGTTGGCATTACAAGTGTAAATTGCTGCACAACAACCATAATCTCTAAATGTGAAAATGTACCCCGGTCCATGCTCCCTGGAATTGTGTGACTCTTGTTTAAGGACAGTGGGTCCTCACAGGGTAAGAAGGAACACACATACACACTCCCCCTCCCATCCACATGTCCCCTCGGGGCCTGATATTTGTCAGGGTGTGTGACAGTCCAGAAGTATCTACCCATCCATCAAATGCAGAGAGAGGAGAGGGAGCTCAGGTGAGTGTCTGTCAAAAAAGAAAGAGACTGAAAAGTAGATGCATATGGAATCTGCTGCAGCATCTCTCAGTCCCAGTATATCAGCTGTGGTTTTAGTAATGAGCAGAACATAAAGAAAACTGTAGCGAATGCTGTATTCTGAGGCACAGGTGTTAAATGAATTAAGAGAACTTCTTGCCCCTGAAAAATATGTATGTATAAATAAATATGTGACTAAATTGGTGGTTTTCAGTGGTTCATTCAACTGGTAGAAGAGCAATATGATATGCTGATGGTGACACAAACTGACCATCTCAATCTCTCTTTCACTCTGTACCTCCCTCTTCTCATTCTCCTGTATTTTTCCCATCTTTGCCCAATTATGAAGACACAAAGTTTAATGGTATCAATGTATTTTGAGTTGAAGCTTTTTAATGTAGAAGTAGTTCAATGCACAGCATTTTCTGTGCCATATTCTGCTTTTCTCTCAAGTCTCCCATGTACTTTGCAGCCCTTTTCTTTTCTATTGTCTGTTCAGCCACTTATACCCTCCTCTTTCGTCTCCCTGTGTGCTGGCTTTAGCTGATTAGAGTGGCCCTGCTTGCTTTGATTAATTGGATGAGTCTCCTCTCCTCTGCTCTTCATCCAACCATCTAAAACAAACACAGGGCTTTTAATGGCAGTGGTATCTTGATGAGAGAAAATAATTAAAACTGTGGCTGTGTCAGGAAACATTTTGCAAGTTGCAATTTATTCAACCTGAAAAGTACAAGACATGTTTCTAACATGTCATCCAGGTTTTAGCTCTCATATAGCATAGGATCTTTTGATGTATGAATTCATAGCAATACATACAGTATTTTATATATATTTTAACAATGCAAAATAAAAGACTAACTGTGCAAATACAAAAAGGCACCAGAGAAATTGAAATGTACAAGGAAATAACAGAAAATGTAGGTGTCTACAAAATTATGTATATTATAATCCCTATGTAGCTTCAGGCAAGCATCAAGAGCTAAGACAACTGCAACTAAAAATTATTTTCATTATCAATTAATCTGCCAATTATTTTCTTGATTAACCAATTATCATTTAGTCTATAAAAGGGTTGTGAAAAACTTTTATAACAACTTCCAAGAGCCCATAATGACATCCTTAAATAGCATGTTTTATCTGAAAAACGGTCCAAAACCCAAACGTATTTTCAGTTGCTATTATTTATGACAAAAAAGCAGCAAATCCTCTTATTTAGGAAACAAACCAACAAATGTTTGGTAGTTGTGCTTGAAAATGAGTAATTGATTATCAAAATGGTTGCTAATCATTTGTTTTCTTGATCGAAATCATATGTGTGTTTGCCACGTTGAATCTGGATGTCAGAAATTTTATTTGTGTGCCTTTTCAGTTGTGTGTGCATGTGACTGTAGTACACAAACGGTACACACCAGTACACACTTAACATGACAATTTTAGAATGGAAGGTTTCTTCATCAGTAGTTTGCATGATTTGGTGTGAGATGCTGTCTCTTTTGTCCTCCTAAACCTTGACTCCAAGAAAACTTGGAACCATTCTTCTGTGCACACCCCATCGACCTCCAAAATCTTTTAGTCCGTCCTTCAGGCTTTGATGACAGCAACAACCACTTCCATCTCCATGTCTCCCCACTCATCTCCTCCCTCCTCTCTCCTCTCCATCACTTTCTCTCATCTGTGCCATCCTCCCTATTTTCTTTCTCCATCTTTGCCTTTCTGCCATCTTTAAGTGAATTCAACTTCAAATGCTTTTTTCTGAAAGGTCGTTTGCAGCCTCCACAGACCCCCCCAAGGCGATTCATCTTTCTTCTTTTTGTTGCTCTTTTTTTTCTGTCTCTCTCTTTCCTAGTTTTTATTCGATCTGCTTTGCCCCTAGCACAGCCATGACAGAAGCAACAATCACTCACACACACACACACACACACACACACATACTCAAAATGACACACACAAACCCCATTGTAGCACAGCCAAGTGAATGGCTGGCTGGGAAAGTCAAATGCTCTGTTATTTCATCCCAGCAAATACAATCTCTGGAGATGCGATGCCAACCAGGGAGCCCGAAGGGGCAACAGGCTTTTTCAGAAATGCAGACAAACACACAAGCTAACCGCTCTATTGTTTCCCTCTGTCCCTCCTTATTCCATTATAGGCCATTTTTATCAACCAGCTGAAAGCCAGAGTGTCTCTGTGTGTGCAAACAGATGTTTGTGTGTGTCGTTCTGTACATGGGTGCATATGTGTGTATGTGCTTGTCTTACTCCGCCTGTTCGATAATGCTAACCAGGAATGATCGACTCTATGCGATGTGAAAGAATAAATGGGCACAATAACTCAATAACAACTTGAGGCCTCATTCAGGGAAATCACTGCATGATTAATGACTTTGTTGCTGCTGTGTTGAGACTGTACAATAGACGCCTTGTTCCTGTGATCACTGAAGCCTAACAGCTGCTTTGTTTTGTGATTATGTCCTGCATATTTTTAGGCTTGGGTGGGGGAAGGAGGGTTTGTTATATTTATGTATATGTTTATGTTTCTTAGGAGCTCGAAGAGCACAGATATGAAGCAATACATGACAGTCATAGCCTGGTAAAAGACAAAACTTAAGGACAAAATGACAGACGCAACAAATAAAATTAGCCATATCAGAAAAATATTTGAGCTATAAATATACATGCTTAAAAAGACTAAATAAGAATACTTGCCTCTCAGGATTTTTTGTTGATTGAAATCTGTGCATTTTGAGGTTTATAATTTGAAATGAATTACTACACACAAGATTTCCACCTTTTTTAACCACATCATTTTAAAGCTGTACTGATTCCTATTTCTATTTAAACAATGTGTTAAATGACTATGTACAATGTGAAGGATGTTGTTCAGAGTGAATAAGCCACAGAGAATTATTACTTGACTCTGTAGTTCCAATCAGTTATAAAGAGCATTTTAGCAGCTTTCAGCTGGAGCAGGAGTTGGTGGTGACCAAAACAGAGGTAAAATGAATAGTGGACCTACATTCACCAGATGGCCATAAACATGACCCCTAATGAATGTTAATGTTGCTTTGTATCTGCTGGATGTGTAAATACGCCTCTGTTTGCTAAGATGCCATATCATCTTTGTATGGTGATAAATGTCAGTGCTGTGTTTTCAGCTTGTTGCACTGCCCTCAAGTGGACAAAATAATCAATTAATGCAATTTTAAAATAATAAAAATAGTCAGAGTAGTAGCCTTCCCTTTTGTTTTTCCTTTCTCGTCTTCACCACCTCACGGCATTTAGCCATCTGCAGTCTGCCCCCTGTGGAGGGTGAAGTTAAATACAGCCTTACTCCTAAAGGCTCATGTGTTCTGAAGTAACCCATTAATCATGTTGCCATAGTGTGGGTGAGTGAGTTGGATGCTGGTAAGACAGAGAGAGGCCAGGCCTGAGAACGATTCAGTCTGTCAGCTACAGCCCTTGCATAATGAGGGCTAATGGGTCGGGGAGCATGGACATACCTGTCCACACTATTCACATTAGGATGAATAAAGAGCTGTTCTCGTGTGTCCTCGTGTGTGTGTGCGCGCGCGCGCGTGTGTGTGTGTGTGCATGGATAGTGTGTGGAGCATGTGGAGATCTCTGACGTTATTTAATCACATTGCTGATTTGCACTGCAATTTCTCAACCTCCTTCCTTGCACCGATGTTTCATACCAGTGTGTCTGTGGTTATTAACAGTGTACTGCTTCTGTCTCTATCTGTCTCTCCCAGGCTTTGAGCCCTGTGCAGGGTGATGATGAGCAGTCAGGGCAGGAGCACCAGGGGAAGTGCTCAGCATGCTGACACTCCTCCCCCTCGTCCCGCCCCAGGACCCAAGCTGCAGGTGCAGCGCTCCCTCTCTCGTGACACCATCACCATCCACTTCTCTGCTCTGGGGAAGGAGGAAGACGATGAGGATGAGGAGCTTTATGGAGTACCTGTTGCATCTGCTGGGACTAAATCTGGGCTTGATGGTGCAGGGGGACTTCAAGGTCTAGAAGCTTCAGGGGCTGATGACCAGTCTATCACCAAGGGCTTGGAGGCAAAAGAGGAGCTGCTGTTTGAATCTGCTGGTGTTGAGATCTCATCAGATGCTGCTGTGCTTCCTGTTTCATCCACCACTCTGTCTGTGCAGTCCCCAGACCCTCACCCACACACACCCTCTCCAGCCATGAATATTATCCCCACCTCCACCCACTCCCACCTGGGCTCCAACCCTCCTGCCAGCTCCTCCTGGCCCTCTGACAGACCCTCAGCCAATCCCCCGTCCACGAGCTCCAGCTCCTCCTCCCCTTGCAAATCTGCATCGCTGACCTCCTCCAAACCTTTCCTCAGCCTGGTCAGATCCTTGTCAAATGAAGTTGAGTCTCGAGAAACCACTCCTGCGCCTACCACTGTTACACCATCGCACGCACGCCACCGTCAGTTAATGAAATCTTTTGTTAAGTCTCTTTCCACAGACACTTCAGTGGCCGAACATCAGGAAGGACCTCTTCATCATTTTCTTCATCATCCCCCTCATCAGCAACAGCAAATACAACCATCCCATCGGCCTCCACCTCGCAACATGCAGCTCTTCAAACAGTTCTCTCAGCCCCGCTTATCCTCCTGCCCCGTCATTGTCACTCAAGCAGGTGGAGACTCCAAAACAGCCCCCTCTTCCCCCATCATGTCCCCAGATGGTAGGTCTTTCTTCAAGGTCCAAGAGGTGGAGGCCAGGATAGAAGATACCAAGCGGCGGCTTTCAGAGGTGATGTCAGACCCCCTGCAGCTTTTTAGTAAGATCATGGGGGACGAGTCTGGCATGGGAGCTGCTGGAAGTGCCACTCATCGAGCCAAATCGCTGTCCTCCAGTGCATCAGAGCTCAGTGGAGTGGCAGCAATAAACGGACACACAGAAGGTAACAACAACTATAGCATCAAGGAGGAGGAAGGGGTAGATGGGGAAGAAGAGGAAGAAACCCCCACAGGCAAGGGCCCTGACTCTGTTTTTTTCTCCTTCCCACCACTGGCACCAGCCCCAGCCCTCATGCTGGCCTCCTCATCCACTTTCCCAAGATCTCCTTCTCTCACTCTGGGCCACTGCTCTATGTCGGCCCTGGTAGCTCGACAGGAAGACGAGGACTTCTGTGAACTGTACAGTGAAGACTTTGAGTTAGGTACGGATACAGAGACACCAGATGGGGATCGTCCTCGGTGCCGGCAGCCTCATACTGGTAGCACTGAGTTGTGTAGTGAACTTGACACAGAGGAGGAGGAGAACGAGGAGGAGGAGTTGAAGACTTTACCTGTGACTGGCCTCATCTTCGTGACACAGATGGTATACTCATATTTAGTCCTCCCAGTGCCACCATATGTATGTGCAGTGGTGCATGGAATGGTAGCTGGATTCATGTTGGCCTTGCTGGTCCTTTGGCTGTCCTCTCCTCGATGCTCCTCATCAGGGACAAGAAGAAGGAGGCGAAGGATAGAGCACTGGAATGTGGCCCAGTTGGATATCAAAGAACCAGGAATCTTCAAGGTGAGATGTTTGGGCCTGTTGCTATATGACTTAAAATGTAAACTTGTTTTCTCCCACTCCATGTAAGCTTTTGGATCTTGTTCTCAAAGACCTTGGAGGTCTCGCCGGTTGTTCTTGCTTCACTGGCTCTAGGACTACCATTAAGATCTTGCTCTGCTGCAGTCAATTTCACATCTAAGATGCATGCTTTGCGCAGATTTATACTTCTTTGGTGATTTCACGAAAGTCACAGATTTGAATGCAAACTTGCAAAAAACACCCTGTTCTATAAGCCAAGAATCAAGATAACATATATTAGATTTTGCCTTACAGGTTTTACACATTTAGTTGATAGCATTAGTGTCATATATGGCTATGGCACTGCATTTATCTTACCATGCCTTGGAGAAACGATCATAAGTGAGAATGCCAAACAATGCTCAGAATGCAACACTCGTGTTTGTTTACTATCAAGCATCATGCTGGTAATAGGCAGGATTGTTGTCCCCAAGAGCTTTGTTTTGTATCTTTAGACTATGTTCTTCACTCTATCATTTTAACATCCTTTCGCACTAGCCAAGCACTGAAATTTCCCCTGTTGGTTCAATTGAATAGGCTTTGCTCACAGAGCCTCCTTTGGGACTGATAAGGTGGGAGTTTGGATGCAAATTAAACTATATACAGCCTCATGGGGACCGGCAGCAACATATTGGGTTTATATTATACTTTTTCTCCAGTGACAGCTACAGTTTAGTTTTGAACCAAACGTTTGAATGAGAGCACCACCACATTTGCCCCCTGTTCTCAGTTAACCTCACTCTGGTATAGAAACTCTTCTAGAAGAGAAATGTTTAGTAGTTTGTGGGAGTTATGTAAGCATGTGTACTTGAATGTGTGTGTGTGTGCCTTAGTGGGTACCAAGCTGTTGCACAGGGGAGCCTCATGGCTAGAGGGCACAGCTGTTCCAAAAGAGGAGCTCTGCGGTTGTGCAGAGCATGAACACTCATATGAATGATAGACCCTGGAGCACACAAGTGCAGGGCAACTGCAGTGGGGACAAACTTTCATCTTTCTCTTCCTCTGAGGATCAACAAAGAGCCAGTGTTTCAGATGCTCCACTTTATGTTTCGTAAGTAACAAGAACTTGGAGTACAGAGAATGCCAAAGATATGTTTGCCGTCGTCAATACATAATTTGTTTACTGGGGAGAATTTTAAAGTTCAGGTTTAATAACCACATTTAAAGGTCCAGTATGTAACATTTAGGAGAATCTTTTGGCAGAAATGGAATATAATATTCATAAGTATGTTTTCATTAGTGTATAATCATCTGAAAATTACTTTAGAATAAGCCGTTTTTATCTACATAGGGAGTGGGTCCCCTTCCACTGAGGCCCCCATGTTGCACAGCCATGTCTGCGAGCGAGTGGGAATCAAATGATTGCAAACATTAAAGGGTCCAAATGTTATTAAAATATGTCTATGGGAAATAAATGTTTAATGGGTGATATTCTGTTTAATTTTTTTTTTTAATTCTCATGGAATCAACATCAGTATCAGCCTCAAATATCCAGTATCGTCAAGGCTCCACTCCTGGAAAGGGAGGGGGGGGGTGGTTCCCAAATTAACTTATCAAAACCTCTTGGATGAGTGGCAAAACATCTTAAACACCAACCAGCAAGTCAATCAGTTTTCTTTCAGTTACACTTACCTGCCTCTTACTTACTTTTTCCAAAATATAGTTTGACCTGAATGATTATAAATCTTCAGATACAGGTTAATATATATCTAGTCTCTATTATCTGTCTTTCTGTATATATGTATGTACATCCTTTGATTTTCTCTACAACCGTGCATCCAATCTACTTCACACTTGGTTGGTGTATTGCTGACGACCTAAGGAAATGACAAACTATTGAGTAAACCTATACCCCAAAATACTTGGTGTTTGACTGGGAATCCGATGTGTGTATAAACTTGCCTTGCCTTGCCTGTGCTGTGAGAATACATTTTCAGTCAGTGTCAAGTAAAACTCTTCCCCTCTCCACCCCCTCAATCTCTCAGGGCTGGATGAATGAGATCCACAACTACGACCCGGAGATGTACCACGCCACCCTGACCCACTCCATTTACGTCCGTCTAGAGGGCTCCGTCCTGCGTCTGTCTAAGCCCAACCGGAACATCTCCCGCCGTGCCACACACAACGAGCCTAAACCTGACATCACCTACGTCAGCCAGAAGATCTATGACCTGACTGACAGCAAGGTGTGGTGGTTGTGGGTGTATGTGGGTAATGACACATGGAAGAGAGATACTGAAATTATGAGTTTCTGTGTATGCTTGTGAAATATGAGTTTGTGAGAAAAGGACAAAATGATGGGGATATTAATGTGTTAAGTGTTTGTGTGTCTCTGCTACCTCCCCAGTATATTTGTGTTCTTGATGAACAAGATTAACAGATTGTGACATCAAGCACACGTCCTCTCATATTTGCCTTTGCCTGAGTGCATGCTCGCTAATAGGTCATGTTCAGTGACAAAGCCACTTAGAGTCACATACTGTGTGTAAACATGGAGTGAATATCACAGGTCACTGCCCCCATACACACAACTTTGTGTCTTGTGTAAGTGTGCTGACTCGATGGTTTTGTATATCTGAAGGCTGGACAGTAAGAAGACATTTCTCCTGTCAGTGTATCATGGAGCAAAGGGGTCATTATGGTTGTCCTCATCATGCAACTACCCTACTCTCCCTCTTCTGAAACTGAATGGCTCCCTAAAGTGTCATTTCACCATCATTACTGTGGATGTTTAGTCTAGTCTTGAATGTTACCTGCATTGATAGTAGCTAGATTACACATAATAGTGTCCCCGAAAACATATTTTTCTGCTGACCCAGTCATTGTCTGATTATGACACTATTCTGAGATCCGATACCTCCCCCACCTCATAATACCACATGGCTACACAACCCCAGATAACACAACAACCATGCAATACTAATATTCTAGCAATGTTACTATCAGATATGTGTTAATCTGGAGCAAGAATTTATGCTTGAAAAAATGTAAACTAAATTGCATGAACCATTGTAATACAGTGTACAACACTGAATAATGACAAGTGCTAGCTACTATGCTAGCTACTTTCATCATTAACAAAACAAAGGACATGTTCATACATTGCTGGTCAAAGACAAATTGAGCTTTGGGTTGGATAAATATAAATACATAATAGATGAGTCATTTACACTTGTATTCCTCCCTGCATTGTTTCTTTTGTTTTCTATTTTCAAAACATTTCAAACTCTCAGTTGCAGCCACTCACACCCTGGGGCATGTCTGCCACATACTATTTGTTGTTTCAATGTGCTCTACTATTGGACTCACATCATTTTTTTTGTTTGTCATTTCAATGTGGGCATTGTACTGCCCCAGAAACAAATAACAACAAAACACTCATCATCTTCAGGTGTTTTATTTTATGAACTTGGTCTATTTTCCACCATAGATCCAGCTGGTGCCACAAAGCTTGGCTAGGAAGAGAGTGTGGAACAAGAAGTATCCCATTCGTATTGAGCTGGCCAAGCAGGAGGACTTCATGTCCAAGGCCCAGGGAGAGAAGCCTGAAGCTGGGGAGGATAAATTGACAGGGCTGGTTGAGAAGCTAGAACGAATGGACAAATGTGAGAAAGTTGAAGTATCAGGATCAGCAGAGGAACCCAAAAGGCCGACCTCTGGAGGGGGGGATCTGACAATTTACCTGTTCGGGAGGACGGGTCGGGAAAAGGAAGAGTGGTTCCGGAGATTTCTTCTAGCATCTCGAATTAAATCAGAGGGGAGAGGTGGCAGTCTGCCTGGCATCTGCAAGAGTGGTGAGTTTGAGACTGAGTTATGTACAGTATCACACTATATGGGTTTATCTCTCTCTCACCCTTTCCACACACATACTGTATTTGCACACACATCACTTCCCACAGTCAGAATAGCCATTCTCTTGAGTATGTAACTGCACAGCCATCAGATCTGTGCATAAGCCCCAGCTTAGGGACTGCCAATCCCCTCAACTGAGCGAACAGATGAGTGTGAATGGGTCAGCAGGATTACATGCACAGAGAAGCAGCATATTATAGCATTGGTCTCCACTGTGGGATATGAGCCTGAAAGGATAAGGCCCAATTCAAAAGGAAACACTAGCACTGTGTGGGTCCATTGATAAAGGCAGTGTAGAGTGAACAGGATTACTGGAAAGATTATTTAAATATCAAGCTGTTTTACATAGCAATTATGTTGAAAATGAGTATTTCAGTGCTAATATGAATCAGAGAGAGGTGTGTCATCCCGTGTAAAGCATGCTGATTCAGAATGTTGCAGTATATTGTGAGAAATGAATAAAACACAGATGCTAAATCTTGGGCATGCATTATGTATGTGAAATATGACACATTGATTGGAATAACTGAAAATGCTGTTGATGCATAATTGTGTCACATTAACATTAACTTTACTCTTCACATCCTGCATTTCCCCCCTCCACTTTAAGCCTTCTTGCCCTCCCAAAGCCGCAGTAGCAGCACCCAATCTGGTGGAGGCCTGGAGGCTGACAGCAGGAGCAGCAGCCGGGGAAGCCTGGAGGAGCTGCCTCAGTCTCGCCACAGAGAGACCTCCTCTGCTCTGGCCTGTGGCTCTACTGGAGGAATGAAGCAGAAGATGCTGTTGGACTATAATGTCTACATGGCCAAATATGTAAACCCCCAAGCACCAAAGAGAAGCCCAACTGCCACTGAAAGCCCTGGACACAGCCCGGATAGCAGCCCCAAAACTACCAAAAAGGTAGGAGACAGAGGGACACATTAAGGGTTAAAAGAAATAGACAACCAATGGGGGTCTTTTGCGACCCCTGGTCATGTCACCTGGCTATTGGCTATTTTTTAGGGAAAAAAATAAAATGAATTAATATTTTAGGGAAATCAATTAATCTAAAGCACAATATCCATTAAATCAGTTCCTGCACTTTCACTTTAAGGTACCCTGTGGAGTTTTTGACCATTAATAGCGCTATGGAGCAATGTTTTTCTGAGTGAGCCACCATTTTGTTTGTACTGTTATTCCACTGATTCGACAGTAAGTGGTAGTAACATGCAAAAGAACTTTGGCAATGCGACAACAAAGGCAAAGTATTAATAAGCATTCTTGTAATCTCCATTCTGTCCGCATTGTGATCTGATCAGATTGTCAACAAACATGGCATGTCCAGTAGGCGATTTGTTCATTTTTAACAGGGGAGATGGCCCAATGGGAGCGCAAACCACCCCACCCCCCAAATCGATTGCGAGGACAACTCCATAGTGCCTAGGTTTGACCTATCCTCTGACATGCTGCTGCTGCACTTTCTCTTTCCCCCAATCTGCTTTGGAAAATATCATTGTTGAGAATTCTTACATTTTGGCAGAGCTTTTCTAGTCTTCACGGCACTGGTTTAGCGGTCTGCGAGTCGAGTCAGTGAGTGAGGTACACACACACAGGGAACAGATATATTATAATAATTTCACATGGCGTGCTCTAAAAAAGAAAAGTAGACAGCGGAAAAAAGTGCTTTTAATCCAGAATTGACAGACATGTTCAGTATTCCCACAGGTATTTCAAAACCAGTATGTTCTGAGATCGTGGCGATTATTAAAAGCAACAATGTGAAGCACCACTATTAGACAAAGCACAGAGCTTCTTTTGAGCAGTTAACAAGAGGGATGGATTTTATTCATTTTGCTAACAAGGGGGATGGCATCCCCCTCATCCCCCCCTAAAATCGCCTACTGGGCACATCCCAGGTCAAGGAATGCAATGCCACAGACGGGCGTCATTCAAGAATGTGTTCTCACTGTGTGGATTGCATTTACAATTTGCATTAACATGCATATCTTCTTATCTGGGTAAGATATCCAGAACTTTAGTTTGTTTACAGGAGAACTCCACACAGTATATTAAAGCTTGTGGCCATGTCATGCAGAGGGGCCCTGTGTCAAAATCTAGTTTTTAGACCTTCATTATTTGAGTTTATATTGTGCATTTGTAAATGGTGGGTCAAAGGGGACCCAGCAACAAGCTTGTGTCCATGGCCCTCAGTTTAATCCCGCCATGGAAGTCGACAGAGCCTGGCTCAAACCCAGGCTTGATATAGATTGTTATTATACTTGACCAGAATTTTATGTTAAGAAGATTAAAGCTACAGTGCATGCCTATATGTGTGTCCTTTAGATACGCAGGAGTTCAGAGGAGAATGTGGAGCCTGAGGCCTGGATCAATGCTTTTCTGGGAAGGATATTCTGGGACTTCCTGGGAGAGAAGTACTGGGCCAATGTGGTCTCTAAAAAGATCCAAATGAAGCTCAGTAAGATCAGGGTGGGTACTGGTATTAGCTTGCACAAATATACATCTACAGTATAACTAACATTTACATTTAGCAGACGCTTTTATCCAAAGCAATTTACACACTCAGAGATCAAAGGCACAGCTTCGGGAGCAATTTTGGGGTTCAGTATCTTGCTCAAGGATACTTCGACACATGGCTAGGGGAAGCTGGGATCGAACCGCCAACCTTCTGATTGGTGGATGACTACTCTGCCACCAAGCCACAGCCACTCCTAAAAAATATGAAAAATGTCTGAGTGTTTCAATGAGATCATTTCATCTCTTTTAACTGTCTTCTGTGTTTCAGCTGCCATATGTTATGAATGAGCTGACTTTGACAGAGCTAGACATGGGCTTTTCCATTCCTAAAATTATCCATGCCTCCAAACCCTCTGTGGACCACCAAGGTAGGAAGAGAAGCTACACTAGGTATGTCATGTTTTTCACACACTGTTCTGGATGGTATGCTACAATATCCATTCCATCAATCTCCCTATTGCCTTTCTGACAGCATAGTGAGACATGCTCTCACTTTTCTTTCCCCCTCAATCCATCCCTCTCCCTTTCCTGCCATTCCTCCATCTTCCCTAAGCTTTTCTCTTCTTTTCTCTGGATTAAGTCATTTCTCCTTCCCTCCAACCTTCTCAGCCTCTCTCCTCTGGAGTCTAGCCCCTCTGTGTGCTTCGCTCTATTAAGCCACATTAATTAAACTTCACGTCTTGGGTCCCCCTCATCCATTACTGAGACACTGACTCACCCTGCCTGCTGCCTGCTTTGAGCCCCAGCAAAGGGACTGGGACACACAGAGACAATACAGAGATGTGAGGCATATTAACTCCTACCGAGGTGGCTGGTTTAGGGGGAAAATGAGAAAAGAGCAGCTTAAGAAGGGGGGAAAAGGGAGCCGGTTGTGGGAGGTGAGTTCCAATCATTAGCGGTGCTTTTAAGTAGAGAGCAGAGCAAGGGATGAGTACATTTTTCTGTCCTAATTTTTTAAAAATGGTTAAGGTTTGTCCAAAGACTGTTTAGTCTAATTTGATCTCGAAGATCTAAAATAGCATATAGCATTGACAAGGTATTACATTTTGCTATTCAGTTAAAGGAACCTGCCCTGATTCATTCTCCTGTCAGCCACATTTCCATTGCTGAGTCTGCAATGCTCATTAATGTGTTCTGTCTGAGTCTATACACCCACAGATATATACTCACAAAGCATCATCAGTTGATTCCAGCGCATAATTAGTCCTCGGGGAATGGAATCTGCGCTGTAAATCTGCATGAAATGAACAGGATGCATTTTCTTTGATAACATACCTAATTTCATATTTTGTAGATATTTCTTTTATCTTCTGATGGTGATAAGGAGAGTGAGAGTGCTTCCTGACTCCTTAATGTTAGGAAGACCTGATTAGATTTACAATGTTTATAATGTGCTCCAAGAACAATTAAATGCACGTGCAGAGTATAGCTCAGCCTTACTAATATAATGAAATATGATTTTTTTTTTTTTTATTCAGTAACTAGACATTAAATTAAGTGACCATGTTTAATATGACTATCAAATCTACTAAACTACTGTTAAGATTGGACATAAAATAGGGTTTGGTAATATTAGTGTTTGAAGGGGGGAAAAAGGGTCTACACTCACGTGAAACTGTAATGCTCATTGTAAAGAAAACCAAACCGTTAGACCAAATTTGAGGTGCAAAATGTGTTTTTGATCTAGTAGTCATGGTAAAGTAAATGTAATATTTGGCCAGAGGGTGGAGTCAGAATAAAGGTAATTGGCAACTTATATCAGAAGGGTTTATCATGTTGTGAGCATGTTGTGAAAATGTTAAGAGATGTGTGTAACGGTTTTACATAGTTTATTTGGGTGATGACGTTGCAAGCAGAAAGGTCATCATGTAAAGTCACTTGTGAGACTTTTTGATGTCCTACTGTTTGCAGTGTTGTGTGAGCAAAGATGACAAATATGCAGAGCAAAATAAGAAATATAGTCTTTTTCATCTTGAGGCATGACGTGTATAAAATGTATCGAAATGGTTGTCATTTCTGTACAGTTTAAACATCATCCATGGTTTTATCATTGTTTACCACTGTTACCATGTTACATTAGCATGTTAGCATTTGGTAATAAGCACAAAGTACAGCTGAGTCTGATGGGAATGTCATTCACTTTCCTGTTATTTGGTCATAAACAGTTATAGTGATATATTTCCCAGTTCTCTCTAGAAACAGACATATGCTTATGTCAATGGTGCAGATATGTTGACTCCTCCAAAATTAATCAGGCACTACAGATTGTATTTCCCTCCTGCGTGTCCTGGTCTAGACAGAGACAACAAGGCACTGTCTAACGTGTTCTGACTTAAAGCTGTCATTTAGCTTCTCTTTGACATTGCTGCCACACACATACAAATCAATGAGCATTTACGGAGAGTGGAAAATGAAGAGGATGAAGGAGCGAGGCAGAGGATTAATAAACAACACTTATCGGTTCTAGAGGTTAGGATTCATTGAGCAAACAGCAGGGGGATCAAAATCTGAATAACCCGGATTTCTCGTTGCCTCCTGAGAAGTGGGATGTGTAAATAGGAAGTAGCCTAATGAAGTCAGCCAATAAGGAAGCACTGCTGCCCTAGAGCTGACCTTTTCAATGTTTGCTAGAGGATAGGTCATCTTCCTGGCAGCTCTGCAGGGAACCTCACAGCAATTAGAAGCCAGGCAGGAGGTTCTTGTTTATTCACAGAAATAGCATTCAGAATTGGTCCCTTTTGATGCTACTGTAGTATTATTGGCGATGTAAAGTAGCATGGTTTTCATATTGAAACATAAAATTGTCAGTGTCTTGTCCTCACTATCTGTCCAGGTCTGTGGTTTGACCTGGAGATCTCCTACACGGGTTCCTTCCTCATGACACTAGAGACCAAGATGAACCTGGCTCGTCTGGGGAAGGAGGGCGAGGGGCTCGGGGAGCACGGAAAAGAGTGGTGAGGCATTCAGTTACATTTAGCAATTCCCTCTTTTAAAGTGTGTAAAGAAGCTGACTCTGATTTTAAAATGTCTTACAGATTTTGAGAGTGATCCTTCACAGCTTGTCCTCACTCTTCCATGTCTGTTCTTGCTATTGTCTTATAATAAATTCTCACCGAGTAGGCTAAAATAGGATGTTTGAAGGATTAGCTTTTTTGCTAAACAAACAGCTCTCAGCTGGATGTTAATTGGGTAGATTCAGAAACGTGTTAGTTGTCACATCTGTTTTTTCACAATTCCTACCCTTTTTCTGTTGGCTCTTCTTCCCTTCTCTTAATATACTAATCCTCTCTCTGGACGCTTACCCTTGTGGATATGTCCAATGACTGGTGAGTTTAGGAATAGATGCCAATAGATGCCTGTCACTGAAGCAATACATTTTGTTCTTGATATTAGTTTATTTTCTTGAGTGAATCACTGGAGTTTGATTTCTTGTGATTTATATCAGTAGGGGATGCATTTAATGGGAATTAGGTTTAATTGTTAATGGTTCTGCACAAAGCAATTAGAGCCTGACTTTGTGAGGCAGTGAGTATGTGTGTGTGTGTTTATGTGTGTGTGACAGGCCCAGGCCACGGACATACTGTCTAGCAGACAGTGATGAGGAATCGTCAAGTGCTGGCTCATCAGATGAGGAGGATCCCCCAGAACTCCTCAGTGACAAAACCATTCTTCCTGGAGGTGAAGGGTGAGAAAATGTCTCTTTATAACAACATCATCACGTATTTGAATTGAAAATGGGCAGAAATAGATTCACACTAATGTGTTAAAGCAGAATGTTCTGCCCTCCCATCCACCCACCTACTCACCCACTCAGTCCCACACATTTGAAAGTTTGCTGCTGATTTAATGTAGCACCCGGTCACTCCCCTCTATCGTGGGTGCTGAGTAGCAAGAGATGCTGTTATGAATAAATGATGAACATGACTCACTCCTTGCCTCCCCTCCTCCTCCCATTTCCATCCTCTGCTCATGTAGCTATGTGGGAGGCCACAGGCCCAGCAAAATTATGCGCTTTGTGGACAAGATAGCCAAGTCGAAGTACTTCCAGAAAGCCACAGAGACGGAGTTCATTAAGAAGAAGATGGAGGAGGTGTCCAACACGCCCCTGCTGCTCACCGTGGAGGTGCAAGAATGCCGCGGTACACTGGCTGTCAACATCCCACCTCCCCCCACGGACAGGATATGGTACGTTCATTTCCAGGGAGGAGTGTCATGAAGACTGTGGGATGGTGACAGTGAATGTATGAGAATCCTGGCTTAAAAATATAACTCAGCACCCTCTGCTGGGCAAATACAGACATGCATACAGTAACAGAATAAACATGTTTAATCACCAGTGAGAGTGCAAAAGTACGTATTTTCTTAAAGATGTGGAATGTTACATCCGTAAGTACACACTGTGTGCTTTATAAGCTTAATTATAATGAATATCTAATGATCACCTTCATCAGGATCTACAGCAGTGGTTCTCAACCTGTGGGTTGGGCTCCTTAAGGGGGTACTAAGAAAAATCTGAGGGGTCACCAGATGATTAAAACAATAAGAAAGAAAACATATAATTCTATTACACAGAATTATATATTTTTTTGATTTTTTCCCCCTAATTCTTTTCTTGTGAATACTGGATACTTTCACCTCTTTATCAAAGCACTCTTTGGCTGAACTGCTGTAAAAGCATGTCCACATTGAGGCTATGATGAGGGGTCAGAAATAGACTCTGGATCATTTTAAGAGGTCAAAAACCTAAAAAGGTTATGAATCTCTGATCTACAGCATCATCGTGGTCTGAATTTGTGTAGCACATTTTTCAACAAAGTGCCTTGTGTTGTAAAATAGGAAATAGAAAATATTGAATTTAGTAGAACAAGTAACTCCAGAACTCCAGACTGCAATTTTCTCATTAATGTTTGCTCTCGGTTGTCAGGTATGGTTTCCGGAGTCCGCCTCATCTAGAGCTGAAAGCACGGCCTAAACTGGGTGAGAGGGAGGTCACTTTAGTTCATGTGACAGACTGGATTGAGAAGAAACTGGACCAGGAGTTCCAGGTATACACTGAGGAAAAACTGGAAACTGTACATGCAAATATTTAGTCATAAATAGAATTTATTTACATTGTCAATATACGGTAGTGAGTAGGTGATGTCATATCCCATGATGTTTATCAAATTCTGTGTGGTTTTAAGTCCTCAGTCGGCCTGACTGAGAGGCTGACAGTTTAGTTAAAGGCAAAGAGAGTGTCCCCCCCCCGATGTTTTAGGGTGAGAATTTAGGTTATAAAAGAGGATTCATTTATGGCTGCCTACCCACATGGACTTCAAAACAGTATGCCTGTGGCTTTTCCACTGCTCATATACTGTATACAGTATATCCAAAGTAATGATACGCCTGCTGCTAGATAAGTACCCTGACGCACACCTGCAAACTACTGTCTACCTGTCAGGTCTACCACACATCTACATTTATTCTTGCATGACTCCTCTGGGTATTATTATTATGCCCCCCCCCAACCATGCCTCCAGTAAAATACAGTGCTGCAGTGCACACTGTTGTCATTTTTGAGTGAGTGTATACATCTGGCTTTCAACAAATGCTGAACTCAAGCCTCATTGGTTTCCAGACATAACAGTGCAGGACTGGATGCACAGGGGAAGATATATTTCAGGTCTGCAAATCTTTTTAACGGATATAATTTCGTGCTGCTGTCCTTATTTGTTATATTTTAATTACTAAAGTATATTAATCAGTAGTTTCTGCTCCATTCCTTTCACTAGACACTCACAATAGCTTTTCAATAGGCATATTTCAGTGTCCTTCTCCTCTTTTATTGTTGAAATTCACATGACTTTGCTTGTTACTGTGCTTGTCCTCCCACAGAAAATATTTGTGATGCCAAACATGGATGATATATGGCTACCCATAATGCACTCTGCCATGGACACACGTTCAAATGCCAATTTGGCTACTGTGACAAATGATGCCTTGAAGGACCCAGAACCTGAGGATTCTGAGGTCTCGGACATGTGAAGACTACTGTTCCAAGTGTATAATGACAGACTTTTTATCACCGTGGCAACATGACAAGACCCTGCCCCGCCTCAGAGAGCCACTGGTGCAGCAACAGGTCCGGCCAATTCTCCAATATTTTTTATCCCTGTTCCAGTCCCATCAGTGCACCAGTCTGTGGCCACTGATAAAGTGCACTCAAAAAAACTGGAATCGTTGCGAGCTTGTAATCATCTGTGGCAACTAAAAGCAGGAGAACAGAAGAGAATTGTGACTCATAGATTGTCATCCAGTCAGTTATATTTGTGTGCCATCAAATTTTATGATTAATTCTCTGATGAAACACAATACATGGGGCATATCGCGACTGTTTTACAAATGCGTGTGGGGTGGATCGACAAATAGCCATCAGATTCAACCAGACAAACCATAATACCTGTGATGTACAGCTGCACCAAACACGACAGTTGTACAGTGTAAACTTTTTAGTGCGACCTTTCTAATCGCATGGTTTACTGTTGCTATAACTCTACCAGAACTTTTAGGCCATTGATGAACAGTTTGTATGTCTGAGTGAGCAAACATTTGAGGGAATAATCCTAAAAATCTGGAAATGACTTTGCTTAAAGCCCCTGCGTACATTACAACACATTTCACAGGGATATCAAGACTCATTTACCGCCCATCCACACTGCTGCCTGTGTCAGCCGCCTGGCACCTTTATGCAAACGGATCTACGGCACTGTGTTAGTTTAAATCCAACATGGATACTATCATAACATACAGCCTGTGTGCTTGTAACTGTGTTAACTGTGTGGTAGGGATTAGAGCTAAAACTGACTTTAGAGCGGTGAATTAAAACTTATTTCAACACACAGCAGCTGAACATTGCCTAGGTCTGATGAATGTATAAATAGGAATGCAGCCCCCTAGCTGCTCAAGGAACAGCTCATTCAGTGAAAACGTGCTTCAACGCAACATGCTTCAAGACTTCTTTTCATGTTATATTCAGAGTTGAGCAAAAGTATTTAACTTTCTGTTTATATTGCCAAAGCAATCTTTCAGTTCTATTGAAGGCTACTGTATGAGGTAAACCACAAATAAGGAATCAGTTTATTATCTTGTGTTCCTATTGAGGCCACTCCAGTGAAGCACAGCAGAGTTAGAATAATTTTAGCTGGACATTCAGGAGAAAGACATACAATCAACCGGGACGGACTTTTTGGTGGGCATAAGGAGATTGAAACCCTTCTGTGAAGACGATAACATAAACCTTGACTATGTTAGGTGAAGAGTGAGACACCCACTCTTCCAGTTTTATTTGAATAACATTATTTAATGTTGGTCAGCAGACATCCAGCTAATGAAAGCAATTTTTTGTCAAATTATTTATGTATTTGCTGCTCTTTCTGTACTGTACACGTTTAAGAGGAATAAAATCAATAAACCAGAACAGCAGTAACTTTGTAATCTGCCAAGACAACCGAGCTGCATTACAGGTGACTATTATTTTACATGTTTTACATTCAAATGTGTGTTGGCAAAGTATATGAGGCAGAAAGTGCCTTTAAAATAATTAAACATTCCTCCATAGTGAGCCGCCACATTTGTTGCATCAGTCAAGGACAGAGATAAAATATCTTTGTGCCATTGCTGTCAAGACATGCCCTTTGTTTCCACAGGTCTTTGGTGTTGTTCGTTTGCAGTGATGAAAATAACATTGCTGTTGTGTTTGGTAATGTCACAGAATGTTATGGTTCTGATCGTTGTGGATCAATAAAACCTTTTGCTTGGAAAGAATGTGTGCGGCTTTGTGGTTGTAACGAGGAAAATTTGAGAATATTGAGGTTATCATTAGAAGGCATCCATCTGTGTAGATTAAATTAAGATAAAACCATGCTTTTGTTAAGGGATGCAACAATTTTCATTATTGACTAATCAGAATCCCCCCCAATAAATATTTTAGTCACACATCCTATTGTGACATCAGATGGCCAAAACAATTCATGGATTCTCAATAGGTGCTGATAAACTTTCTGGCAATAAACTAATGCATAAATGGACTAACCATTGCATTTCTCTTTATGCAAGATATTGGCCAATAAACATTTCCTACACTAAAATATTGTTCTAAAAACTTCCATTATCTATTGGGCTGTAATTTTAATTCATGTAGTGGCATTATAGAAATCTCCAAAGCATTTTATTATATTTTTACCCCTTTAAATTTCTCAGCTCCTATATTTAAAGTTATCGTTCTGAACTGCATTTACATTCTGTGTCTTGCTTTAAAAGAGAGACTTGGTGAAAATTGCCAAGAAACTCCAGTTATGACAAGACATGATCTTGCACTACTCTTTGTGTGAACGGCCAAGGGAAATGCCATTCCAGTTTAAAGTATAGTGCCTAAAAAAAATTAATAAAAACTACAAAAACACATGAGGTAGAATTAAATTAATACTGTGTTGACACGTTTTATTCACTCAGAACATTTGTTAAATCCTAGTTTATAGAATTTTTTTTTTTTTTTTTTTAAAAGCCTCTCATTCATATAAACACACAATCTCAATCTTGGGTTCAAAAATACATGTACAGGAAACCCAAAAGCATGTTAATCGGAGAGTTGTGATGTCATTTTTTTATTTACAGCGGCACGTCCATTTCTTGAGCGTTGCAGTCTGATTTCTGTGGAAGAAAAAAAACAAAAAACTGATTAAGCTTAGTTATTAAAAAACACCAACCATTAATCAGTACAAGTTATGTCAGACCTACATTGTCTTCAATGTTAAATCAGAAGTCTAACGCATCATTCTCATCATTCATAACCGTTACAAGCCACTTTCTGTTCACTCAGGACACTTACTAAATTCCAGGGACCCATCCACACCAGAACCCATTTCCTGCAAATAAAAAAAAAAAAAAAAGCTGTCTTAGTGAATTTGATTATTGAACCCCACACACACTACACTGGTGTTGTTGGTCAAGTCAGATTTAATATGTTGACTTCATTTTCAAATCAGAAGTCTAACGCACAAAAATCATCATTCATGAACCAAAGCCAGATAAATAAAGATTTAAGGAGATTTTTCAAATATATACTCACGGTCATAACGTCACGGAGGCCCTAGCCGACCTTCATCTGAAAGTACACCACCCATCTGACCACGTGTGGATGTACGATAGCCTAAAAAACGCACTGCATCCTACCCGAGTTCATTACCGGCCCTGTGTACAGCACAACACACTGTAGGTAAGAGGAGAATAATTCACTGCATTTGCCATTTGAAGTTACAAAAAATAAAAATAAAAACATACCTCCACATTCCTCGACAATGCGGCCTAGTCAACCTGCTCCAATATGCTTTATCAAATTGAGAGTAAATATCATGAAACCTCAAGTAGTGTATCATAATACTGACTCGAAAATATGCAGCGAATAAGCTTTTCCCCAGCCATGGTAAACAGGCTACAAATACTTCGCGTCTCCTGTCCGACTACAGACGCGTGCTCTCAAGGCATGGACTTCTGCAGAAAATGTCCCCCGGATGTATTTATCTCACATCCGGTGTCCGTGGGCCTGTCCTCATTGGCTCAAACTGACTGTTCACTTCCCCTCCTCCACTCGTTTGGAGATCCATCCCAGAAGTCCAACCCCCACGGTTTTCATTTCAGGAAGAAGCGGATCTAACGCTGTTCGCACCGCTGCTGGCTCGGTGCCTTCAACGTTACAACGTTGATATACAAAAAATCCGTAACATCTGGTTGTAAACCAAATCACGTTTTCTATGTAGTCAACGGCCAGTCCGGACCAGCTGTCTATCCCGGTTTGAGACCAGAAACTATGGACTGGACCGTGAGCAGTCGGACCCGGCTGTGGTGCGCTTTGGCGTTGCTTTTCTGCTCTGGTCTCCCACAAAAGGTAAGAGGGGCTAACTGGATAAGCTAGCTTAAGTTAGATGACATTAGCTCGGAGTTGCTCGCTGAACTAACGTACACGTTTCACTCAACGTTTGGATGATTAGTCCCACAAATACTACAAGTCCAACCTTAAATATGTGTCATTCAGTGAACCTTCATATTCTGTCTGCAGGCTGCGTGCTGTCTTGACATGACAGAACTAAGCTAGCATTACCGTTAGCTTGCTAAAAGCACACATTTTTAAGTAATATGTCCTCTAGAAACCCTATAATTAACTTTACCAACATTTCATTATCAACACTGAACATGCCCAGTCCATCAGTCCAGTGTCTCAAATCAAGGAAAGCTAGGCTCTCCCCAACATTTTCCTTTTCGTGAACTCCCCCCAAGTAGCTCAGAATCACATTAGCAAACTAGTGAATTTAAGAAAAGCCATTTTAGTATTACCACTGTGGAAACGTAGGCCTTTTACCTTTTATACTAAGGTCAGTGTGTTAACGTTGTTGAGGCTTGGTGGTATGCTAATATTTCCACTGCTAACTCAACACCTCATATATTTTCACAAGACTGGACAGAAGTCTTTTGCTTGCACATCAGCAGTTCTTAGAGCGTGGTGCGAAGGTGGCAAACCAAGCAGTGCAAGGTGATGGATGGGTTGATGTGTTGGTGAAATGTGGGTCTGTGACACTGAGCTCAGCAATAGATGTCTGTAGACATAATACTTTGAATAGACACTCCAAACAGGAGACGCATTTAGAGCAAACCATATAAATAGAAAGGTAACTAGTCGCTGTGTTGTTTTGAAGGATGATTCTTACCAGTATCTGTCAGCCACAATTGAATTAGACTTTGTGAAGGCCTTCCCCTTCAGTTGATACGGCCATCTGAAGTTAGAAGGACAGAGACAGCATGTGTGCTTCATCTGTAGTCTCTAATTTGAAAAGCTCCACGCCAAAGCACGGCATTGTTATGGATGATGAATCTTTGTGGCGAGGTTGATTTAAGTCATGTTCCAACTGTGCCAGGCAAATACAAAATAACCACATAAACATCTATGCCTTTGTGCACATCAAAATGCAATATGATGTGATACACAATCATTATGGCTGTGAAGTACCAACAACTTTGCAAAGCTGGAATAAAATATACGTCTTTGTAGTGATGTATTGTTATCCAATTACATTTTTACCAAAGGAAATTGTTAACAGAATGGATCCCATATTATTAGTGGCTGGCACAAAAGGGAGCTAGCTAACTTGCTGAAACTGAACCAGATCCCTAGAAAGTCTCCAGGCAGAGACATTAGTTACCAATCTAGAAATCCACCAAAGCTAAGCAGCAGATTAAAGTAGCTTTATAATCCCCTCTCATGTCTCAGGTTCATCTCTTAGCCTGTTAGACACTCTGCTGGTGTAGTCGGGGTCTTAAATGAAAGGATATCTAGAGATTTTTAAATGTTTGTGTGTGAGAGAGTGAGCGTGAGAGGCAGACTTATTTGTCTTATTTTTAACTGCAAGTCAATATTTTTTACTATTATTGTTATTATCTTACGTATCTGTATATATTCTAATTGCACATTTGAGTTATTTTTAGGTCCAGTTGATTGTAAGGATGGTTGTCAGTGACTAAAATCTAGCAAGCTGATTCAGCAGCTATTACTGTTTGTTTTTAGAAGCTTCTCCTCACATCGTGCTCATGCCTCACTTCACACATCTGGCAGCCCTTTCTAACAAATTTAATATTCCTTATTAGACCTATAACGTTACCTGACTATAATATATCCCTCAGCTGTAGTTTGTTCCATTTCACTGTGACCAAATGTTATTTCTTTAATGTTTTGCCTATTTATAGACATGATTTAGATTTTAGACAGGCTGATTTGAGATCTTACACTATCTTATCACACAAGTAGAGTGTGTGCCTGAACGAGGGCCAACACGTGACATCCTCCCCACTGAAGCAACACCACGCAGAGAGCAGCTGATAGATTATGTTGACAAGAAAGGTTGCTAAAATGGTTTTCTCCACAACATTTTAAAATGTGAAACACATTGACTTTTTAACAGTTATTTCGCCAATGCATAGGTACTCACCTGTACTCACAGACTTTGAAGGAAATCAAACATCCCCAAGCCTATGTCATCTTTATACAGCCCTAAAGGGAAACCTCTAATTACTACTTTCATGTAGGACTTTAAGACTAATGGATCATCAGGCTGTTCTTAATGCAGCATTGCTCACATTTGGTCATGTTCATGAAGGGATTTCTTAATTGACTTTCAAAACATATTTTTGATGACTTTGCACAGCACTTCCCCTGCCAAGTAACCAGGCATGATAAGTAGGCTATTGCTTGGTTCCTGTGTTAGATTTTGTGTGCAAGCTGCAAACACACTTCTTATTGCTGCAGACAAGTCGGTGGTAGGAGAGTGTTCAACTTATCAACAGAAAAGTGGAAACTTAGTTTAAGCCAAATTAATACATTGAAAGTGAGAAGATAACTTTTAGTAATACCTCACCTACAAATATGAGTTTTTGTCTCTTAACACAGACACACTGTAGGGAGGCCTTTTAGGACCCACATAATGAGTCATTTACTGTCATTTGAATTTCCGATACCCATCACCAATTGATTTTTTTCAGTTTGGAAACATTTTCTCAGGAACCTACAAGTGACCCTGCCACAGCTTCACATCATGTGTCTTTTCCCCATGTTATCTGTAGTCAGACTCACCACTTAAAATTATTAATACATTTTTCTTGCTACTACTATTTTCAAAAAGGATTCATTACATACATTCTCTTATATTTCATTACATTTGACAACCATGTCCTTATCTTAAAGTCCTACACACATCCTACACACAGTAAAACAGCCAAACAGAAGACTGCATCAGTGTTTCAGGTCACACTGCCAGTTCTGGCGGTAGGTAATTCAGCCACGCACCTGTTGCTCATGGAGTCCCATCATGAATATTGTCCGTCTGGTGTTTGTGGCAGTCGCTAACCTTTTAACGAGAGGCTGTGCAGCAGGAAGCGGCTGCCCAAAGTCTGTTTCTGTCATATGATGTTAATGCATTCTAAAAGAAACACGCAAAAAGTTTGCTTTAAGGATGCAGAGCAGCCATGATACAGTGACACTGGGTGGTTTACATTTGTTTGCCTTGCTTATATTCTGATGAGTTTTTCAGAAGACCTTTATGGACACTAGTCATTTCCCTTGTAAGGAAAGGCTAATACACATTGGTGCATGTCGTGATCAGTTGGAGCATCTCTGTATCTTTACCTTCCTCTGCTCCCTGAGTCATCCGCTCCCTCTCTGTCTCCTATATGTGTCCAGTCTTTCTTGTATAAAGAGGCCATCTGTCCGTCTGTCTCTTAGTCGTTACCCTAGCAGTTCTCTTTCTTCTAAGTGGTCGCATTTTTCAGCTTTTGTGCAGGGGCTCTGGTTTAAACCCCTGACTATTGGTTAGTGATGTAATTCTTCACCAAATGGGAAAGGGGAGTGTGTCTGACACAGGGATTATAATGCAGGTGTACTAAGTGTTTGTGTACACCTAGTGTGTTCAGGTTGGTCTGCCATGCAGGCTTTGAAACACAGTGACACCCGAGCCTGCTACCATATCAAGAGCATTGTAGTCTGTGTCCCTTTAGCCACGCCTGGCATCATTGCAGAAGAGAAAGTGAGGACCTCTTGCCAAGACTTATGGTTCGCCCAGTTGTCGTATTATGTAACTCACTTACGCAACAACTAAACATTTCTGTTATACACAGAATAAGGAACTGAGAGGGAATGCCCCAATGTTTAAGGCTTCTAAAAAAGCTTTATAACTCACCTCCTCAATCATTCTTGAGATATTGTAAACCCGATGTTCCTGAAGCCTCACACTGTAGAATATTCAACAGTTGTTGAATAATATCCATCCAAAGCAAGGAGGCTAACAGATGTTAAGAAAGTCATTTGCTTGCGAAACTGAACATTTCTGATAGAGGTCATGAGGGGCCCAAAAACAAGTTAGTTATGATTCTCACAGTACAGTTGTGTGATGCTCGAAAGTTTGCAGCCCGGTGGGAACAGTCACAGGTGCACAATATTGACACATAGGATGTGAGACTACAGCAGGGGATCAGTAGGCAAATGTGAAACTGTTAGTTTATGGGGTTGTTTCTGTTTGGCGAGTTATAACTGGCTAGTATTTTCCCATTTTAAGTTAAGGCTGAACAACACACAGGGAGAGAGTGACGAGAGTTGTAAAATAACAGCTTCCCCCTTTCAGATTGTCATGCACTGGTCATTTTTATGACATTGTTTTTGTAAGGAAATGCAAGCTGTGTGACCCTGAGTAACTTGGTGATGGTGAATGCATTTGCTGTCCATACCACATGCCCAGGCCTTACTAGCCCTGGTGGTTTGTTTGTGTCTGACTTGAGAGCATTTAAACCCCCACCATCCTTATCTCATCAAAAGTGGCTAAATGCTCAGAACAGTGTGTTTAGTAATTATAGATTAGTAATCTGCGTTATATGTAGGGGCTATTTTGCATCGCTCCCCAGGGGCCTGTCCTGGGGGATTAGTCGGGGATAATGATCAATACCGCTGTGGTTCAGCAGGGGAATGAGGTCTGTCTCAGCTGCTCAGCTTTTCTAAGACTCCTGTGGTAAAGATGGCAGGTTTAGTGGAATTCCCAGATTTTTCGTTGTCAGTCTGACCCTGATAGTGGGCCACTGAAAAGTGCTGATGAGCTATGTCAGATAAACTGAGAAAAGTATTTTGTACCAGTTGCATATACAGTAATCTTGAAGAACAGCAGCTTATATCAAAGTGCACAGACTGGTCAGGCTGAGTTCATATGGTCTTCTCGGCAGTGAGAGCTCTCTAACACCTACAATGGACCTCTTCCTGCAGATTAGTGCCAAAAACCATAAGAACCCACAGCTTGGTTATCAAGAGCAGTGTTTTTAGAATTCCATAGTGGGTGACTGGAGCACACATCACCCACAGTGTTGTTAAATTTGGCATAAGCCAAGTCACGAGGGTCAGCCAAGGCTGGGTCGTTTAGCTGTGGTCTTGTATTGGGTTCAATTGTTTTCACTGGATTTGCTGTATCTTCGTTTGATTTTCCTTTCTCTGACTTTTCTCTTTTGTATATCTCTGACTGTCATTGCATTGCCTCTTTGTTACATGCACTGTCTACGTCTGTCATATAGTGAAACAATCCAAGTGTTCGCATGTCTGTTCATTCCCCCATATTTCTGAGTGGGAGTAAAAAGTTCTGGAAAGAAGGCCTCCCATATGGCCTTTCAGCCCACTATTCATCTGTGCAAAGAGAAGTCAAAGTGCTCTCTTCAGTCAGTTCATTGTGAAATCCATTAAATCCATTAAAAAGGCCAAACTAACCTTTATAAGATATCTTGGCTGGCAGTCTAATGCTGAAGTGTAGAAACGCTCATCCCCATGCCCAGCTTGTTTACATTCCTCCACGTTGCAACTCTCCGGCTGATACTTTGAACCCTATGAGAGCTCATCCAGCTACCTGCCCTCGGTTAGCTAGAAGGTCAGCCCCCTCTTGCTTTGTTCTTCAGTTGTCATTGTAAGGTATTGATTTGAAGTTCATTGATTTGTAAAGCGGACCAAAGTGGCATACACCCTGGAGAAACTCCCCATCCAACCCTCTTCCAGCAAAAGGCTCACTATACTGGGGTGATGATGAAAACAGGCCTCTTTTTTTACTCCAATGCAGTAACATTTGTCAGACAGCAGATCAGCTTCTGGCAGATTTCTTCATATCCGTGTGTGAATAATTTCAATAGCATGCTGTCATTTCAACACATTAGTAATGTTTGGTCCAGGTCTGTTTGAGAAATAAGTAATGTCTGAGTGGCTGAAGTCATTATTCACAACCTCAATGCAGGAGCACATCTTTTGACCTAACCTGTGGACTTAAGTGGGAGCATGCATGCTCATACATGCCTACTTGTTAATGTCTGACTTTAACATGTTATCACTTTGATTCATGTGCATTATAAATACGTTTTTTCTGACAGTGTGGAGTAGACATGTGGTTGACTTTTGCATTTTCTTTCTGTAGGGGTTATGCAGTGCCGGCACAGTTTCCCTTCCTGAAAGCCTGCTCTTTGTGTCCACCCTGGATGGAAACCTGCACGCTGTTAGCAAGAAGTCGGGCTCTATCAAATGGACTCTGAAAGAAGGTAAACGGAGAAGACTAGGTTTTTGTTTGTATCCCTGTTTCTCAAGGCACAGTTCCTTATTCAGGTTCCACCTGCAAAAACAAAGTGCTTTTGTGTGTTGCCACAGGGAAAACAATGAGATCCCACTGCTGTTTTTTGAACCACAATGAAGGGATTTTGGCTTTAGTCAATTTCAGTGTTAATTTGTCACAACTGGTATAGTGGAACACAACAATATTACTCAACTCAACAGTGGTGACTCAGATTATTTAAAAGCATCTATAGCTGTAATTAATTTGTTAAAAAAATACTGATAAGACTGTATTATTGACTTACAGGAAATGTTTTCTAGGATTAAGCCGAGGAAAAGGCTGTGAGATCTTCTGTTAGGCATGAAAACTGGCTAATCATTAACCTGAGACAGGGGCAAATATAGCCTGTAATCAAGGTCAGAGTGAGCAAGGGTAAGCAACATTGGTGTAGTGTCACATGCGCACACAGCATGGTTACCATGTTAATGTAGGTGCACTATACGCTTGGGAATTACATTAGATACACTGAAGGGTTATTGGAAAACCTGTGCTGAAAAATCACATTTACTGTTGTTTCTGGAACTTTTATCTTTCTTAGCATAAGAGACATTCTATGAACTTTGAAGACTTTTCCTCTTCTAAACATACATTTCTCACATTTTTATTAGATTTTCAAAACCGCTTACAAGATTTTTACGAGATATTTAAACTACTCTGGTTTGAACCTAGGAGTTCTGGTTAGGTCCTCCTAATACCCAAGTCATTAATAATCACAGGCAGAGGCTGCTTCCTCCGCATCATCTGTTTTTCTGGAAGAGCTATTGAATATAAATTTGACCAGTTCTGTACCAGGCTGCGCACACACTTGTTGTTGTGCCCCAGTCAGGCAACCGTACACCCACATAATGAGGGGGAAGCAGAAATCTATTCCTTTGACCAAGACGGTATAAGTCAGCCCACATGTATCTCCTCGTCTCTCACTGTTTGCTTGTCACTCACTGTTGACATTGCGAACATGCAATTGCAATTACACATAATGAATGCAGATGCTTCTTCAGCACTTGTCATTGACTGCCTTCGGGTAATCCTACGTCTCCCCCGCTATTGTTGACCCTTTTGGGCACCTCCAGAGATCAGCACCATCTAGTCCACGCCCTGTATGTTCACAGTGTAGGGAGGTGTGTGTTTGTCTAGTACCAATGACGGTTGGTTCTTGGCTTAAAGACCTATAGTAGTGTCCTAACCTGTACACATTATTGCAGACAATGTTTCAAATTGTTTTTTTTGTTTTGTTTTTTTCTATTTTTTTAAAATGTATTTTTCCCTTCTACCAGGCAGCTATTAGATGCTAGTAATGCCACTTGGTATGAATATCAACTTGCTGTGACTTAAAACATTCTGTGTGCATCCTTAGCCTACAACAGCAATATAACTTTGACAGAAAAGCAGACAGATGTTCAATATGATGCATCACATACTTTATCTCAAGCACGTTTCCAGTCCCTTAAGTTCATTTTCAACCAAACTGACTTTTCTCTCTGCTGAATGGCAGCTAATTGCTGCCCAGAGGGGAGGATAAATGATTGTATACTTTGGAAAATATTTGGCAGTAATGTAAAATGTATGAAACTAGTAAATGAGCTTAAACATGCAAAAACATGATATGCTCCTTTGAACACCTGTCCCTGGGAGGCATTTCAGGGCGAGAAATTCACAGCAAGGAAAGCTATATTTTACCATACCATTTTTACATATTTATGTCCAGTATTTAAATACAGAGCAAAATCTTTTTTACTGTACCACTATAAGAATCAAATCTTCTTCCTGGATAACCCCCTGCTTTAATCTGTCTGTTAAAAAGATATTTGGTACCATAAAGGCTCATTAACAGATTCATATGCTTTTTAGAGCATATCATCTAGATAATATATATTTTTTGTTCCAATCATTGGTGTTACATGCTTGACCTATTCAGGGAAAGCTGTTTGTAGACATTACTGTTTGCCTTTCATGTTTGCCCCAGGGGAATTCGTGTTCATTTGGACTTTGTGTTCTGTGCAGTTGAATGTCACCAATCTTAGATGTCATTCTCTTACTCAACAGCTACTGGCCACCGTTTCCATTCATGTCAGTCCTGACTTGCATCTTGTTTAATTTTCTCTCCTCACAGATCCAGTTCTTCAGGTCCCCACACATGTGGCAGAGTATGTACCTTTTGGAGTTACTTTCCACTTGTGTGTACGTGTATCCTTGTGTGTACTGCACCTGTCTGTAACAAAAGATGGTGAATGCAAATGGATATGGTAACCTGTTGAGCTTGTCTTACTAGTCTCGAGATGTGATGCATCTTCTTAAATCTTTACTCTAGACCAGCCTTTCTGCCTGACCCCAATGATGGCAGCCTGTACTCTATGGGAGGAAAGAACAACGAAGGCCTCACAGTAAGAGGAAATACTTTTTATCACAAACTAGGATCTCCCCTCTTTTATAAGAAATAAACTGTTCAGTTCCCTGTTCTATAGAAAACCTCTCACCACATGTGTTTCTATAAATCATGCTGAAAGTAATGCAGCCTCACTCTGAAGTTGCATTTGTGGTGTGCATGCAAGATGTTCCCCTTATATTGTCATAGGACAGCATGTTATTGTCATCTAATGTTCATTCATTCATTTTGCTCAAACAGAAATTACCGTTCACTATCCCTGAGTTGGTCCAAGCTTCTCCCTGTCGCAGCTCTGATGGAGTCCTTTACATGGGTAAGGCTCATTGTCCAATAGGAATTATATTATGCCTTTTGATTAAAACACATTGTTCTGTAGTTTCCTTATCAATAAACATGTGCAGTCCATGTCCCAGTGTGTCTCCTCACCTAAATGAGCAGGTGTTATCTGGCGTTAACTGAATATCTTACAGTACCTTTTAATTCGACTCAACCTGCGGTCGTAGCCTGTGCTCTTTTGCATTTACAACAGTTAATAACGGAGGAAAGGTAATCTACCATAGTGACTGTGTTTCTGTTTAAAGGGAAGCAGTTGACATTTGCCTCCCTGCAGTGATTATTGGTGAAGCTTTTGTTTTCATTCAACTGAAGCGGCTGCTGGCACAAAGCACATTAGAGATGCAAAGGTCTGAAAGTGCTACAGGCTCAAATTCTCACTCTTCAAATCTGCAGGACATTTTTGCCAAGTAGAGTTTGCAGGAATTATCGGGCTAAACCATAATGGTTTATGATTATGAAACTGAAATATATGTTGTGCTTTTGCCAAGAGAAATATGAATGCTGTAATCATGGCAGAGGTAAATAATTTTATTTGTTTGTGCTCATGTCTAGGTAAGAAGCAGGACTTGTGGTATGTGGTGGACTTGTTGACTGGTGAGAAACAGCAGACCCTGACTTCCTCTTTTGCTGAGATGCTGTGTCCCTCTTCATCTCTTCTCTATCTGGGACGCACAGGTAAAAACAAAACCAATCAGCAACACAAGCTCAGCTATTTCTTTCCTAACCTGACCGGCCTTATCTTAGTCAGATCATCATTGCAGACAATCCCATTCAATTGTTGCTTTAATCTGCCTAATTATCGGGCCTATTTGTCTTGCATGCTTAATCCCAAAGTGTTGGTAAACCCATATTTGCCTCCTGCTCATCTCTACTGCTATCCCCACCCTCGCCTCAGCAGGACCAGCCCCCAGTCTGTCCCAGCAGGGCTTAAGGCTTGGGAAGCTGGGGCGGTAATAGTAGACCGGGAGCATGAGAGCCCTGCAAACTGAATACTGAATACTATAAATCCTTAACTTGGTGTCAACTCAAAGCTCATTTTGTCACCTAACAGTGTATATGCTGGGTGTTGTTTCACCGTGTCTCCACATTTTCCTTTCAAAGAATCCCATTTTTTGAAGAAAATGAAATTCAACACCATTTTGCACTTAAACCCAGAAATGGATACTCTAAGCCTCAAAGCCTTTTGTGTATATTACATAAGGAAAGCAAAGCAATACAATATTTATTTTTCCTGCCTGAATATGGCCATGTTCATCTCCCTCTTAGAGTATACCATCACCATGTATGACACCAAGAGCAGAGAGCTGCGCTGGAATGCCACCTATTCTGACTACGCCTCCACCCTTCCTGACGATGACACCAAATACAGTAAGACGTTTGGCCACGCTGCCTTTTTTTGTTGAGTTTGGTTTTTGACAGACGGTGCCAATCACTTGTCTGCTCTTCGGTTCCCCACAGAGATGGCTCATTTTGTGTCCAACGGTGACGGCCTCGTGGTGACTGTGGACAGCGACTCGGGAGATGTTCAGTGGGTGCAGAATTATAACTCTCCAGTGGTGTCTATGTATATCTGGCAGCGCGAGGGCCTCCGCAAAGTTGCCCACACTAATGTGGCTGTGGAAACCCTGCGTTACCTCACTTTCATGTCTGGAGAGGTTGGCCGCATCACCCAGTGGAAATACCCATTTCCAAAAGAGAATAAGCCCAAGAACAAGTTCATGTAAGTGGACTGAGTGTAATGACTGACTGATCCCTACTTTTTGTCAAGGTCCACTTTTGTACGCTTTTATTTCTATGATTGTTTCTACTTTGACATTTCACCTTTTTAAAAAAAAAAAAAAAAAGTTTGGAACAAGAAGTGCATCAGACCACATGCACTTTTAAACATGTTGGAACCTTCTTCCTATTAATCACAGGGGCCTAAATTACTGAAAGGGTGAAATCAAGAAGTACTTTTATAAGATGCTTAATGTTGGGATGGAGTCTAGACATGTAATATCTAACAAGGCCTGGTTTTAGCTCTGGTTTGACGCTGCAGTACTGTTTTAATTTTTGGTCAGTTGTCTGTGAAAGTTTCGCCTATTTAGGGAGATGATAGAGAACTCTGAAAGTTCTTCTTAATTTTTAATCTTTAATGGTACATACACTCCAGATGTGTTCTCAAGATTGTATTCTGTCACACTTATATTTAGAATGAATTATGGACGATGTACTTTATTTTCAAAAGTAAGCAGGCAATTGTTTGACTGCTTTTTCACTTTTTCAGGGCCACTTTGTATGTGGGTAAATATTCCACCAGTCTGTATGCCTCTCCCTCCCTGGTGCATGATGGAGTCACTGTGGTGGTGAGTGACGGTTACATGTATATCTTAATTTATGCAAAACGCAGTCCTTATCAGCAAGACATGATCATAAAACACGTATGTTGACCATTAAAATAGGTGCAAGTTTTGTATTGAGTCACACATTTCCAGCAGTTTATCTTCTTGTTTCATTGTTTCTTAATCAGTTTTCATTTTGGCTTAGTGGTTTCCAGGTATGCCAATTTTTATGAATACATTCTCGTCCAGTTCTCTTAGCTTGCCCCAGCTCAAGTCACTTTGCGTCACTGGCCTGAATCATAGTAGTTAACTGTTCTTAGACTTTTTTCTTATACCATCCTGTGACGCATCTGATAGGAAATTACTCTGAATTCCTTCAAATGTTTGTCTGTGTGTTTACGCACAGCCTCGGGGCAGCACCTTCCCCATGCTGGAGGGTCCCGACAGCCAGGAGACCGAGGAAGACAAGGAATGTGTCATCACACCCAGCACCAGTGTCAAGTTCAATGCTGCGCTCCGAGAGCGAAACCGTATCAACTTCATGAGGAACTACCTGCTCCTCATAGGTACTACATCAGTACATAATTCCCAAAGTAATATCCGGTTTAAATTACCTACTCTGATAATGTGACCTTTCCTAGTACAGTGAGGGAGAAGGTTTCAGGGACACCACATAAAAATGAAGAAGTTGTGGTTTCACTGACAATTCATGCGCTAGGGAACTCTCTGTACTGTTTACCACATTTTGAAGTCCAAGGCCTTGAATGGTTCACTGCACTTTGAGTGACTGTGCTGTACTGAGACTGTGCTCTGCTGGATGATGAAATGAAATGTGACTATAAGATTAACTACATTATACAGTGTTTCCTTGCCATTTAAACAAAACGATAAACACTGTTAAGTATCACAACTGAAATCAGTGGTTCCAGTGAATTCTTATGATTCTGATGATTCTGATGATGATGATGATGATTAAAAAGTTCACTCTCGCATTTAAGGTCATCATGAGACGCCCCCGGAAGCTCACACCAAGATCCTGGAGAAGTTCCCTGACAGCTTCCCTCGCAATCAAGGCAACGTCATCCCACCTACTACTGACAAGAAAGTTGAGGAGGTATGTGTGTGTCTGTCAGTGTGTTACCATGAGATATTTTGTTTAGAAGATTTTTCAAATAATAAAATATCTTTGCAGATTTTCTCACTCTCTTCCTCCCTGTCCTCACTCTATCGATCCCCGCCCCCCCACTCCCTATATGTTGTAGAAAGTGAATGATAGTGGTATGGATGATGGCCCCCCTTCTCCTCTACCTGAAACATCCATCCAAGAACCTGGGATTAGTGGTCGCACTATGCGCCCAGAGGCCCCTGTGGACACTGTGCTCAAAGATATGGCCACCATCATCTTCTCCACTTTCCTCCTGGCTGGCTGGGTGGCCTTTGTGATTACCTACCCCAAAGTAAGTCAGACAACACCACCTAGTGGACTGTTGAGGGTCTGCAACTACCTAGTGATAGAAAATCTTTCATATGGTGCTGAATACACTGGGCAATATCAAAGTGTTGGATGGATCGAACCACATACTGACAACTCCATTAACAGACAGTTTGGTCATTCTTAGTCTTACACACTCCTGTCTCACCACAGAGTGTTCACAAGCAGCAGCAGCTGCAGCACCAGGAGTTCCAGAGGCAAATGGAGGAGAGGTTAGAGCTGCTCCAGAGACAGCAGCCGTTCCCCCCTGCAGACGTGGGCCTGGGCTTGGTACCAGACAGCGACTATCTGGAGGTGGTCCACGCTCGCTCCGAATGCTCAGACCACAGCAGCCCCAATGTCACCCCCCGTGCCTCCAATCACTCCAACCTGTCTGTGTCTGAGCTGGGAAGCTCTGCCAATGAGCTCGAAGATGGAGGTAAGGACTGAGAAGTTAAGTTTGCATGCCAGCTCTTTGTGTTTGCTTGTTCAACACTAAAGTAACTATTTTAACGCAGTTTTCACTTCTGGAAATTATGTATATGTCTTATCAGAGGAGGACTCCAATATTGTCAGAGTGGGCAACATAACATTCCGTCCCAAAGAGGTCTTGGGTCATGGTGCTGAGGGCACCATTGTGTACAAGTAAGTCTGAACAACCATTGACAATTATTCATGATAACTTTTTTTAATTTGTAAAATACTAAAGAAATATAATGCTGTTTTTCCTTTGTTTCTCCACAAGGGGTCAGTTTGACAACCGTCCAGTGGCAGTGAAGAGAATTCTCCCAGAGTGCTTCAGCTTTGCAGACCGGGAAGTTCAGCTGCTGAGGGAGTCAGACGAGCACCCAAATGTCATCCGTTACTTCTGCACCGAGAGGGACCGTCAGTTCCAGTACATCGCCATTGAGCTGTGTGCTGCCTCACTTCAGGAGGTATTGAATTGCTTAATAGATCGCATAGGCACTTTATTTAAGTCTGGGAAAGGTGAGTTAACTGTGTTTTGTTCTTCAGCAAAACTGAAGTATTTTGTTAATAGCAGTCCAGCTTGAATTGATGTTTCCTTAATGATGATTTATTCTGTCATTTGCATGCAGTTGTACTGTGAGTGTAAGTGTACCATGTGATTTTTAATGTTCTGCGGTAAACTAGGATTCTTTGTCATTGTCATTATTCATAGACCAAGAAAATACTTCCCATGCTGACATTAATTTGGTGCTTGATACATCTTCAATCAATGTGAAAATGAGACACCTTGTTATAATTATTGGACTACACTAACTGTATTTCATCTTTCTAGTATGTGGAGAGGAAGGATTTCGACCGTCATGGACTAGAGCCAGTTATGCTTCTTCAGCAGACCATGTCAGGACTGGCCCATCTCCACTCTCTCAACATAGGTATCCATCACTAAATACAAAATCCCTTTTTCATTATTATTATTATTATTGGCTGTTCTGTATTTCCAAACAACATCTACACTGCTAAAGCAACTGACAGCTTGTTTTTCTCCTCTCACCTTCATGTTTTCCTTCAGTTCACAGAGACCTGAAACCCCACAACATCCTGGTGTCCATGCCCAATGCCCACGGTCGGGTCCGGGCCATGATCTCAGACTTTGGCTTGTGTAAGAAGCTGGCAGTGGGCCGCCACAGTTTCAGTAGAAGGTCTGGAGTGCCGGGCACTGAGGGCTGGATCGCCCCTGAGGTTCTCAGTGAGGACTGCAAAGACAACCCAGTGAGTCAGTGGTATAGTAGCCAGCTCTCTCATTATGGTTATAAGTACTCAGAATTCACAACAGAAACACAAAATAATACACTTTTAAAAAATGTGTGCAATAACCTTATTTAGAAGTCTGATAAAACTATAACAACAAGCTCTAAAATTGCAAAACAATAGGAGCATCTGGGAAACTATCACTCAAATGTTCTCCAGAACCAAACACTGGAAACTATATCACCCATAGGGTGAATGTGGGACTCAAAGGAGGAACAGTTCAAATATCAAAGCAAATTAAAGGACATTACAACTTTTCACAGAGCCCACTGAAACCTCATGATACCTGGGCTTATTTGACAACCAAATGATTACTACTTTATAGTGCACATAATGACATATATTGGAGTGTTTGTTTCAGGTTGTAGCCATTTGTCTGAGAGCAAACAGCCTAACCTAATTAACTAAATAAATGTACACTAATATACGTAACTTGATACTGTATACAAATGTGCGTTTCATGACATGCCTCCATCCTTTCGTTCTCTTGTAGACCTGTGCTGTTGACATCTTCTCTGCTGGTTGTGTGTTCTACTACGTGGTGTCCCAAGGAAGCCACCCTTTTGGCAAGTCTCTGCAGAGGCAAGCAAATATCCTGCTGGGCACATATAGCCTCGACCATCTGCAAACAGACAAACATGGTGAGTTGTTGCTTCTTGTTTTTTCAAATCACTTCTGGAGGTGTATGAGATTAATGTAGGTGTTGGGTAATGTAGATCAGTAAGGGCAGGCGGAGAGGGTCATGTGGTGTTTTGTTAAGTGAAAAAAAGTTATTTTTAACAATGTATGCCGTGTGATTATACGTCATGAGCACATTGTCAAAACTAGCATGTCGGTGTCATTTGTCAGGGGACATTGTAGCCAGAGATCTAATAGAGCAGATGTTGAGCATGGAGCCCCATAGGAGGCCTTCGGCTGAGAGCGTTCTCAAACACCCTTTCTTCTGGAGCCTGGAGAAGGAGCTGCAGTTCTTTCAGGTCAGCTATTTTACTTATCTGACATTTTCACTGCTTATGTAAAGATCACGTTTTAGGCTGCCTCCAATGTGGTTTAAACCTCTGCTTACTCAAAGCACATCTTACTGCAGCACAGACTAGTCTGTGCACACACACTCAGGGTTCTTGGAAATTGTATAAATCCTCATGTGCTGCTTGTATTTATCATTAAGAAACGTCTTCATAAATGTAGGCAAATACAGGCGAACATGTGTGCACATGCAGGCTATTTTTATGTGATTTGGGAAGTAATGCCAGGTTATCTGTATTGAATGGCATAAAGAGCAGATTATTTGCAATATCTACTCTAAATGCTTGTAGGATGTGTGAAAACCATCCTCTTTAGTTCACTAAGTCCTTACAGTCACATGAACCTGCAGAACTTCCTTAATGTACTGTATAATTGAAATATCAGTCATATCCAAACACTCTATCATAGTGGACTGTGCTTGTACCCTAATTGGTGCAGTTGGGACCCGTTCACTTCTGAAATAAGAGTTTTTTGCGTACATTAATGATCTGAAGTTTACTGAAGTTTATTTGTGGTTGCTCGCAGGATGTGAGCGACAGAATAGAAAAGGAACCGCTGGATGGACCAATTGTGAGACAGCTGGAGAGGGGAGGGAGGGCTGTTGTGAAGGGTGACTGGAGAGAGCATATCACAGTGCCACTGCAGACAGGTAGGAGACTGGCTAAAATGTACACATGTCAAATACAAGCTCCTGGGCTCCCTGTTGTAAAATACTCTTCTTGTTTCTTGTGTTGCTTCAAACTTAGGGTTGTAGTAAATACTCCCCAAATTGACTCAGGTAGTATTTCACCTTAGAGCTTGTTGGAGAAATACTTTGAAATGCATGATGTATGTTCATAATTGCACTGAATGCTGTATCCTGTCACCACAAAATATTGCAGTGGTTAAGTCAGCCTGCTGCTTCCTGTCAGCATTGCCACCTACTGGGTAGCACAACCTCAACTGGTTCTCTTTGTACTGTTGTAGTCATGAATTGATCAGAATGTTTTGGATGGAAAATACAGACTAACGTGAGATTATGTGGGTATACTACATGGCCTATTATAACAGCATAGTATAAAAGTATACTCATGTTTTTCTACATTTACAAAATATCTACCTTTTACACCAACTATTTGCCATACTTTTTGACTGCCATTCAGTTGAAGTGAGTCAGACACCAGGGGCCAGATGCATAAAACTAAAAATACGCATGCACATTCTTTTCAGTAGATTTATAAAGCTACACATATGCCTGATTCTGTTTTTATACATCTGTCATTGCGGAACTGGTCACACGTTCACAAGCCTCATTTTCACTCCCATAGTTTTCTCTTTTTCTCTTTCTTTGGCAGATCTGCGAAAATTTCGCTCCTATAAGGGTGGGTCAGTCAGAGACCTGCTGCGTGCAATGAGAAACAAGGTAGGGATGTTTCTCACGTTTTGTGTTTAAAAGAAACTGATCTCTACCGTTAGACTTAACACTTGACCTTCCTTCAACAGAAACACCATTACCGAGAGTTGCCTGCTGAGGTGCAGGAGACTTTGGGCTCCATCCCTGATGACTTCGTCTCCTACTTCACCTCCCGCTTCCCCCACCTGCTGATGCACACCTACCTGGCCATGCGGACCTGTGCACTTGAGAGATCATTCCTGCCTTACTACTCCACTGCAATGCAGCTTGCAAAAACACAGGCCCAGTACACATATCTCGGGCCACAGAGACAAAATGAGCAATGCGCTCAACACCTGCCAACACACACATCATCACCCTCCTCACAACCCAATGAACCTACACATTCTGCACAGCCTGTGCAGGTCTGTCACACAGCACCTGCTGACTCAGCGACCTCTCCATCACCAGATGAGCCTGTATCCTCACATTTACCAGTTGAAACAGTGCAGCCAGCAGCGCCAGCACTGTCCACACAGACTGACTTGCACAGTGAAACATTAAACCCCACATTTGCCTCGGAATCAACAACAGTTCCTCTCAGACAAAGAGAGTCCAGTCAGTCTGAGATGCACACACTGCCAGATCCTCCTACACTGGACAATGAACCAGTTGGACTGGACCAGAGTCAGGTGGACCCAGCACAGACTGGAGCATTGCCTTCAAGATTGGACACCAATTGGGACACATTTGCTGCACCGTGAGCTGGTGAGGACCAGGCCTGCAGTGCCTGGGATCCACTGCCAGGCGCAGCAGCTGGGCCCTTAGTCAAGTGCCTTCTGCTCACCTGGGTTAAAATGTCCCCCAACAGAACCGTCTCAGCCTTGAGGAAGTCGGATAACCAGCAGTGTGTTGTTGGACATTATCTTGTAGCTGGACTGAGCAAAGATAATTTTTTTATTTTATAACGGCATGTCCAAAAAGTGTTTGTCCCAAAAATATCTGGCCTCTATTGTGGGAAACATGTCTGGATGTTATTGGATAGTTTTATTGTGCAATGTTGTATTTCTCAGTGTGTTCACTGCACAGATACTGTATGTATATTTTTGTATAGAATTTGGATCATTGATGATAAATCATCTAATGTGGCCGATGTGCCTTTTTTTAAATATCACTGTGCTGTATGGGTACAGATCTTTAAAATTGACTATGCTAAATGTGCTTGATTCCAGTTAATGCTGCTAGACTGCTTCTCTTTTGTCAATCAAGACTATTGTGCTGACTCAGTAAGAGTGGACTGTTCCAAAGGGTGTTCAGGGTGGCATCCAAATAATTTTATCCTCATGTGATTATGTAGTCAAATATGAGTTTAGAGTTCAGGCTGCAGAACTCTCATGTATAAGTTTACATGGGTGTCAAAGTGAAATTAATGACTTGCACATTAAAGTCTATTTTTTTTTTTTATACTAAGATTTTGCTTGTTGATTGATTGCTGGATCTCAAGATGGGGGATGGGGATTGGGGATATATGGAATATTTATCTACAGTCAGTGCCTAAAAGAAACTACATTTACCACATTTTTATTTACAGGTGCTTCAAGCTGCTAGTATGCACTGAATTGTGTGGGTTAAATATTGCTACAGTTAACATTGGTTAGGGTAGCCTACGTATAACCTTTCTCTGTCTGAGTTTTGGAGCATTGCCAAGCACAAGCAAATGAAGCAGGCCTCTGCCAAAGAGGAGCAGCAAAGTAACACAGAGCCAGTGTGAGTTTTATTGTGCCCTTTCCAAGTCACACACTACACCTGTTAATATATCTTAAACCAGAGTCTCATGCCAGGATGTAAACCTATGTGTAAGTGAGACCACATTTGGGCACTCTTGACAGACTTCTCAGAGGGATGTTACCGGAAGGTTTTTTTCTTTTATTTTCTTTATTGAAGTTTATTTCGCGAAAAAAAGAAAAACAATAATATAAAATAGGTTATCTCCCATATATACAAATATATCCATACACATACTAATTATACACAAACATTGAAAAATATATATATACAAATACACGCACATATACATACATATACACATCTCTCTCTCTCTCTCTCTCTCTCTCTCTCTCTCTCTCTCTCTCTCTCTCTCTCTCTATT